>OX465593.1:35160180-36360180 GCA_950022655.1 Alentia gelatinosa | reverse complement strand
TCTCCCTATTATCGCCCAGGGTAAATACAATTTCCGCTCGCCGGTGGCTGGGCATACCACGATCACATGAACCACAGTTTTCCCATTTATATTTGAAGAACCTGAATATAATTTCGGATTTATATGTAAAAATAGCTGAAATTACCATTTCTGACATCGGATTTCCCATTTGAAGATTTATAAAAACCGTTAAACTGCAATAATTTCGGGTTACGGTTCTCAAGGTTCTATCACCATACAACGTCGGTAACAAGCACACACCGGGACATGAAAACAGACTGAATTCTGGGATACCTCAATAGGGTCTATAAACAAATTATAAAACAACACAGATCTACGACAAGTGATATTGTTGGAGGCAGTCTTGGCTAGTCATTGATTCTGGAGACTGGCCCCAGGTGGGTTTTTTGGCAGACGGAGACTTCTAGAGATTCTCTGATCTCTCATCTCTATGCCCACTCAATACTTGGCACTACCTTACGCCACCTCCCGAAAACGTGCATGTTACCATATAAATATACATGTACTTATATAAGCATGGTTTGATGTTATATATTTACTATATACCCGATATCTAGAAAAA
Organism: Alentia gelatinosa; assembly: GCA_950022655.1. Classification (NCBI taxonomy): domain Eukaryota; kingdom Metazoa; phylum Annelida; class Polychaeta; order Phyllodocida; family Polynoidae; genus Alentia; species Alentia gelatinosa. The sequence goes on along the minus strand of OX465593.1, from coordinate 36,359,597 downwards.
TCATTAATTTCACTAATATATTAGTCTACATAAACAAAACAAGTGTTCCTTCTGGGTCGGATTTTTGAAACCTGCTAAATTCAGCTTTGAACCTGGGATAAAACACGCAAAAAAAAATTTCCGAATAATACTTCTTTTTATATTTTATGTTACTCACCTACTAAGTACGTTCCAGAAAAATATTATTCCAACAAAATCAGATCAATGGTTTAGATTTGAGAGCCTTTTGAAGTTGTGAATAATACTGCATGTTGTCCAACCCCCTAAATATCTGAAATTTCAAGAAATGTTATAAATGCTTATAACTTAAGAATGACTAATATTATACGGTGACATACATTATATTTTATCCAAAATACCTTTTTCATATATTAGATTTAAAAGAAAAACTCTAAACCATATTTGGGGTGTTGGGCAACACAGGGGTGTCGGACAACACGAGGGGTGTCGGACAACACGTTAATAGAATTACTCAGAACAATGAGAAAAATAATATTTGAGGCTATAATACTTTATATTTTTAATGAAATGATGATAAGCTATATTTCACAAAGCAAACCACTCAATTACTGATAAAAAACAACCCCAAAATCATAACTTGTAAAACAGCGTGTTGTCCGACACCCCGGGGTGTCGGACAACACGTGTTCAGTTTTTGAACAATAAAAAGTATATTTTTTTATTTAGAAAAAAACCAACCTGGGTATTCAAGAGTGGTAGGGGTACTTAACATAACCAATGATATTTGTTATTCTATTATGATTATTTTTTCTTTTACACATCCTTTAGAGGTGTGTTGTCCAACAACCCATGTTTTTGGAAAAATATCATCATGGGATCATAATGTTCTGATATCAGGATGGATAATCCGATTGTGTTGAAACTTTCAGGTATCACAGTCAGGATTCTGGTCAACATTGTACAATAAAGAAAAATTAATTTCTCACTATATATCTCATTAGTATTTTCCTCTGAAAGTCGGGGTCTTGAACAACATACTCTATGGGTCTCTATGTTGGAAAATTTGAAGGTCCTGGATAGTTTTTACCATTTTAATATTTTTTCAATCTTTTACCAATTTTCAAAATTATATTGTCTACACTTCTCATGACATATGCTTTAAACATGTTAATAAATACAATTTGCTCGAAATTGTGTCTCCCAGATTTTGAACAAAGCAAAAATCAATAGAAAAACACAGGTTTTGTTGATTTTCGGAAGGAAAAATTCCTCAGAGCTCTACAAAACCCTATGTTGGAAAGAAAGATTATCAAAAGATACACCAAATAATTTCATTTTTACATTCATGAGATACGTTTATACAACATGAACCTTGAATAAGCTTATTTTGGCAATTTAGCAGGTTTTAAAAATCCCACCCTTCTATGGGAAGGCCATTTGAAAAGATAAGTGATTAGCTATTGGTGCCTATGGGAAACTGCAATATTTTGACTTTGTGGCTAGATGACACTGATGTTCTATTGCTATCTTAAAAGAATTATGGCTTATGATAGTTGGGAACATATTCAAATGAGAAATGCTAAAAAAAATACCATGTCACCATTTTAACTTCTATGGGAAGGCCATCCTTTGTCTTTAAATAAATGAGTGAGTTCATCGGTTAGTACTTTGGAGTTGCCTTTTAGTACTCGCGATGATAAATTAGTTATGGCTGAGGCTTTGCTTATAAATGTCGATTTGCTTATATATTGTCGTCCACAAGTTTTCTACTAAATTATCATATATATGAATCAATTTATTTGATGTTCAGTTGTCGTCGAACTTTTCAGTTACTGTTGAATTTTTTTTTTTTTTTTTTTATTTATTTATTTATTTTTTTTTAAATTCACCGTTGTCCAGCTTATTCACTACTTATGTTGACAGTTCGTTATTGTTGAGTAAGGCCTGGTGTCCACCTATTACGATAGAAATTTAGACCTACCAATATGGCACCGATAAAAAAAGCAAATATTGGAGACATATCAGGAAGGTGCAAAATCATAGACATATGTCTAAACATGCCAATCCACCATGCATCGTTAGGTTTTTTTTCAGTGCTAATCACAGATATGTGGTCAACTGCCCCGATATTAGGTGACCTTCCGACACCATTTTGATTTTTTCATCGGGAGGTGCATCATAGACCACATCGGAGCCAAATCGTAGTAGGTGGACGCCGGGCCTAAAAGGGGGGTGTCCACCAACCACGACAAGGCTATGACAATGGCTTTCTGACAAGGTCCACGACAGCTCTACGATTGGAAGCCTTGTCGTAGCCTTGTCGTGGTTGGTGGACCCCAGTTCCCAACAAGAGGCTACGACAAGGCCACGACAGGCTGCGACATGAAGCTTGTCGGGGGCCTGTCGGGGGCCTTCCGACAAGGCTACGACAATATCGAACATGTTCGATTTTTGCTACGACTGGACCTTTGTCGTGGGGTGTTGTGGTTTCCTCGATATCATGCTCCGACACCGCTGTCCCGACACTGCTCTTCTCACGACAAGGCTGCGACAAGGCTGCGATTGGAACTTTCATGTCAGCACTTGTCGTAGCCTTGTCCTGGTTGCTGGACGCCCCCTTTGAGGTCTTATTCAAACCAATCAGTATAAATGCTTAAGCCTTGTTTGTACATACATACACTGATAGATAGTGTTTGTAAGTGCTTTGGCAACAACATCAACAAAAAACAACAGCAATAAAAAGTTCAAAACCAATCTATTCAGAAATGAGCATGATATAATTGCCACCTTTTCCTATGCTCTACTGCAATATAACAAAACCCTCTCAGGTAATTTTACCCACATGTAAACTTTAACATCTAAACCGTCACAATTTTGCGAGATGTTCATTCATATTCTATATCAGGTGCTCTTCGAAGAACTCGTCAGATAATAGCCATAACAAGAGTATGTTTATCCTCCTGTGTCCAACCTTTTACGACAATGGGTGCATTCATGAATATTCATAGGTTGCCACTCAGCCAGAATCAATGATTTATGCCTCTATTATCGCTCATATACTTCCTCAACAAAAGCTTTCCTCATAACAATGATGACTAATGAAGAAAACGGTAAACTCAGAATACATATATATCCCTTATAGTAACATGGCATGTCGGTTAGAGAAACAGGGACCTGGGACCTGGGACCTGTTTCAGTAGTCTCGTGACATTAGGCCTAGACAGACAACAACAGCGGCACCAACAGTGCAAGCAATAGCAGAAAAAGACTAGCAAATATCTGAAGATGGAAGTGGCCAATCTTCTTCATATTTGGGACGATTATAGATTATATGTATCCCCTACTCATGTTAAAGTGTCATTGCTCAATTCCTACGAGAAGTGTGTGAAATTCCGTGTGTCATCGACTGCAATCTTGTGATCTGTCCGTATGGTGTCAGAGACGCCACCTAGACATGTCACGAAACTACTGAAACAGGTCCCTGCTTCACTAGTTTCGTGACATGTCTGTATGGCGTCTGTGACACCATATAGACAGATTGAGGTTGAATAGTTTCGTGAAAACACAAGTAGCTGCCCTTAGGACAAGACAGACCCCAAACACGGTGATTCTGGTTTCATAAGAACTAGACATTAGACTTCGTTTTGTCCGTTCTTGCTTACACTGTTGGTGCCACTTTTCATGTATGTCTAACACTTTTGTTACGAAACTAGTAAAACAGGTCCCTGTTTCACTAGTTTCATGACATGTCTGTGACACCATACAGACAGTGGGGTTGTCTAGTTTCGTGACAGCACAAGTAGCTGCCCTTAGAAAAGACAGACCCCAAACATAAGAATTAGACAAATCTACACATCATGGACCCGTTTCACTAGTTTCATGACAAAAGTGTTTGACAGACATTAAAAGCGGCACCAACAGTGCAAGCAAGAATGGACAAAACGAAGTCTAATGTCTAGTTCTTATGAAACCGGACACACCATCTAGATGCCATCTAGACATGTCACACAACTAGTGAAACAGGGACCTGTTTCACTAGTTTTGTGACAAAAGTGTTTAGACAGACATGAAAAGCGGCACCAACAGTGCAAGCAAGAACGGACAAAACAAAGTCACGTTTCATAATGCATGTCACATCTATTGTCGCATGTTGTGTCACAATGTCGGTGTTGCGAACAGTGACACTACAGCGCCACTTGTGCAAGCGCTACTTGTGTTGTCACAGAACTAGTCAACCACAATCTGTCTGTATGGTGTCACAGATGTCATCTAGACATGTCATAAAACTAGTGAAACAGGTCCATGGTCCCTGGGGGTTGTTCAATAATTTAGGATCGTACATGAAAACCTATTTCTGTACGTCAAAGAAACCCATGGACGATGTGGGTCACCTTTATTAAATACTTATAGACAACCTTTGGTCAGCTAGAACGGTATTAGCCGAACAATCTTTAATATCATTATTACAATAATCCTCCTTCGAGGTTTCATTATACCCTTAGACTCTAGTACAGTCTGTTGTCGCTAGGGCCAGGGCTAACAGGCTCAAACTAAGACTGTTATGTACTGCCATTTTGAGGCATGAATTCCTGCCTTCACTGGTACTGAGTTATTTGCCAGTAACCAGTGTATTACTCTTCATGCATAGGTCCTAAAGTTAGAACAGCCAATCACAAAATACACTGTGGTGGGTCGCAATTCTTTTTTTTTTTTTATCAGTATACATACACGCTAAACGTATATAACATGTATACGACCAGCGTATACATGTATTTCCTCGCGTATACGCCTTGCGGCAGATCCAGTTAGATAAAGACCTCTATGGAAGAGTTTATCAAGGTTTGTTGTTCTTTTTTCTTAAAACTGTCAAAATTGAAGGAACAATATTCGAGTAAGGGTATGATATTAGAAAGAAAAATCAATCTAGCTGCATCTATGATTAAACAGTATCTTAAAGGCATATCGGACACTTTGGCTTGAAAATTAAAACCCATGTCAATTTCCCGAAAATTTAATATGATGATATCTGAGTGTTGTGGAACACATATCTAACTTAAAAATCGGGGGTCACCGTGCTAGTTTTTGATTTATAGATCAATATTCTGACAATTTTATATTAGAATATAGAAATTCTAAAAAGTATTTTTTCACATAGTAAAACCCATGTCATTTTCCTCAAACTTTGACAGAATATAATACATATATATTACTACCTATTTAGGTTTTAAAAATCATAGGTCACCGTCCTTATTTTTCTAAAGAATTTAAGAAAACCATATTTTTCAGTACATTTCCCATGTAAATCAAACAAATGTAAATTGGCCTATTTCACCTATTAAGATTGGATAAACTGGACAAAATGTTAAAGTTACTCATGTAAAATTAGAATGAATCCCAGGAAAACCAGTTTTGACTAATAATTGACATGATTTTAAAATCACCAGGTGGCACCACTGTGAATTGTAGGATATGCCTTTAAGGCCCAGCGTCCACCTACTATGATAAGAATTTAGACCTACCGATATGTCACGATACAAAAAGCAAATACCAGAGACATATCAGGAAGGTGCAAAATCATAGACAAATATTTAGACATGCCAATCCACCATGCATCTTAAGGGGATTTTTTCAGTGCCTAATCGCAGAAATGTGGTCAACTGCACCGATATTAGGTGACCTTTCGACGCGATTCTAATTTTATATCGGGAGGTCCATCGCAGACCATATCGGAGCCATATCATAGTAGGTGGACACCGGGCCTAACTTTGTAAATCTAAACAATTGACCACTGATTGCATCTGAAAAACTCACACCTATGAGATGATACTTTTGCTAATGAATAATATGAGAAAACGTGGTTACTCAGCCCGTACGGACACCGTACTGTCTCACTCACTACGTTTTCTTATTACTACATACCTCCTACTCGTTTAAAAACCTGTTTTATTAACTTTTCTGCTCCACGAAAAGCCACTGCCATTCACTACGGCCCGCTGTCACAGCAGGCGCGAACATTATTTATACTACACCCCTAGCAGCGGTAATATATAGAGACATGGTTAGTGTGCCTGAATGGTATCTGTTCAGAGGTATTTTGGTTGGAAATATTCACCTAGGTTGAAGAACGAGGTGAATATATCCGATCAAAATATCGAGGAACAGATGGAATTCAGGTACACTGACTATTACATACCAGTAAATCATAAAAAAAACCCGCCATTTTACAGTAGTCACGCGGTATTGAGGGACGTATGAATATTGTTTCGTCACTCAGTGACGAACGGAATCTGTATACCTGGTCAGTAAAAGTGTGACATTCGCCCATAGGTATGTAATTACAAGAGAAAACGTGGTTAGTGAGCCTGAAGGGATGGCCGTTCGAGGTCTTTTGTGCCACAAATACGTCCCGATACGAATCAAAAGGCCAAGAATGGCATCTCTACAGACTCAGTCACAACGTTTTCTTCTTCTTATTATTATTATTATTATGATTATTATTATTATATTCCTGTGTCCGAATGTCTATGAAATACTGCCCACTGCTAGGGGTGCAGTAAAAATAAAAATAATGTTCGTACCTGCTGTGAGAGTGACTTTAAAAAAAACAACTTGTTTCTCATCACCAAGCCATGAAAAATATGATGAGGGCGCTTTTTTTTTGTTTTGCTGGATCAAAGATGGCTTAAAAGTGTCATAAAATGGGCTTCAGTAAAACCCTGTGTAAGCTGTCACCCTCCGTTCCAGCCCAAAATGTCCGCTTATGCAGGGTGTCTGTGTACGCGGGGTTTTCAGATTTATACTGCTTATACATTGAAAGCATCCCTGGCATGAGGAGCTTTAATTTGAAACCAAATACACATACTTTTTATAATTTCTATCGAGGTTCATCTTATTTTAACCAAAAAAAATCAAAAAAATCAAAAAAATCGTTTTTGCAGATGCGCGCGGTGATGAGAAACAAGTATTTTTTTGAGTGGCCTTAATAAGTCATTAGAATGTTGCTTTTTTCATAGATTTAAGGTATATAATAATAAGCAAACATCCTCGCTGTAGACGAAACGATTCTAGTTCTCGGTCAGTCATCAATTTCATACTGCCTTCCGCCTATTGTATGATATCTACAACTGACCTTGAACAGGAACCGTTTCGTCCACAGTAAGGACGTTTCCTAATATTACATACCTAAATATCAAGAAAACCGTAATTTTATATACTTCTTTATGTAGATTTTGACCTGATACATTCGCTATGGGCACAGTGCGCCCGAATATTCAATACGGGCGCAGTATGCCCGAACATTATTCATACTACATCCTTAGAATCGGGGTAGTATTTCATAGACGTTCGGCCATAGATATGTAATAATAGAAAAAAAAAATGTTTTTCACCATTTGTTTCACATGGGAATTCGTGTAGTGTTGGCGCACCATACACGAATTTCCGACGTGATATCCAGGATAACATTCCCCAATCTGTCACTATTTTGAAATCTTTAACCTTTTCATGAGCGTCGCTATGATGAATGTATAGACTTGCATTTGAACCAACAATGGCGGCAATTAATGGCTGAATGCGTCTAATGCCGAACACAACTCCCGGATCGAAGAATATTACACACCAAAGCCACGTTTAGAAAAGTGTCGTGGTCAATATCGACCGTGAATTCCAGGTATTCGGATGAATACGAAATCTAATTGTTTCCCCAGTATTGCAGTCAGTATAGTAAAACCTCGCTTCTGGGACACCCCGCTTAAGGGTACAATTTGCTCGGAACAGAAACTTTTCCTTCTATTAAGAGTTTATTTTAAGCTCGCTTAAGGGCCCACCTCGCTTAAGGGACCACCTCGCTTATGGGGCCACCTCGCTTAAGGGGACAGTTAAATATTTCGGTACAAAATGCATCTAAACCCCGCTTAAGGGGACGCTCTGGAGGAAACGTTATCAAATCTGATGGGACAGTGTCGGGACAACACTCCAGATTATCTTGATTCTAAGATTATGGTGTGTGTATGAGTTGGATAGACTCGTGCCTAGACAATTAGACACTAGGTAACGGCCTGTGTATGCTCCTTAGGCGTCAGGTAGGCATCTGTGGGCTGTTTGTGTGGTTAAAACAGCTTGTCTCCATGCCATAGTATCAATAGACTGGCCTCAGTCCCTGTGTCCTACCCCTCCACCCCTTCTGAGTGACACCCCGCTTAAGGGAACGGTAGACATGTAGGCCTGGGATATAGATCTACTTAGCATTACGATTTACAGTGCTTCCTGTTAAAAAAAACCCATCGTTTGTTGTATTTATTGTCCAGTTTACAAATAAATTAAACCCAGTAATTGCCATATTGAAGAATATACCAATGGGGACTTTCTTTGCTCCATAGCACAAAGGGACAATTTTTTTCATATACCTCAGCTGTGAGGCCGTATACCACAGATGTGAATCCGTATACCACAGTTATGGTATCTGACAAGTTTTATATAATGGGTCGTGGTTTACTGAGTCCCCATACATCTTCAATTGGATCTTCGTATACGATGGATAATATTAAAGAAGAGACCAACAAGTTTTGGTCAAAGTTGTCGTTCCCCACGAGTTTGATGCGGAGTGATATGAACAAGGCGACAGCCGAGTGAATATCACATAGCGTTCAAACGAGTTGGAGAATGACTTCTTTGACCAAAACAAGTTGCTTTCTGTATTTATCTTACCCCTGTACACACTAAAACAATGGACAACACACAAGATATAAACCATGGAGAACAGACTGCAATACTCATAGGGGCATGGAGAACGAGTTCCCAAAGTTAAGCCTATGGGCATTTATTCCAGGGGTGAGGTAAAACCTGATACTCCTATAGGTTGCATTTCAGCCATATTCTTTTATATTCTTCTGGATTCTGGTTTAGATTATTCCTCAATATTTCGGGAGCTTGCAACACTCTCCCATCAGAGATCCTGCGCTCTACTTCCTGCTCTACTTCCCTAGAATACCGACATTCACAGGCCTTGCTCTGAAGCACGTGATCTACCAAGAGTGAGTTAGGGCCGGATGACCATGTGGAGGAATTGTAGACGTCGGCCGCCCAAATCGCTCATTGGCTCAGAGCGGCTGGGACAATCTGCCTGGTGGATCAGCAAATTGGCCAGAATCGGCCGGACCCACCCATTGAAAACCCTGTTGCCCGCAACTGTGCGGTCGTTGCCTCTGGCTGGCCAGCCGTGTAAAAACCAGCCGACTGGCCGCCTCTGAGCGTTGATTTGGTGGATTACATGCTTTACTGGAAGAGCACACCGAGGGAGCAATTTACCATGACTCATAGCGCTGTGAACTGGAGAAAGACTTTATCTGGACTGTATGAACTGTAAGAATTACACCTGAAAAACACTTGAGACTGTGAAAGAATTACATCAGATTTGTGTGAATAGCTAGGAGCGAGAGACTGAAGGATGGAACGATTAATTCGTGCAAATTGATAGAGACGTGTTAGGAGCTTGCAACACTCTCCCATCAGAGATCCTGCGCTCTACCTTCGGTCGCTTGTATCTCTGCCCCAACCTGCCTGTTTGGGCCCAAATCTGGCCCATCCGCCAGTTTTTGAAATATCCTAAATTCTGAGGACTTTTGGGGGTATTTTGTGTTTTACTTGTAAATAGAGATGAACATTTTTATATGGTAAATAAAAGACTCTCATTTCTGTTATTATCTATTTCAAACCAGACACAGTCTCTGGGATTACTTTCTACAGTTATAAAAGTCAAACAACTCACATATCATGAGTTGGGAAATATGGGGATTGTTAAAGGAGCTTCACAGACAATCCAGCTGCTTCTTCTTAAGATTTTATCCACTTTATGATGTGAATCCACACTTGATTAGACTGCCCCTTCGAGTGAGCACATGTGTTATGTTGACAAACAAAACCCTGCAACACATGTGGTGCTTTCCACTGAAGAAAGTAATCCCTTATAATATATCTGATTTTAAATATTAAGTTACAGAAACTAGCGTAAATCATTTATCATGTAATATCTGTATCTTTATATACACGAGAACCCAAAATACCGCCCAAAGCACTATTATTTAGGATATTTGAAAAAGTGGCGGATGGGACAGATTTTGTCCCAAACAGGCAGGTCGGTGCAGAGATACAAGTGGCCGCAGGAAGTTGAGTGTAAAATATCTGCTAGGAGAGTGACTAAGGGCCAGGTCTGACTCATGCCCAAAGGCTCACATAAGCGAGCGATAATAAAGCGATTCAACACAATAGGTCGCATGAGGCCAAAAGTGAGTGCAAGTGATAATTTTCTTATTCAACAAGGCCCAGAGTTGAGATAATTATATAGAACGTCCTGACCATGCTCTACAAGTCACAGAATAAGATGGTAATTTACAATTTGTATGGAACGAGGCGTTTTGTCTGGAAACCGTATATTATCATCGAGTTATGTGACTTGTACAAGCATGGTTGGACGTTATATATTTACTATATACCTGAATTTAAAAAAAAATCATTAATTTCATTTGGCTTAACAACCAATATTTTAATAAACGTGTATGGGAAGGTAGTCCGTATTTTCCTGTACGAACCAGCGGTCCGTACAGTATGTTTACGTTATATGGCGAAACGATGCATATTTACAGTATATACGGCATGGTATATAGTAATAGGTGTGAATCCCATTTAAAGGTGTGAATCACACCCGTCTCAGGTACATTAGTCTCTACATGTGAATCCCACTTAAAGGTGTGAAGTACACCCGTCTCAGGTACATTAGTCTCTACATGTGAATCCCACTTAAAGGTGTGAAGTACACCCGTCTCAGGTACACTAGGTACACTAATATTCAATTTTCATGAAATTGACATGGGATTTTAATTTCAGGGTAAATTGTCCGATATGCCTTTGCGGGTATTAAACTAATTACTACGAATACGATCACTTATGAATTAATGACTCTTACGTGGGTGTCCCTTGTTGCTGCTGATAATTTGAATTTGACTTATTAATGACACCTGATGAAATAATGTGTCGTAATTCTGAGGAGTGGATTCCCTTTGACTAACTGCATTATTGTCCATGGATATCCATCGTTGATGTATTCACATGCCAATGAATTCCACACCGATATCATATTACCCCCCTAATTCAGAGCACTGCACGAAACTAACCACTTTATATATACAGTAGAACCCCGCCTAACACCCCGCGTAAGCGGACACCCCACGTTAACGGACACCTTTGCTCGGAACGGTTCCCTCTATTAGAAGTTTATTTAAACCGCGCAAAGCGGACCCCGCGTAAGCGGGCACATTGGCCCGGAACGAAGGGTGTCCGCTTACGCGGGGTTCTACCGTACATGTATACGCCCGGCGTATATAGGTATGCTTTTGCGTAATATATAAGGTCGTCCTATTCCCCATGTGTATACGCCTCATCTGTAGGCGTATATAAGCGTCCATGTTGCGGTCATATAAATATATACGTCATATATGTTGTATTTATGCCAATATCGCATAGTTCCGATCTCTGCCACTTGGTGACACCCCTGTAGTATATCTCATGTCGGGATTTAAAATTGTTTTTTTTTATCATGTATACGCCCGGCGCATACATGTTGCACATAGGATATTTCCTCTTGTATACGCCAGGTGTGAAATACAGCTTGACGCATCCGTATACAAAAGGAAACAGTCTTGTATACGCCTCTTATCTCACCCCTGGTACAAGTTTAGCCATGGGAATAACATTAGAAAAAAATACTAAACGATCACCCCCGTAAACTGACGATACTACGCCACAGCCGTGGAGTAGTGAATTTGAGATGACGTCATATGGATTTGCTAAGTTTATTCTAATCATTGTGAAATTTTGATGATATTCAATGTCATAAAAAGGGGTGAGAAAAATCCAGAACCGGACTCGAATCGTAAAATCGACAAAACTCCACTCGTTTGAATGGCCCGTAATCGTCACTTGGCTTCGCCTCGATGACGATTGGGGCCCATCCAAACTCGTGGAGTATTGTCTATTTATACGATTCTCGATACATGCACTTCCGCGATGGCGTATATAGGAATAAACTGGTAAGTTTCGTGCAGTGGTGATTATGCTGTTTTGTATTTATATAGAACGTCCTAACCATGCTGTACGAGTCACAGAACGAGATGACAATTTACGGTTTGTACGGAACGAGGCGTTTACGCCGTGTTCCGTACAAACCGTAAATTATCATTGAGTTCTGTGACTTGTACAAGCATGGTTGGACGTTATATATTTACTATATACCCAAAATTTAAAAAAAAATCATTAATTTAATTTTTAACAACCGATATGTTAATAAACGTGTATGGCAAGGTGGTCCGTATTTATGTGTGCGGACCAGTGGTCCGTACAGTAATTTTACGTTATATGTCAAAACGGTGTGTATTTACAGTAAATACGGCATGGGTATATTGTAATGTGATGGACAAAAATCGTTATTGGCGTTATTGGACAAACTACAAAAAAATCAGAATTATTGTCTTAGATTATGTCTTTGTGCTGATTATAGGACACACATCAATGATTTACACAGTGATGCCAAGGTTAGCGATGTACATGAAAGGAAAAACTGCCATTTGTCAAATCTAATGTATGGTCTCTAATATTTATCCTACCCCTCATATAAATCTCCATAGACTTAACATGGTGTGACTGTATGCCACGGTTATGGCATAAAATATCTATATGCCACTGGTGACATATAATGTTAAAAACATGTAACAGGGTAGGATAAAATCTAAACATCGTAAAAAAAAATTCCAACCACGGAATCCTCAGTCGAATCCATTGGAACGAAAAAATTAACAAAAAATAAAATCTAAACATCACTCAATTTCATATAATTGTTTATATGCCATTCGTTGTCTTCCGCTACAAATATCACTCAGCTCCGCTTCGTGATATCATTCCGCGAAGACAACTCACGCCATACAAACAATCATATGAAATTTCGTGATGTTTCATGATAATGTATGTATAGAAGCTAGAGATAGACCCACAGGAATGTATGATGCTCCGGTGTTAAAAATACATCAACCTAATTGTGTATCGTAAACAAGAAGTATAGAATATATGACTGGCCAAGCATAGAACATCCTGCCTGCGATTGTTTGGAGCACAACGACGCATATTATGTTCATAAAAGATAACAAAGACCATACTGAAGGAGAGCATACGTTGTAATTATGATTAATTTACTTTTGATTCACTATAACTATAGAATAAGTTGCACTACTTGTATGAAAATGTTGACCCTCTGAAACATAAATGATGTTAGGCCCGGCGTCCACCTACTACATAGATATTTAGACCTACCGATATGGCTCCGATAGAAAAAGTCAATATCGGAGATATATCGGGAAGGTGCAAAATCGTAGATTTATGTCTAGACATGCCAATCCACCACGCATTGTATGGGGTTTTATCGGTGTCTAAAGGCAGGCGTCCACCAACCACGACAAGGCTACGACAAGCGCCGACAAGAAAGTTCCAATCGCAGCCTTGTCGTAAGAAGGGGGGCTTTACGCCAGCATTGTCGGGGCTTATCGGGAAGTGCACGCTCCACCAAAATTTCCTATCGTAGACCTCTGCGACACGCTCCCAACATGCCATGACACTCCATGACAAGGGTCCAGTCGTGGGAAAGATCGAACATACTCAATGTTGTCGTAGCCTTGTCGGAAGGCTCCCGACAAGCTTCGGATCGTGGCCTTGTGGTGGCCTTGTGGTAGAATCTTGTCGGGAACTGGGGTCCACCAACCACAACAAGGCCTCCAATCGTAGGCCAATCATGGACCTTGTCAGGAAGCCATTGTCGTAGCCTTGTCGTGGTTGGTGGACGCCCGCCTTTATCGCAGAAACGTGGTCAACTGCCCCGATATTAGGTGACCTTCCGACGCAATTTTGATCTTTTATCAGGAGGTGCATCATCGACCATATCGGAGCCATATCGTAGTAAGTGGAAGCCGGGCCTTACTATCCTTTAATGTATAAGGGCCGATGTATATATACAGTAAAACCCCGTTTCTGGGACACCTTGCTTAGGGGGGCACCCTGCTTAAGGGGAGGTTTTCTCGGAACAAAAATCGTTAGTTAGATAATTTAACCCTGCTTAAGGCGACACCTCGCTTAAGGGAACGGCGGGTGTCCCCTTAAGCGCGGTTTTACTGGCCCTTAAGCGGGGTTTTACTGTATACAGTAAAAACCCCGTTTCCGGGACACGCCGTTTAAGGGGTTATCAAATCTGACGGGACAGTGTAGGAACAACACTCCAGATTATCTTCATTGCTTCTTTATAGTGTGTGAGTGAGGCAGGTAGACAGGTGTTTAGACAATCAGACACCACACGACGGCCTGTGTAGGCTCCTGTAGGCTCCTGTAGGCTCCTGTAGGCGTTTATGGGGTGTTTATATGGTTATAACAGTATCCCTATGCCACAATATCACCTGTATAAAGGTGTTTTATACTACATAGCCTTACCATCGACAGACTGAAAACCCCGCTTAGGGGACACTTCGCTTAAGGGGGCACTTTGCTCGGAACGGAGGGTCTCCCCTTAAGGGGAGTTTTACTGTACAGTAAAACTCGGCTTCCGGGACAGCTCGCTTAAGAGGGCACCAAACTAAAGGGGACAGTTTGCTCGGAACAGAAATTCTTTTAGTTTATCTTTACTCCGCTTAAGGGAACAACCCGCTTAAGGGGGCACTTTACTCGGAACAGAGGGTGACCCCTTAAGCGGAGTTTTAATGTATATTCAAAACAAATACAGTAAAACCCCGCTTCTGGGACACCTCGCTTAAGGGGGCAGTTTTTTCGGAACAGAAGTCTTTATTTACTTTATTCTAACCCCCTTTAAGGGGTCACCTCGCTTAAGGGGCCACTTTGCTCAGAACAATGCTGACAGGCTGCCATCCTAAATTGGTTACTTTATTTAGTTCTATTGAAGCTATGTACAAGCACGAATTGTATCACTGCGAATTACGAACCAGGAGCAAATAGAATGTTCATCATTGATGAATGAGCTGCAATTTTAAATGAGTAACATCTAAAAGGTTTGGGTTACATTAAATCTATCGATCGTTTTCTGTAACCCACTTGCACCCGGTAAACTTGCCGTTTCTGTAACTGCAATGCAGAATAATAAATACTATTTAAACCGGTTATGTTATTGTGTATATCCCTTTAAGGAAGCATCATTCCTGGAGGCATCACCGCACTAAAGACGCATGATGCCTGGAGGCGTCGCCACACTAAAGATGCATGATGCCTGTAGGCATCACCGCTCTAAAGACGCATGATGCCTGGAGGCATCACCGCTCTAAAGACGCATGATTCCTGGAGGCATCACCACACTAAAGACGCATGATGCCTGGAGGCATCACCGCACTAAAGACGCATGATGCCTGGAGGCATCACAGCACTAAAGACGCATGATGCCTGGAGGCATCACCGCACTAAAGACGCATGATGCCTGGAGGCATCACCGCACTAAAGACGCATGATGCCTGGAGGCATCAACGCACTAAAGACGCATGATGCCTGGAGGCATCACAGCATTAAAGACGCATGATGCCTGGAGGCATCGCCACACTAAAGACGCATGATGCCTGGAGACATCACCGCACTAAAGACGCATGATGCCTGGAGGCATCACCGCACTAAAGACGCATGATGCCTGGAGGCATCACAGCACTCAAGACGCATGATGCCTGGAGGCATCACCGCACTAAAGACGCATGATGCCTGGAGGCATCACCGCACTAAAGACGCATGATGCCTGGAGGCATCGCCACACTAAAGACGCATGATGCCTGGAGACATCACCGCACTAAAGACGCATGATGCCTGGAGGCATCAACGCACTAAAGACGCATGATGCCTGGAGGCATCACCGCACTAAAGACGCATGATGCCTGGAGGCATCACAGTACTAAAGACGCATGATGCCTGGAGGCATCACAGTACTAAAGATGCATGATGCCTGAAGGCATCATTGTTCCAATATTTACAAAAAAATCAACAAAGAAATGATAGACCAATACTCATGAAATTTTCACAAGATGTAGATATGAGATCATATTTTGTGTTCTAGTTCAAAAGAAATAAATTATGTAGAATTATGTATCATATTACCTGATTACAAACTCGAATAATGTGTTTTGCCGATTATATAGCCGTCCTCTAGTGGGACAAACTGCCACCAGCACCCGTCCTTATGGGAGTAGCTAGGTCGCAGGCACCCGTCCTTAAGAGGTTAAAGGCATATCCTACAATTCACAGTGGCGCCACCTGGTGGTTTTTGAATAATGTCAATTATTTGGCAAAACTTGTTTCTTGGAATTCTTGCTAGTGGTGGGGAAGGAGCTCGAACTGACAGCAAAGCCCTGTGACAAAACATATTTGTTTCTTGGGATTCATTCTAATTCTACATGGGTAAATCTAACATTTGGTCACGTTTATCCAATCTTATTAAGTAAAATAGGCCAATTTACATTTGGTTGATTTACATAGGAAATGTACTAACAAATATGGTTTTCTTCAATTTCCTAAAAAAAGGACGGTGACCTATGATTTTTAAAACCTCAATCAGTAGTACTATATATCTACTATATTCTGTGAAAGTTTGAAGAAAATGACATGGGTTTTACTATGTGAAAAAATACTTTCTAGAATATCTATGTATTTTAATATAAAATTATTATCATATTGATCTATTAATCAAAAACTAGCACGGTGACCCCCGATTTTTAAGTTAGATATGTGTTCTACAACATTTGGAGATCATCGTCTTAAATTTTCAGGAAATTGACATGGGTTTTAATTTTCAAGCCAAATTGTCCGATATGCCTTTAAAGGGCACAGAAACATTGTAAGGTGGTGCTCTCCAGGAAATATCGGCAACAGTCATCACGAAAGTCAAGGCTTAGCCATCATTGAGTCGAGGTCTAGCCATTGTCACATGCTTTAGGTCAGACTTTGACATTCTTTTGTGATGAAAAGTCGAGGCCTAGCGATTGTTACACGCTAAAAAGTCAGATATTTTTCCACAGTGAAAAGTCAAGGCTTAGCCATTGTTGCATGCTAAAAAGTTAGACTTCGACATTTTTCGATGCTGAAAAGTCAGGACAGTTTTTAGAGTTGATTAAGTGAAGTTTGAAGCTGCTGAATATTTTGGCCGGTGTGATGTGAAATTTGGTTACCCTGCAAAATTCCTTTATCATCGCCCACTCAATATGCGCATGGGTCTGGGCACGCTCTTCCGGTCAGATATCACGGAATATTGGACATACTGGTTTTACACTATAGAAGTTAGTTGGAAATATGTTTTATTTTTCCTATAACAGGCTCTTAAATGTCGTAAAATTACATTATTACGTTCATTATGACGTTCTTAATTTCGGCAAATTGCACTAAAACTCCTAACAGAGATAACGCTAAATCCTGACAATCTAGGGAATCGAGCGCTGATGAAATTTTCACTCTCCAATCGTGGACTTCAGCACTGCGCATGTTCGCGCATGCACACCAGATACTAGTGGGCGATAATAACGGAATTTCGCAGGGTAACCAAATTTCGCATTACAACGACAAAAAAGTGTGTGTGTGTGTGTGTGTGTGCGTGGCACCACCTTCAGTGTTCTTTAAATCGTTCATATAATATCTTATTTTTTTATCATTTTTGTTTTTATAGCTTTTATTTATCCTGGAGATAAGGTTAGGTGTTTATCACCTTTATTACCCACCGCATACGGAGTCTCCATGCTAAGCCTATGAAGCCTACAGATCGCTACTGAGTAGAATACGGACCTCCGGAATCTCCTAAATTTCTTTAAATCGTTCATATTATATATATATTTTTTTAATTATTTCTGTTTTTATAGCTTTTATTTATCCTGGAGATAAGGTTAGGTGTTTATCACCTTTATTACCCACCGAATACGGAGTCTCCATGCTAAGCCTATGAAGCCTACAGATCGCTACTGAGTAAAATACGGACCTCCGGAATCTCCTAAATTTCTTTAAATCGTTCATATTATATATATATATTTTTATTATTTTTGTTTTTATAGCTTTTATTTATCCTGGAGATAAGGTTAGGTGTTTATCACCTTTATTACCCACCGAATACGGAGTCTCCATGCTAAGCCTATGAAGCCTACAGATCGCTACTGAGTAGAATACAGACCTCCGGAATCTCCTAAATCTCTTTAAATCGTTCATATTATATCTTATTTTTTAATTATTTTTGTTTTTATAGCTTTTATTTATCCTGGAGATAAGGTTAGGTGTTTATCACCTTTATTACCCACCGAATACGGAGTCTCCATGCTAAGCCTATGAAGCCTACAGATCGCTACTGAGTAGAATACGGACCTCCGGAATCTCCTAAATTTCTTTAAATCGTTCATATTATATATATTTTTTTTTATTATTTTTGTTTTTATAGCTTTTATTTATCCTGGAGATAAGGTTAGGTGTTTATCACCTTTATTACCCACCGAATACGGAGTCCCCATGCTAAGCCTATGAAGCCTACAGATCGCTACTGAGTAGAATACAGACCTCCGGAATCTCCTAAATCTCTTTAAATCGTTCATATTATATATATATTTTTTTTATTATTTTTGTTTTTATAGCTTTTATTTATCCTGGAGATAAGGTTAAGTGTTTATCACCTTTATTACCCACCGAATACGGAGTCCCCATGCTAAGCCTATGAAGCCTACAGATCGCTACTGAGTAGAATACAGACCTCCGGAATCTCCTAAATCTCTTTAAATCGTTCATATTATATATATATTTTTTTTATTATTTTTGTTTTTATAGCTTTTATTTATCCTGGAGATAAGGTTAGGTGTTTATCACCTTTATTACCCACCGAATACGGAGTCCCCATGCTAAGCCTATGAAGCCTACAGATCGCTACTGAGTAGAATACAGACCTCCGGAATCTCCTAAATCTCTTTAAATCGTTCATATTATATATATATTTTTTTATTATTTTTGTTTTTATAGCTTTTATTTATCCTGGAGATAAGGTTAGGTGTTTATCACCTTTATTACCCACCGAATACGGAGTCTCCATGCTAAGCCTATGAAGCCTACAGATCGCTACTGAGTAGAATACAGACCTCCGGAATCTCCTAAATCTCTTTAAATCGTTCATATTATATATATATTTTTTTATTATTTTTGTTTTTATAGCTTTTATTTATCCTGGAGATAAGGTTAGGTGTTTATCACCTTTATTACCCACCGAATACGGAGTCTCCATGCTAAGCCTATGAAGCCTACAGATCGCTACTGAGTAGAATACGGACCTCCGGAATCTCCTAAATTTCTTTAAATCGTTCATATTATATATATATTTTTTTATTATTTTAGTTTTTATAGCTTTTATTTATCCTGGAGATAAGGTTAGGTGTTTATCACCTTTATTACCCACCGAATACGGAGTCTCCATGCTAAGCCTATGAAGCCTACAGATCGCTACTGAGTAGAATACAGACCTCCGGAATCTCCTAAATCTCTTTAAATCGTTCATATTATATATATATTTTTTTATTATTTTTGTTTTTATAGCTTTTATTTATCCTGGAGATAAGGTTAGGTGTTTATCACCTTTATTACCCACCGAATACGGAGTCCCCATGCTAAGCCTATGAAGCCTACAGATCGCTACTGAGTAGAATACAGACCTCCGGAATCTCCTAAATCTCTTTAAATCGTTCATATTATATATATATTTTTTTTATTATTTTTGTTTTTATAGCTTTTATTTATCCTGGAGATAAGGTTAGGTGTTTATCACCTTTATTACCCACCGAATACGGAGTCCCCATGCTAAGCCTATGAAGCCTACAGATCGCTACTGAGTAGAATACAGACCTCCGGAATCTCCTAAATCTCTTTAAATCGTTCATATTATATATATATTTTTTTATTATTTTTGTTTTTATAGCTTTTATTTATCCTGGAGATAAGGTTAGGTGTTTATCACCTTTATTACCCACCGAATACGGAGTCTCCATGCTAAGCCTATGAAGCCTACAGATCGCTACTGAGTAGAATACAGACCTCCGGAATCTCCTAAATCTCTTTAAATCGTTCATATTATATCTTATTTTTTAATTATTTTTAGTTTTTATAGCTTTTATTTATTCTGGAGATAAGGTTAGGTGTTTATCACCTTTATTACCCACCGAATACGGAGTCTCCATGCTAAGCCTATGAAGCCTACAGATCGCTACTGAGTAGAATACGGACCTCCGGAATCTCCTAAATTTATTTAAATCGTTCATATTATATATATATTTCTTTATTATTTTTGTTTTTATAGCTTTTATTTATCCTGGAGATAAGGTTAGGTGTTTATCACCTTTATTACCCACCGAATACGGAGTCTCCATGCTAAGCCTATGAAGCCTACAGATCGCTACTGAGTAGAATACAGACCTCCGGAATCTCCTAAATCTCTTTAAATCGTTCATATTATGTTATTTTTTAATCATTTTTTGTTTTTATAGCTTTTATTTATCCTGGAGATAAGGTTAGGTGTGTTGCACCTTTATTACCCACCGAATACTCCTATATTGATGATATATCCCACTGGGACTTCACATTTCATAATTTTCGTTCAAGTATTTCACATATAAGAGACATCCACCCGGCCGCATTTGTCGCCGACAGGCTACGACTGGCTACGAAATTCAAACATGTTTGAATCTCGTAGACCCTCTTCGATTAACATTTTTTTGTTGTAGTGCGTCGTAGCGCGTCGACGCACATCGTAGAGTTCGGCGATAAAAACCTGACTAAAGGCGGGCGTCCACCAACCACGACAAGGCTACGACAAGAGCCGACAAGAAAATTCCTATCTGCACCTTGTCCCAGCCTTGTCGAGAGAAGGGGGGCTTTACGACAGCGTTGTCGGGGCGTGTCGGGAAGTGCATGCTCCACCAAAATTAATTATCGTAGACCACTGCGACACGCTCCCGACACGCCATGACACTCAACGACAAAGGTCCAGTCGTAGGAAAAATCGAACATGTTCGATTTTGTCGTAACCTTGTTGGAAGGCTCCCGACAAGCTTCCAGTCGCAGCCTGTCGTGGCCTTGTCGTAGACTCTTGTCGGGAACTGGGGTCCACCAACCACGACAAGGCTACGTCAAGTCGCTACAATCGTAGGGTTGTCGTGGACCTTGTCGGAATACCATTGTCATAGCCTTGTCGTGGTTGGTGGACGCCACCCTTAATTGACGGGTTCGTCGGCGAAAACTCCACGACGCGGCCAAAAGGTTAATATCGATGACTTAATCCCAAAGCTCCCAAGTAAGGCAAGTTTTAAGCGTGCGATCTCAGACCTTAATGAACTTTAAGCTTATACTACTTTATAATTATATGTGTCATCTCATCTCATCCCATACATCAACTTTCCGCAAATAGGTAAGCTGAGGTATTTACTCCCTCAGTTCGTTTTGTTTACTTTTTGATCTGTATATTCTACACCCAACCATGTAAACATAAAACCAGATCTTGTACTATGTGAACTTTTGTATTACCCGGACTGTTGTACACTGTAATGGAAGACCGCCTATTTTAGTCTAATTACTTGCTAATAAAAAAAAATATAAAAAAATCCTAGTAGGTGGGAGGGACCCCTTGATCGTAGTAGGTGGGAGGGGCCCCTTAATCGTAGTAGGTGGGAGGGACCCCTTAATCGTAGTAGGTGAGAGGGTCCCCTTAATCGTAGTAGGTGGGAGGGACCTCTTAATCGTAGTAGGTGGGAGGGGCCCCTTAATCGTAGTAGGAGGGAGGGACCCCTTAATCGTAGTAGGTGGGAGGGACCCCTTAATCGTAGTAGGTGGGAGGGGCCCCTTAATCGTAGTAGGTGGGAGGGACCCCTTAATCGTAGTAGGTGGGAGGGGCCCCTTAATCGTAGTAGGTGGGAGGGGCCCCTTAATCGTAGTAGGTGGGAGGGGCCCCTTAATCGTAGTAGGTGGGAGGGGCCCCTTAATCGTAGTAGGAAGGAGGGACCCCTTAATCGTAGTAGGTGGGAGGGGCCCCTTAATCGTAGTAGGTGGGAGGGACCCCTTAATCGCAGTAGGTGGGAGGGGCCCCTCTGCATAGCTTTGGTATATCTGTTGAAGCTTGGCGCGGCATACTAGTTCCTGGCTTGCCCGCTGTGTGGCAGCAGTGTAGGCGGTGCGGGTACTGGTGACTGTGGCGTTATATATGTACGTATATGTATATTAGGCCGGCATTAGGCGGACGTTAGGCGGGCGTGAGGCGGTGACCAACGTCCGCCATTGCTGGACGTTACGCATGCAGGTAAGTGCGGAGGAGGGATGGGACCTGTGTACATACGCAATACTGGCAGATAAATACTTAGTACAAACCAAACGAGAGTTAAGGTGTGATCCACCAAGAGTGACTTAGGGCCGGACGATGACCGTGTGGAGGGATTGTGGATGTCGGCCGTCCAAATCGCTCATCGGCTCAGATCGGCTGGGATAATCTGCCTGGTGAATCAGCAAATCGGCCGGAATCGGCCAGACCCGCCAATTGAAAACCCTGTCACCCGCACCCGTGCGGTCGTCGCCTCTGGCCTCAAAGCTACTTGGTAAGGCTTGGAAAAATTACTACCCGCGGCTATGCCTTGGGCAGTAATTTTTCCAAGCCTAACCTCTTAACTTTGACTTATTCCCACCGGAACATAGTTTCCCTCTATTCCCATATACCCATTTCCTAACACTATAGTTACATACCACTGCTGGGGGTGCAGTAATTATGAGTTATGTAGCGAGGCTGACGTTTTCGTCCTGGGCTGACGTTTTCGTCCTGGGCTGACGTTTTCGTCCCGGGCTGACGTTTTCGTCCCGGGCTGACGTTTTCGTCCCGGGCTGATGTTTTCGTCCCAGGCTAACGTTTTCGTCCCGGGCTGATGTTTTCGTCCTGGGCTGATGTTTTCGTCCCAGGCTGACGTTTTCGTCCTGGGCTGACGTTTTCGTCCTGGGCTGATGTTTTCGTCCCAGGCTAACGTTTTCGTCCCAGGCTGACGTTTTCGTCCTGGGCTGACGTTTTCGTCCTGGGCTGATGTTTTCGTCCCGGGCTGATGTTTTCGTCCCGGGCTGATGTTTTCGTCCTGGGCTGACCATGTGATATAAAGAGCGCTGGAACGAAAACATAGCTGTTGCAGTTACTCGATAACGGTGGGCATTTTTCTTGGGGCTATCATAGGTAAAGAAATAATCATTTTTATCGATATTTGAAAGTATATAGGAATAGGGAAACCAAGTACCAGTAAGTGCTTCAGAATATTCACTCGGCTATCGCCTCGTTCATATTACTGCGCACTCCAAACTCGATGGCGAACGAGGAAACAGACCAAACACTCATCAGTTTCATTCTTCATATTGTATTTATTATCCACCCTTTCTGGATGAAGGGTGTACTAATATTGGTTTATTTAGGTACGCACTATTTCTAATAAGCCCTATTTTTCCGTATGCGCCGGCTTTTGATACTGGGTATGTAGGTACACGCTGCCAATGTGTTTTCACTGGACACTATGTCTTAGGTGGATAATAAAGTTGGATTCGCATGTCGACACTAAAGCCCATAAGACATCGACATTTGTTCCCGATTCATCCCGACCATCGGTTCAGAATCGGCAAGTAAATTTCGATCTCTTATACAACATGATGGTTTTATCCTATCCCTCATATAAATCTCCATAGACTTAACATGATGTTACTGTATGCCACGGTTATGGCATAAACTATTCATATACAGTAGAACCCCCCTTTTTCTCTCTATTAGATGTTTAATTTAACCCCGCGTAAGCGGTCACGCCGCGTAAGCGGCCACCCCGCGTAAGCGGCCACCCCGCGTAAGCGGCCAGTTACCTCAGACAGACACCCCGGCAAAAATGGCTTATCAGTGTGGGGACAACACTCCGGATTATCGAGATTAATTTGTTTTTGGCGTGGTCTACAAGTCCACCTACAGAGTTGGGACAATAGAAGTGTGTTGATGTTGTCTAGCGGGCCTGGGCGGGCTTTGTGAGTGGAGGGGGCAGTCCATGGCGGGCTGGAGCGGGTAGGTGTGAAAGCTGTCGCGGATACATAGTTGGGAGACGGACAGGCTTCAGGTGGAGGCGGGGGGGGGGGGGGGGGGGGCTGGGTGTGAATTTAGCCAACAAATCATGTATATTTTTACAAATATTTATCAATTTATTCATTAATTCATTCCTTATTCTAGATGTAATTGTTTGTTATTTAAAAACAAACATATATTTGATAAAGATTCCATATAATGATTATTGTTTATTCATACTTATACTATAGAAATAGAACTAATAAGGATTATATATAACCAATGTCAACCTGAAAACCCCGCGCCAATAATCCGGAACAGTCGGTGAAGGTGCGTACAGCAACAATCTTGGGGTCGGGGAAAGTCGGTCATTACCCACAAGCAAAAAAGACGGGAAAGGTAATGAAATCGGGTCGGTGAAGTGCGTACATCGACCCGATTGACGCCGATTCTCACCGACCGGACGGAACCGTCGGGCAAAGGTGGAACCGGGCAGAGTTGGTTCACAGGATGAGATTCATGTACCTCACAGGGTGTTTGTCTGAGACAAATCCTGCCGAGATTCATGTACCTCACAGGGTGTTTGTCTGAGATAAATCCTGCTGAGATTCATGTCCCTCACAGGGTGTTTGTCTGAGACAAATCCTGCTGAGATTCATGTCCCTCACAGGGTGTTTGTCTGAGACAAATCCTGCTGAGATTCATGTACCTCACAGGGTGTTTGTCTGAGACAAATCCTGCTGAGATTCATGTACCTCACAGGGTGTTTGTCTGAGACAAATCCTGCTGAGATTCATGTACCTCACAGGGTGTTTGTCTGAGACAAATCCTGCTGAGATTCATGTACCTCACAGGGTGTTTGTCTGAGACAAATCCTGCTGAGATTCATGTACCTCACAGGGTGTTTGTCTGAGACAAATCCTGCTGAGATTCATGTACCTCACAGGGTGTTTGTCCGAGACAAATCCTGCTGAGATTCATGTACCTCACAGGGTGTTTGTCTGAGACAAATCCTGCTGAGATTCATGTACCTCACAGGGTGTTTGTCTGAGACAAATCCTGCTGAGATTCATGTACCTCACAGGGTGTTTTTCTGAGACAAATCCGGCTGAGATTCTGTAATTGAACACAATGTTTTCTTCTAAACTAGGGTTCCATTTCCCTGATAAATGTTTTCCCCTCTATTTTTGGAGACATTTACCCCGGAAATGGAACGCAATCTCATGGAGTTTTGAAACCTGTAAATTCCATTTAAAGGCAAATGCGGGTAGGTATCGCAATGCCCTCAATACTCAGAACCGAATTCTAAACAGGTGCTGCCATCTGATTTCATGAAAATATTGCAATATATCTCTCTCGCTGTCTTTCCTCTCTCTGTCTCTGTCTGTGTGTGTCTCTGTCTATTTTTCTGTTTCTCTGCTCTAACTGCTCTCTCTCTCTGTCTCTCCCTGTCTCTCTTTCTGTCTGTCTCTCTGTGTCTTTATGTGTCTCTCTATCTCTGTCTCTCTGTCTTTGCATGCCTCTGTCTGTCTTGTGTGCTTCTTTGTCTCTCTGTCTCTTCCAGTGTCTCTCTTCTCTCTCTCTATTTCTCCGCTCTCTCTCTCTCTGTTTCTCCCTGTCTCTCTCTGTCTCTCTATTTCTCTCTGTTTCTTACTGTTTCTCTCCGTTTCTCTATTTCTCTCTGTCTCTCTCTCTCCGTTTCTCTATTTCTCTCTATTTCTTTCTCTCTCTCTGTTTCTCTATTTCTCTTTGTTTCTTACTGTCTCTCTCTCCGTTTCTCTATTTCTCTGTTTCTTTCTGTCTGTCTGTCTGTCTCTCTCTCTCTCTGTCTCTCTCACACGTATATGCCATGAGATTTGGTTGCGAGTAATCTCACCAGGCAAAGAGTGAGATTACGTAAATGAAAATATGCCAAAATAAATGGCATATTTTTCAGTGCCTATGGATCGAGTGCGGTTCAGATATTATCTCATTCCTATCACTGACTGATCGGCTAATATTTGTAATTTTATCACCCATTGGGTATTTTTTCATTATATTCCATGTGCGTTGAGTACGAGTTAAATACGGGTGATGCCATATGGCATCAACTGTGCTACGATGTAACACCCAGGTAATGATTCTGAGTAAAATGGACAATAAGATTAATGATTGCATATTCTATCGCGTCCTAAACTATAGAACTATCACAATAGGCCTGATACTTCCCGCCCCTGGCAGTATAAATTAGCGCCAATACCCGCAATACTATTGCCACAGGTACCCGCCCTTAAAGGGTTTTAAACATGGTAGGTCTAAAGGGAAAAATACGAGGGGTGAAATGATAACATTATCGCATGCACCACTTTATGTAAAGATATTCCAACTCCTGAAGATAGAAATAAGCAAGTCTCTCTCACACTATCCGAAAGGTAATGTGTCTGTGGAATAAGGATTTTATCACTTGCAAGGGTGAAAAAATCGACTTTCCCTTCAGAAAGAGAGCAGGTGTACATCACATCAACATCACAGAGAATAATGAAATCATGGTATCAAAAATCTTTCTGCGTAACGTATTGGTCTCGCTATCCCGGGCGTGGGTGTGTTCGACCGTACGGTATTTAGAAAAATTTAATGAAATCATGTCAATTGATCGCAACAAAGAGCGGTTCAATGTAAAAGTCATCGTTATTCCATGGGTTAAAGGCATATCCTACAATTCACGGTGGCGCCACCTGGTGATTTTCAAATATTCCCATTCATCCATTGAAATTGCTGATTTGTGGCACATTCCAAACTCAAAAGACCAAAATTTGAGTATTGTCTACTTTGACCAAATCCTATAGGTAAAATAGGGACTTTTTCATATGCTTTATTTATATGGGAAATGTACTGAAAAATATGGTTTTCTTCAATTCTTTCTAAAACAAGGACAGTGACCTATGATTTTAAAAACTTAAATAGGTAGTACTATACATGTACTATCTTCTGTGAAAGATTGAGGAAAATATAACATGGTGACCCCCGATTTTTAAGTCAGAAATATGCTCTACGATACTTAGAGATCATTGTATTCAATTTTCAGAAAAATGACATGGGTTTAATTTTCACGCCAAATTGTCCGATATGCCTTTAATGTAGAGGAAGATTATTAAGGTTTAGGGTCAGAGCTCGTATCCCATCGAGTTTGAATCGCGTAGTAATACACAAGGCGAAGGCGCGTGAATTACGTAGTGATTCAAACGAGATGAAATTGAGCTATGACCGTATACATGAATAGGTTTTCTGAATTTATCTCTACCATATTGACTAATAGGTCTAACCTTTTGACCTAATCCCCCATTGAGTATCTTTTCTAAATACTCTATGGGCGTTGGATACGAGTTCCCAATCCATAACCATCATGACGATGCCATTGATATTATGAAGGCGCCAAATAAGGTTATTCATAAATTCATCTTAAGCAATGAGACTAGACAACCTACCTGTCAAAGTTAATGGAGAACCTCCTTGATATTAGAAAATGGATGAGAAAATATTGATTCCACAAGAGCTTGAATGGGAAAGATCTCTAAAGCCATATTCCAGGCAACTAGATCAACATATTACCATTCTTTCCAATATAAGCCTTTTAAGAGAATCATTCTGATAAACAGGGACCATTATCTAATACTTAGGCTGTTATCTTATGGCCTCATATTACATGATAAGACAATATTAATATGTCCATGTAAACCTGACATGACAACAGAGAATGAATCAGTCGCTAGACTCCGATGGATGCTCTGTGTATTCGTCTATATTAGATTTAATGATCGGAGTCTTCAAATACAACATTAAAAACAAGAGCTGAATATCCTACACTGCCCTACCTGTGCATCTGTAAAGGCTTTATTAACCATCGTATACAAAGCCCACATTGAAAATGTATGGGGACTCAGTAAACCACGACCCATTGTATACAATTATTATCCCTCGTATACAAAGACCCTATTGAAAATGTATGGGGACTGTAAACCACGACCCATTATATAAAACCTGTCAGATACCATAACTGTGATATACAGATTCATATCTGTGGTATACGACCTCAAAACCATGGTATACGGGAAAAATAGTCCCTTTGTGCTATAGAGCAAAGAACTAGTCCCTATTGTTATACTCTTAGATATAGCAATTAGTTTCATTCATTCAAAAAGATGGATAATAAATTCAATAAACGATGGTTATGTGTATAGGCGGCTCTGTAAACCACTCAAGGTTGACGTCATAATACACTCACCAGTGCACGTGTATTACTACGCGTCAACCCCTCGTGGTTTATGGCCGCCCATCTACAAAACAATAGATTATTGTCTATGTACTCCATTGCGCTGATCCACTGGAGATTGATGGTCGTGAAGCAATCTTAACCCTATCTCCTCCCGTTCTTGCTCTGATAGTTCTTGCCCCTTGGTTCTTTCCTTGGTCTTAGCTCGATCGGCGCCGCTGTTCCACTTCGGCGACCAGGTTTTTCCCAGTCCCCAGTGGAGAACAGTGGATCCGCTCTCAATCTCCGGTATGGGGCACCGCTAGGAGTTTGAGCACAGACCGTGCGGGGAACGGGACTCTAGCTCCACTGCAGCTCCACTATTGGTGACTTGGAGCCGATCGGTCGGCATCCAAATCAATCTCCAGTGGATCGGCACAATGGAGCACGGCCTTAAAAGACCTCTTGTATACAGATGCGTAATGGCTGTATTTGCCGCCAGGCGTATATGAGAGTAAATACCCTCTGCGCGACATGTATACGCCGGTCGTATACATATCGCGCTATATTCTGCGACGCTTGGCGTATACGTACAAAACATGAATTAAAGAAGAATAATACACGCATATACACCCCGAAAAAAACCCAACTATTTCTAACCTTCATTAGCTTACATATGTTTACGCCTTTCTGTCCTCCGGCGTTTGTATAACTAAATTTCATTTCCATGCGTTTCTACTTGTATACGTCAGTCTTCACAGTCTTTATGGTAATAATTTGCATATTATTACTGCTCGAGCATCATGTGAAAGGGCCTTACCGGTCACACTTTACAAGATACAACGTGTTACCACCCGCATGAACCGTAATACATCGTTTATCACTCAATCATGAACTCATAGCATTCATAATACATTTCCAATCCTCCAAGTGGATCCAATCTTGGATCCAATTACCACGATGTACATCTTACCTTCCAGCCTAATTCAGATTCGGATCCAATTTCCACAATTACCACAATTGCATTCTTCCGCTGCATGGAAATGTCCTACCCTAGGGGTATTTAATTTGTGCCACATGCTGTCTACTGGTGGCATTTTTATTCAACCTGAACTACCAGAATCTTACACTGGCTTTACTTGCAGTTTACAATCGACAATTCGCTGTACAGCCACTCTTCCCCTTCATCCCCAGCAGTGGTAGACTTACTGCTATATCAAAGGCCAGTCCTTCTCATATCCTGTCTATGTGGTGTGGTGTACAGTCACTCTTCTCCTTCATACCCAGCAGTGGTAGATTTACTATTATATCAAAGACCAGTCCTTCTCATATCCTGTCTAAGTGGTGTGGGACGTAAAAGAACTATCACCTCGGTAAATGTGTAGGGGTGAGATTCATAATACATTTCCAATCCTCCAAGGCAATTCAATCCTGGATCCAATTTAAGACAAATGCTGGTACTTGGGTGATTTCTAAATTCTATTGAGATTTGCAAATAACTCAGGATAATATAAGTTTCATATATCAGCAAATAGTAAATGCAAAAAAAAATGGCATGTCACCATGTTAACTTCTATGGGAGGGCCATCTGAAAATGAAAGTGCTTAACTATTGGTGTCTATGGGAAACTGCTACAATTTGACTTTGTTGCTAAATGACACTGATGTTCTATTGCTATCTTCAAATAATTCTGGATTATGATAGTTGGGAACATACATGTACAAATGAGAAATGCTAAAAAATGCTATGTCACCATGCTAATTTCTATGGGAAGGCCATCTGAAGAAGGTAAGCGCTTATCTATTGGTGTCTATGAGAAACTGCTATATTTTCATGGCCCCAGATGGCAGCACCAGTGTTAAACCAGGGGGCGTTTCGATACCTACCCGCATTTGTCTTTAACACGATGTACATGTTACCCTCAAGGCTGATTCAGATCTGGATCAAATTACCACAATTACCACAATTCCATAGTTCACCCTTGGGTTTTTAATTTGTGCCACATGCCTTTTACTGGTGGCATTTTTGGTCAACCTAAATCTACCTGGGGGCTGTTGAATAGTAATTTGTCGTCCGTGAGGCTGGAGGATACAACATATCAAACGATGAACGATATACTGGACGACCTTTTTCATTCAGGGTAGTTTAAAACTAGTCGTTTGCATCAACATTATCATTCAGTACATTCTCTATAAACGCTGATACGCATCGAGCGATGCAGTGGTATTTCTGAGAAATGCAGGCCGAGTGGTGCAGTCCCTGCCTTTCAGTTCGAATTGTAAAATGTTTCTCACAAATGGGTTGATCCTTATAAAATAATGAAATTTGGTACACACATATTACATACATGTACATATATAATTCTCTGTTCAAAATATATCTCAATTTGAATGAAATTAGTGCATGAAAAACGGGTTTGACCTTGTCTATGACACCTCTTGAGGTGCCTTTCGGGACGATAAATGGACGACAAAATGAAAAAATATTTTCAAAATGAACGATTTTTTATGCTACCCCATCTACGACATTTCATTTCCTCGTCTCTTCAAAGGCTCGTACGCCTACGACATACTTTTTATGCTACGTTTTTGCACCAACGAGACTTGTACGATACTATTTTTTATAGTAGAATTTAGCATTCAAAAGGACCCATATCTAACTTAAAAATCGGGGGTCACTGTACCAGTTTTTGATCAATATGATGATAATTTTATATTAGAATATATAGAAATTCTAAAAAAGTATGTTTTCACAAAGTAAAACCTATGTCATTTTCCTTGAAAATTCACAGAATATAGTACATATAGCACTTCTTATTTAGATTAAAAAATCATAGGTCACCATCCTTGTTTTTAAAAGAATTGAAGAAAAACGTATTTCTCAGTACATTTCCTTAGTAAATCAAGCAATTGTAAATTGGCCTATTATACCTTTCAAGATTGGATAAACTGGACAACATGTTAAATTTACTCATGTAGAATCAGAATGAATCCCAAGAAACCAGTGTTGACTAATAACTGACATTATTTAAATATCACCAGGTGGCGCCACTGTGAATTGTAGTATATGCCTTTAATACCACGGCGCAGCCATGGCTGTGCGATTCTTTGTTAAGATCATGATCAATGTGGAACATGATGTAGAATCCGATGCTATGATTTCGGGGTCCAATAATCGATTTCGGTATTGATAAAGAGTGTGAGCTTACTTGTGAATTTACATTTATCTGTTCAATGCCAATTTGTGAGTATGTTTTTTATTAGACCAATATCGATAACCATACATCAAAGTTTATTCCAGGTCCAAAATCGTAACTACACCAATTATCATTAAGATCGAAATGTTAGTCCTTAATTCATTTCCAGTTCATTCTCTAATTCATTCAGCTCAGTTCTTTTCTAGTTTCACATATCGGATTTATTTTTATCTATTTATTTTTATCTATTTTTTTTTGTTTTCCTAGACACTACCGACTTCACAGATTTGTACTTGGCTACCACCTATCCCCCCCCCCCCCCTTCATACTTAGAATCGACAGTGAAATAGTTTATTAAGGCCTGTTGAGGTGGATATAATTTCAAAATCTTGATTTCCCATGCCAACATCCTGAAAATGTGTGAAATCTTACTCTGGACCCCACCCAAAGTGACCCAAAATCTGCCAATTGTTCGGAAACAACCCGAGCACACCTAGGGCCATAATATTTGTGTGATCTATGTAGGAACTATGTTGGAATCGTTGATGAAATAGTTTATCAACCCTTTCCCTGCAGCACCCAGTTCCCCTGCTTACCATTACACAGCAGGCATTGCCTCCATATATACGACCCTGCTATGGCAGGCACCTTTTTGGGGGAAATAGCAATGTCACATGATGTGTCATGTGATCTGGAGGCATCATGCTGCGGTAGCCAGGGGAATGCCTGGAGGCATCATGCTGCGGTAGCCAGGGGAATGCCTGGAGGCATCATGCTGCGGTAGCCAGGGGAATGCCTGGAGGCATCATGCTGCGGTAGCCAGGGGAATGCCTGGAGGCATCATGCTGCTGTAGCCAGGGGAATGCCTGGAGGCATCATGCTGTGGTAGCCAGGGGAATATCTGGGGACATCATGCTGCCGTAGCCAGGGGAATACCTAGAGGCATCATGCTGCCATAGCCAGGGGAATACCTGGAGGTATCATGCTGTCATAGCCAGGGGAATGCCTGGAGGCATCATGCTGCTGTAGCCAGGGGAATTCCTGGAGGCATCATGCTGCTGTAGCCAGGGGAATGCCTGGAGGCATCATGCTGCGGTAGCCAGGGGAATGCCTGGAGGCATCATGCTGCTGTAGCCAGGGGAATGCCTGGAGGCATCATGCTGCGGTAGCCAGGGGAATGCCTGGAGGCATCATGCTGCTGTAGCCAGGGGAATGCCTGGAGGCATCATGCTGCGGTAGCCAGGGGAATACCTGGAGGCATCATGCTGTCGTAGCCTGAGGAATGCCTGGAGGCATCATGCTGTCGTAGCCAGGGGAATGCCTGGAGGCATCATGCTGCTATAACCAGGGGAATGCCTGGAGGCATCATGCTGTCGTAGCCAGGGGAATGCCTGGAGGCATCATGCTGCTGTAGCCAGGGGAATGCCCGGAGGCATCATGCTGCGGTAGCCAGGGGAATGCCTGGAGGCATCATGCTGCAGTAGCCAGGGGAATGCCTGGAGGCATCATGCTGCTGTAGCCAGGGGAATGCCTAGAGGCATCATGCTGCCATAGCCAGGGGAATACCTGGAGGCATCATGCTGCCGTAGCCAGGGGAATGCCTGGAGGTATCATGCTGCGGTAGCCAGGGGAATGCCTGGAGGCATCATGCTGCCATAGCCAGGGGAATGCCTGAAGGCATCGTGCTGCCGTAGCCAGGGGAATGCCTGGAGGCATCTTCCTGCCGTAGCCAGGGGAATGCCTGGAGGCATCATGCTGCCGTAGCCAGGGGAATGCCTGGAGGCATCATGCTGCTGTAGCCAGGGGAATGCCTGGAGGCATCATGCTGTGGTAGCCAGGGGAATGCCTGGAGGCATCATGCTGCGGTAGCCAGGGGAATACCTGGAGGCATCATGCTGTCGTAGCCTGAGGAATGCCTGGAGGCATCATGCTGCGGTATCCAGGGGAATGCCTGGAGGCATCTTGCTGCCATAGCCAGGGGAATGCCTGAAGGCATCGTGCTGCCGTAGCCAGGGGAATGCCTGGAGGCATCTTCCTGCCGTAGCCAGGGGAATGCCTCAAGGCATCATGCTGCAGCTAAAGGGTTAAGGCTTGGTGAGATGGGAATATTTTCAAAATTTCGGTTTCCCATGTCTGATTTTCTGAAAATGAGGGAAATCTGCCTGCCGACCCCAGCCAAAGTCACACAAAATCCGCCAATTGTCTGGGACCCCCAGCACACTTACAGCCATAATCTTTACTGTCCCATTTAGGTACATATCCGAAATCGTCGATTGAATAGTTTATTGTGGCCTGTTGAGGTGGAAATAATTTCCAGGTCTTCCAAGTCCATGATAACTATAGTTCTTTGATCGCATCCAGCGTTAAGTGTGTTGGCATTTGAAAATTGAGCTGGTTATGGACCTTATCAATTCTGTGTGGCACAACAGGCAGCCTGAACTAGCTGCCTGTTAGTACAACGTACACAGGCCGATACCAGCCAATAAAGCAGAGTAAGCATAAGGGGTCGTCTTTCTTATGCATGATAGCATAATACAAGGATTAAAAGTAGGCATGGCATTGCCATGATTTCGGTTTCAACAAGTTGCAACAGTCTTACAATAGTCTTGCAATAGGGAGGGAGGGAGGGAGAGAGAGAGAGAGAGAGAGAGAGAGAGAGAGAGAGAGAGAGAGAGAGAGAGAGAGAGAGAGAGAGAGAGGTGGAAGCCTGTTTACCTACTATATCTAAAAGACTATGATTTTGGTAGAATCCGCTTGGAGTGTCCCCCGCACATAGAGATAGAGTGAACCAGACCTAGGCCTGGAGACTGAAGGGCCACGAGAGTGAGATTCTTGTGCAATATATAAAAATACACTACTGTCGCCGGGTGCGGACCCGGTATCGAGGGTCTAATTATTCAGGATTCCTGAATATATTACTGTAATGTATTATAATATAAGCCGCAAAAACCGTTCCCCGTCCCCCCTAATATATTTCGGTCTTGACCTATAGGTCAAACCGAAATAATAACAGTTATTACATCTTGGCAAAGTTACTGTTCAGGACCATTAATTTAGAGGGAGATATTACAAGAGACAAGACTCCTAATCTTCTAGATCACTGAAAAGCTATTGATACTTCACAATACATTACCGTAGTATCATTTTAGACCGACCAATCGTATGCAGTGCTGAACTTTTGATCAAGCATAAATCTTAGTCTGGTCTAGTCTGCTCTGGTGAATTACTACCAAATTTAATCAACCCCATATCAACCCCATATCAACCCCATATTTACTTCAACCCCATATTTACTTAAAATAGATGTACTATTGATGAGTTGCAATGTACCATTTGTTTGTCATGTACTTTGTAAGTATACAAGTTTATACAATAAAGAGTTATGCAATAACTGCCAAAAATTTGAACATGTACTTGTATATTGTTTCTCTATTTGTGCTACTTTGCTGAAATCTACAGCTAAATTGTATAAAAAACATTAATACCTTACAGAAATGTAACAACACGAACAATTACTCAATGCAGTGTCAAATGACCTGTCGTGAATCAAGAACAGACTTTAAACATGCCAGCGAACGGATACTGCTGCATAACATGGTTTTCAACTTGTAATCACCAATTGTCTGTGTCACAGGGATGTCAGCAGCCCTTGAGAAAAATCCCTGAAGTTATTTGCTGGGACAAACTCACCCCCCCCCCTTCCCCCACCAGACTACAATGCTTACTGGGAACTCAAACGAGTAAAGCTGTATCCCCTGGTGATTAGAACTGGTACTACAGTCTGGGATCTCCAAGCAGAGTCCTACCATCTATGTTCTATTGATTTCAAACCAAATATATGCATGGGAGATTGTAATATTGAGCTGGTTCCTGGTATTAGCTATGCATTCAAAGTGGTTTGCATGGTAACAGTGCAAGGGTTTCAGGGATTTCAGGGATTTTCATCCTGGCATTATCAATGGGAAGCTTCTCAGGGAAAACCCTGAAAATCATGGAAGTAATAATGCACATATTTAAAGGGAAATCGGGTGTGTGGGTTACTTGAAACAATATGGGGTTGACATACACAGGTTCTATTGAGGTTTTTGAGTAGTGAGGACAATATTTGTGTGTTCTAGAAAAACCCTGATTTCAGGAATTTCCCTGAACTCTGACATCCTTGGTGTCATTGCACATTGTTTTTGTTTTGTTGTTATTGCTTATTTTACAAGGAAGAACGTCCAAATAATTGGACGATTGTAATTTTTACCCTTTCTGAATAAAAAAAACAACAAAACATTGTGGTGCTCTACATCTTCCACCTCCATGTATGATGAAACACATTTATGAGTTCAACCTGCCCACGAAATGGGTACTGACTTTCCTTGATCTGGACATTCTCCTATTTGGCTGCCTTTTTGATTAGGTGTTTGACTACTTCAGTGATTTGTGTATGTAGCCTTAAAGGGATATCCCTCCATATCCACCACTGCACGAAAACCACCGTTTTATTCATATATATACGCCATCACGGAAGTGCATGTATTGGCTGAATATTGACTTGTTTTCATTTATATACGCCCAGGCCTTATATACAACAGACGCGTCTTGGCTGTATTTCACACCCGGCGTATATGAGAGAAAATACCCTCTGCCCCCGCCCCTTTGTGTTGGTAGAAGTACAGGTGTCCTCAGTAGGAAGCCCTCCCCCCTACCCCCCGCCACCTCCCCCCGCCCGCTCTCTGTGAAGTCCTCTTCACTGGATGCTTATATACGCCTACATTTGAGGTGTATAGACACGGGGTTTAAGACGACCTTGTAGACGCAAAATACCTACTTATATACGCCCAGCACATTCATATGCAAAATGATGGTTTTCGTGCAGTGCACTTATTATCATACTTTTCCCAACACCTTTCCAGCATGGGAAAAGATGCCTCTAAAGTCTCAGAATTAGGTGACGCGTGTTCTGTCACACAACTCTGGACACCCCCCCTGTGATTTTTAGGCTGTGTCACACTTTTCAATCTACCCCCCACCCTCCTAATTGTGACATAATTTATGGACGGCCCCTTACAGCTCGCTCTTGTTTCTCACAGTAACTACATGCTGGATTTCTCAGACGGTGTTGATGACACGAGTGCAGTACTTTACATCCTTATGTTACCGCTCACTCTTGTTTCTCGCAGTAAATTACCGATAACTCTTGTTTCTCGCAGTAACTTACCGCTCACTCTTGTTTCTCGCAGTAAATTACCGCTCACCCTTGTTTCTCGCAGTAAATTACCGCTCGCCCTTGTTTCTCGCAGTAAATTACCGCTCACCCATGTTTCTCGCAGTAAATTACCGCTCACCCTTGTTTCTCGCAGTAAATTACCGTTCACTCTTGTTTCTCGCAGTAAATTACCGCTCACCCTTGTTTCTCGCAGTAACTTACCGATAACTCTTGTTTCTCGCAGTAACTTACCGCTCACTCTTGTTTCTCGCAGTAAATTACTGCTCACCCTTGTTTCTCGCAGTAAATTACCGCTCACTCTTGTTTCTCGCAGTAAATTATGACCAGTTGCCTAGTGTGTCTGGATTCCCGTATCAAAATTCAAGCTTCATGATGTGTACAAACAACATCATACAAAATGCATATATATTATAATTGATTGATAGAGCATATCATCAGCAAAGTGTTTAGAAACACAGCGAACATTAGCGGTCCTAAAATAGACCCCTGTGTGCCGCCATAATTATTTATGACCAAAAAAAGACGTCCATTGCCACAATTCATGTGGTTCCTGTCTGACAGGTAGTTAGGCCACTAAAAAAAACAAACTTGTTTCTCATCACCAAGCCATGAAAAATATGACGAGGGCGTTTTTTTTTTTGCTAGATCAAAGATGGCTTTTGAAGTTTCATAAAATGGGCTTCAGACATACAGTAAAACCCTGCATTTATAAGCAGACACTCTCCGATCTAGGCCGAAGTGTGTGCTTACGCGGAGTGTCCACATATGCAGGGTTTTCAGATTTTTACTGGTTATACGTTGAATGCATCCCTGACATCAGGAGCTTTAATTTGATACTAAATACACATACCTTTCATAATTTCTATTAAGGTTCATCTTATTTATATAAAAAAAGAAAAGAAATCTTTTTTTTTTAATGCGCGCAGTGATGAGAAACAAGTTTTTTTTTTATCTCACACTCTCTAAGCGGTATTCTGTACAAGGTGGTGCACCCCTCTCATAAGATCTCACACTCTCTAAGTGGTATTCTGTACAAGGTGGTGCACCCCTCTCATAAGATCTCACACTCTCTAAGTGGTATTCTGTACAAGGTGGTGCACCCCTCTCATAAGATCTCACACTCTCTAAGTGGTATTCTGTACAAGGTGGTGCACCCCTCTCATAAGATCTCACCCTCTCTAAGTGGTATTCTGTACAAGGTGGTGCACCCCTCTCATAAGATCTCACCCTCTCTAAGTGGTATTCTGTACAAGGTGGTGCACCCCTCTCATAAGATCTCACACTGTCTAAGCGGTATTCTGTACAAGGTGGTGCACCCCTCTCATAAGATCTCACACTCTCTAAGCGGTATTCTGTACAAGGTGGTGCACCCCTCTCATAAGATCTCACACTCTCTAAGTGGTATTCTGTACAAGGTGTTGAACCCCTTTCATAAGATCTCACACTCTCTAAGTGGTATTCTGTACAAGGTGGTGCACCCCTCTCATAAGATCTCACACTCTCTAAGTGGTATTCTGTACAAGGTGGTGCACCCCTCTCATAAGATCTCACACTGTCTAAGCGGTATTCTGTACAAGGTGGTGCACCCCTCTCATAAGATCTCACACTCTCTAAGCGGTATTCTGTACAAGGTGGTGCA
Organism: Alentia gelatinosa; assembly: GCA_950022655.1. NCBI lineage: Eukaryota > Metazoa > Annelida > Polychaeta > Phyllodocida > Polynoidae > Alentia > Alentia gelatinosa. The sequence goes on along the minus strand of OX465593.1, from coordinate 36,321,219 downwards.
CCCCTCTCATAAGATCTCACACTCTCTAAGTGGTATTCTGTACAAGGTTCTCACTTCACTCTATGGGAGAAGAATTCTTAACGAACTAGGCTTGGAGCCTTGAGAATCCATTGGCACACAGTATTCCCGCTAGGTGGCATCATTGAGATTATAGGAATCCTTGAGTTGCATTGATGCACGTCTTTAGCATGGGAGGCAGGCCAGTGGATTCTCAAGGCTCTAAGCCTAGTTCGTTAACCACTCGAGATTGACGTCGCAATACACTCGCTGGCGCTCATGTATTACTACGCATCAACCTTTCGTTGTTTACGGCCGCCTGTCAGCAAATCCATCGATTTTCTGGTCATTGTGCTGTGGTTTGGGTGCAGCGTAAGTACACATGCACTAAGACCGGAAGTTACAAGAAAACAGTTCTTTCAGCGTTCACAACACTCTTCGAGGGTGCTAGCACTCGTGTATTACTACGCGTCAACCGCTCGTGGTTTATGGCCGCCTGTCGACAAAACCATCGATTATTGTCTAGTATACAACGGCTTTGCGGCTGTATAAAATGGATTTGGATGCGTATACCTTGGTCATAATATCTGACAGTTTTTAAACTATATGTAGTCATTTACAGGTCCCCATACATTTTCAATGTGACATTGTATACGATGGATAATAATATGATAAGAGGGACATATTTATGGCATAACAAGGTCGAGAATGCCATCCCTACCAGCTCAGTTACTTCGTTTTGTTATCATTACATACCCAAATATAAAAAAACCCCAATTTTTATGTACATATGTTATGTACCTGTTGACTCGAGGCATTCACTACGGGCACAGTGCGGCCGAACATTCACCATGGGCACAGTGCGCCCGAACATTGTTCATACTACATCCCTAGCAGCAGGTGGTATTTCGTAGACGTTCGGCCATAGTGAACACGCTGAAACCGCAGATACCCGTTCACAAGATAGCAAATCCGGATATAGGCACTCGGTACTTTGACTATATAGGTTTGAGATTGTATGTGTCATTCTCCAATCTTTTAAATCCATATTTTTCATACACTTAACAACTGTCATTGTAGCTTTGAGACAGACTTATTCAGAGACGATAGTAGTAAACTACACTTCAAAAGTAACAAACGAGAGCAAAACAAAATTCTAGCCTCCCAGAGCACTAAGCCTCGTTCTTACTGGTGTTTTGAGCACGGGTATCTGCCGTTTTAGCGGGTTCACTTTGGCTCTCTATAGGTATATAGTAATAGAGGGAAACTATGTTCCAGTGGCAAGGTATGGCTTGGAAAAATTACTGCCCAAGGCATAGCCACGGGCAGTAATTTTTCCAAGTCTTACCGAGTAACTTTGACTTATTTCCACTGGTATGTGGTTTCCCTATTCCTATATACCTTCAATTGTTGGCTAATATCGATAAAAACCGAACGTCCCTGAATGTCAACCTGGGCAGTAAATGTCAACCTGGGCAGTAAACGTCAACCTGGGCAGTAAACAAAAGTTATTCCTATATACCCATTATCAAACTAACTGAGTTACATACCGCTGCTGGGGGGTGCATTAAGAATAAAATATGTGTCAAGTTTGACGTTTTGGTCCCGCTCTCATGTTTTCGTCCCGCTCTGACGAGCAGCGGGACGAAAACTTAGCTAATGCAGTTACTCTATAAGGGTGGCCATTTTTCGGGAGCTATCGCAGGAAAAGAAATAATCCTTTTTATCGATATTTGGAGGTATATAGGAATAGGGAAACCAAGTACCGGTAATCAAAAGTCAAAGTTACTCGGTAAAATTACTGCCCGCGGCCAAGGCCTTGGGCAGTAATTTTTCCAAGCCTTACCTCGTAACTTTGAACTTTTGCTCACCGGAACATAGTTTCTCTTTATTCCACCCCCAGCAGGGTTAGGTAATCATAGGTTGTTCGCTCATAGGTATATAGGAATATCATTTATCCTACCCCTAATATAAAATTCCATAGGCCTAACATTGAGTTTCCGGATGCCACGCTGACTGGCATACAGAGTTTTATATGCCACTAGTGGCATACAGAATTGTTATCATGTAATATTCCTAAATCGAGGAGACAGGGTAGGATAAAATCAAAAGCTGATTTGTTTTAATCGTGGCTACCGCATGCCACTCCTGGAGTTTTGGCTCCGGACTTCCCTCGGCTTCTCCTCATGAAGTCACTATGCCAATTCCAGTCGTGTCATACGGTGGCCAAGATTAAAACTCATCCAGTTTTACGATAGTAAACCACCATAAACCATGATAATATCACAAAGATGAATGTTTTCTGGTATATATTTACAGGTGATGTAGTGTGGACTGGAGTGGCTGCTAAGATGGCGGTTCTCTGCAGGGCGCTACTGATGTGGCTAATCCTGGATTCTCTGGCATTTAGGCCGACAACAAGTGTAACTTCTAAACCTGAGAGCGAAACTAAAGCAGATGCAGAAACTGAAGCAGAAACTGAAACTGAAGCTGAAGCAGAAACTGAGGGAGAAACTGAGGGAGAAACTGAGGCTGAAACTGAGGGAGAAACTGAGGCTGAAACTGAGGGAGAAACTGAGGCTGAAACTGAGGCTGAAACTGAGGCTGAAACTGAGGCTGAAACTGAGGCTGAAACTGAGGGAGAAACTGAGGGAGAAACCGAGGCTGAAACTGAGGGAGAAACCGAGGCTGAAACTGAGGCTGAAACTGAGGGAGAAACTGAGGGAGAAACTGAGGGAGAAACTGAGGCAGAAGCAGAAACTGAGTCAGAAACTGAGTCAGAAACTGAGTCAGAAACTGAGTCAGAAACTGAGGCAGAAGCTGAGTCAGAATCTGAGTCAGAGAGCGAAACTGAATCTGAAGCCGAATCCGAATCCGAAACCGAAGGCGAAGAAGCTGCTTCGGAAGCCGAAGGTGGAGATCCTGTGAAGCGATGGCTGTTCATCAGTGTCTACTCCCTCATCATCGTCATCATCCTAGTGGGAAACATCCTGGTAGCAGTGACGATCGCCAAAAATAAACGCCTTCGAGGAAACACCTCCAATCTGTATCTGCTGTCACTCGTCTCAGCTCGTGCCTCCATTGCAGTCTTCGTCATCCCGGCTCGCATCACCGGAATGTTCTCTGAAGAGTACCTTGGCAGCGTGCTCTGCAAACTTTGCCACTTTGCAGCTCTTGGCTCCTCAGCTGCTTCCATCTTCTCTGTGGTGTCAATCGCTATCACCAAATACATCACAGTGACCAACCCAAAAACCCCACCTCTAACCATGAAGAAGAGTTGCCTGGTCATCCTCATCATCTGGATGCTGGGGTTTGTTTATGCCATTCGTGCAGCTATCACCAATGATCTAATCATCATCAACACACCAAGCACCTCCATGTGGTCTTGCACTGTCTCCCCAGTCTATAAGTACCTCAACAAATACTTCATCTTCATCGATATTGTCTGTCTCTTCCTGATGCCACTGGTCACCATCCTCTTCTGCTACTCGCGAGTGATCAAGACACTTTCCCAACCCAGCACAGTAGTCGTTGATGATAGAAAAGTGATTACGGTGAACCATCAGTCGCTGAAAGCCATCAAGATGTTGCTCGTGCTCATGTTTCTCTTCACCATCTGCACGGCCACCCCCATGGCGCTTCGCATCTACGTGCTCTGGGGCGGGGGCTACTTCGAAGCCTTCAACACAGTGGAGACTGTGGTCTACATGTTCTGTTATTCCAATTCCTGGTTCAATCTCATCGTGTTCGCTTACTTCAGGGATGATCTGAGAAAGGCCTTCGTTGAGATGTGTGGCAGGAAGCGCCATCAAGTGGCCCCCGGACAGGACAGCGATACGCCCAGCAAGGCCAAGGAAGAGCTGGAGACGGACAAGGTTTTAAATATGATGGAATTCTGAACATTTCTAATTCAGAGTTTATGCGAGTGATAAAGACACTTTCAAAACCCAGTACAGTGATCGTTGATGATAGGAAGGTTATTACGGTGAACCGGCAGTCGCTGAAAGCCATCAAGATGTTGCTTGTGCTCATGTTCCTCTTCACCATCTGCATGGCCATCCCCATGCCGCTTCGCATCTACGTGCTCTGGGGCGGGGGCTACTTCGAAGCCTTCAACATAGTGGAGACTGTGGTCTACATGTTCTGTTATTCCAATTCCTGGTTCAATCTCATCATGTTCGCTTACTTCAGGGATGATCTGAGAAAGGCCTTCATTGAGATATGTGGCAGTAAGCGCCATCAAGTGGCCCCCGGACAGGCCAGCGATACGCCCAGCAAGGCCAAGGAAGAGCCGGAGACGGACAGGGTTTTAAATATGATAGAATTCTGAACATTTCTGATTCAGAGTTTATGCAAACGGCTACCTTTTTAAAGGCAGCCTTATTCCTGACACACGAGAAAGGAAATGTATATATTAAAGTAACCCAATTCCCCAATTTATGTTATTTTACCAATACAGAAGTTGTCCAGGACAAAGTCACAGCTTAACCCATTGAGCAAATATCTAAAATATAATAATCGACGGAAGGTGTGTACATAGAAGCAGATTCAGCGAAGAAGACCATGGACGAGCTGGAGACCGACAAGGCCTTAAGAATGGTGGAATTCTAAAGAGCATCCCAGTTTGTTCTAAAAGCCCATTTCCATTGGCTGATTATTTGGTACAGATCTGTAGTCGGGAATCACCAATGGATTTTTTCCCAGTTTTCAGTCAGAGTTTATGTGAGCAGCCTCCTCTCTAAAGGCAGCCTTATTCCTGACACATGAGAAAGGAAATGTATATATTAAAGTAACCAAAACACCCAATTTATGTTATTTTACTGTTACAGAAGTTCTCCGGGACAAAGTCACAGCTGAAGCCACTGAGCAAATATCTATATTATAATAATTATTGGAAGGTGTGTGTATAGACATAGTTTTCAGCAAAGAAGACCCAGGGGACTGACAAAGCGTTAAGAATGATAGAATTCTGAACAGCTTCCCAGCTTACCCTTGAAGCCTATTTCCATTGGCCGATTATTTGGCACAAATCTGCAGTCGGGAACCACCGATGGATTTCCAAGGCGAAAAGATGTCAGATCCATGAATGGAAACGAGACCTGCTGAGAATTCTCAATGATTAATTTGGTATTGATCATGTAACAAGGATATCACTGACAGCTTTTCTCACAGATAATCTGTGTGTACCTAGGAATTACAGTAGCAACAGTGCATACAATGCACCTACACTGATAAATCGATACTGATGTACAGTCAGAGGCACCACCGACAGACTTTAAGGTTAACTGAAAAAATCCCTACCATTATCGTCGGCCAATGGAAATGAGGCTTAAAGGCTATTTCTCTAAAGGCAGCCTTATTCCTAACACAGCCACATGAGAAAAGAAATGTATATAGTAACCCAAACCCCCAATTTATGTTATTTTACCGATACAGAAGTGGCCAAGGACAAAGTCACAGCTGAAGCCACCGAGCAAATATCTAAAATATAATAATCGACGGAAGGTGTGTACATAGATGAAGATTCAGCGAAGTGGACCAAGGATGAGTTGGGACTGGCAAACATGTTCACATGCTGGAATTCGGTTTTATGATGTGAGATGTGTTCATTAAGATTTACAAATCAGATTCAAAATATCGCTGTAAATCACCCATGTATCATTGCTGGAGGTGTTGTAGGATTTTTTTGATCAAATCTTTTTCTTTCTGCGGGTTTTCTAACCCCACAACAGAACAGCCTGCAAGGCAGTACTGAGGAGTTTGAAATGGCAGGAGACCAGTCTCCGGCCATTGACACTAGGTGTCAGGACGAATCCCACTGGTACCTGACAGTGACAGTGCGAAAAAACTCACAAACAAATACATAAACCCCAATGCCATTGGTCACACCGACACTCCCGCCAACACGGGTAGACGTCACACCAATAGGCACAAGGGTCAGGGGTCAAATATACATGTAAACCAACCAGCATCAACATTCCATAACATGGTGACGCCTCCCGCCGTCACGGCGGGGAAGCAAAGCTCTCGATCAGATCACTCACTCAGTTGTCGCTGCCGATGCCACATCAACTAAAGACTAAATACGAAATTCTAAGTACTTTACTTAAGCCCAATACCCATCTACCGATTTCGGAACATTTATGTACCTTTGTCGGTGACAAACGAACGGTAATTTGTCTCAGGTGCGGCATCCTAACAGAGATGGCAGTAGTCGGTAGATGTAGGACAGCTAGGCAAGGGTGAACCACTGATTAGTAGACTGATTTGTTTAGGACTAATACCCATCAACCCCTCTCCTCAATGTCTGCCCGTCGAGCGAAGGGTTACGTAATTTGCCTGCGACAAATTCACCGACTCCTATACAATTTGGGAACTAATTGTTCAATCCTGAATCTGTAGATGGGCATCTGGCTTTAGCCTCTTTATTAGAATATACAGTTTTTCCTTGCTTTTTTTCTGTATCTTTTACCCCACACCCCTTGTAATTCTTTCCATGAACTCATACCCAATATTCTTTTGAATATTGTATAAAATACCCAACTTGAGTTGGGTACCATGAGAGCACAGTCGTGATATCGCTTGCTTCATATTTTAATAAAGTTATTTATGAGAATTCAGGTGCGAGATAAAATCTGAAACCAATTCAAGTGGTTAGTCTTTATATAGAACTGCATTGAGAATCATATAAATAGACAATACTCCACAAATTTGGATGGGCCGCAATCGTCATCGAGGCATAGCCGAGTGACGATTATGGCCCATTCAAACGAGTGGAGTTTTGTGTATTTTATGATTTAAGTGCGGTTCGGGATTTATCTCACCCCTTTTTATGACATTAAATATCATCAAAATTTCACAATAATTAGAATAAACTTAACAAACCCATATGACGTCATCTCAAATTCACTAGACCACTGCCGTGGCGTAGTATTGTCACTTTACGGGGGTGATCGTTGAGTATTCTTTTCTTAAGTTATTCCTATGGCTGAACTTGTACCAGGGGTGAGATAATGACTAGTATACCCTCACTGTCTGGGATGACACCATTTATTTTGATTGCTACGTAATTTAACTATATCTGTACCTCGTTAAATTACTACACAATCAAGCTCATGGAGTACTAGACAAACCTAATCACTCTCATTGGTTTCTTCAATATTATTGTTTCTACATTTTCTAAAAGAAGCTATCATGTAAACGATGCTCCTGCAAATATATGGTAAAGATTCATATTCATGTATTTGGTCTCGGATTTATAGTAAAATATAATTCTATTTTGTATTGAAATCTAATGCAGATATATTGTACTGTCCTGTAACATTAAACTGGAGTGGGATGGAAGATAGGCTGAATAGCCTTTAACCTTACTATCCAGTATAAATAGAAGCTCCAAAAAATAATATAAGAAATATGAAAGGCATATCGGCCAATTTACCTTGGAAAGAAAAACTCATGTTGTGGAACATATTGCTAATTCAAATCGGGGGTTAGTTTTTGATTCAGAGATCACCATTATGGTATTATCATACCATTATTCATAGAAATGATAAAAAGTCGTTTTTCACATAGCAAAAGTCCATGTCATTTTCGCCAAACATTCCCAGAATATAGTAGATGCATAGTATTATGTATCTAAGCTTTAGAAATCATGTCATGGTCATTATTTTTGAAAGAAAACTATATTCTTTCAGTACATTTCCATATAGATCAATCAAAAAGAAATTGACCTTATTTACCTATTGGGTTAGGCCAAACTTGATAACATCTATATAAGTTCACTCATTTGGTATTTAAATAGGTCAAATATACTGGTTTGAATGAATAATTGTCAGTATTTGAGATTCACCAAGGTGCATTGTAAGACATGCCTTTCAATGTTCATGCCATCCGTGCTTGACAATTACCTTATTTTATTTATATATATATTTCTTTGTACTTTTGTAAATAAACGATCAAAAAAATATAAAAAGTAGCATATAAGCATGCACCGGGAAAATGTCAGTAAACTAACTTATGAGATAAAATATATTAATTAAGTTGAAAGATTCACAGGACCATGAGTTTACGTATGTATACGTACTGCGTAGATGCGATGTTCAAACATGGCGACCAGAGCTGAAGCAAGGAAGGAGACAAAAACCATCGATGAAGTCTGGGACCTTCTCCAAAGCATGCGTAAAGATATGAGTGACATAATATCAAGAGACGTCACGAGGGTGAGTCTGAGTTTATTTATGCCACGCATTTTGTTGGCTCCGTAATTTCACGAGTCGAAGACGAGTGACATTACGGAGCCAACAAAATGCGTGGCATAAATATGCTCAAACTAAAACGAGTGGCGTCTAGATTTTATCCTACCCCGTTTCCATATTTTTTCAGTATCAGAAAGTAGTGGCATAAACAACACTTTATGTCACTACCCATGACATAAACAAATCCCATGTTAAGCCTATGGCGTTTTTTATTAGGGTAGGATAAAAACAGAGCTTAGTGAACACAAAACGGTATATTCCAAGTCCATGAGCGAAATCAATGATTCTATCCGGTCGCTTGGAGAAACAAACAATGAACTATGTAAAGAGCTAGGAGCTATGGCGGTCCAAGTGGACCAAAATACTGCTACACTAGAAATACACGACTTGGAGATCGAGGAACTAAATAAGTGAAAGAAGAGCTAAAACAACTTAAGCTGGATAAGAAAAGAAACAACCTAATCGCTGAAGGCCTACAAGAAACCGCAAAACATGTTAAACAAGACTGTAGCGAGCTACTAGGTGCTATTGGGGTTGACTTCAAAGTGGATCAAATGGATGCATTTTACCGAATGGGAAAACTACCAACAGATAAAACCAAGAAGGGACAACGGCCATAACCCAACAGAAGAGTGGTGTTTTGAAAGTAGAGTATATTTAAAAACACAAAGAACGCTGGGTTCATTATATGTATTTAGCGAAAAGATAATAATTATATAGAACGTCCTGACCATGCTGTACAAGTCACAGAACGAGATGATAATTTACCGTTTGTACGGACCAAGGCGTTTACGCCGAGTTCCGTACAAATGGTAAATTAGCATTGAGTTCTGTGACTTGTACAAGCATAGTTGGATGTTATATATTTACTATATACCCGAAATTAAAAAAAAAATCAATTTCATTTATCTTAACAACCAAAATTTTAGTAAATGTATATGGCTAGGTGGTCCGTATTTTAGTGTACGGACCAGTGGTCCGTACAGTATTTTTACGTTATATGCCAAAACAGTGCGTATTTACAGTATATATGGCATGGGTATATAGTAAATAGGGTTTTAGAACGATTTTATAATAAAAATTGATAACATGACATTGGATTTTCCATATACCAAGGACTTAATGACTGATGGCAAATGAAATAAAACAACAGTGGTGTCCCCTAGTTGCAGAGATCGGAATTATTGGATAGTGGCGAAAATACAGCAGAATCAGGCGTATGTATCACGAATATATGACTGCAACATGGGCGCTTGTATACCTCTATAGATGAGGCAGAACGGAAAATAGGACTACCTTATATATGCAAAATGATACCTATATACGCCGGGTGTATACATATGTAAAATAGGGGTTTTCGTGCAGTGACACTTTTGTCAGAATACAATACTGCCATTACATCTACGTCATAGCGTATGCATATGAAAACATCAGTAGATACAGCCTTTACTCGTGTTTACGCCAATGTTCATATATCAATAAACCCCAAAATCCATTCTGTTATATGCCTTAGTATATATAATCTATTTAAAATGTATATACAGGTGGATGCGGATGGTAAGGTCGTTTGCATTAGATGTTAAGACAAAAACAACAAGACACTTACAAAAGTAATTTATAGTGATATGGTTAGTGTACCCTAATGGAATCTGTACAGAGATATGTTGGGGGGAAATACTCATGGCCTTTGGAGAATGAGGCAAATATTTCAGATCAAAACATGTAGGAACAGATGGAATCCAAGTTCACTCACTATATCATTATCTACTTCGAAATCAATAAAAACTCCATTTTACAATGGTCACGTGGTACGGAGGGATGTATTAATATCATACATGATTAAATCGGACAAGACAGAACATTACAATACAATAAAGGCTTGATTCCATTGGGCCGATTTCACTCCCGATGTGGTCAAGATGTACTCTAGTCTCAGTCCTGGCACCAAAACTGGCCTATGTCTGGTGTCTGTCTGGAGGCCATCGGCGCAATGGAACAGGGTACTTAAACTTGCTCAAGTCTTTGATTAAATAAACATTCATTAAACTATTAAACATCATAAGAATAACGTTCATTAAAGTATGTATCCTTCTCTGACTGGCCCATGAATCCAAACTTTTGTTCCGGAATGAGGCGTCATATCTCCGCATGGAAAGCAATATAATTGGTCAGGATAGGGATAATTCGACCAGATGTTTATGAAATGTTGGATCCTGAGAGGAAATTTGCTCCAGTTGAGCAACTGTAGTCCGCCTAAATTAAGATATTGTAGATAAATACTATAAACTTCATACCACAACCACTACACCTCACTGTCACTCTCTGTACTCACACCAGGGGGCACCACTACACCTCACTGTCACTCTCTGTACTCACACCAGGGGGCACCACCACTACACCTCACTGTCACTCTCTGTACTCACACCAGGGGGCACCACTACACCTCACTGTCACTCTCTGTATACACACCAGGGGGCACCACCACCACACCTCACTGTCACTCTCTGTACTCACACCAGGGGGCACCACCACTACACCTCACTGTCACTCTCTGTACACACACCAGGGGGCACCACCACTACACTGTCACTCTCTGTACTCAAACCAGGGGGCACCACCACTACACCTCACTGTCACTCTCTGTACTCACACCAGGGGGCACCACTACACCTCACTGTCACTCTCTGTACACACACCAGGGGGCACCACCACTACACCTCACTGTCACTCTCTGTACACACACCAGGGGGCACCACCACTACACCTCACTGTCACTCTCTGTACTCACACCAGGGGGCACCACTACACCTCACTGTCACTCTCTGTACTCACACCAGGGGGCACCACCACTACACCTCACTGTCACTCTCTGTACACACACCAGGGGGCACCACCACTACACCTCACTGTCACTCTCTGTACTCACACCAGGGGGCACCACCACTACACCTCACTGTCACTCTCTGTACACACACCAGGGGGCACCACCACTACACCTCACTGTCACTCTCTGTACACACACCAGGGGGCACCACCACTACACCTCACTGTCACTCTCTGTACTCACACCAGGGGGCACCACTACACCTCACTGTCACTCTCTGTACTCACACCAGGGGGCACCACCACTACTACACCTCACTGTCACTCTCTGTACTCACACCAGGGGGCACCACCACTACACCTCACTGTCACTCTCTGTACTCACACCAGGGGGCACCACCACTACACCTCACTGTCACTCTCTGTACTCACACCAGGGGGCACCACCACTACTACACCTCACTGTCACTCTCTGTACTCACACCAGGGGGCACCACCACTACACCTCACTGTCACTCTCTGTACTCACACCAGGGGGCACCACCACTACACCTCACTGTCACTCTCTGTACTCACACCAGGGGGCACCACCACTACACCTCACTGTCACTCTCTGTACTCACACCAGGGGGCACCACCACTACACCTCACTGTCACTCTCTGTACTCACACCAGGGGGCACCACCACTACACCTCACTGTCACTCTCTGTACTCACACCAGGGGGCACCACCACTACACCTCACTGTCACTCTCTGTACTCACACCAGGGGGCACCACTACTACACCTCACTGTCACTCTCTGCACTCACACCAGGGGGCACCACTACTACACCTCACTGTCACTCTCTGTACTCACACCAGGGGGCACCACCACTACACCTCACTGTCACTCTCTGTACTCACACCAGGGGGCACCACCACTACACTGTCACTCTCTGTACTCACACCAGGGGGCACCGCTACACCTTACTGTCACTCTCTGTACTCACACCAGGGGGCACCACTACACTGTCACTCTCTGTACTCACACCAGGGGGCACCACTACACTGTCACTCTCTGTACTCACACCAGGGGGCACCACTACTACACCTCACTGTCACTCTCTGTACTCACACCAGGGGGCACCACCACACCTCACTGTCACTCTCTGTACTCACACCAGGGGGCACCACCACACCTCACTGTCACTCTCTGTACTCACACCAGGGGGCACCACCACTACACCTCACTGTCACTCTCTGTATACACACCAGGGGGCACCACCACTACACCTCACTGTCACTCTCTGTACTCACACCAGGGGGCACCACCACACCTCACTGTCACTCTCTGTATACACACCAGGGGGCACCACTACACCTCACTGTCACTCTCTGTACTCACACCAGGGGGCACCACCACTACACCTCACTGTCACTCTCTGTACTCACACCAGGGGGCACCACCACTACACCTCACTGTCACTCTCTGTACACACACCAGGGGGCACCACCACTACACTGTCACTGTCACTCTCTGTACTCACACCAGGGGGCACCACCACTACACCTCACTGTCACTCTCTGTACTCACACCAGGGGGCACTACCACTACACCTCACTGTCACTCTCTGTACTCACACCAGGGGGCACCACCACTACACTGTCACTCTCTGTACTCACACCAGGGGGCACCGCTACACCTTACTGTCACTCTCTGTACTCACACCAGGGGGCACCACCACTACACCTCACTGTCACTCTCTGTACTCACACCAGGGGGCACCACCACTACACCTCACTGTCACTCTCTGTACTCACACCAGGGGGCACCACCACTACACCTCATTGTCACTCTCTGTACTCACACCAGGGGGCACCACCACTACACCTCACTGTCACTCTCTGTACTCACACCAGGGGGCACCACCACTACACTGTCACTCTCTGTACTCACACCAGGGGGCACCACCACACCTCACTGTCACTCTCTGTACACACACCAGGGGGCACCACCACACCTCACTGTCACTCTCTGTACTCTGAACCCCGATATCGAAGTAGGGGTTGGTTGCCAAACTAGGATTTACCTGTGTGGGTTGGTTTGCGGTCTATCAAACTAGGAGCAATTAGAATGTTCTTCATTGATGAATGAGCGTGCAATTTTAAATGAATAAGAACTAAAAGGTTTGAGTTACATTCGTTTTCTGTAACCACTTGCACCCAGTAAACTTGCCAATCCTGTAACTCCCTGCGTCTAGGATCCAAACATATCAAACACCAGTAGGTCAATGAGGTATTTCAGTCTTGAGTGATTGGTCATGGTCAGTTGGGCATGCCTCTAAGACCCTCAGACACTGGCACCCTGCTCCCTATCTAATACCACAGCGAATAGCCCGTAGATAATGAAGGGATAGATTTTTCTCAGCACGCTGAAAGTGTATGTGACCACTCTAACCTTTTATAGGCAACGTTTAAGATGAGAGTAAATCATGAACTATTACAGCAATGTTCCTTAAATGCAGTCTAAGTCAGTGCAATTGGAAGCGTAATTATTATAGGCATGTAATCATAAGATTAGCTAATATCATATAATGTAGAGAGTTCTCAAAATGGAGTAAATGAGCTTGTACCTGATCAAAAGATCAGTTCTGTGATAACTTCAATTGCATATACTATGACCTTTTTCTTTTTTTTTGTTGAGGATATTGTTTATTCTGGAGTTTGACTACTAGCACTGGGACGTCCTATTTTCGGTAGGCTCCAGGGCCATTTATGTTCACCTTGATTATTGTATGAGGTACAATGATAATAACTATGTACATCTAGATTTCTAGTTCACATATTTAACAAAATATTAATAATACAGTGTTTCCTTTAATATTAAACATGTCAATGGTATATACAATGATATTAAAGTTTTCTCATATGTGGGTAGGGTCTGGGCTGGAGTATCGTACAATTTTCTCAACTATAGATCGTTTGAATAACTCATTGTTTGGTATTCTGATTGTCTAATATGTTAGTTGTCTGGCAAGTAGACGTGCTTTGTTTTCTTCCTTAAAGGATTTATAGCTGTCTAATAGTCTGGTCTCAGTGGGGAGCATGTTCCATAGCTTTGCAGTTTTGTATAGTATTCTACTCCTGTATGTCTCGGTTTTGAGTAGGTTAATGGTTTGTTGCTATCATGTCTTGTTGAGTTCTGTATGTATCCAGATGAGGTGTGAAGCGCAGCGCCCCCTATCGTTTTGGCATGGACTTCTATGCTAAAGTATGAGGTTTAGACTAGGCTGTTGGGTTACCCCTACCGCTTCCACGACCACAAGGGAAGCACGAACGAAAAAGTTATCACAATTCTATGCTAAAGTATGGCAAAAATAGGCTAAATAGTAACAGCTACTACATACAAACTGTTAGAGCTCTATCAAAAATCTTTTCAGATATTGATAGAGTGGCATCTTATTTATTCCAAACTACAATAGAGCTCAATAGAGCTCCACGTTTTATGGTTGTTTTGTGTTGTGGAATACAGCCTTTTTTCTCTCTCACAAATTCCAACGTTCAACCTACGACAGGAAACCTTAGCCATAGCACAGGTATATGACATGTATATCACTAAATAGGCCCATGTCTTAGGTTTCTAACAATGTTCTGTTTATCAAAATCGGCCTATTATTCATGACACAAGAGCTATTTGCATTTTTCATGTTTTTGGTGGGGGTTCTTCTCAGAGCTCCTTCCCCCTTGCTGGCATATTTGAGAGTGGCACCGTGAGGCAGCCGCGATCGTATATATGAACCAAGTCGGTATAGGGGGCGCTGCGCTTCACACCTTCTCTGGTATGTATCTATGTGACTGATGTGAGGAAGTAGTCTCTTTCACAGACACTAGGAGGCGCGCAAGGCAGCCTGACAAGTAGTTTGGCAACCAACCCCTTCTCCGATATAGGGGTTGGTCGGGTTAAATCACATACGGTATCCCTTTGTGTTCGCCTCAAACCAAGGAGTTTTGTTCTATGTCGGCTATAAAAGCAGAACTACTCAATAGGTAGAATTCATAGCTTAGCCACTTGGTGTATAAGTCTGGCTTTATGATGGTCTTATTCTAAGAATACACACAAAAGGAAATAACAAAATGGTAAATTGCCTTTAAGGTTATGACTAAACACACTCTCCAAGCATTACAAAAGGTCAGGCAGGAAAATAGCAAATTGGTCCCGCTACTGGGTCAAGGTGGCCGCCTATCTAACCCGACCAGAGCTAATTTTGTGTAGCTCTGGTTGCCAGTGTACCTGACAAGGGTCTGTTGGAGTCTAGTGGCTGAGGTAGACTCTAGTACAGCCGGTTGTCGCCAGGGCCAGGGCACACAGGCTCTCATACTGGGACTGTTTTGCGCTGCCATTTTAAGGTGGAAATTCCTGCCTCCGCTGGTATTAATCTGTCCTGATTGATTTGCCAGTATTCAGTGTGTTACTCTTCAAGCAGAGGTCCTAGAGTAGCTTTCAATGGGCATGTACCAAATAAATCAGCTTGGAGAGTTATAATGGTTCCTAGAATAGTTGCAGAATTGTGGCCAAAACAGAACTGAATGTTGTGTTATGTTCACTCCCAAAACGGTTCCCCAGAAGCTTGGGGAAGAGAATCTAAACACCCCAGTGAAGGCAAAGGTGGGGGAATGTATTGTGTGTGGGACTTCATCTGTCAGTTTGACAACTGTAGAAATCTCCTTCACGTGTAGTGGGGTATTCTCAGGCTTTAATTGGCACTATAATTAGAACAGCCCGTCACAATATTCCTTCCTCTACCAGACATCTACAGGGACTGGCCAATCTGGGCCATTCTTTGTTAGACCTTCACGTACCGTAACCTGAAGGTGGTGCGGTGCGTGAACGGACTAGTGGCTGAGGCAGGGAATTCCATACCCGGAAGCAGTATGGCGGCAGTAATGACGTCACATGTTTATGTACAGGCAGTAGACAGAGTAAACATTACCTCAGCAGTTTGAAAATAAGCTATATATGATCAGCTAAACCCAAGTTCGCATTCAAGACTTTGTCAAAAATTGTGTTATCACAACCCAGAGGTAAAGTGGGATTCACACGATGGGATTTATGTGCCTCACAGGGCACAAAATCTCATACGATTTTGTTCCTTTTTAGGGGAAAATGTCTTTAACAATTACATGGCAGAAAACATGTCTCAGGGAAATGAATCCCCATAATTTAGACAAAGAAATTGGGTTTGTATGAATTAGTTCCTATAATTCCCGTTAGGTGGCCGAAAAAGCAGTATTCTCCCGATTTTCATTTCGGCAAGTTTCGGGTGCTCTGTGGAATTAAGTACAGAATCTCAGCAGGATTTGTCTCGGAAAAACACCCTGTGAGGAACATGAATCCCATCGTGTGAATCCCACTTAAGAAAGGGACAATAGAAAAGAATTTTGACTTACGTTCAGTCTTTTCTTCTCACGCATGAACACGTGAACATTTCCCTGAACATGTGGTGGAATGAAACTTTTGGAACTAGGTTACGTCGGTCGCAGCTTTGGCCTTTGAATAGGTGAGGGCACGGGCACTGAACCCTGACTAAGGACTTCATGGGTGAATGGTTTTTGAACCCCACTTTTAATTGTCCCATTACCACGCGGAATCCCTGTCTCACCCTAGCCTGGACAGTGGGGCCTGTTTAATAATCTAGGATCGTACATGCAGACCCTTTTCTGTACCTCGTACAAGGGTTATCGTTTCATAATATTTACTTTGTTCGCTAAGACAGCATCAGCCATTTATAAGGTCGCCCAAAAGTGTGGAATAAATGGACAATAATCGATGGTTTTGTGGACAAGCGGCCGTAAACCACGAGAGGTTGACGCGTAGTAATACACAAGCGCTAGTGAGTGTATTACGACGTCAACCTCGAGTGGTTTACGGCCGCTTGTCCACAAAACCATCGTTTGTTGTATTTATTATCCATATTTACGAATAGATTAAACCCAGTAATTTCCATATCAAAGGGCATAACAATAGGGACTATTTCTTTGCTCTAAAGCACAAAGGGACTATTTTTCCCGTATACCACGGTTTTGAGCCCGTATACCACAGATGTGAATCCGTATACCACAGTTATGGTATCTGACAGGTTTTATACAATCGGTCGTGGTTTACTGGGTTCCCATACATTCTCAATGGGGTCTTTGTATACCATGGATGATAAAGTTGACCAACATCGTCCCTGGGTCTCTATGGCTTACAGAAAAAGGTCAACATGTACGAGCCTATAGATTATTAAACAGCTCCCTGGGCCCTGTTTTTCAGTCACGATATTGTGGGTCTACGATACCCTAAGATCGTCCAGCGAATCAACAACATTTTGGGCGACAAAAGATGGCCGGCGTTTTATAGACGGTGTCGTAGCGCGCCACGGGCGATCGCCGCGAAAAATGTCGTTCATAACGATTGTCGTAGAAAAACCATACAAGTATGCACGGAGTTTTTCAGTCCTGACAATCGTTATACTACGCTTACAGATTTGGGAATGCACAGCAGTAGGAATTACAAAAACAGCCGAGTTGTGCAGTGCCCGTAGATATCAACTAAAATATGGTGGTTTAGAAAAATATTTCTAACGATCGAAATATCAAAAGGATAATTATGAAATTTCGCGAATAGGCACATCAGATACATAGCAAAATTGTCCTAAAATATTTCTTAATTTCAATAAATTTTAGCATCTGAAAAAATAGAGTTACAACTACCCACTATACCTGTACGACATATCCAGATATGTCGTTGGTTCTGACACTTCGGACGACAATTTCACCTTCTATTCCCTACGATTGTAGTAACTATAGGACACCTGGCAGCACCCAACGTGTCGTTGAACGACCATCGCTGGCCGATCATCTAAGATATCACGTCTATAGGACACTGAATGCTAAAACATGTCGTTATGAAAAAAACCAGGGCCCTGGCCAGGTAACGGGTTCCATTTTTTTTTGTGCGTTATGGGTAACGCCTCCACTTTTTGCACTCTCCTAGCAGAGATCCTGCACTCTATTTCTGAGAAAGATCTGCAGGGAGAGTGCCACCTTGGGAGACCTAGACTGTAGAGCCTAGACTAGCCTCAGTCACAGAGTAGAAAGATATATATATATATATATATAAACTAGTTATCGTTGGTATGAACGGTGAAGTTGTGGATAACAATATTATAGTTGATTATAATAATACATTGAATGATAGTAATATGTGATAATAGTATATAGTACATATAGAGAGAATACATAATGAATAATAAGAAGACTGTGTTTGGGCATGTCAAATAATATTTATTATACATAATTCCGCCACTTAAGAGAAAAAAAAAGTTGAATGAGAAGTGGCAAGTCGCGCTGGGTAATTGACAAGGCTGGCGACGGTGGCGCTTGTAGCGCTAATGGTTACAATGATTCCGTTAGGTGACGCCACTGGTTTATAGTCAGATATAGGCTTGTTGCTATATCTTTACAATAAACTAGTTATCGTTGGTATGAACGGTGAGGTTGTGGATAACAATATTATAGTTGATTATAATAATACATTGAATGATAGTAATATGTGATAATAGTATATAGTACATATAGAGAGAATACATAATGAATAATAAGAAGACTGTGTTTGGGCGTGTCAAATAATATTTATTATACATAATTCCGCCAAAACACACCCAAAGGCAGTCAAAAAGAAAAAACAGAGGAAGAAATTAATTTATCCAATTTTTTCCTACTATCCAAACTTTTTTCCAAATAAAAAAGAACACAGAAGCTCTTCCAGTCCCCAACATTTTTTACATCATTAAGGGAAAAACCTGACTCGAACAAAGTTGTAGCTCCACCGCGTCTTAGCGAGTGAGTCGTTGTTGGGGGTATACCTGCTAATTCGCAAAATTTCTTGAGCTTCTGGTTCAACCATTGATATGTACCTCTTATACAAATACCGTTTTTATCATAAGATACAACCTGATCATTTAATGATCGATAAGTGGTTTTAGATATCAATAAAGATAAATAGTGATAAACACAGAAAGGAGAATTTTTTACCTTGTAAAATGGTAAAGAGAAAACTCTCTCCTGATATTGAATGGTCTTAGACCTTGATATTGAAATTAAAACATAATCAGGAAAAAATTGTATGTCGGACAATTTGAGAGACATTTCATCTTCGACTAGGTTAGATTTCCTGAGCAACCCACGGTAACCCAGGATACAGGCAACCCAGAAGGACAATTCTTCGTTATTTGTAGTATTGATGAAGGAAACAATCAATCTCATATCTATAATCGATAATGGTTTAGCTTGAGACCTGATATCACCAATGGACCTTTTTACTCCCAACAAAACTCTTTTAATCAAATGCGATTCTGGATAATTATAATCGTAAATTTCATGCAATACTTTGACTGCGGACAAATAGTTTATGATAGAGACATACTTAAGTTTTTCCGCCATAGATGTAATGTATAAAGAAATTGTATTGTCCGAAGCAGGTAATGGTGATAATTGATAATCCTTACAAAATCGTAGATAATGCAACCATTGGCACTTCCTGGTGCAAGCTGTGTTGGATGACAACCAAGAGTCTTGGTAAGATGATCTTTTGACCATTAAGTCATCAATGGAAGCAACAAAAGGTACTTTTAAGTGCAAAAGGAAGTGTACCTTTGCGCTTAGGGCAATACAAACGTGATAGAAAATCTGGAACAGTGTTATCCAATGTTGGAATATGACTTGATACTAAGTGAAAATTAAAAACAAACGAAAGCCAAAAGAGCTCCCGTATCCATCTCATGGTGATAACAGAACGACTTCTTCCTGTATTAAGGGCTGTTACTACTTGAGTATTGTCACTGAACACCCGAATTTTTTGGCCAGACCATAAATGGCCCCATCTGTAGGCAGCACAGACTACTGGCCATAATTCACGGATGTTGATGTCATATGAGTCCTCAAATTCGGAAGGTCCAAGCAAATAATGGTTACAGGGATCGATATGGTTCTCAATCTTGTCCGTATCCCATACCCCTGCAAGCCAATCGCTATCAAAGACCGCCCGAATCCTGACATGGAAGAATCGGTTGAAATACTGTATTCTTGTGGAAGAACAATGGAGGAAATTCCATTGAAAATATCTGACAAATTTTTCCACCATAGTAAATCATCGCGGACCCATTGTGGTAGCATTACAGGGTGTTTAGTGTTTTGAAGTGTGTTACCAAAATTGATAAGTCAGCGAGAAAAGGTTCTTCCACCACGAACAACAACACTACAATGTGCAAGAAGGCCACATAAAACTTGGATTTCTTTGTGAGTGGCCTTAGTTTTCTCAAGAAATTCATCAATAATTGCAAACAACTTGGACAGTTTAGGTTCTGGTAGTGACAAAGTCATGTTGATACTGTCAATTTGTGTACCTAAAAAAGTGACGATTTGACCTGGTGATACCAATTTTTTCCAGGATATGCCGAAGCCCAAAGATCTTAATAAAGAGATTAATTCGTCTAAAGTGGCCTGGCATGATTCTCGAGTATCACCCATCACGATAAAGTCGTCCAGGTAACCAAATACATTTTCATAACCTTTTCTGTACATACATCTAATTATAAACTCTGTAATACGGGAAAAAATAAAAGGGGCACATTTCAGACCGAATACCAGGGAATTTGATTCAAAAAAATGTTCTTTTCCATCTAGGGACCATCGAAAGCCTTGAAACTGTCGATGTTCCGGAGATACTGGTACCGATCTATATGCATCCTTGATATCCACAATTCCGAAGTAACAACCATAGTGCATAACATTAGTGACTTCGTCTAATTTGAGGTAACAAAAACGATCACAGACTTCCAACATAAAATTGTTGATACTCAATTCTAGGGGTCTTTTACAGTCTGTGATAGGTCTTAACAGACCAGAACCTTTTTTAGAGACAGCACCAATCGCATGGATACAAACGGGTTTATAATCAACTACTGAGACCTTTTCTTCAATAATCTCCGAACGAATTATATCGTCCATCTGGGATTTAAATTGAATATCATAAATACTGTGGTAGTTTGTTGCATCATAAGACCCGGAAAAATTGTTATCTACAATTCTGAAACCATTAAAAACACTGGAAAAAACAAATTCAGCATTAACATCAATATTTCCAGCGTTATAGCAATGGTCCCAGAAAATGCATGGGTTCAAACCACTTCGGTGACCGCCTATGTAGTGAGGGCCGTTACAGTCAGTCGGACAAGGTCTAGGGAACAATTCAACAAAGTTTGTAACACTAGAATTGTTATTTACGTGTGGAGTGGCCTCAACTTCATGATTGACACTTTCAAGTATATCAAAACCGGTAGGGTAAACACATTCCTCATTTACACCATTGCTAACAGTGGTTGGGTCTCCTTTGTCATAAACAAAGTCATTGTCATAGTTAGTGTTACAAACATCTACCTGACCTGAAACCCATTGGGAATATTCACAGTCTACCTTAGTATTCTTTATTGGCCGAACCGCCATAGGAATAGAACGATGAACTAATTCATCGTGATTTGAAAGTAGAGGATCAGAATTGTTTTCAGGGCAGGAAAGAAGTCACTTTGTTTCAGGTTTTCTCTTATGACATTTGACACTGGGATGAGAGCCATTGCACTCCGTGCACTCGTGTTTATGTTTGCAATCATTTAGAGTGCACCCTCCTTCCCGTTCATTATATTTCCAGCAGTAGCCGAAAGGACGACCTGTTTTTGATTTCTGAGAGGGCCTTTGCTTTTGTTTTGGTTCCTGGAATTTAGAAAATGCGATATATTTCTCCAGGTTCAGATACTTAGATACCAAGTAAGCATCGCCATAACAGAAAGAGTCTGAACCTAATAATTCAGCCTTTTCACGGCAGGCTAAATCATATTCGATCAAGGATTGGGAAGTCATAACAGATCTGCGGTCAGATAAAAAGGATAAATGGTCTGCAAATGGTGAAACATTAATACCTTGAGAAATCATGCTACGCATTAAAGACATAGAAGCGCTCAAGACCTGGTCAAGACTAGGTTTAGTAGTGTCCGTAGGGAGGTGATTGTCCAACGAAAATACCTCACACTTACGTTTGCGTTTCACTTCAGACGAGCAGGTGTGTGAGTATTCCACAGGTATACCCTGAGTAGCAGTCCATGTGGTGCTAGATGAGGCATATACGGGAGGGAACTTGACAGGCCGACCAGCCGGTGATGGTTGATGTGTAACCTCCTGACCGGAGTCCATTGATCTGTTCTGTCTGAGCGTCCACGACCTGTTGAATCCATTCCGTCCACCGGGGATTTGATGTAGGGAGTTGAAGTTGAAGACGATGGTAGACCTAGCGTAGTATCTTCTGAGGTTAACCGCCCGTCGTCGTGGCCACCAGTAGCACCGCCGTCGTGACCACCATTGGCACCGCCGCCATCTTGCTTCTGTGAAGAAGGACGAAGGCCTAAGACCAAAACCTTCATTTCGGCCATAAGACTAGTCAAGTGTGATACTTCGCCTTTTAATGATTGTACTTCTCGTCTGCATTCAATGTTTTCGCGTTGAATGGAAGCAATTGTCTCTAGGGGCAATTGGTCAGTTTTTTCCTTGACGCACTTCGAACCACCGGTGCCATTACCAGTGGCACCGCCGCCATCTTCAAAGTCATGAAGGCTCCTTTCCAGGTCCTCGGTTATCCTGTCTAAGGTGGTAATGTGTTTTTCTCCGGGTTCGGTGCATTTGGGACAACCTTTATGGTGTGTGCGTCCATCATAATTGTATCCGCATACCGTGCATACAGCCATGGCGAACAAAATCAGCCATCGTAGTATAGGCAACATCGCGGTATAGAGAAGCGGTATAGAGAAGCGGTATAGAGAAGCGTCCGTCCAGAAAAAAAGTTGAATGAGAAGTGGCAAGTCGCGCTGGGTAATTGACAAGGCTGGCGACGGTGGCGCTTGTAGCGCTAATGGTTACAATGATTCCGTTAGGTGACGCCACTGGTTTATAGTCAGATATAGGCTTGTTGCTATATCTTTACAATATATATATATATATATAGGCATATCTCTACTCTGTGCCTCAGTGCCTGTATCCTGTCCCCCGCCTACTGCCACCGCCATATATACACTATGAGGTTCTATTCCTAATGCAGAAGTCTTTGATTCATGGGACAGTTAGAGAAGGATATGATAAACTTTATTCTGATTTTGTTTAATGATTTAATGATTTAATGAATGTTCATAATGAAAGACTTGAGCAAGTCTATGTTGGGCCAAGAGAGGTGGCGTGACTGTCAGTTCAAGGTCTTTCTCTAGTATCTCTCTCTTCTCTGTGGTATTACGTAAGAAGTAGTTACTAGTCTCTCATTTTATTTGGGCAGGGGGCCAGTTTAATAATCTAGGATCATATATGAAAGCCCTTTTCTGTACCTCGCACGAGGGGTATCGTTTAATAATATTTCAGTCTTTTCGCTAAGACAGTATTAGCCGTCCATAAGGTCGTCCAAAAGTGTTGAATAAAAGGGGTGTTCCACTGGACCGACGGTAGCCGATTCCGTAGCCAGACAATCGCCGATTATTATCGGATGCCCTAGAAT
This sequence comes from Alentia gelatinosa, assembly GCA_950022655.1. Taxonomy (NCBI): domain Eukaryota; kingdom Metazoa; phylum Annelida; class Polychaeta; order Phyllodocida; family Polynoidae; genus Alentia; species Alentia gelatinosa. The sequence continues at coordinate 36,297,535 of OX465593.1, read as the reverse complement.
TTCTCAAATCTTTGAAAATGGTCATTTATTAAACTATTATTATCAGAATTAAATAAATTACAATCCGTGAGCTTCCTCTTAAGGGCCCAGGAACAATTGATCGGGTGAGAAATCGGCCTGGTGGGTTTTGCCCTTAACGTTGACCCACATCGTCCCTGGGTCTCTATGCCATACAGGAAAGGGTCTAAATGTACGATCCTAGATAATTAAACGGGCCCCTGTTTAATCTCACCCTGGTCAGAAGTAGAAGTAAAAGTTTCACCCTGCAAAATATTAGGAGCTAATAGTATGTTCATCACTTATGAATGAGCGTGCAGTCAAAATGAATAACAATTTAAAGGTTTGAGTTAGATTTAGCCTATGGATAGTTTTCTTTAACCCACTTGCACCCAGTCAACTTGCCATTTCTGCAACTGCCTGAGTCTAGGATCCAAACACATCAAGTACCAATAGGTCTTGAGGTATTTTGGTCTTGAGTGATTGGTCATGGTCAGTTGGGCATGCCTCTAAGACCCTGAGACACTGGCTCTCTGCTCTGTTCTGAATAGCACAGTGAATAGCACACATATAGTGAAGGGATAGTTTATCGGCAGTACCCAGAAAGTCTATGTGGACCCCTCTAACCTCTAGATGATGTATTTAGCGCCTGCAAGCACGCTCTAATAAATCGAATCATGCTATCATGCAAGCACGCTCTAAAACGTTGAAAAGCTGAGCATAACCCTTTCAGGACGGGTGCCTGTGGCCAAGTACACTGGCAACCAGAGCTACACAAAGTTAGCTCTGGGAGGGTTAAATAAGCGGCCCCCTTGACCCTGTAGCAGGACCTGTTTGTTACTCTGCTACAAGATATTTCATACTGCTTGGAGAGTGTGTTCTGTGATAATCTCGAAGCCTATTTTCAATTAGACTCTAGTACAGCCCGTTGTCGCCAGGGCCAGGGCACACAGGCTCTCATACTGGGACTGTTTTGCACTGCCATTTTAAGGTAGAAATTCCTACCTCCACTGGTACTAAGCTGCCCTGATTGATTTGCCAGTAACCAGTATGCTTCTCTTCAAGCAGAGGTCCTAGAGTAGCTTTTACTGGGCATGTACCAAATAAATCAGCTTGGAGAGTTATAATGATTCCCAGAATAGTGCCAGAATCGTGGTATTCTCAGGCTTGGGTTTGCATTAAAATTAGAACAGCCAACCAAGAAATCCTTTTCTCCAATCAGTGCCTAAGGAACTGGCAAATCAGAGCTGTGCTCTGTTAGACCCTTACAGACTTTAAGCAGACTAAGTGCCTGTCGGTATTCCCCCTTGTCAAACTGATACTATAAATAGAACAGCCAACCACGATATTCCTCTCACTGAAGGTGGCTGGCCAGTCAGAGTCATACTCTGTTAGACCTTCACGTACCGTAACCCGAAGGTGGCACGGTGCGGTAACGGACTAATTTTCAATTTTCTTATTTCTTTTTGTGTATATTTCTTAAATACAATGAACATAAAGCTAGGATTTATTATCAATTAGTTTATCTATGCATAGTTCTCATCAAGTATTTTTGCCTTTATAGCCTACATAGAACAACACTCCCTGGATCGAGGCACACCCCAAGTGATCACGTGTGTGATTTAACCCGACCAACCCCTATATCGTAGGAGGGGTTGGTTGCCAAACTAGTGGGCGAGCTACTGCCGTTTTGTCTCATCTCATCTCATTGTTTGATGTTTATGCTGTGGCAACTGGTGCTCTTAAATGACTTGAGTGTAGAAAATGTTGGAATTTATATAATTTCTCTCAAACTTTTCTCGTGATCTAGATGTGCGATTATATGTAGAATTATACATGTAAACCAGCTTATATGATATATTATGTGGTATGTATGCCAACTGGGAAGGTGGTTTTATCCTACCCATAATAAAAAACTCCATAGGCTTAACATTGGGTCACTGTATTCGGTCTGTAGTTCAGAAAAATGAAAAACATCGCTCTAGTGGGATACACTTGACAAATGACGTCATTTGTTAATGTAGAAGTAATTTAGACGGGCGGGATAGGATAAATTCTAAACCAAACTCGGGTTAGTTGTGTTATTGTTCATCACAACCCAGCAAGATCGCGTATTACTGCTCTCGGCTTCGCCTCGCACAGTAATACGCGGTCTTGCCGTCGTGCGATAAACAACAACACGACTAACTCTTGTTTGGTTTCTTCATAGTATATTTGCGAACCGACTCAATAAAATTAAAAAGAAAAAAAATGCATCTCTTTACATACTGAAAGTTTACCGAACCTACAATAGCATTTATTACTATGGGACCTTGTGATGGGATATGTCTAAGAATATCTGCACATTCAGCAAAGTTCACCACACATACTCTTAATTTTTAATGGGGTATTTAGGATTTTCAATGATTTCAATAACATGAAATTTCATGCAAAATAAAACAACACTCATATATTGGATGAATAAATGCTTTGGCCAACAAATACAACAACATCTAGTGAATGCTTCCCACGATTTTGTATGAATGAAGTATAAAAACAAGTTCCTCATGCAGTTGGCAATGCAGATACCTAGTCTGAATAATGGGAGGGGATGCCTCAGTCAAACAGTGCCAAGACAAGCACAGCTGATGGCAACCAGTAGCACTTATCGTGACAGACATATATAGATGCATGCATAAAGCCTTTCAGGAAAGCATTTTGCTGTGTGAAAATCTCGTTTGGAGTGCTTCAGAATTTTCACTTGCCTATGACCTAGTTCATATTACTGCACACTCCAAACTCGATGAGGACAATTTCTTTCTTGATATTTACACCAACATGTAACTGAATTGACTGTACAAGGGAGAAGAATTCTTAACAAACTAGGCTTAGAGCCTTGAGGATCCACTGGCACACAGTATTCCTGCTAGGTGGCATCATTGAGATTATGTGTAGAAATAGTAATAGTATTTCTATTATTAATTATCAGGGGGCGCCACTGGTGACTAGTTCCTATCACAACCACAGAGGGTGCCATTGTCGGCTAAGGCCTGGGTTTAACCTACGTCTTTCAGTCACGCACCCGTCGCCAGTGGATTCACTACCATGAAATATACACTGCCGTTTCTCCTGTTACTTATACCGGCGGTTGTTTTTAAAATGGCGGACAGAATGGAGGATACCGAGGAAGGTATTAAAAACTGTAAGACATGTGGAGGTAAACACAAGCCACCATTTGGAAAATTCTGCAGACATCTTCCAGTGACTGAACAAGCAGCGGGCGGCAAAGACTCGGACAGTGAATATGAGCCGACCGACGACCAACCGCGTGAAGAGACACCGATCATTTCTAAGAAGGAAAATCTTTTAAGACAAATAGCTGAGGCTAGACGTCTAAAGGAAGAGTTGGAGGAAAAAGATGAACTATCAGAATTGGAACGGCAACTTAGTGAATTAAACATAAGCAATTCACAACTCCAGCAACGACTTCAAGGAAGACCACAAGGTGGACAGGCAGCGGCAAGTGACGGGGTAGGCCGCCATGGTCTAGCGACAGTGCAGCACCGGCAGTCAGGGCAGGCTAGCCTTGATGGGCACCCACGCGTCACCACTCAGAACACCAGCTTGGGCGCACTTCAAGCAGGTTTGGCTTCAGCGGGGCTAACAACAGCGAGCTTGGGGATTGGCGTCGATGCGTTGGAGGGAATTCTACTTCCAAGTCATCAACCCCCCACAGGTATACATAGGGAACAAGATTGGATGTCAGGGCTACAATGGCTGACCGACTCTAGCAAAAGAAAGAGATCTAGGCACTGGTTGAGACCGGATTTTCACCTGCTTTCTGACAAAAAGTTTGACGAGGTTACATACCGAGAGTTAATGTATGGTATGGTGTGTGTCTTGGAATGTTTAATGAGGGCAAATCTCCCTAGTGTGTCTCCGAATTCGTATTTGAAACATCTAAAGTTTGTCGCTCTAAAAGGTTTGGGAAATGCCTTCTCAGGTGAAGCTCTGGCAAAATATGAACATTCGGTGACTTCTATGGTTCTAAATGGACGTATTTCGGAGTACCTAGCAGCAGAGCACGAATCGGTATATACCTTTCTATCAGCAGAAAATACAACTGCTTTCAAAGGAGTACAGAAAAAGCAGGGACAAAAAGCAAGGGTTAAATGTCCTGAGGATATTTGTGCTAAGTACAACTTTTCATCGTGTGATTACAACCCCTGCAACCGTCTGCATGTTTGTTGTATGTGTCGAGGTTCACACAAGGCAAGAACGTGCCGTAAGGACACTGGTAGGGGCCAAGGCAAGTCGGAGGTGGAGACTAAAAACACGAGTACTTCATGAAACACGCGGGAAGAACCAGCGGACAACATTCAGTTCTTGCTACACAGTGATAGTGATCGGAGGAAGGTACCAGCTTCAGTTAAAACCGGAAGTGATTCGCTGGTTCCTGCCATACCCGTTAGTTGTGCACACCAAGAACAAGCTATGAACAACGAGCTGGTTACCAGCACGTCGGACTCAATGGTACACAGAGAGGCCTCATGCGTAGGAACCAGCGAAAGTGACTCAGGTTATGTAGTGGGAAATCAAAGTGTTTTTGAATTCTCAGAGAACATTTGTGTATCTGAGAACTTTGAGGACTTGTTGTATCGATGTACAGACTACAGACCTATTTGGGACAGAAATTGTATTCACTTTATTGATGGAATAAGATCTCAATTTTATCCGAAAGGGTGGCTTGATATGTTGTCGGGAGGTCCCGGCCAAGTCTTCGGCCCAGACAAGGTGGACACGGACGCCCACTTCATATTAGATGGAGTGATATATGGTTTCAAGATAGTGGATCCCAAAGCAAATATTGAATCTTATTTTGGTCGTAATTATAGGTCGGCAACAGTTTCTGCCTTTGATTATGTAGATGGTTTGATTAACGAGGAACTTGTTTCAGGAAAATTGTCTAAAGTTCATAAAATTCCTCATTGTGTACATTCCATTGGCGCAGTGCCTAAGTCTGATGGCGGTTTCAGGCCTATAACAGACGCGAGTAGACCCATAGGACAGTCTATAAATTCTTATATGACTGAAACTTTTAATCATTTTTCATTTACACACATTGATGAAATTGTGGATAATTTGCCTAAAGACAGTTATATGGCCGTGACCGATATTACAGCAGCCTACAGATCAGTACCGGTTAGGCCAGCGGACCGTGAATTTCAAGGTTTATCTTGGTTAAAAAACGGCGACGAATTTTTCATGGTTGATAACTTTCTTTCATTTGGTACGAGAGCTGCGCCTTTTATTTTTAACAGGCTAACTGACGCAATTTCCAGGTTTGTCTGTGCTAACGGTTTCACTTGTTACAATTACCTTGATGATTTTTTTGTTGTAGGAAATTCTTTTGAATGTTGCCAGAAAGCCCAATTATTTTTGCACAAGACATTGCGAGAATTAGGGTTTTACATTGCATACAAAAAAGTTCGTTCACCCAGCCAGAAACAAAGATATCTGGGAATCATTATTGATTCAGTGATTATGGAACTTAGTTTACCTGAAGACAAAGTAAAGAAATTGAATGCGGAACTTGCGTTTTTCAATGGTCGTCACAGGGCGACAAAACGTCAAATTCAACGTTTGTGTGGTATTCTTTCACACTGTGCTACTATTGTCAAAGGGGGCAGAACTTTTTCCAGACGCATAATAGACATGTTATGCGGCTTTCCTGTCCACAAACGATACATTCGTCTATCCAAAGAATTTCTGGAGGACATGAAGTGGTGGCAGAGATTCGCCCAATGGTTTAATGGTAGAGCTATTATGATATCGCCATTATCTAGTGCCAAAATCATTTATTCCGATGCATCAGGCAAAGGTTACGGTGCTGTGATGAATAATGATTGGCTAGCAGGATGTTGGGAAGATGCGATTATTCCTGAAAATGTTCATGGTCATTGGATCAATTCAACTGTGTTTTCAGTGGAAAACAACATAAATGTACAGGAATTGTACCCAGTGGTTGAGATCCTCATACGATGGGGTGAATGCTGCAGAAATTCTACGATTATTATCGCAACAGATAATACCCAGGTGGTGGCCTCACTTAATTCAGGCAAGAGTATAAACGCTTCGTCTATGACCATTATTCGATTGATATTCTGGCTGACAGTATGTTTCAATTGTAAAATCATTGCCTCTCATTTACCTGGAGTATGTAACGTTCAAGCTGATTTTCTGTCACGCATTGCCTATGGTGGTGGCAATTACATACCAAATTATTTATGTTGCAGTGGTACAGGCGTTGCGCCAAAAGCTGGATGCAAAGGCAGTAGAAGTTCGAGCCTTAGCCTATGCACCAAACACATGGAGGGCAAGGAGCTCGCAATGGAAGAAATTTTTAAATTTTTCGAATGAGGTTATGATCTCCCCAATTCCTACCTCTGTAGATTTACTATGTAAATATGTCGTATATTTGTCAAGCACGGTTCAGTATCGGACCATAGACAATTATGTCAGTGCTGTTATCGTTTTAAATAAGTTCTATGGTCATGATATTTCAGAAATCAGAAAAGATTTCTTATTCAAGTCGACAATGTTGGGTCTCAGACGTCTTTTAGGTGACCCAGAACCAGAAAGACCAACCTTAGATGTTGGTACTTTGAAAACAATGTTTTCCTTCGTTAACATAAACGACCCATATGAGAGATCAATGTGGGCTTGTATTGTTTTAAGTTTTAGATCTCTTCTTAGAAAAAGTAATTTGGTGGTGAATGATGATCTTGGTCTATCACACTGTTTACTAAGGAGGTCAGTTCGTTTTTTTGACTGGGGTATGATGTTAGACATTTACACATCAAAGACCATACAGTTTAGGGAGAGAATTCATCAAATACCTATTGTCCACACCAGATTTCGCCCATTGTGTGCGGTGTATTGGATAAAAAATCATTTATTGGATAATCCTGGATCTCCAGATGATCCTTTGTTCACCTATCACAGACAGGGAAAGATTATTCCAATTAAGTATAGAGAATTGTTAAAGTTCTTGAAATATTTGTTAAAAAATTGTGGTATAGACAAAAAACGTTTAGGCATGCATTCCCTTCGGAGAGCTGGAGCAGCTTACATGCATGCCTGCGGTATTCCTTTAGAGGATATAAGACAAACGGGTGATTGGAAAAGTTTGTCGGCCCTAATTTATTTATCCAAACCTATGTCTTGTCGCATTTCATCGGATTTTGTGGTCTCTTCAAATCTAGATAAATTATAATTATTTTATTGGGTTTGGGTGTTACTCTAAAAAACGCCCAAAATCCCAATACTTGTGTTTGTACCTTTTTCAGATTAATGTGTAGAAATAGTAATAGTATTTCTATTATTAATTATCAGGGGGCGCCACTGGTGACTAGTTCCTATCACAACCACAGAGGGTGCCATTGTCGGCTAAGGCCTGGGTTTAACCTACGTCTTTCAGTCACGCACCCGTCGCCAGTGGATTCACTACCATGAAATATACACTGCCGTTTCTCCTGTTACTTATACCGGCGGTTGTTTTTTTTTTTTTATATTTTATCTTTCTTCTCTTTTATAAAATTTAATTGTATTAATAAATAGGGGTGTTACTCTAAAAAACGCCCAAAATCCCAATACTTGTGTTTGTACCTTTTTCAGATTAATAGGATTCTTTGGGTTCTTTAGCACTGGAGGCAGGCCAGTGGATTCTCAAGGCTTTATGCCTAGTTCATTAAGAATTCTCCAATAGAGCGTAGTGAGGACCTTGTAGAGAATGCCACTTAGAGAGTGTGAGATCATATGGGAGGGGTGCACCATTGTAGTAGGCAGTACATGGTAGTACCATTGTCATTAGCTCTATAGATTAATGGCAACATCTTGCTGACACTGGTCACGACACACTCCTATCCACCCAATAAATACCACCTCTGAACAACAGCCATTCCCCACTGCCTTCCAGACTGTAGACAGTTCATACACTGCAAAAGTATCCCGAGAGGTTACTGAGAACAAGTTGATCGTGCTGTCCCGGATTCGTGCATGATCATGAAGTACCTACTGGCCATCGCCTGCCTGGTTGCCATCGGCATGGCTGTAACCAGTGCCAGAAGCGTTGATGTCAAGCATCTTCTGCGAGTATTCCAAGAGTTAGAGGAATCTGTGAGTAAAGCCTTCCTGTTACTCATGTCAAGCTTTTAGTTGAGAATTTATAAGGCTAAGGTGAAGTTGGAAAATAAAATTCCAATGCATACTAACACAGTGAAAAAGCAAAAGAAAAGAAAATATATAAACTTTGATTTTTTGAATTTCTTCAAGGTATAATGAATTTTTAGAACACAGGTATGCAGTATGCAATAGGGCATTGGCTGTTTGTTTATTTGTTTGGATAGTTTGATGTTCAATATGTTCTATTTGACTTACTTTGGGTTTGCTCGAATCTATGAGATGATTTTAGGTAGAAATTTCACCCCCTGACATTTACCGAGGTGAGAGTTCTTTTTCTTCCCACACCACATAGACATGGTATGAGAAGGATGGCCTTTGATATAGCAGCAAATCTACCACTGCTGGGGATGAAGGAGAAAGGTGGCAGCACACCACACCACATAGACATGGTGTGAGAAGGACTGGTCTTTGATATAGCAGTAAATCTACCACTGCTGCAGTGGCTGCAGTGAAACTCCAGCCTACAAAGTCTGACAACCTTGTGATTGCGCTAAAATCATCAATTAATATTTTGATGATAAAATCATAAATACATAGTTTAGGATATTTAAAAGAATACAATTGCTGTTTTGGGAAATTGGTAGATTAAAGAAAGCTTGAATATAGATTATACTGGAATGTGAAACGGAGTGGGAAAGAAAAATACTCCTTCAATGAAATAATGAACTTCAACAAAACTGGAGTGATTTAAAAGGTTAACTTTGTCTAGCATTAACTGCTAAGGCCACTGAAAAAACCCACCTGTTTCTCATCACCAAGCCATGAAATATATGATGAGGGCGCTTTATATATATATATATACAGTAGAACCCCGCCTAACGGACACCCCGCATAAGCGGACACCCCGCGTCAACGGACCCCTTTGCTCGGAACGGTTCCCTCTATTATATGTTCATTTTAACCTCGCGTAAGTGGACACCCCGCGTAAGCGGACACTTTGGTCCTGAACGGAGGGTGTCCCTTTTCGCGGGGTTCTACTGTAAATTTTTTTATCAAAGATGGCTTAAAATGGGCTTTAGACATACTGTAAAACCCTGCGTAAGCAGTCACCTTCCGTTTTGGGACAAAGTGTCCGCTTATACAGGGTGTCTGCTTACGTGGCATTTTCAGATTTTTACTGGTTATACGTTGAATGCATCACTGACATCAGGAGCTTTAATTTGATACTAAATACACATACCTTTCATAAATTCTATCAAGTTTATTTTTTTTTAAAGAAAAATAAAATCTTCTAAAATCTTTTTTTCTGATGCGCGCGGTGATGAGAAACAAGGTTGTTTTTTTTGGTGGCCTAATATGGATTTAGGTATTTGTTGTTCAACATATATATCAAGTGTGCAACTTGGTCATTAAGTATTTGTAGCTCTCAGTATTACGTCAATCAACATTTTCTCTGGAAACACAGTGCCTAGTTGATATATAAAAAGAAGTTGAGAGACTTCAGCGATATTATCTTGAAAATATTCACCAAATTAGGTTAAATTGATAATCAAGCAAAAATACCATATATGGACTTGTTGTTACTGATATACTACTTTTATGATATTTACAGGATTTGGAAAAAAGATCTTGGAGTGAGTATACTTTGCCCTATGAGGTTTTTCTTTTTGTGGGTAAAATTGTGTTCCCTACTCAAGGTGTGCAACCATATTTTTTTTGTTTTTTTTGGGCAATTTTCATTAGGGAATATTGTGTGTTCACAATCACCGAATTCGGCTATTGAGCCGTTCTTCCACTCGGGCCCTTGCCCCTACTCCTCATTCTAATGGCGGGTGTTAAACCGAATGGGCAGTGGGTACCATTTTTGTGTAAGTCTTTGGTATGACCCGACCGGGGTTTGAACCCACGACCTCCCATGCTCGAGGCGAACACCCTACCACTTGGCCATTGATGTAATTAACTCGATAACAATTTATTATACTTGTAGCAATCGCTATAAGAGAATCTCAGGATATAAAAGATGTGTATGTGAAAAGTAGATTATTTAAACTGTCATTATTCGCTGATGATTTTACATGTCTACTGGGTGACCATCAATCTGTGAATCATATCTTGGACATACTGTGTCGGTTTAGAAGGTACTCCGGGTTAAAAATATTAAACTCTTATTTATATAAAAGGAAAGTGATCTCTTCTGATGCCTGTTCGTATTGCACCGAAAAAGATATCCTAGAACATTTTTTCCTCACCTGCCCAAAAGTTAGAATCTTCTGGGTCAGCTTTAAAAAATGGTTGTTTTAGGTTTTAGGGATGTCTGGTACCTGGTCAAAGGAGAACAGTTTGCTGGGAAATTTGCTTGAAATTTTATATCTATTTTTTTAAAAATTTTTTATTTCAAAGAAGAAAATAACAGCCAGTTCTGCCTCAAGGCAGTTCTTCCACTGGAGAGTAGATACATCAAGTTCATCAAGTTAATCCAACCAGGTGTGATTATGAATAAATGTAATGAGATGAATGAGATGAGACATAGCATCACTTCTTCTTATAGTCAATTACTAACACCGCCATTCGTATGCGGAATACTGCGTTTTAACAAGCACTTTGAATTCTCTTTTAGGTACTACTCGCTGTACTGTTGCACTAAGTTTGGACCAGAGTTCGTTTCCCCTGTAATGGGGCGAGCGCTTGTAGTGACTCAAGTAGATACGTGGTGGACAGAAGTTCACTTTGCTTTGGCTGCGTGTTCTTCGAGGTCTATTATCAATATTGCATTCCTGTTGTGAGCGCTTATCCTACCCCTAATAAAAAACGGCCATAGACTTAACATTGGCAAATTTTATGTGGCAGGCCGTGACATAAAGTGTTTTTTATGCCACTAGAGTAATAACAATATTGACCAATCAGAGAACAGGATGTCAGCTACTATGACAAAAGTTCTGTTGGTCGCTGACTCAATATTTATCTTTTTAACAGTAATAACTAATCCAAAAGCGTAGAGACGGGGTAGGATAAATACGAAACCGAACTCGAGTTAGACTTGTCAGTGTCTATGCCACTCTGGTCAGGTCTGCTCCTCACTACATTCGGCTACGCCTCGTGTAGTAATACACGACCTTCCCGTCGTGGCATAAACATTGACAAGTCTAACTCTCGTTTGGTTTCTACTAATTATGCATGAGACTCAGGAGCTGCATGTTCCTTCTACATTCTAGATAGTCGATACGGTGAGCTTGGTGAAGGTCTTTTATTACCCACCTGATACGGAGTCTCCATACTAAGCCTATGGAGACTACAGATCGCTACTGAGGAGGATACGGAGCTCCGTACCCTCCTAGAAGGATACGGATTATTGAGATGAAAGTAGTCCCAAACATAACTTCTTAATTACGTTGAAAAGTTTTCTAACGATCATATTTATTGCTTAAATCTAAATATAAGTGAGTAATAAATACAACGTTACCATAATTTCGATCTGTGTGGCCGTATTCTCCTTGTAGTTGACGCTACGCAATACTCCTCGCTATCGCTCGGAGTATTACTACGCGTCAACTACGCGGAGAATACGGCCACTCAGATCGAAATCATGGTAATATTGTGTATGTATGCGCTGTCTACATCGTGTGTACCCTTGGATTATGCGCAAACCCCGGTTCTATTGACAGAGACTCTTTCATGATAATAATTTATATCAAAAACTTTTGTGTCTCGAACACTTATCTTGGTCCCGGTGGGGTGTGGAAGAGTGCGTTCATTCTGCAAAAAGCAGATCGCTCGTCAACAACCCTTTCATGATAATAAGCTTCTCTTGTACAATTGGTCCTTAGAATTTAGAGAAAAACTTTGCATGAAACAATATTTGAGTCAACTGGAAAATCAGCCAAATAAATTTAAGAAATGGCTCGGAATATACAAGAAAATTGTATAGGGAGTTTTAAAAAATATGCTGACACCCCTCCCCCCCTGTGCAGGAATAATTCTCCCCAGGTTTGTCCTAGAGTATGTCCTGTAAACCTGTGTTTTGTATCTAGTTTCTGTCCTGTCCTGTCGTATACTATATCTATCCTAGTTTCTGTCTTGTCCTTTTTTTTATATGGGTTACACCAATTGAGATCAAGTTCCAAGTATCATTGTTTAGAGGAATTTACAAACACTGTTTCCCATGATTCAATCAATCAGGTCTCCGGATTGTCACATGTATCATATATATAAAAAAAAGTGTCTGGTAAAAGTGTCTAACATGTGAAGTTGTTGATTCAAAAGAAGGATAAAAAGTCAAGATTGAAACACTGCTAAGATTATTTGATGATGCTGACATTAACTACTGAATACATCGATGGAAATTTGAATAAACTTTTCGATATTAAAAATTTTTTTTTACAGTTTAAAAGGACCAGGGTGTAAACGCCTCGGTCCGTATAAACCATGAATTGTCATCTTGTTTTGCAGCTTGTACAGCATGGTCAGGACGTTCTATATAAATGCTTTTACAAAAATCCATCCAGACATGGTTTCCCTATAAAATCTGCTTTCTAAATATGCATATCTATATACCCATGCCGTATATACTGTAAATACGCACCGTTTTGCCATATAACGTAAAAATACGGACTACTTTCCTATTTACGTTTATTAAAATATTGGTTGTTAAGCCAAATGAAATTAATGATTTAAAAAAATTTGGGGTATATAGGAAATAGATAACGTCCAACCATGCTTGTACAAGTCACAGAACTCAATGATAATTTACAGTTTGTATGGAACGAGGTGTAAACGCCTCGTTCCGTACAAAACCTAAATTACCATCTCGTTCTGTGACTCGTACAGCATGGTCAGGACGTTCTATATAATTACCTTTTGATATCCAAGTTCTCATCAAAGAATTTTCTCGTTTTCATTGCAGGCAATTCTGTTGGTGGTAAATATAATTTTGATATTAAACCTTCATATAGGAACCTGATCTAATGAGGTTTGAATAAAACGTTATTTATATTATTGGCTTTAGATTTTTAAGACACCAATAATCAAGCACTTACATTTCCTTCCCATAGCCTTCCCATAGAAGTTAGCATGGTGACATAATATTATTTTAACATTTCTCATTTGTACATGTTCCCAGCTATCATAATCCAGAATTATCTGAAGATGGTAATAGAAGCACTCCTCTCATAGGATCTCACACTCTCTAAGTCGTATTTTGTACAAGGTTCTCACTGCGCTCTATGAGAGAATAATTCTTAGTGAACTAGGCTTAGAGCCTTGAGAACCCATTGGCACACAGTATTCCCGATAGATGGCATCATTGACAAATCTTTGAGTTGTATTGATGTACATCTTTAGCACAGTAGGCAGGCCAGTGGATTCTCAAGGCTATAAGCCTAGTTCTTTAAGAATTCTTCTCCTATAGAGCGTAGTGAGTGTACAGAATACTTAGAGACTGTGAGATATTATGAGAGGGGTGCAAGAACATCAGTGTAATTTAGCAAAAAAAGTTAAAATATTGCAGTTTTCCAAAGACACCAATAGTTAAGCACTTATATTTTCAGATGGCCCTCACATAGAAGTTAGCATGATGACATGCCATTTTTTGCATTTTGTTTTTGCTGATATATGGAACTTATATTATCCTGAGTTATTTGCAAAACTCAATAGAATTTAGAAATCACCCAACTACCAGCATTTGTCTTTAAATTGTCTACTGCCTACAACTAGAACAGTGATGGCTTGATTTGGGTGATGTGTTGATGTTGCGTAACAAGGATCTTTGTTAGTTCTTTTCGACGATAGTAGATGGTACCACCAGTTGTCCCATAAGCAACGTCAATTCATTGATTAACCAGCATTGTTCTTTTTATTTTGGCAGGTTCTAATTCACTATACAGTAAGTATCATATTCACATGTTTGACAGGGCTGCTACGCGACTAGCGAGTAAGTGACCGATTTGGATGCGGTTTTCGGCGGTCTTCGCGCGAATTTTTGCTTGTGATTTACAGAACTCGACCGTGGTTGGTTAATGGTGGTCAGATGACCTCGATCCAGTGTTTTCTTTGGCTGTGGTTCCAGACAAAGACACTTGAAACTGTGTGTTAACCAATCCTTGCAGCTGTTGTTTACCCATGTTGTCAACAGAGTATGTGGCGCCCTCTCTCAGCTTGTGTGGAGGTGCAGCCCTCTGTTGGTTATAACTGGAACTAAAGCTTGCTGCTGCTCCTGCCCTCTAGGGGGAATGTGTGGAGTTGTTCTGTTTATCTTAGAATGTTAGGAGATCAGCTCTTGTGGCGATCCCCTTCCTTACTCGTTAGTTTTGACAGTAATATGTCTCATCAGGCGTCTCTATAGCAACCTATTGGTGGTCTCTGTGATGGACTTTCAGTGTTTTTACTGTTTTTGTCCACCCTTTTTAGACAAAAGATATTTTTATTGTTTTGTCTCATTCTAGTTTGGTTCTACCGCATTCTGTGGTCACTGGTACCTCGGCTATGGATGTGTTAGAACTGGATTGGAAATTTTTTTTCAAACAGGGAATGACCCCACCCCAATCAGACTCGCAGAGAGTTGAAGGGAGGAAACCCATCCCAGACAGAGAGAATTCACACACAAGTATCATATTCACGTTAGGACATCTGGGAGCTGTTTCAAAGGTCGGGAGGGTGCTAAACGAGAGTACTCACTGCCAAAGCGAGAGCTAACAATGACACTTGAAGCGTCGCTGTCGAGGTGGAGGTGCTGCTCGCTAATGGGTATTGGTAGTGGTTTTGCTGCCGCTTTGATTCAAAGTGCTGCTTGCTGTTGCGGCCTCTCGCTTTGAAATGTGACATGTCGCTGGCGAGACTTCACTCGACTTTTGAAACAGCTCCCTGATTTCATTGAGCTGTGAATAAAGTGTTTCTTTTCATCACACTCTCCAAGCAGAGATCTGGTGTTCTACTTCCTCTGGCTGCTTGTATTTCTGCCCCGACCTGCCTGTTTGGGACAGAATCTGTCCCATCTGCCAGTTTTTTCAAATATCCAAAATTCTCAGGGATTTGGGGGTTATTTTCTGTCCTACTTGTAAATTGAGATGAACCTATCTATTAGGTAAATAACATACACTGATTTCTGTTACTATTTGTGTAAAACTAGACACAGTCTCTGGCATTACTTTCTACAATGGATAGCATCTCATGTGTTATTGGGCTTGTTTTGTCAACAAGACCCATATATGCTCTTTGGGAAGGGTAGTCTAATCAACTGTAGATTTACATTATAAAATGGTTTGAATCTTAAAAAGAAAGAGCTGGATTGTATGTGAATCTCATTCAACGATTCCCATATTTCAAAACTCATAATATATGATTTTTTCAAGTTTCATAACTTTTGACAGTTGTCTTGTTTTGAATCTGTCCTTAGTGGATACCCAGGGAACCAGCACTGGGTTGAGGCAGAGATTAGCAGGCGATAGTGCCGCGAAAGATCTGGGAGGAGATACCTTATGTCCCCACTTCTAGATTTAGTTGACTGGCTGGTCTTAAAATCGTGTAAACGCATTCAGGTGAACTGATACTCATTGATTGACAATAAAATGTAATTATTTTGAAACACGAGTTTAATTATTAAGTCCTGATTGCGTTGCAACGTGACTAGATCCCTTTTACAGATATATTGTTATATGTTTACAATATTGTTTTCTTTATAAAATATTTGTCAGTAGAATAAGCTATTAGGGATTATTATGCAATATCACCATGCTGTATTCCCTCGAAATGTGACCACGTAGATTGTTATTTGTCACCTGATTGCGTTGCAAAAATGACCTATGACACTATTTATTTATTGTACTCAAGTGATAAGTTTCAAGCATTGAGAAATGAACCCTATTCTATATTCACAAAGATATATGCCTAGATTAGAAATATCTACGAAGGTTCCATAATAATTCTTTAATTACTATATTGTATGGTAAAGTGAACGTTTGAATCCTGTGGCTAATATCTAACTGCTATGTGCATAACGGACAATGTTCCTAACATTACCTAAATAATAACGAGAGTAGATGATCCAGAGAAGACCCCTAACAGATTCGTATCTGGAACAAAGGGTGTAAAGACTCCTTTGGTTAGCTTCCAGCTACCCTCTGAGTCAAGAATGGGTTCTCCGAGTTCCGAACGTACTAGTAAAGCTATAGCTGAGCTAGGGTTCAACTCGTTCAACCAAGTCCGGGAACAGGATCGGATCTTTAACTTGTCAATGGCGAGAGCTGACAAGGTTCCGATGATGCGCCCAGAGAACGCAGCCAGAAAAAACGCTGTCATTCCAAAACCTTACGGGAAAGGAATGGAGTGGGAACACTGGTTCGCGGGATTTTGTGAGGACATACAATGTAATGGCTGGAATAAGGTCGATGCATTGCCATACCTCAAAAGAGCGTTGCGGGATGGACCCGGGGAAGCTGCACTTCGCGCTTTTCGCCGTTCCGGTGGTACGGAATGGGATGAGTTAGTGGAGGTAGCCTAATACTACTGTGGTCAGTTGGTAACGCTGAACCCCCGTTCCACTTTTTTAAAGAGGATCCAGGGAAAAGAGGAGACAACTCGCGCCTATGGGCTAGCTTTGCAACAAATGTTGTTAGAGGTTTACCCAGGGACGGGATTAGATTCTCCTGCACTGCATGAAGATCTACAAACTCAGTTTGTAAAAGGACTTCGAGATGATGACGTGAGAGCGGAAGTCATCTCTAAATGGGAGCCCGGTATGAACTTCATGCAGGTATTGCGAATAGTAGATGCCTATGACCAACGGTGTATACTATTCGGAAAATATGCTAATCCCGGGAAAACTTCTCGGGTTAACATAGTGGGTTCTACTTGGTCACAAGTAGAGGAAGATACCTACGAGTGTCAGGAAGCGGAAATAGAGGATATACTCTCTAATGTCCGCTCGATGGTACTCGGAAGAGGAGGCTTCAATAGACGGGGACGTGGAAGAGGTCGAACCCCTAGCTTTGGAAGGAACAGCAATGTACCTTCTGTGGCAGAGGCAAAACCAATAACCACTGATCCTGAAGGAAATTCCTCAGAGGTTATGAAGTTGTTGACCAAAATCAATGAAAGACTGAATCAGGTGGAGAAAAACCAGCTGGATGTCCGACGTTGTTGGCGGTGCAACAAAATGGGACATATCTCTCCAGATTGTCCAGAAACCCGGAACGTTACCACGGTGGAAACATCTCGTAGTCTGCCTGCGTTGATGGTTGCCTCTCAGAGTGAACCGGAAA
Source organism: Alentia gelatinosa (assembly GCA_950022655.1). NCBI lineage: Eukaryota > Metazoa > Annelida > Polychaeta > Phyllodocida > Polynoidae > Alentia > Alentia gelatinosa. The sequence continues at coordinate 36,280,124 of OX465593.1, read as the reverse complement.
ACAAAGGAGGACTGTAGCGAGTGGCAACACTGCGGTCCGGGAAGGAAAGTGCCAGGAGACACAAACCTGTGAGATGTATAAGGAGGAAAATATTTCCTACAATTTCCAACCAGAAAAGGGGGAGATACAAAATACGGTCGCAACGATCTGTAGTAAGTATCTTTCACCCGGGCATCCTTGTCTGCAATGGCTTTGTCAACGCGGATGGGATCTTGGAACCTTAGATGGAATCTCACGGTTTATAAGACAACCGTCCCCTTTGGGAGGACGACGTTGGTATGTGCCGGCTAGAATTCAAGGAAGAAAGGTGGATCTATTGTTGGATACTGGTGCTAGTCGCTCTGTGTTAAACAACGGACTCTATCAGTCTCTTGGATTTGCACAGGAATGTCATGTTCCTGGAGCCTCGGCAAAAGCTGCTAATGGTACTCATATGAGGTGCTATGGTAGTGTGATTATTCCAGTCTCAATAGGTAACACTGAATTCGTATGGGGTCCCATACTCAGTGATATCGAAGAAAGTGGAATATTAGGCGTAGATTTTCTCACCCTCTATGGAGGCTCTGTAGATCTACCCGATGGCACTCTCCGACTCAAATTTCCTGAGTTAATGGAGGTGGAATGTAGTTGTCGACGGATCTCTTCATTGATTTCTGTCCGACAAGATGTGGGCATCCCCCCCCAGCAGATGGTTAATGTCCTGATAGCTGGGGAAGGTGACTTACCACGTGGAGATGCACTTTTCAAGCCAGACCCAGAACTGTTTTCTAAAAAAGGAATACAGGCCTGGGATACCCTGATCGGAAGTGCCAGAGAAGGATCAATTCCTATAAGTAATCATACCTCAGGGTTGATTAAATTAAGGAAGGGTGATACATTGGGCTGGGTAACTCTAGCTCATGTGGATGGCCTAGTGGACTCCAGTCCACAGGGAATCACACCTATTCCTGTTTCCGAAATAACCAGGGAAGATGGACAATCTAAACTGGAAAGGTCGGACTTAATAGGAATTGATTATGAAGAAGTGCGGGTTAGTGCTATCGATACAGGAATGGGATCCCTTCCAGTTCCGAGTCCATTGCACGAAACTCTGGAAACTTTAGTTCAGACGACAGACGCACTAAACAGTGGGGAACGACATGAACTAAGGATTCTTTTGAAAAAGATGGAGTCAATCTTTACTCGACCTGGAGATCCCTTGGGGAGAACGGATCGAGTAGAACACACGATTGACACTGAAGGTCATCAACCTTTCCGCCTTCCTTATCGACGGCTACCTCCGGTAAAACGGGAAGCTTTAGAAGAGGAAGTAGGGAAAATGATGGACCAGAAAGTAATCATCCCCAGTGCAAGTCCTTGGGCTAGTCCAGTGGTAATGGTTACTAAAAAGGATGGTACTTGCCGATTCTGTATTGATTACAGAAAATTGAATGGTATCACCCGGAAGAATGCCTACCCAATACCCCGGATCGATGAGAGTCTCGACTCTCTGGGAGGGAACCAGTGGTTTTGTACTCTGGATCTCCAGTCTGGATATTGGCAGGTAAAGATGAACAGTGGCGATCAGTCTAAAACGGCGTTCACCACTCATCAAGGGCTTTACGAGTTCACAGTAATGCCATTTGGCCTCTATAACGCTCCTGCAACTTTCGAATCCATGATGGATCAGATGTTGCGGGGTCTACAGTGGAAAAAGTGTTTGGTTTATCTAGACGACATAATCATCTTCGGAAAGAATTATGTTGAATGTTTAGAAAACCTGAGAGAGGTATTTGAGCGTATTCAATCTTATGGGTTGAAACTCAAACCTCAAAAATGTAAGCTGTTTCGCAAATCTGTGGAATACTTAGGACGGATAGTTTCCGGAAATGGAATCCGGGCAGATCCTTCTAAGTTGGAGGTAGTGGCTAATTGGCCACGCCCCCAGAATATAAAAGACATAAGGTCTTTCCTAGGATTTTGTTCGTATTACCGCGACTTTATCCCGGGTTTTTCTGAAATTGCACACCAGTATGTAGTACTAGATAAGCCAGGGAAGCAAAAAGAGATCCAATGGACTCCGGAAGCTGAACACGCTTTTCTGGGACTAAAAAGAAAGTTTACGGAGACCCCCGTATTGAAATACCCTCTAGCCCAGGGTCGGTTCATTCTCGACACTGACGCTAGTAATGAGAGTATTGGAGCGGCTTTGTCTCAGATACAAGATGGTATAGAAGTTCCAATAGCTTTTGCCAGCAACAGCTTAAGTAAAAGTCAGCGGAACTACTGTACTACTAAGAGGGAACTCTTAGCGGTTGTGGTGTATGTAAGAAAATATCGACACTTCTTAGCAGGTGGAGATTTCATCCTACGTACTGACCATTCTTCTCTCAAATGGCTCTTTAACTTTAAAGACGCCGAGGGAATGATTGGAAGATGGCTGGCAGCTCTCTCCGAATTCGGGTTGACTAACTGCCAGATTGAACACCGGGCTGGAAAGTCACACATTAATGCGGATTGTCTCTCAAGGAGACCAGTGCGGAAATGTGGACGACCAGATTGCCGGGATTGTGGCGAGCATAGAGCAGTCATAGCTACTCTACGTTCCCAGAAAGTGAAGCCGCCATTAAACTATCAGTGGACACTAGGACAGATTAAGGAAAGTCAACAGGCTGACCCGGATTTGTTCCGGTTAACTAAACTGATAGCTAATGGACTCCATAGGCCTACAGGACCCGAGATCTCGCCTGAAAACCGAGAATTTCGGAATCTATGTGGTCAATGGAAAGAGCTAGAGGTCCGTGATGGAGTATTATATCGATGGAGAACCACATTGCAACCACTTAAATGTGCTCTACAACTAGTGGTCCCTCGAGAATTACGATCCGGACTAATGACCCTATGTCATGAACATAGGAGTGCAGCTCATCTAGGACGGAAAAGAACGGTAGCCAGAATAAGGCGTCGTTACTACTGGCCTGGAATGGGTGCAGATATTCGAAGATGGATATCTGGATGTTCCATATGTAGCAAAGTCAAACCCGGGGTAGGACTCGGAAAGATGCCGTTACAACAGGAACTGTTTGGTGTCAGGTTTGCCAGAATCGCTCTAGATATCATATCTGGTATCGACGAGTCAGAGGAAGGAAATACCTGTATGATGGTGGTGATGGATTATTACACAAAATATGTGCAGATCTATCCCATGAAAAATCACAAAGCTGCCACGTGTGCGGAAGCTTTAGTGAAAAACTGGATGTTGCCTTTTGGAACTCCGAGCGTACTACATTCCGACCAAGGAAGGGAATTTGAATCCCAGATCTGGAAAGAAATGTGTAGGATACTCGAGATTAAAAAGACACATACGAATCCATATCGTCCCCAATCAGATGGTATGGTAGAGAGATTCAACCGGACATTGATCCAGTGTCTTCGGACCCTGGTAGATGAAAATCGGAAGAATTGGGATGAATTAGCACCATTTATAGCTCACGCATATAATGGGACCATTCATTGAAGCACGGGTTGTTCACCTAATTTACTCGTCTTTGGCGAGGAAATAGTAATGCCCGCGGACATAGTCTATGGGGTTCCTGGAATGTCTACGGATGATCCTTGTCCCATAGGATTTGTCGAAAAACTCAGAGAACGTTTTGTAGAGGGATATTACCTTGCGAGATGAAATCTGACGAAAGCAGCAGAGTGGCAAAAGACTGGACATGACGTCAATCTTAAACCACGTAAGTTCCGAGTAGGAGACCGGGTTGTACGATACCACACTCCGTTGGTAAATGTAAAACTCGCTCCTAACTGGGACAGACCATTCAGAATTGTTCAATTATTGTCAGAAATGACAGTAGTGATAGAAGACGAATGGTCAAGAAGGCGTTATAAATCCCATGTAGCTCGTTTACGACTATGGGAAGGAAAGCGTGAATGTTCCGACTTTGAAGTTTCACACCCTGCTACAAAGCGAGATGTGTCACTGAACACGGGTCCTACTGGGAAACCAGGGAGGTCCCGGGTTCAAAGAGCCGGGAAGCCGGGCGTCAAACCCCCGTCAACACGGCGGAGGCAGACCCCGACAGGGAAGTCCCGGTCAAAGGTTACCGGGGTTTCGAGTGGGTGCTCGCCTACACGGCGAAAACCGGGACGTCCGCGGAAGGTGATTCCTACTTACGCTAACCTAAAAAGGGAAGTGTGGGTAGAAGAAAAACCTGACACGGAAAAGTCTAAATTTGCTACAAATCGAGCCGTGTATAATAAACATGGTTCGAGATGTAGAATGGAGTCTAAAATAGACTCAAAACCCCGCCGCAGCTCTCGATTAAAATCGAAGGCTGTGGTTAACTACAAAGAGTAGTGGTGCCGGGGTTGTCGAAGACACAACGAGAAGCAATGGTACGAAATGTAGATCGTTGGTAGTCAGTGACATGTCGATTATACATGAATGTTGATCAAATAGTTACCTTAAAATCAGTCGTTATGTGCCGCAGCCCAGACGTTGCTCTAAGGGACCCCGTCGAGGACCCTCTAGAGGCTGCAGAATTGCCGAACGCTCTGAAAGGTCTGATCCATTTACATGGAAATTAGACAAGCCTCCCATACTATCAGCGAGATACACGACGGCGATAAGAATTCCCACACTACAGAGAACTCGGGGTGGAGCTTGAAAAGGGGTTTCCCCAGGTTCCGGAACCTGTGCTGGGTGATTGAAGGCGTGAACGAATCAAGTCGAGCGTAACGCTGACCTTTGGTTTCTTCACGCATGCGGTGTTGAGACGCTCAAGATGAGCCAGTCTCGACACGGTTGATTCGTTCGCGACAGTGAATCTAGGTCACTTAGGAGTATATAAGACCCTGTTTTTTCAGTAGTCTTCACTCTGTGATCGGAGTGGTGCCTAGCACCACAGGAGTCGGGCGGTAGCAGCATGGCTGACCGTGCCCCGTCTACGGAGGGTGAGCGCGAGCTCCCCTCACCCCTGCCCGGATCCTCAGCTTCGGCTGAGCGGGGGGCAGATCTGGACAATGATGCTTTGCTCATCGGGTCAGATGATGGTGATTTTGAGCTGGAAGGGTACGAGTCTGCGGACTCTGTTCTTCTTGGGGAAACCCGAGATGAACGACCCGGAAAGGGAAAAAGTCACACCGGGAAGAAGGGCTCTTCTGGTGCCCGTCCGAAGACGAGCTCAGTGAAAACTGAGGCCTCTGACTCGGATGTGTTTATGGCCGAAGGTTCCGAATCGGAGCGTGATACGCCGAGGCGAGGCCGAGCCCGCCCGCGTCGTCACTCTCCGAGGAAGTCTTCCGAAGAGATGGGTTCCAGGCATGAGGTTTCAACCCAGAGCCTGGAACAAATGTTAGCTGGGATCCCAGATCCCAAAACGCGTGCCATAGTACAGTCAATGTACCAAAATTGGACTCCACCCGGAGTGGAGCTGGCGGAAGCCGGGACCTTTTTGGCCCCGGGTCCGGTAGCAAAACCCGGAAAGTCTGAGGCTGGGACAGAGACGGCTATGGAGACTGATTCGTCAGTTGGGGACGACTCTGTAAAAGGGTCGTCCAGCAAAGGTGAGAAACCGGTGTCAACACCGGCTAAACCCGCGCCGGGGAAGTCTGTCAGTAAGACTGAGGTGTCGAAACCTCGGGAAGCTGACAAGACTGAGCCGCAGCTTTCGAAACAGAACCGGAAGCGACTCCGTCGTGCAGCCCGGAAACGGGCTGAGGCGGAGCTAGAAAGGACAGGAGGTCAGCCGGAATCACGTGACTCGGAGAAAGGGAAACCTCAAACCGGGAAGCGTGAGGAGTCGAAGGGGGCTGAGTCGAAAGGCTCGGACAAACCCGCGGCGCAGGCTGGACCTAGTGTGGCTGACGCTATACCGAGTACCTCAACAGGTGCCACGGGTGGGGGAGAGGTCAAGTGTTTGGGAACGGAGATGGACAAGGCTAAACCCCTGGTCCCATCCAACCCCGACAATGATGACGGTGATTTCCAACCTGGCGTAAAGTGGGCTGGGAAGAGAACGGTAGCTAAACAGATACCCGCCTCTTTGCTGGGCAAGACTTACACTTGCCTAGAAGATCTCCGTCATGGAAACCGACATTACATCCCCGATGGTGTCGGTTTAGATGGAACCTCAGATGATGAGGAGTGGCTAGTTGACGAGGGTTCTCCCAACGCCTGGTACATAGACCGGGTGAAAGGAGTTTCCCGAGTTAGCCGGCTGAAGTACGAGGATCAGGTCAAAGACCAGATCGCGTACGCATGGCACAAGTTTGGGAACGGCAATCATTGTGTCTTCTTGAGTTGCCATGGGAGGGACAAGAAATTGTCACCGACCTACGCGACTGAAGGTCGTTACGCTAGGCACCTCGTAGAGGTACACTTAGCCGAACGACCATGGCTACAGTGCCTTGGCAAGAAGGGTGGTTCTTGTCAGGCTGGGTGTGCCAGTTCCAGGCGTTCGTGTCTAGTCAGACACATTGCCCGGGAACACCGGACTGCTGGTGCTGCTGCTCGGGAACGGGTCATGAATCTGTGGCAGAGATTCGTTGACTTAGGTTCCGAGACTCAGAGAGGCAAACCGGAACCCGAGACTTGTGTGACAGACGGTCGACTGTTTAAGATCGGATGGAAGAAGAATCCTGGCTGGTTCGGGAGTCTGATGCTATCCGCGTCAAAACATCGACAAATGTCAAAAGAGTCAAGGAAGAAACGGTCCCTTAGCTGGGAACCGTCTCAAAAGTCCTCGAAGGCTAAACGACGGGTCAAGAAGCTGTCATCGTCCTCGTCCAGCGAGACTGACACTTCTGAGCGATCCAGTCGGAAGCCCAGGAAGAAATTGGCTCCGGGTAAGCACACCATCGCTGACGTGGTGGAAGCTGCTTACCAGGTAGGGCCAAAGTTGTCTGGGGGATTGAAAGTCCTCTCAGACCTGAGTGAAGGAAACGTTCCAACGGCTTCAAAAGCCCGCGGACCCGTAGAAAAACCAGCTAGGACTCGTCCTAGCTCAAGTCTCTCGGGAGTTTCCCCGCTCAACAGAGGTGTTACCCAAGCACCCGGGAAAGTTGAGGAAGAAGAGGCCTTTCCGGCACTCCCTCCACCAGCCAACCCGGTTGTTGAGGAAAAGAAGAAACCAACGACACAACCACCCGTTGCGTCGAAGGTGGCTTCCTCTCCCTGTGCGATGTCGGTTGAATACGTCCAACGGGCGGATCAGCTAGAGTCGCATATAGGTGGCACCTTGGAGGGCCGTGTCCGAACGGGCGCGCAGTCTCTCCATGAAGGCCTCGTTAAGGAGCTAGTGAACCTAGCCCGATTCGAGGTAAGAGAAGCCACGAAAGGCCTGGCTAAACAATACGCGTTGGACTTAGAGGACGCGCGTATTGCAAAAACCACGGCCCAGTTGAGGTTTGCCCGGGCGGATGCCCAGACCCATCGCCAAGATGAACGTTGTCTTCGGCACTTGGGTATGTCGCTCTATGACATCGGTGACGACCCGCAAGCCCTTGAGGAAGCGTGGTTGGCCCGTCAAAGGAGCCGGGGAAGATTTCTTCAGTTCACCACGGAAGAATCAAACTCGACACGTCAGCAACTCGCTGGCATGTTGGGATGGTCACCCGTGGAAGAAACTTCCCACCAGGACACTACATCCATAGTGGCTCAGCCCATGGATGTCAGTGTAGATACTCCGCTGTCAGGACCCGGTCAGACCCCACAGGATCAGACTGAAGTCCTACAGCTGAGGAGGCCTCCCGCCGTGACACGGGCTGAAAAATCAGCAAAGCCTTCCAGGGCTAAGCCGGTAGATCAGCCCGAGGAACCAAGTGGGGCACTGGGGGTGAATGCCAACATCATCCCATTGGAGTCTGGAATCTTTTTAGATACCGGACCAACCTCTCTACAGCAGTTGATGTCTCAGTTGCAGCCTACGTCTGCGCTGAGTCCACTGCGACCAGAGAGGACCGCCCTGGCAACGTCGGTTCCACCGGCGGCTAGCGCACCAAGCCAGTCGGACCTTCTCGACCTCAGGATATCCTCCGACGAGGATATTTAGGGGTTGACAATGACCAACTCGGCTGGTGCCTAACAAGCCGGGAAGACGCCGTCTAAACTCGGAACCGGCAGAGCCAACAACTCTCCTGGATCCGAAGTCAGATGGGTATGGGAAGTCCCGGGGAGGAAAATTTTTTTCCGACCTAGCTACTTCCAGAATGTGGCCTCCTAGCCAGAATTCTGCACTTTCTCGGCGAACCACAAGGATCGCTGGGAGGGGTAGAGGGAAAGTTAGGAGTAACCAGTAATAAGCGATCCTGGGTTGGGGCTGGGGAAAGTCAGTAAAATGACTTCCCTAAGGCACAACCCTGGTTTCAGACGGCTGAAGGTTCTCTCGATGGTCAGGCCCGTAATAGGCCCCCATCACGAAAACCTCCGGCCTGTGGTGTGGTACCAGGTAAGGAAGATTGTGCCTTTCGGGTATAGATCTGACTTACCAGGTCTGTGTCGGAACTGAGTTCATCGACTCGATAGTGAGATAGTAGGCGTAACCCCTGATCTGATGGATTACGCCGGCTATTTCTACCTTGGGTCGGTGATCGTAAGTTCTGAATCCGGCTTAGAATTGGGGCCTTAATTGGTACTCGATTCGAGCCGAGAAAAAAAAAATATGCCAGTATAGCTGGAGTCAAAATGAAAGAACACTGATACCACACACTCTTACCAGGTGGATGGAGAATTGTTTTGCCTTTTTGGCCGTTATTTCCGTATTCGAAAACTTTCAACTCGGAAGGTGTTTAGCGAGGCTAACCCTTCTCTACATATGGATGTCTTCCAACTTGAAGAAAAGTGGGAAGCCCAGCACCCGTCGGCATCGGGCTGAATGTAGTAGGTCTGCTACGCCAATGGGCCAGCTGGGCTCGATACTTTAAGATAAGAAAGAGAACGACACTTCACTCGCCGGGAGCTAACAGAGGACTTCAACAAGATCCGGAACAGCTGGAGGCAGAGTGCTCGACAGGCCGGGCTGACCACCTGTAGGTCCGCGACTGTCGAGTCTTCCCTGCCCAACGCTCAAGAACCCGCTCCCCGGCTCAAGATGGGTGAATATCACATTTATTCAAGGTGCTAGCGAGGCTAGTCCTTCATTCTTCAAATGTCGTTTCCTCTTTCCTAAATGTCATATCTTCCATATTTTTAATAACTTCTCCATCTTACAATTCCACCTTTTTCACTTATACGTTGGTATCAGTGAATTCTTGTGAACACCAGGAAGCTAGAGAGTAGACCAAGAACTGCTGGATATATGTTGTAATTTTTAATTGGGTAGTCCCTTAGCAGCAAAATGGCTGCCTTGGTTCCCCCCTTAGTAAAAACTGGGAGGGGTAATGTAGTGGGACGGGAATCCAGCAGTGTTCGTTTGTTTCACGGAAGGTGGCGCGATATGCCGATCCTTACTGTGCAGTGATTCCGGACAACGCCGCACACGAGAGTGGCGCGGTGGAGACCGGGATTACATAACGCTTAGTATATATACTCAGCGTTCACAGTAGGTCGACAGGCTGTCCTCGCGCGTCCCTTCTACGGAACGGATCCTTGGGCCCTCACTTTGCAGGCGGGTTCTTGTAACCTTCCTGGTGGTTAGGCTGATCTTCCGGATTGGCCTATCCAGTGTTACCTAGCACCTATGTGCTAGGGTACTGTACTTGTAGGGAAGATCTTCCAGATCTTTTCGGGAAGTAAGTGATTAATAAACATCCTTGTTTATTAAGTGACGTTGTTGTGTTATGTGTGAATAGGTCTGTGCAAACTAACCGAAAACCGAACCAACCTATGTAAGTGCGTAGGGTGGGATCCTGCCTGGAACTAGCGTTCCGGATTGGGGTCATCCAACCTGCTAGACAGGCGGCGACCACCACATAACTATAAGGATTATTGAGTAGAATACTCCGATTTATCTCACCCCTGGAATAAATGTGCATATGTTAAATTATATATAAATAAGTAATATAATACTATTTCAAGTATTCTGATAAGATAATAACATAAAATTCCAATATTAACAGTAAATTTATCACGCACTATATTACGACATCGCGGAGCCTTGTCACTTAGGTATCCATTCGCCAGAGTGTGTGGCGGCGTTGTTTTACGCAGTGTCCATAGCATCTCTTTATCGGATTATTAGCGAAGAGATCATCTAATTATGAATGTAAGTTGTTTAAATTTGACTTCTGAAACTGTGTAAAGTTTCATTTAATTGTGGAGGGGTGAGATAAATACAGAAAGCAACTTGGTTTACGCTTTGTTCGCAGTTCTAAGCTGCGCAATATTCACTCCGCTTCGCGTCGTGAATATCGCTCCGCGTTTGAACGCGTGGAGAACGGCGACTCAGCCCAAACCTTGTTGGTTTCTTCCTTAGTACTCAATGGGAGTCGTATTACTTTGTTAGTCTTATGAAGATCTAAAGGAAAGTCGTATATCATCCATTTCATCACATCTCATTACTCCACAGCAAAATAAGATGGGTTTGCTTAAATCTTTGTTCTGATATGATTTGTCATGTCAAGTCCTAGCCTGTATATTGTACAAAAAATGAATTTGTCATGACATGTGAGAGGACCAGGCGGCAGAACGGCAGTAGCCAAGCCTGGAAATTGTATGAATAACCCTAATAAAATCTAAAAATCTAAAAAAAAAAAAAAATTATTGCTTTCCTCAAACTATAGGGAGCCAAAGTGAAACCGCTGAAACCACAGATACCCACCTACAAAACACCGTTTCCGGTGGCCAGTAAGAACGAGGCTTAGTGGTAAAGCTATGGGGGTTTGAGGCTAGACTTATGTTTTTGGTCTTGTTTGTTAGTTTCGAAGTGAATTTTATAACTATCGTCTCTGAATAACTTTGTTTCGAAACTACGATGACAGTTGTTAAGTTTATTAAAAATTTGGATCTAAAAGATTGGAGAATGAGACATATAATCTCGAACCTACATAGGCTAAGTACTGAGCGCCGATACCCGGAAATACTATTTTGCAACCGGCTATCTGTTGTTGGAGCGGGTTCACTTTGGCTCCCTATACATTTGCCCATCTTAATGACCTGTTTTTATTGGATAATCAACATGACTGTTATAACCCCAAAAAGGCTTAGATTTGTATTTAAATCATTTTTACCTTTAGGAAGTATACTAGATTTTAATATCGCTCAAACAAAAAGAGCAATATTGTATTTCTTTTCAAAATGATAAAATGAGGACCCATCCCATCTGTCTTAGCTTGGTGACCCATGTCAATCCAATTGGCCATTTTTTTTAAAGACTTTTCTATTTTTCATTGCAGGCAATTCTGGTAAATATAATTCTGATATTAAACCTTCTTTTAGAAACCTGTTCCAATAAGGTATGAATAAAGCGTTTCTTTATATTATTTGCTTAAGATTCCCCTTGTGTATACACCTTATCAATAGGTGCCTAATTTATATTTACGCCTGATTCTGTTGTATTTACACCACTATCTAATATTTCCAATCTCTGCCACTTGGTGACACTACTGGTAGCATGTTTCTTTTTCCATTAACCATCCAAGTCTGTATTGTATGAAAATTGCAATCTTATATTACCAATTTATCTTATAAAACCTTTATAAAACGTGATAGAGTATAAATTGATTAATTACACATAATAAACCCCGCATTATGTTCTTTTTCTAATAGATTTTACTTTAAAACACCACTTCTATGTGTGAGCAGTCTTGGCCCAGTATATAATGGCCCTGTTCAATCTTACAGTTGACTCTTAAAATCATCTTACCCCCACCTCACCCTCCTCACCCCCGCCTCACCCTGCCTCAACCCCCTCCCCCACCTCACCCCCGCCTCACCCCCGCCTCACCCCCGCCTCACCCCCGCCTCACCCCCCACCTCCGCCTCACCCCCGCCCCACCCCTACCCAGGGAACAGGCTTTTGTGTTGGGGCAGAGATTAAGCCAGCACTAGCGACACGAAAGATCTGGGAGGAGAGTGGCTGTGAGGGAGGCTGCAGGGGCAGTGGAGGCGAGGGTTTCGCACTGAGACCACTTTACCAACACAGACGGCTTTTCTATCGATACATCTTAGATACACCCAGCGTATATATATCCCACAGAGTATATTTCCTCTTATATACACCAGGTGTGAAATACAGCTAAGACGCATCCATATACAAGAGGAAACAGTCTTTTATCCTACCCCTAATAAGAAACTCCATAGGCTTAAAATTGGGTCACTGTATTCGGTCTGGAGTTCAGAAAAATGAAAAATATCGCTCTTGTGGGATACACTTGAGAAATGACGTCATTTGTTAATGTAGAAGTAATTTAGACGGGCGGGGTAGGATAAATTCTAAACTAAACTTGAGTTAGTCGTATTATTGTTTATTGCACTCCGGCAAGATCGTGTATTACTGCTCTCAGCTTCACCTCGCGCAGTAATATGCGATCTTGCTGTCGTGCGATAAACTACACGACTAACTCTTGTTTGGTTTCTCCAAAGTATACGCCTTATATGCTGGTGTGAATTAGAGGTGTATACAAGTGAAAACAAGTCGAATTACAGCCGATACCTGCACTTCCATGATTGCGTATATATAGGAACTAGTGGTGTTCGTGTAGTGCAGTATGTTACATGACTTTCTTATGGTATAGGAAGTTGAATACCTAAGGCCCAGCATCCACTGAGTTAACTGCACGAAAAACCATCATTTTACATATGAATGCGCCCGGCGTATATAAATAGGTATTTTGCGTCTACAAGGTCGTCCTATCCCCCGTGTGTATACACCTCATCTGTAGGTGTATATATAAGCGTCCAGTGAACACGACTTCACTGAAAGCGGGCGGGGGGAGGTGGAGGGGGGTGGGGTTCGGGGGGAGGGCTTCCTTCTGAGGACACCTGTACTTCTACCAACACAAAGGGGCGGGAGGGGGTGGGGGCAGAGGGTATTTTCTCTCATATACGCTGGGTGTGAAATACAGCCAAGACGCGTCTGTCGCATATAAGGCCTGGGCGTATATAAATGAAAACAAGTCAATATTCAGCCAATACGTGCACTTCCGTAATGGCGTATATATGAATAAAACGGTGGTTTTCGTGCAGTGGTTAGAATTTGTCCAGACAATCTCATCAAACTCTAGGCAAACCGATCCAAAATATGGTTCCCCTATAGTATTGTCCTCTTAAGAACATTTCAGATTTGATATGTTATATATTAATCATCTCATCTAAATATTTTTTATTATATTTGCAGGTGGTGTTTCTTCTAATAGCGGTAAATATAATTTTGGTATTAGAGCATCTATAAAGCCTAGAGGCCTAGACTAGCTAGATGTACACCTTAAGGCCTAGCGTCCACCTACTACGATAGGAATTTAGACCTACCTATCTAACATATTGGGAGGGTGCATGAAAAAGGTGCCATGGTCCCGATACACCCCGATATAGCTCACGACGCAACCAGTGTAATTAACGATATTTCCTTTATAATTCCAGAAATAATGCATATTTATGATTGATATTTTACCAGTAAATACAAAACAATAGCATATGATAATTCATGATAATATTTAATGAAAAATCAATTCCAAGTTTAAGTATGAAAAGATCGATTTGATACCCTTATCTATTATCAAATTTCACCATTTTTGCAGAGGGGCATCACCATTATAGATTCTAAGTATTCTTAAAATTTCTTAATTTTCCTTTGTTTATTTCATATGATTTCCGTTGAAAGCGTTGCCGACGCGCACCGACGCGCACCGACGCGCTACGACATTGATACTTGATCGATCGCACAGTGGAGACATGGCTTTTGATATTTAAAAACGCTTGCGATCCCGGGTACATGTGGTACGCCCAGTCTCAGACTGGAGGGAAACTTGCTGTCCCCACTGTGCGTTTTGGGGTCTTGCGATCCTGAAGGTACGCCCAGTCTCAGACTGGACATACCTATGTACCTAGAATCGCACAGTGGAGACATACACAATAATGACTGGTTTTGTGTACGAGTGGCCGTAATCTCCGAGTAATTGACACATAGTAATATCCGAGCGATTAGCGAGGATATTACGTCATCAACTACGAGGAGATTATGGTCACTCGTATACAAAACCAGTTGTTATTGTATTTATTACCCACCTACAAGATTATAACAAATCTATTGCAATAAAAATGTTTCTGTAATACATTTAGTTCCAGACACCACAGCACTGTTAAGCGTGGCAGTAATTCGGTGTAGACTTACACCAGGAATATAGTTCGTCATTAACCTGTACTTTTAGCATGCAAAGTGCATTATTACAATGATTTCTGATGATAAATGAGATTATTATGATTGATTCTAAATAATCAACATTGAATGAACAATCAAGAAACTTATTTCGAAGTACATGATGATTCAACCTCATTATGGACAGGACTATTTTTCCGGAATCTCCTGCAGGAGATTCTGACATGTCAGAATCTCCGGGTAGCTGTTTCCAGGTGCCCTATACATTTCCTATGGAAACTCCGTAATCGGTGGGTAATAAAGGGCTTTGGAGTCTTTTGAGACAAAATATGAACATTAGCACTAGTCACCCTGAGCCCAGAACCATACTCCTACACCAAAATGACGTTGCCCATTTACCTATACCCAATATAACCATGGGTTGTACATTGATTTCAGTATTACTCAATGATTGTACTTTGTTATCTGAGGAACAATAATAGAGGGAAACTATGTTCCGGTGAGCAAAGGTTCCAAGTTACGAGGTAAGGCTTGGAAAAATTACTGCACAAGGCCTTGGCCGCGGGCAGTAATTTTTGCGAGCCCTACCGAGTAACTTTGACTTTTGATTACCGGTACTTGGTTTCCCTATTCCTATATACCTTTAAATATCGATAAACATGATTATTTCTTTTCCTGCGATATTTTGGACTAAATTGTATGGTGCTGGTAGAGAAATCCTTTCCGAGATATAGTTTCCCTACATAAATTGGTCTTAACTCATGTCTCAGGTTTTGAGTATGGCAGGTTAACATCTGCAAAATTTCTTCAAAAATATTTCTGTAGGCAAACAAATATGGGTCCCCTATTGCCCTTTAAGAACATTTCAGATTTGATGTTTGTATGATAAACCATCTCATCTAAATCCCTTTTGTTATAATTTCAGGGAATAATTCTACTTCAAGAGGTAAATATAATTTTGATACTTTTTCTAGAAACTATTCTAACTCTTAATCTTATGGGAATGCTTTCTCCTGGGTAAAAATCCTGAAAAGTCCAGAAAACCAGACTCCGGACGATTTAGATACACAGGTTTTATTGTAACTTTTACAGTTCCTTGGTGCTGCGGGGCACCAAGTAGCGTGTGTGAAGAGATTCTGGTCTCTTCACCGTTGAAAGGCTTACAAAGTCTTATGAGACAAAATATGAACATTAGCACTAGTTACCCTGAGCCCAGAACCATACTCCTACACCAAAGTGACCTGGCCCATTTACTTATACCCAATATAACCATGGGTTGTACATTGATTTGAGTGTTACTCAAATATTGTACTTTGTTATCTAAGGAACAATAATTTATCTTTGATCAAAATAAGGCCATTTCAAATCCATGCTCTCAAAACCTTGTAACCAGTAAAACAGTGTTGCCTAATTTTGAATAAGAGTCAGATTTTTCAGACAAAGGAGTTTAATACCTTAGCTGATTATAATATCATTTTTTTCATAAAAGAGATTTTTATTCAAATTGTTTTTCTTTTTTCTAATTTCCTTTTACCGTAACCTTTTCAAACCCCCTTTCATACAAAAAATAATTAGGTTTGAAATGATATTTTGGACTAAATTGTATGGTAGAAAAATCCTTTCCGAGATATAATTTCCCTACATAAATTGGTCTTAACTCATGTCTAAGGTTTTGTGTATGGCAGGTTAACATCTGCAAAATCTCATCAAAAACTTTTCTGTAGGCAAACAAATATGGGTCTCCTATTGTATTGCCCTTTTAAGAACATTTCAGATTTGATGTTTATATAGATAAACCATCTCATCTAAATCCTTTTTGTTATAATTGCAGGGACTAATTTGATTCCAGGAGGTAAATATAATTTTGATATTAGAACTTCTGCTAGAAACTATTCTAACTCTTAACCTTATGGGAATATCTTCTCCTGGGTAAAAATACTGCTATTCAGTCTGTTGCATCTATAGCGGACCACTGGTCATTGAGAGTGTGTGACCACTCTCCGCGGTACTACTACCTAACCAGTGGCGGAGACAAAGTTGCTACCCCATGCTACCGCTTCAGCACTGGTTGGTTCGGATTTGATCCGAGGTAGACTGGAAGATGTGGGATCTACAACCGAGCTTAGCCTAGGACAGAAAACCAGACTCCAGACTATTTAGATACACAGGTTTTATTGTATCTAACCTTTACAGTTCCTTGGTGCTGCGGGGCACCAAGTAGCGCATGGGAAGAGATTCGGGTCTCTTCACCGTTGAAAGGCTTACGAAGAAACCTAACCAACTTTGAGGCTGCAGGCATTCAGTGGACTGAGAGGCACCACGAGAAGACCTGCCAACCCGCTGCGGACTCAGTCTTATATACTGACTGAGTTATGTAATGCGGGTGACCCCGTAGTATTTGCATACACGGGTCCGCCCGCTTTACCGCACAGTGGGGATAGGTACTCGCGCCACCTAGCTCTAAGTGAAACAAACATGGCTCGACTACCCTGACCCCTACACTTCTATACTTATCTACTACAATGTATATAAGTAGAGAGACTGTTGACATTCTACATAGTAAGAAATTAGGAATCAGCTACAGAGATCTCCAGTTTCTATGTGACCTTTGGGCTGTAACAAGTTTGGCAAAGTCAATCACTCAGCACTGGGTCCGGGGACCTCACGTGTCACCACCCAACCGCCTCATGTATCACAAGGCTTAATAAGTGGGATTCACACAATCGGATTCACATACCTCACAGGCCATTTGTCTGAGACAAATCCTGCTGAGATTCGGTACTGGAACATAATCTCCTTGTGTGAATGATAGGGTTCCATTTGCTGAGACAACTTTTTTCCCTTGTAATTGTTGGCAACAATCACCCCTAACAAGGAACCAAACCTCATGAGATTTTGACTTTAAACGGGTTTAAAATTTAGAGGGGCATTTTGGTGAGACAAATTTATTTCACACATTCTCCCCCAATCTGTGAGTCTCAGTGGTTCAAAATAACACCTATTTACACAGGGAAGTACCCTGAGTCAGCAATTTTGTAGCCTGTGTAGCCTGTGTACCCCGTGTAGGGGTGTAGGGGTGAGACTATGTACCTGTTAAGTCTTCCCATGTGAATTGAATCCGCCATGTTACCCTGAGACTGTAGAACACCCCAATCTGTGAAACATTGTACCCAACTGCGAATAGTAGCTGACTGGTGCAAAGGTGTGAAGTACACCAGTCTCAGGTCCATTTGTCCCATCGTGTGAATCCCACTTTATAGCTGTCCTACCCACGGCACTGGCGGGAGGCATGGGCGCTGGCGGGAGGCTCTGAGGAGGTAGGCTGGGGTTATCTCATAGAGATCACTGTACCAACATGTGGCGGCGGGGGCGAATCATTTTATTTTCTATTGGTACACATATACGCCCGGCGTATATATATGGTGCAGAGGATATTTCCTCTCGTATATATGCCTGGTGTGAAATACAGCCAAGATGTGTCTGTACTTAAGAGGAAACTGTCTTGTATACGCCTCATACGTTGGTGTGAAATATGGGCGTATACATATGAAAGCAAGTATTCAGCCGATACTATGGAGAAACCAAACAAGAGTTAGTCATATTGTTGTTTATTGCATGACGGCAAGATCGCATATTACTGCGCTACCCAGAGTGCTATGAACAATAACAAGACTAACTCGAGTTTGGTTTAGAATTTATCCTACCCTGCCCATCTAAATTACTTCTACATTAACAAATGATGTCATTTGTCAAGTGTATCCCACTAGAACGATATTTTTCATTTTTCTGAACTCCAGACCGAATACAGTGACCCAATGTTAAGCCTATTGAGTTTTTTATTAGGGTTAGGATAAATGCATTTCCGCGATGGAGTATGTATGAATAAAATGGTCGTTTTCACGTAGTGCTTGATATGATGACATGGGAGCTGAAAATAGTTAAAAAAACTCTCATAGTTGCTCTCACTAAGCAAATAGCGGCACTTCATGTTTCAATAGGAGAGGATTCCAACAGCAAGCAGGGAGCTGTTTCAAAAGTCGAGTCAGGTCTCGCCAGCGGCACGGCACATTTTGAAAGCAGGAGGCCGCAACAGTGAGCGGCACTTTGAATCAAAGCAGCAGCAAAACCGCTACCAATACCCAATAGCGTGCGGCACCTCCAGCTTGACAGCGACGCTTCAAGTGCCATTGTTAGCTCTCGCTTTGGCAATGAGTACTCTCGTTTAGCACCCTCCAGACTTTTTCAACAGCTCTCAGCACTGGTGAATCAAGGCGACACCAACAGTGGTAGTATGAGAAAACGTGGTTACTGAGCCCGTACGGATGGCCGTTCGAGGTCATTTGATGATGAAAATACGGCCCGACACCGTAGGTGGGAGGGCCGTATTTTTTCATCAAATGACCAAGAACAGACACCGTACAGGCTCAGTCACTACGTTTTCTTATTACTATACACCTCCCAATCATTTAAAACACCCTATTATTAACTTTACAAAGACCACAAAGACTACTGCAATTCACTACGGCCCGCTGTCACGGCGGGCGCGAACATTATTTATACTACACCCCTAGCACCGGGCAGTATTTCATACATGTTCGGCCATAGGTGTATAGTAATACCCGTTTTAAAAGTTAGTGAGCTCTCGCTGTTACTGCCACTGTGGTGCTTCTACTCCCGAGAGGGTCTACCCTCTCGTACTGATCATAACAACAATTGCAAATAACATTTTGTCCGATAATATAACATATTTAAGTAAAGAAAAACATGCTCCGAACAATTTCCTATGTATGTATTGACCATATATCGATTTAAATAATTCTCTAGTGGTCAACCACTTTCTGAGAACAACCATATTATTTGAACCAAGAATTGCAGTAACTGCACTACTCAGTCAGTTTCCTACTGTACTGCCCGACCCTAGCATGTCTTACAAGTGATACTTACAGTATGGGCTTTGTAACTCAGCCAAAAATGCACGTAGAAATGTCAAATACAAACTAATGTGGAATTATTGAATTATTCATTAGATATAGATTCATTAAATGTCTTGTTTGTTATGCTGGCATAGCAAACAGCACCAGGGACCTGTTTCACTAGTTTCGTGACATGTCTAGATGGCGTCTAGATGGTGCATCCGGTTTCATATGAACTAGACATTAGACTTCGTTTTGTCCGTTCTTGCTTGCACTGTTGGTGCCGCTTTTCATGTCTGCCCAACACTTTTGTCACAAAACTAGTGAAACAGGTCCATGATGTGTGGATTTGTCTAATTCTTATGTTTGGGGTCTGTCTTTACCTAAGGGCAGCTACTTGTGTTGTCACGAAACTAGACAACCCCAATGTCTGTATGGTGTCAGAGACATGTCACAAGACTAGTGAAACAGGTCCCTGGATCTCAACAGCGACACCACTTCTGAAATGAGACTTAATATGTTTCCACTGTTAGTGCCACTGATTGCTCTCGCTATTGTGGTGGCTATTCCCTTTTACTCCCCAAACTGATGAAACTATTACCCAATACAACTTTAACTGA
Source organism: Alentia gelatinosa (assembly GCA_950022655.1). Classification (NCBI taxonomy): domain Eukaryota; kingdom Metazoa; phylum Annelida; class Polychaeta; order Phyllodocida; family Polynoidae; genus Alentia; species Alentia gelatinosa. The sequence continues at coordinate 36,260,354 of OX465593.1, read as the reverse complement.
TGTATTGCATGTGTGGTGGTCGCCGCCTGTCTAGCAGGTTGGAAGACCCCAATCCGGAATGCTAGTTCCAGGCAGGATCCCACCCTACGAACACTTACGTAGGTTGGTTCAGTTTTCGGTCGGTTTGCACCCGAGTTTAATAAACAGGAATGTTTATTAACAATTACTTCCCGGAAAGATCTGGAAGAACAGTACCCCAGCACGGTGTGCCGGGTAGCGCTGGAGAGGCTAATCTAAAAGACTCTCCTAACCACCAGGAAGGTTACAAGAACCCGCCTGCAAAAATGAGGGTCCAAGGGTCCACTCTCAAGAAGAGACACGCGAGGACAGCCTGTTGACCCACTGTGAACGCTGAGTATATATACCCAGCGTTAGATTTAAGTGTGATAGCAATACTTAATCACTGTCTCTCATTCATTTTACAGTTGCTGACAGTCAGTGCATTGGTAAATATTTCTCTTGATATTAAGTCTTCTAATGGAGACTCTAAGCGCTTAAAGGCATATCCTACAATTAACAGTGGCGCCACCTGGTGATTTTTAAATAATGTCAATTATTAGTCAAAACTGGTTTTGTGGGATTCATTCTAATTCAACATGGGTAAATTGAACATTTTGTCCACTTTATCCAATATCATAAAATAGGCCAATTTGTATTTGCTCAATTTACAATAGAAATCTACTGAAAAATATGGTTTTCTTCAATTCTTTCAAAAACAAGCACAGTGACCTATGATTTTTAAAACATGAATAAGTAGTATTATATATGCACTATATTCTGTGAAAATTTGAGGAAAATGACATGGGTTTTACTATGTGAAAAAATACTTTTTAGAATCTCTTTATATTCTTATATAAAATTATCATCATATTGATCTCTAAATCAAAAACTAGCACGGTGACCCCCGATTTTTAAGTTAGATATGTGTTCCACAATACTTGGAGAATATCATATTCAATTTACAGGAAATTGACATGGGTTTAAATTTTTAAGACACATTGTCCGATATGCCTTTACTTGGGTTGTGAATGAATTGTTCTAATAACATTGTTATACTTTATAGAGAAGAGGCTTCTTTTACTTCCCAGTAGGAAGATTCAAAATATCAGATTGTCTTTAGAGCCTGCTTGCATGACTATATACATTGCCTATAAAAGGTTAGAGTGGTCACATACACTTTCAGCGTACTGTGAAAAATCGATCCCTTCACTATCTGCTTGGTATTCACTGTGATAATGAGAACAGAGCAGGGAGCCAGTGTCTCAGGGTCTTAGAGGTGTGCCCAGCTGACCGTGACCAATCACTCAAGTCTGGAATACCTCATTCACCCTTTGTTGGTGATATGTTTTTATCCTAGACTAAGGCAGGTATGCGTAGTCATAGTGCCGAAGATGCTAGTTAGAGCATGCTTGCACATGCTAAATACATCATCTAGAGGTTATAGGGGTCCATATAGACTTTCAGGGTTCTGCATACAAACTATCCCTTCACTATCTGTGTGCTATTCACTTTGATATTTAGAACAGAGCAGGGAACCAGTGTCTCAGGGTCTTAGAGACATGCCCAGCTGACCATGACCAATCACTCAAGACCAAAATACCTCAAGACCCACTGGTGCTTGATCTGTTTGGATCCTAGATAGGCAGTTACAGAAATGGGAAGTTGACTGGATGCAAGCGGGTTACAGAAAACTATCCATAGGCTAAACCTAACTCAAACCTTTTAATTGTTATTCATTTTGACTACACGCTCATTCATCTATGACGAACATACTATTAGCTCCTAGTATATCATTAAAATGCTTTGACAAATAATGTGTATCACAGTCTAAAATGTCATGGTTTCAGATATAAATTAGAGTAATGTGCATAATAATGTACATGTATCTATATATAGAGGGGACTCAAAATTTAAGTTTTTAAGTTTCCTCACAAGCATTTCATGGAAAAGACGTTAAAAACCAATATTGTTCGTTATCTATCATTTATTAGGTACGACTTTAATTAATATAGAATATATAACATTAAAACTCTTTCGTTCCATATGCAGCCTTCATCGATTACACACAACGTATGTACAATTTCTTTCTATTGAATAATATCCATGAATATCAGATAAGTACAGTGATGATTAGTAACACCCATTCATTAGATAAAATTGTATTTAAAAAGATTCCAGACTACACGGTAAGTATTCCTTTATCATATTGTCATTTTCGACAAAATTTAAGACCACCAGAACTGGTGAATTTTGTTACTTGAATAAAAAAAGAAGAAGAAAATTGTCGTGGTTGGTGGACGCCACCCTTAAAGCTGGGCTCCCACTGTACTTTGCACCTGTGCCTTAAAATACTCCAAATAGCAACCTCTGCTGTCCAAGTGGTTGGTGGTTTCTCCGGGTATAAATCAGAAAATGATTTATAATTGTTCATTGGAAGACAGGGAGCTGAGGTGCGGCCAGCCAGTCGGCAGCGGTTGGTTGGTTGGTTTGATTTAACGTCCAGTTAACCATTACAGGTTCTCACCAGACTTTCTCAATGTTCTTTTACACCACGAGGGTGGTGATCGAATCTATGTAATGAATTCAGGTAGAAATCTCACCCCTACACATTTACCGAGGTGAGAGTTCTTTTACTTCCCACACCACATAGACATGGTATGAGAACGATTGGCCTTTGATATAGCAGTAATATCTACCACTGCTGGGAATGAAGGAGAAGAGTGGCTGCAGTGGGACTCGAACCCACAAAGTCCTACAACCTTGGGATTACAAGTCCAGTGCCCTAACCACCGAGCTAACTCCCCACCCCCCTGTCCAAGTGGTAGTTGAGCCGTACCACCATACTGTGCCGGTATTGCGCCATACCAGCATACTTTGAAAACTCAATCTCACTGACTAAGAAAATGAACTGACCTATTTATGACGTGATGCCGCAGACATTGCGATGCCTTGTGTAAACAGTTGTTACAAAATGTAAACAAAGTTGATAGTAGCCACAGAATTGTGGATACATATGTTATCCTACCCCTAATTAAAAACGCCATAGGCTTAACATGGGATTCGTTTATGTCATGGGTAGTGTTGTTTATGCCACTACTTTCTGATACTGAAAAAATATGGAAACGGGGTAGGATAAAATCTAGACGCCACTCGTTTGAGTTTGAGCTTATTTATGCCATTCATTTTGTTGGCTCCATAATGTCACTTGTCTTCGACTCGTGAAATTATGGAGCCAACAAAATGTGTGGCATAAATAAACTCAGACTCAAACTTGTGACGTCTCTTGATAATATTTGTGAGAATAGATGAAAATATGGGCAATATGTACACAGGGTGGCCTAACAATGAGCCGTGAACATGCCTTCTGGTGAAAGTCGGCTGCACTACAGGCTCAGCTGCACAATGAAAACATATATCAGCTGAATTATGTAAATGAATCATAAATAATCAATATCCGAACACAAAAAGTAGACAGAAAATTAATAAATAATTTTATGAGACTAATATTTGCAAAGAAAAGAATTTTCTAAGAGTTTGAATTTTATTTACAAAATCGCAGTTATGAATATTGTAGTACGCATTCATAGCAGAAAGTGACTTCCGCCCGCTCAGGCGGCTTTGTTTATCAATTCGACATCGACGTATTTTGATAAGTTTTAAGTATTTACAGGTATTTAGAGGTGTATAGTACAAGTGAAACTTGTTAACCTAATTGGGACGGCATATCGTACCTTGTTACTATCGGTAAAATTATCGCATTCGCTCCGCGAGCTCATGCGATAATTTTACCGATAGTAACGCAGTAGGATAAGCCATCCCAATTAGGTTTACTAGTTTCCCTTAAGTACCGACACACTACGAAAAATCTATGATTTGGCTATGATTAGAAATTAGAACAGTTTTCTGTATGGTATTTTACATTATATGGCGAAACGGTGCGTATTTACAGTATATACGGCATGGGTATATAGTACAGGGTGCATATTTACAGTATATAAGGCATTGGTATATAGTAAACGGTGCATATTTACAGTATATACGGCATGTGTATATAGTAAAGGGTGTATATTTACAATATATAAGGCATTGTTATATAGTAAACAGTGAATATTTACAGTCTATATATATGGCACAGGTTTATAGTAAACGGTGCATATTCACAGTATACGACTTGGTTATATAGTAAATGGTGCATATTTACAGTGCGTATTTACAGTATATATGGCATGTGTATATAGTAAACAGTGTGTGTTAACAGTATATATGGCATGGGTATATAGTAAATGGTGCGTATTTACAGTGCGTATTTACAGTATATATGGCATGTGTATATAGTAAACAGTGTGTGTTAACAGTATATATGGCATGGGTATATAGTAAATGGTGCGTATTTACAGTGCGTATTTACAGTATATATGGCATGTGTATATAGTAAACAGTGTGTGTTGACAGTATATGTGGCATGGGTATATAGTAAATGGTGCGTATTTACAGTGCGTATTTACAGTATATATGGCATGTCTATATAGTAAACAGTGTGTGTTAACAGTATATATGGCATGGGTATATAGTAAATGGTGCGTATTTACAGTATATACGGCATGGGTATATATAGTAACTTATGCAACGGCCCTCTTTTAGTTGTCATTCTCACATTATTACTTCTTCTTTCCATGCCCAGAATTGACAAACCTAGGTATGTATTCCCTCTCAGTATTGTTTAGAAATGATATCAAGGGTGCAATTACAATTCTCTTATTCCTTGCTTCATACAAGTTAATTAACAAACATAAAAATAGCATCAGCTGTACCTCTATGTGGTCTAAATCCATATTGATTGTCATTTAACAATTCCGAATCCACTAATAAATTATAAATAATATGATGCATAAGCTTCTCTAAAATTTTACTCGGTGTGCACAATAGAGAGATCAGTTTCCAGTTATCAACTAATTTTGGATTTCCATTTTTCGAAATTGGTACTGCTATAGCCACCTTCCATGGTGTAGGAAAAACATTTGTCTCAATAAAACAATTTAATGAATTAACAAAAGGTAAAATAAGTGTACGTAGACTTTCTATTGATATAGGCGTGGGTACATACTACATCGTCGATACTCAATACAATTCCAATTGGTTAGTATATACCTCTGTATACACGTGCACCGACTCAATGGTATTATTAAAATTGATATGCTGAGTTGTCGTTCTCACATTACTACTTCTTTCCTTGCCTATATAGGACACCCAGGTATGTATTCCCTCCCAGTATTCTTTAGAAATGTATTCAAGCTAATAATTCAGTAAGAATTAGAAATCTGAATAATTTAAGTTAATGTACATTTGTGTACATGTTCCGTTCACCTATCACCAGATAACACTCTGCTTGTTACTTCATTCTCAATATTTCCTATTCTAAATATTTTAAATTCTGGTGAGGTTTACATCTTTTTAATCTATTACATGTGTTGTTTTTCTTTTCTCTCAAATCATTGATACTCAAAACAATTCCAATTGGTCTGTACATACCTCTGTATACACTTAATTAATTATCTAATTAATTTAAATAATGAATTACCAAATAAATTGAGTCCTTTGAAAGAGTTAACTGAGGTCAAGGTGTCTCATTTAATTCTTCAAATATAGTGAACATGAGATTTCATATCAAATACCCTATCGCTACGCCCACTGTAAAGAAAATGATGATGACTGGCTGGAAAAATGAAATTATTTATTAAATAGTTTTATGACAATTAAAGTGTATCGCCCATTAAGTTGGATGAACGTTAATTTACCATTTTCATCTTTTTGAAATAAACACATCTCGATAAAAAAAAAATTAAAAAATACACATTTTAATATATGATAAGATGTGATTATTGAATATGTATGATAATATATGTAAGATACCCCTACAAATATGGTAGAGTAGGGAATAAAATTATGTGAAGAATATATACATAAAAAGAAATTAATGGCCTACCGAAAATAGGATTGCTACAAATCCTAGTAGACAACTCCAGTATAGATAAAAAGATTGAAAGAAATGGCAATGGTGAAGTGAAGCGGATACAGTGTATGGAGAGTGGAGAGGAGTGGGGGGAGAGTTGTGGAGTTGTTACACTATAGTCCTGAGCGTTTAATATGGGACAAAAAACTAGTTTTTTCTAACTTGAAAAGGGCAAATCGCTGTTATGTTGTGAATAACGTGGCGATTTTTATAAACAAAACCCGTTGTAGATTGAACATCGGAATTTATTAGGAAAAAAACACTAAAAGATGTTACCTTCCTGTCTTCACAGTGATTTAATGAAAAGTCTATCGCGATGACCTATAGAAATAAACATCCTATCTTCTTAGCTATTTCAGGACAATTAAAATGGTACTTATATTGACAAGATGTAATAGATATTTCCTGAGATACAGGAGCATTATGACAGATGACAAAGAGTCCAAAAGAGCCCTAAAAACGTGATTTTTTTAATATCATTGCATTTTTTGGCATATGGCATAGCTAGAAACTGCCAATGATTACCTCTAGATAACATATAATCAATAAGATAACCTACCAGTTTTATTCTTTAGGGGTTCATCTACAAATCACTCTTCATTTGATGTATCTATGCCAATTTTTTACTGAGATAGGACTGAAGGAAAATCAAGTCTTCTAGACCCCACTCGTTTGAATTTGAGTCTGAGTTTATTTATGCCACGCATTTTGTTGGCTCCATAATTTCACGAGTCGAAGACGAGTGACATTATGGAGCCAACAAAATGTGTGGCATAAATAAACTCAGACTCAAACTCTTGACATCTCTTGAGAGTATTCCACTCATAACTGTCACTCGGCTTCGCCTCGATGATGATTGCGGTATATCCAAACTCGTGGAGTATTGTCTATCTGTACGATTCTTGATGCAGTTCTATATAAATGTATATCTATGTATATTGGCAATTTTCGGAATTAATATCCTAAACTCCATTAAAAAACCCACACACACACAAAAACACCGGGCAACACCAATCTCCATCACCCCACCACATTTGTCGACGCCATTCAAATCACCTCACATTATTTTCCCACCCACCATCTTCCTTTTTTCAAAATTTTGTCCCCTGGAATAAAGTGATAGAATAAATAAGGACGACTTTGGTTTTGGGTAAGCGTTTGTATGCATTTTTCCCCTTCTTCTTTTTTTGATAAACTATTATTTCCTTATATTTTCCTTTTATATGTCGTAAACATTGAAGAAAGTTCCCACCCTCTCTTGAGGAAATACATATTTTATTGTAAAATTTTACACATTATAATCTCCAAAGGGGTTTCAACTCATCGATATAATCATTTTACTACCTCCTTCAACTTTATAGATAAACATCAATCAAATTTTATTCAAATTTTCCCTGAGCCAGCTGGTACAAGAAGTGCCTGTATTTAGATTTCCTACTCATATTACTGAGGAACCTTTAATTTTTGAAAGGAGCTCAGTATTTCTTTGTAAAAAAAGTGTACTAACTTGATTACTCTTCTCTTCCATTTGCAGTCTGTAATTGTAAGTATAATCACTGAATTCCAAGCCATCCAAAGTAATCAATACATTGAATTTAGGCCCAAAATTGTCAATTTATTTGGTTCCAAAGGAAACAGAATTTTTTGTTGTTTTTTTTTTGTTGAAAAGAAAAAAGAAATCCTTGTCACTAGGAATGTGCACTCTAAGAGCAAAAATAATATCAGAAAATGAAAAATTCAGCCTAACTTCCCCCTTAGTGGCCACATTCCAGGGTGTATAAAAGAGTTTACCAAGAAATTTTATTTTTGGATTGTCATGTCCCGGAAGATTTTTGGAGGATTTCGGCAAGACATCCATTATGGCCACCATGGTATCCTCGAATGATGGACATGAAATGAGATGAATGATTGTGTAGTTTGACAACCATATAAACTCTTGTATTTTGGGCAATATAACATCTTTTATAGTAAAGAACTACTATTTGTCTGAGGTATGTGACACTTTAAAAAAAAAAAAGACAAGCATCAGATTCAGGGGTCCGTTGAATAATAATTTGTCGTCCGTGAGGCTGAACGATACGACATATCGAAAAATGAACGACATTGTAAACAATCTTTTTCACTTTGGGTAGCATAAAACTTGTCTTCGGCATCAGCAGTATTGTCCGTACAAAATGTTGTACAATTGTCGTAGAATTGACCTATTTTCACAAGCTCATACATTTCCTATATGAACTCCCATACACACTGGTACACTATCAAGCGATGCAGTGGTATGCCTGAGACCAGCAGGGCGAGTGGCGCAGTACAGCATATCTGTGCGAATGGTCAAACATTTTTTTTAAAACGATTCAATCATTAACAAATGTTGAAATTTGGTATACATTTATCATATATGAATAAATTTATCTATTGAAAATCTTTTAATTTGGAATGGATTTAGTGCATCAAAAACAAGTTTGACCTTGACTACGACAACTCTGGAAGTGTCGTCCAAGACAACAAATGGACAACATTCTTTTTATGCTACACCACCTACGACATTTTGTTTCCTTGTCTCGTCAAAGGCTCGTACACCTACGACATACTTTTTATGCTACGTTTTAGCACCAACAAGACTTGTGCGATACTTTTTTTATTGTAGAATTTATTATTCAACAGAGCCCAGATTCCTCAGGTCATAATTGACCAACATGACAGGTTCCATGTAGTAGACTTCCGGGTGTCACAAATAACCATTTTATGGTTTTTTTTACATATCGCTTCTCTACTGTGAATACAGAACTGCTTTGTTTTCCCTTAATTAAAAAAGCAAGACTTTAATATGATTCAATTGATAAGCATGTTGTAAAACCACACGTCAATGTGAATCAGTACTTGATTAAACAGTTTCTTTGTATAGGTGCAATAGCAGTTGAATAAGTGCCCTAACATCACTATTCGTGTCTTTTCTTTCATTTGTAGGGTGTAACCGTAAGTATCAATACTTCGCTTTCAATATTCAAAGGAATTTAATATGAGAAAAACGTGGTTACTGAGCCCGAAGGGTTGGCCGTAGGATGAAGTGGGTCACGATTAAGATTTTTCAAAGGTTGTAACTCGAACAAACCAATCCTGTACTTAAAGCTGCCTGGTATGTCAAGATTCCTCTATAAAGCAAAATTTATGTGTCTTTCCATGGGAACAAAAATTTCCTATATAGGTTTTGGACTAAGCTGAATTACAGCTTGCAGCAGATAGAAGCCAGTCACCAATTGCTACAGCTTTAACCCAACCTTCTACCTATATAGTATTTGACAGAAATACAATTTTTTCATTTTATGGTAAATAGTTGATATTCTGTAAAGTTTCTCAGGAAATCACTGATGCATAATTTTGTACTTAATGGTGTCTCAATGTCTTAATGTTGATATATACAGAAAGCAAATCGTTTTGGTCAAAGAAGTCATTCTCCAACTCCTTTGAAAGCTACGTGATATTCACTCGGCCGTCGCCTTGTTCATATCACTCCGCATCAAACTCTTGAAGAACGATGACTTTGACCAAAACTTGTTGGTTTCTTCTTTAGTACTATATATTGTTTATATGTTAATTTTGTGTTGTAATCTGGAGTGATGTCAACTCATCACTACATAATTTACCAAAATGTTACTGCTGTAAGGGTAGATCACACCAACCGATAGGCTGAATACTCCTCACATGATAATTAAAAAATATAAAAAAGGTAGGTCTCATTTAAAGGCATATCCTACAATTCATAGTGGCGCCACCTGGTGATTTTAAAATAATGTTAATCATTAGTCAAAATTGGTTTCTTCGAGTTTATTCTAATTCTATGTGAATAAATTTAAGGTTTTGACCCGTAAAATAGGTCAATTTACATTTGCTTGATTTACCTAGGAAATGTACTGAAAAATACGGTTTTCTTCAATTCATTCAAAAACAAGGATGGTGACCTATGATTTTTTTTCTTGATAAGTAGTACTATATATGTACTATATTCTGTGAAAGTTTGAGGAAGGTGACATGGGTTTTGCTTTGTAAAAAGATACTTTTTAGAATTTCAATATATTCTAATTTTAGAATTTCAATATATTCTAAATTATCATAATATTAATCTATAAATCAAAAACTAGTACAGTGACCCCCGATTTTTAATTTAGATATGTGTTCCACAACACTTGGAGATCATCATATCAAATTTCAGGAAATTGACATGGGTTTTAATTTTCAAGCCAAATTGTCTGACATATCATTAACCTCTAAATCCTATTTTCTAAATACCCAAAGCAAATATATCATCGAAAACGTCCTAGCATTCTCATGTTGTTACTTTTATCATTCCTTTCATATGCAGAGATTCCAGGTATGTATGACTTTTTTCTCTGTTGTATTCAGAAAGGAAATCAAGCTAATGATTCAGTATGTCAATTAGAAATCCTTACATGTCATACAAGGCAAATTTGTCCATGCCACTCACTAAATACTTACTAGATGACACTTTGTTTATTAACCTTGTTCAAACTTATGAATTCGGGTACGGTACACTTTTTTAAGGGAATATTGTGGGAACACAATAATCTAATTCTATCTAATACATGGACAATAATCGATGGTTTTGTGGACAGGCGACTGTAAACCACGAGAGGTTGATGCGTAGTAATACACGAGCGCTAGCGAGTGTATTACGTCAACCGTGAGTGGTTTACAGAGCCGCCTGTCCACAAAATCATCGTTTGTTGCATTTATTATCCATCTATTCGAATGAATTAAACCCAGTAACTGCTATGTTAACGGGTAAAAACTAGAAACTATTTCTTTGCTCTATAGCAAAAGGGACTATTTTCCCCGTATACCATGGTTTTGAGGCAGTATACCACAGGTTTGAATTCGTATACCACAGTTATGGTATCTGACAGGTTTTATACAATGGGTCATGGTTTACTGAGTCCACATACATTTTCAATGGGAGCTTTGTATACGATGGATAATAAAGCCGTTACTTTTTATCGAAAATAACGCGGTACGATAAGCTGTCCCAAGTAGGTCAGCTAGTTTCCCATATGATATACAGAAAAAGACTTAAAAACTGTTTACATCGGTATTTGATATGAGAGAATGTTGACGATTGGAATTTTATTGTAAAATGACAATAACAAAAAAAGAAAATAACAAAAAAAATAGATAAATAAATTTAAAAAATTTAAAAAAAAATGACAATACCAGGAAAATGATAGCTCTAACCTCACTTTTCCTCTCTTACATTTCATATGCAGAATGTGCAGGTATGTATAAATATTTCATTTTAAATTATTCAAAGGAATAACGTTTCAGTGGGAATTTAAAGTTTGATATGTTACTCATGTAAATTCTTTTTGTAGCTGTCACTCCCTGCGAATCACTCCCTCAATAAGGCCACTCAAAAAAACCTTGTTTCTCATCACCGTGCGCATCAGAAAAAACGAATTTCTTTTTTATAAATAAGACTAACCTTAATAGAAATTATGAAAGGTATGTGTATTTAGTTTCAAATTAAAACTCCTGATGTCAGGGATGCATTAAATGTATAACCAGTAAAAATCTGGAAACCCCGTGTAAGCGCACACTTTGGCCCCGATCGGAGGGTGTCGGCTTATGCCCGCATCATATTTTTCATGGCTTGGTGATGAGAAACAAGTTCTTTTTTTAGTGGCCTAACACAATATAAATTTATTTTTTTTCCCCACAGATTGATGGAAAACAAAAATCCATCAATGAATGCAGAAAGGCACAAAACGCCATTCAGCAGAAGGAGAGAATATTTTTATCAAGCCTAACACAATATAGTTTCACACTGGAAATTATACTTTGGTTTATTAATGATAAAACCTCTTAGGAATCTCCCCTAACTTAGCAAATACATATCATGTATAATATTAATCTATCTTCATGATAGATATAAATTCTGATAATTCACATACAGACAGAACACATGTTATAGAAATTCAAAAAAATGTAATGAGTCAAATTATGGTTGCATCATCATAAATTACTCCTATATTTCCTTCCATTTGCAGCATGCTTAACTTCAGCAGGTAAGTCCAATCTAACATTCTATTCAATTGTGTTCAAAACATTGCACGAAAACCACCATTTTATTCATACATAGGCCATCGCGGAAGTGCATATATTGGCTGAATATTGACTTGTTTTTAAGTATATATACGCCCTGAGTTTATATACGGACGCGTCTTGACTGTATTTCACACCCGGCGTATATGAGAGGAAATATCCTCTCCACCCCTGCCTCCTGCCCGTTTGTGTTGGTAGAAGTATAGGTGTCCTCAGGGAAACCCTCCCCCCCCCGACAGCCACCCCCCCCCCCCCCCCCACCTACCGCCGCCCACTCTGAGTGAAGCCCTCTTCACTGGATGCTTATATCCGCCTACAGATGAGGTGTATACACACGGGGAATAGGACGACCTTGTATACGCAAAATACCTACTTATATACGCTGGGCACATTCATATGTAAAATAGTGGTTTTCGTGCAGTGAAAAGAAACAAGGGCCAGATAGAATTCTGTCATAGACAAACAGTGCAGAAAATGTACACTGCGCGAGAACCCCTTTCTTACTTATGTATTAGCCCGGCGTATATAGGTATGATTTTGCGTATATAAGATAGTCCTATTTTCCGTTGTATATACGCCACATCTATAGGTGTATATATAAGCGTCCATATTGCAGTAATATATACGTCATATATATATACGCCTGATTCTGTTATATTTACGCCACTATCCAATAATACCAATCTCTGAGTCAGGGGCACGGCGGGGGACGGTGGGGGCTGGGCACAGATGAGTTGTCAGAAATTTAAGGAGGGAGGAGACAGGTGCCAGGGGCAGGGCGGTCATGAACCTTTTATTTTTTATCATTATATATATACGCCAAACGTATATAACATGTATACAACCAGCGTGTATATATATATATATATATCACGCACAGGATATTTCTTCTCATATACGCTTGGCAGCAAATGCAGCTATTACCCATCAGTATACACACAATGTGGACGTATAATATACATATAGAAATCTGCCAATGTACATCAGATACACATATTTACGCGATGGCGTGTATATGAAAAAAGTCAGGGTTTTCGCACAGTGGTACCTGATATACTATGGCAAAACCAAACAAGAGTTAGTCGTGCTGTTGTTTATCGCAAGATGGCAAGATCGCATATTACTGCACGAGGCGAAGCCGAGAACAGTAAATTACGCGACCTTGCTGGAGTGTGATGAACAATAACACAACTAATTCGAGTTTGGTTTAGGATTTATCCTACCCCGCCCATTTAAATCACTTCTACATTACAAATGACGTCATTTGTCAATTGTATCCTACTAGAGCGATATTTTTCATTTTTCTGAACTCCAGACTACAGTGACCCAATGTTAAGCCTATGGAGTTTTTTATTAGGGCTAGGATAAAAGGAATTATTATACTAAGCGTGCACACAATCAACCAATCAATCAACTATCCTTCACAGACAGACTGATGCACCATGACATTACCTTAATTCCATATAAGGAAGACAGTAGACCGAGTAGCCAATGACTGCATTCGCAGCAAAGGTCCCTAAGATTCGAATCTTAGGGGCCACAACCACCCTCATGATGCTTAGCTTGGAAGCTTCAGGACCTTTTAAAGACAAATGCTGGTAGTTGGGTAATTTCTAAATTCTATTGACTTTTGCAAATAACTCCATATATCAGCAAATAGAAAATGCAAAAATATTGGCATGTCATCATGCTAACTTCTATGGGAAGGCCATCTGAAAATGGAATTGTGCAGTACTTAACTGAATCCTGCTAATTTTTTTTGTGTTTCTCTGCACAGATGTACTTCTATTCTGATGATTTGTTTCTAGCTCTACTGAAACATAATTTAGAACTGTAGTTTTCCGATTCTGGTAGTATATGCTTGGAGTTTCTTCCACACATAGAGACATGGTGAACCAGTCTTAGGCTTGGAGACTGAAAAGCCACGAGAGTGAGAATCTCGTGGAGAAGAAAACTTTATTTGCTCTTTTTGTTTGTAGATCGTTATACAGATATGCTTTTTCTCTTATGATTTATTTCGAACCATGTCACAACCAAAGTTTAGTTTATTCCTGTAGTTTTTAGATCACAACATTTTGCTTGGGAACTAGCGACTTGGTCGTGTCGTATTTGGCTCCCCCCCCCTTGGTGGCTTAGTGGCGCCCCCTACTATTAATACCTGGAACTATCATTGTTATCCCAACCATCATTTCATGTGACACAGATTTTACCAACTACCAGTGAAATGTGATCTCATTGGTTTCTCATGAGAAAAGTAGATCAGAAAACTACAATACTAAACTTTGATTTCGGCATGGCTTGAAATGAATCATAAGAGAAGAAGTTTGTCTGAGTATAGTCCTACAAAAAAGAAGAACAGGTTTGAGTTTCTCACTACACAAGAATCTCACTCTTGTGGACCTTCATTCTCCAAGCCTAGGTCTGGGGCCCGTTTCAATAGAAAGGGCGTCACTATCCGGTTAGTGACATGATTAGTGACCCCAATAGTGACAGGAATAGCAGAAAAAGTTAGGTCTTGTTGCAAAAGGCATGTCACTATTGGGGTGGTGTGTCAGGGACCCGTTTCAATAGAATGCGTCACTAAGCCACTTAGTAACATGACTAGTGACAGGAATAGTGACAGGAATAATGACAAAATTTAATTCTCGTTTCAAAAGGCATGTCACTATTGAGCTGGTGTGTCAGTTCACTGTTGGTGACATAGTGACATTGCTGCCTGGGCCTTACAATAGATGGTATTAGTGCTATCGGGAACAAGTGGTGTCAAGGTGAAAGTCGCTGCAGAAATTAGTGACAGGCTTGACTAATCCTACACTGGCTATCAGAGCAATATTTGCTATGACAAAATTCAAACGTGAATATCGTTGGTTTGGATGGGCCGATCTCCTTCATATTTGACGTGGTTATAAGGTATATGTGTCCCTAACTGGGGATAAAGTTTCATAGCTTTATTCCTATGGTAAGTAAAGTTATGTGTTTGTGACATCAAAAGCGAGAGGGTATACACTCTCGCTATCTAAGACACTACAGTGACCCTTTTAGTGACTGGACACCCACTTCTGAAATGGTACAAGCCACTATTTGCGCCTGTCTATTACCCTGTGTCACAGAATCGGTTGTCCCTAAACTACGGAAACGTGAAGTGCCGCTATTGTGTCGCAGGACTCAATAACGGACGTCCTACAGACTATTGAAACGGGCCCCAGGGGCCCATTTCAATAGAATGTGTCACTAAGCCACTTAGTGACATGTTTAATGACCCCAATAGTAACTTGAATAGCAGAAAATCTTCAGTCTTGTTTCAGAAGGCATGTCACTGTAGGGGAGGTGTGTCTTGCCACTATTGTGGATGTGTCCCTAGTTTGGGACAGCGTAGCGGAAAAACATGTGGGGTACCCCATCTCACATTGTCATGTCCTACCGGGAACAAGTGCCATCAAGGTGAAGGTCACTGCATAAATTAGTGACAGCCTTTAATAATTCTACACTGGCCACCAGAGCAGCATTTGCTATGACAGAATTCAAATGTGAATATTGTTGGATTGCATGAGCCAATCTCCTTCATATTTGGCATGTTTATAAGTTAAATATATATGTCCCCTAACCTGGGCTAAAGTCTCATAGCTTAATTCTTACAGGAAGTTAAATTACGTGTTTGTGACAATAGAAGCGAGAGGGTATAGAGGGTATACCCTCTCGCTATATAGGACACAATAGTGACCACAACAGTGACTGGACAGCCACTTCTGAAATGGTACATGCCACTATTTGCGCCTGTCTATTACCCTATGTCACAGAATCAGTTGTCACTAAACTACTGCAACGCAACCTGTCACTATCGCGTCACTACACCCAATAACGGACGTCCTACAGACTATTGAAACCGGCCCCTGGTTCACTATTTATCTATGTACGGGAGCAACTTCAAGCGGATCAGACAAAATTCTAACGTTTTATATGTGGTAGGTAATAATTAAATGATAGTTCCAGGTATTAATAGTAGGGGGCGCCACTAAGCCACTAATAGGCCAAATGCGACACTACGAAGTCGCTAGTTTGGATGGAAAAAAGGTGACTACAGTTCACCATTAAATTAGTGCATCGATGCAGATTTCGGTCAACATTTTATTATCAAACTAGCGACTTTGTCGAGTCTGAGTCAGAAAAATATAGAAAAATGAGGTGTCGGACTGCCAAGAGCGGGTTCCGACCTCTCGACATTTGCATTTCCAGACGGATACTCTGTTGACTGCTCCACAAAGATGGATGCTCGAGTATCGAGTAGGGCCAAATACTTAGTGTGCTTGTGGTGGGTGGGGGGGGGGGGGGGGGGAGAGGGGAATCAGTGGAGTTTTGAAAGGGTTACCAAAGAACTACAAACCCCCTTTGAGAGCCCCAGCCCTGGTGACAACGGGACGTATTACAGCCTTGAGCTGTGAACACGCCGTCTGGTGAATGGTGGCCGCACTACAGGCTACAGTGCTCCTATTATTTCGCTTGACACAGGTATTTTACCGGAAACCAGCGAATTGTGATCTCACTGCATTCTCTCTAGGAAAGGAGATCAGAAAACTAGGTTATGTTTTCAGTACAGCTAGAAACAAATATCAAGAATAAAAGTACATCTGTGTAAAGAAACACAAAAATATTAGCAGGATTCAGTTAAGTACTGCATGAGAATCTCACTCTCATGGCCCTTCAGTCTCCATCCCTATGTCTGGTTTAACGTTTTTTTTATAAATATTCAAATGGAAATCCGATGTCAGAAATGGAAATTTCAGCTATTTCTACATAGAAATCCGAAAATATATTCAGGTTCTCCAAATATAAATGGGAAAGCTATAGTTCATGTGATCGTGGTGTGCCCAGCCAGTCGCGAGCGGAACTTGTGTTTACCCTGGACGATAATAGGGAGTTTAATAATCTCTGGAGGGCGTATTTGCTTATCCGTCCGAGCATGGTGGTGCAACTGTACCGGAAGTCGGTTTATTCAGCAGTGAATATGTTCGCTGTGTGCAGGCAATCTCGTAACAGTCGTAAAAGTAACACAAACGTGTAGTATTGTGAAATAACTAGGCTTAGCTGTAGCACTTCTGACACCAAACGTGTTGCGACCACGGATAGAGAGATTTATATTTTCGAAATTCAAATTCAATACGCCATGTATAAAGAAAATGAATGCCCTAAATCAGTATTCTTACTTTCAGTTTCAAATCCGTGTGGAGGTACGTATACAAATTTCATCATCAAATATTTCCAGGAAGGAGGTGTTCTTTACGCTAAAGGGTTAACCCTTTAAGGACGGCTGCCAGGGGTCCAGCTACTCCCATAAGGACGGATACTGGTGGCAGTCTGTCTGGCTACAGGACGGCCACATAAAAGTTAAAACTGACATCCAAGTTTGTAATTATGCAATATGATACATAATCATAAATGTAATAGACATACTAAATATGATATTATATCTACATTTTCTGAAGATTTCATGAATATTGCTCTATTATTTCTTTGTTAAAACATTTTTCTTAATATCGGGACAATGATGCCTCAAGGCATCATGTGTCTTTAGTGCGGTGATGCCTCCAGGCATTATGCGTCTTTAGCGCGGTGATGCCTCCAGGCATCATGCGTCCTTAAAGGGTTAAGGGCGAATGATGTCTTGAGGCATCATCCAGTCCAGGGTGAATGATGCCTTGAGGCCTTGAGGCATCATTTCTCAAAAATTTACAAAATCATTTATAACAAAAAATAACATGTTTTCTTATTAATTCAGAGGTAAACTTTAAAGTTTAACCTGGTTGTCTGCATTGGTAATGTAAGATTGTTTTAGCCTAAATAAGCCTAAATGTTACTGCATATTAGAAAGAAGTAACATATGTGTAATATTGATTCCTTTTTTTAGGACAACCATCAATTAGGTCCATGTCTAAAAGGCTGCTTGATTTGGTAATATTTGCATTCAATATATCTTATGCATTGCTCAATGAATATTGGAATAACTTCGGCCCATCTAAACTCGTGGAGTATTGTCTATTTATATGATTCTCGATGCAGTTCTAAATATTACTAATTTCCCACTGACAGACTTGTGAGAAAGTCTGGAAAGGACCTGCAATGGTTGGCCGGAAGTAAAATCATTCAAACAAACAAAGATAGACTTGCAGGGAGAATCTATGCACTATGCATACATTATGACGCAGCTACCCTCAACAGCTTGTGGGTCAAGGTGGCCACTGCTTGAACCCAACCAGAGTTAACCTAGTGTAGGTCTGTGGCCAGTGTAACTGTCTGAAGGCAGGAAGGCAAATGGCCTAATATCCCCCCTGTGGTTTCCACTAATGCCACAGGTGGCACCACAGTTGGGTGCATTCTCCATGTATGGAAGTAGCCTTAGATTGGCAACCACCCCCGGTCTACACTGAGCTACGATATAGGGGTTGGTCGGGTTAAATCACACACGGTATCCCTTTGTGTTCACTTCCAACCGAGTAGTTTTATCCTATGTATACTTTAAAAGCAGATATACTTAATATGAAATATCCATTGCTAACATATTGATTATATTTATTAGATTTATATTCAATATATTTTGAAATAGTACACAGGAAAGGAAATAAGAAAATGGATAATTGGCGTCAAGGTTATGACATAACACACTCTCCAAGCAGTACGAAAGATCTGGTTGAAGAGTAACAAACTGGTCCTGCTACTGGGTCAAGGTGGCCACCTATCTAACCCAACCAGAGCTAATTTTGTGTAGCTCTGGTTGCCAGTGTAAAGTAGCCTTTACACTGGCCTCACATGGCTGTAGGTACTGCAGGGAGCAGCAGAACTTGACTTGCTCACTGAACCGGAGCGAGGCTACCTAGAGCTTATTTATCTTTTCTTTTTTCAATAAACAACATTTCTAAACTAGGTTAGATCTTCCACTGTGTGTTACAATAACATCCTACAGTCGGGTACATCTTGAATTAAACAACAGTAAGATGGAAAAATAGAAATGTACAGATGGGTTGGGATAACTAAGGTAATGATGAGCATTACACATAAAAACCTTTAAAAAAACCAAAATAACCACTCGGGGTCTTCAATCATACACCAAATCAAACATTTCACTTCCTTTTTTAATACCTTTTAAGGCCACTCAAAAAAAACTTGTTTCTCATCACCGCGCACTTCAGCAAATCTTTTTAGAAGATTTCTTTATATACACAATGGAAATAGGACCTAATTTTTTACGCTGAATAATAGACATAAAAGCATGGCGTAAACATATGTAAAAAACTTTTTGCATGTTATAGTGTTTCTAGGTATTCCCAAACCGCTCAACCGTGGTATGAGTAAGATATTAGGAACTTAGAGTGACAATGCAAGATAGGAATTAAATAATTATGTCTGAAGCCCATTTTCTGACATTTCAAAACCCATCTTTGATCCAGCAAAAAAAACACCAGGGTTTGGTGTTTTTTTGAGTGGCCTAAGTATCACTCTGCTGTACTGTTATGTGAGGTCATGTGACCAATTTGCATGAAACCAGTGATGCCTGCCACACCTCCGGCTGTTTATCAGTAAATCTGTCTACTTCTGCTTGTCTTAGTCTTGCCTCCCATTCTTCTTATATCTCAACCCACCTTTTCTTACTCATCATATCATATGCTGAAATTAATGTTAATTGCATCTAGTTAACAGAGATTGGGGTATGAATGGAGATTGAAATATATGAATATGAAATTATCAGTTTAGTAGTACCGAGGCCTAACGCTGTAGCTCATTTATTTCCATATCAAGTAAACACATTTAAGTAATATCAAGAGACGTCACGAGTTTGAGTATGAGTTTATTTATGTCACACATTTTGTTGGCTCCAAAATTTCACAATTCAAAGACGAGTGAGCTAGAAGCCAACAAAATGAGTGACATAAATTAGCTCAAACTCAAACGAGTGGCGTCTCGATTTTATCCTACCCGGTTTCCACATTTTTTCAGCAGTAGAAAATAGTGACATAAACACATCTCTTTATGTCACACCTGTTACATAAACAGATCCCATGTTAAGCCTATGGCATTTTCTATTAGGGGTAGGATAATATCATCTTAACCCTATCATAATATTAGATAAAAATACTAGTACATATTTTGATGCTGTATGTTAATGGGGTTTATTTTGTTTGACAGCTGCAGGCAAAGTAGACTCCTTGACGACCTGCCAGCTGGCCATCAACATCAAACTCGAACAGATAAATCCTTATTCAAAATTATCTCACAAAATGTCTCTTCAATTAAGTACATGATTGTAACTTTCATGCTAACAAAATAAGTTGAAGTATCTTTGGATTCTAGCAAAGTGTTGTGAAGTATGTTTCTTCTGTATCAAAGGCATATCAGACAAGTAAAAACCATGTCAGAATCCTGGAAATTGAATATAAGGATCTTCAAGTGATGTAGAACATTTTACTAATTTGAAAAATCGTCGTGACAGTGCTGGTTTTTGATTTGGAGATAAATGTTATCACATTATTATAAAGGAAAGTATAGAAATTCTAGAGAGTAAAACACCTGTCATTTTCTTCAAACTTTCACAGAATGGAGTAAATGTAGAATACTGCAAATTCAAGTTGTAAAAACTATAGGTCACCATCCTTGTTTTTGAATAAGAATTGAAGGAATATCTTTCTTCAGTATATTTCCTATTTAGTTAAATCATATGTAAATGGGCCTAATTGGGAAAAACTGGAAAAAATTTCATTTCATACAAGAATATGTCATAAGGAATCACTTAGATTGGACAATTGTCAATATCTAAAAAGCACCAGGTGGTACCACTGTGGATTGTAGGATAGCCTTTAATGTCTTAGAAAAACATAACAAAGATAGACAGAATGATTGAAGTAGAACTTTTGACATCTTAAACAATACTTTGCTATGAAAAGAGATAATGATTATTCTCTATGAGACATTTCATTGAATAAAACTAAGACTTTTTTATGTAATAAAGTTGTGCACTGCAAAGAAAGAGTTGACTTATATTTATTAATAATTGTAATAAATGTGTTTTAGCTACAGAGTTGGTGCCTATTATTATCAATAAAATGTGGAAATTTTACTTTGATCAGCTGTAATTTGTAATTCAGTCATTTTCAATTCATTGCACATTCTTTCATGGTTTGAACTCTTTGGCACCAGAAGAAGACACTCTCCAAGCACATCTTTGGTAGTATTTGTATGGAGTGGACAGATGGAACATAGGTTTAGAGATTGATAAAGGGATATGATAATAAACTCTACATAATATTCTCCCATTCACTCGGAGGGTATCATAGCACAGTACCATACACTGCACGAAAACCACCGTTTTATTCATATATACGCCATCACGGAAGTGCATGTATTGGCTGAATATTGACTTGTTTTCATTTATATACGCCCAGGCCTTATATACGACAGACGTGTCTTGGCTGTATTTCACACCCGGCGTATATGAGAGAAAATACCCTCTGCCCCCGCCCCCTCCCGCCCCTTTGTGTTGGTAGAAGTACAGGTGTCCTCAGTAGGAAGCCCTCCCCCCCACCCCCCGCCACCTCCCCCCGCCCGCTTTCAGTGAAGTCCTCTTCACTGGATGCTTATATACGCCCACAGATGAGGTGTATACACATGGGGAATAGGACGACCTTGTATACGCAAAATACCTACTCATATACGCCCGGCGCATTCCTATGTAAAATGATGGTTTTCGTGCAGTTAACTCAGTGGATACTCAATAAAATGAATGATGTGAACCCAGCCAGGGTCAGGGTTTCAGGTATAAAAAGTCTAGCGGTATATGCTGGGGTAGCACTAGACCCCAGTACAGTCCATTGTCCAGGGACAGGGCGTAAAGGCTCAAATTGAAACTGTTAGGGGCTGCCATTTTGAGTCAGGAATTCCTGCCTCCCTCCCAGCATGCAGCTGAGAAATGGCGGATCGTTGGTTCTCACATATTGTGTCTCGCAATCCAGAAACAAGTTTGGCTGGTTTTCGCCTGTGTGTTCTGCCTAACGCCTGTCAATATTCCCACTTGTCAAACTGATACTATGAATAGAACAGCCAACCACGAAATTCCTCTCACTATAGTTCTGAGCCTTTTATATGGGACCAAAAACTAGTTTTTTCTAACTTGAAAAAGGCAAATCGCTGTTGTGTCGTGAGAAAGAATGCGATTTTTATAAACAAAACATTGTTAGAAAGCTAAGACTTGGGCCTATCTATTGGTACACATCTGATATACATATGTTATGGCTAAGATTTCCTGTTGTAGATTAAACATCAGAATTCCTTAAGTAAAAAACACTAAAACATGTTATCTTTCTGTCGTCACAGTGATTTAATGAAAAATCTATCGCGATGACCTACAGAAATTAACACCCTATCTTGTTAGCTATTTCAAGACAATTAAAATGATACCTATATTGTCAGGCTGTGATAGATATTTCCTGAGATACAGGAGCATTATGACAGATGACAAAGAGTCCAAAAGAGCCCTAAAAACATGATTTTCTGATATCATTGAATTTTTGGCATATAGCATGGCTAGAAACTGCCAATGATTACCTCTAGATACCATTTAAGCAAAAGATAACCTGCCAGTTTTATTCTGTAGTGGATCATCTCCAAATCACTCTTTATTTGAACTATCTATGCTGATTATTGATTGAGATAGGACTGAAGAAAAATCAAGTCTTTCTTGCTTATTTATAATGTCAGTGATTCAAGCAGGAATATGACCTCGGGCCAAAGTTCTTTGATAAAATGACAGGTGGCACCACAATTTTCAAATCTTGGGTTTGAAAAGTTTCTTTATGAAGCTCTCTTGAATTCTATCTACTTAATTTTTGAAAATATCATCTTTTACAAATGCTGCATATGATTGAACTAGATATTGTCATTTTACCCATATTAAACGCTCAAGACTATAAAGGTGGCTGGTCAGTCAGGGCCCTGTTACACATTCATATACCGTAACCCGAAGGCGGCGCGGTGCGTGAACGGACTAGCCTGCATGGAGTTGTCCCATTACACTAACTGCCATATAAGGAATACAGTAGACCGAGTAGCCAATGACTGCATTCACAGCAAACCCCGACCTTCACCCTGACCTCCTTATATGATATTTATAGTGCCTTGGGACGGTTCTTCAGTCAAGAGTTGACCTAAAATCTAGTGGGCCACAACCACCCTCCTAGTGTAGCATGAGAACATACTGTGATTCTATTGGCTGTCTGAGGCATATAGGGGACAGAGCCATTGTTAGTTGTCTTCTGCTACAGATATCACTCAGCTCCGCTTCGTGATATCATTCCGCAGAGACAACTTATGCCATATAAACAATCATATGAAATTTTGTGATGTTTCAAGATATTATGAAACCCTTATTTACCATAATTATATTTTATATATGTAATTGATATGTATTATGTATGTATCATGTCATTATGGACATGCTAATCATCTGCTATCTCAAATAGCAAGTATACAACATGTCTTGTATCACATTATGTAAAATTATGTAATATTAGATCATGTTTTCTAAAATTTCTTCCTCATGGTGTGAGGTGCGTTCCCCTGGGGGTCTGCTTCTCGGTTCCAGAGATAGGAAAAAATCGTATACGACTCGGCACATCCACCAGCCCAAAAGAGAAGCATACCTTATTCACAACTGCTAAGGGTGAAAAGGATATGCACCAACAATAGCGATTACCAAAAACATGCCAAAACCAAGATAGACGAATTCAGAGAAAGAGGCTACCCGGACGGAATCCTTCGAGATTGCCAGGATCGGGTAAACCAACTGAACAGGTGCGACCTCCTGAAACAAACGAAAACGAAAAAGGAGGAAGATACAATGGGGAAAGCATACCTCATCAGCACATATAGGCCAAACAACAACCTTCTCCCAAAAATCGTTGAAAAAAACTGGGAGATACTGGGGAAATCTACAACCACAAAAGGGTTGTACGAAAGTAGACTGATCAAGGGCTATAGACGCCCCAAAAACCTGAAGGACTTCTTGGTGAGAGCCAAGACGACTTTCCACCCAAACGAAGGACAGGGAAAACCCAGAAATCCCAACCGCAACGTGTGCCGAAAGCTCAACTGCAACTATTGCAAACGGATCGAAACATCGGGTAAGATCAAGAGCAACACCACTGGCAAAACCTACAACAGTAAACATAATGTCACATGCAACAGCTCGAACATCATATATTGCATCTCCTGCAAAAAATGCGGGAAGCAATATATAGGCCAGACCAAACGCAAAATCAAGGAGCGCATAAGAGAACATCTAAGATCTGTGGAAACGAGGAGCACAATCAGTGATGTTCTAAAACACTTCAGAAAGGCAGGCCACAAAGTCACAGAAGATATGGAGTTCACTATAGTGGACTTCGTACACCGACACCCGGCGAGTAACTCCGCCCGAGATTTGAGACTCAAGGTGGAATACAACTGGATCCACCGCATGAAAACTCAAGCCCCATCCGGACTGAACACAATGGATAGTAGGTACGGGTGATGGACCCCCTAATGCCACGTCAAAATTTTTTTTCCTATCTCTGGAACCGAGAAGCACACCCCCAGGGGAACGCACCTCACACCATGAGGAAGAAATTTTAGAAAACATGATACCACATCACTCCATCACTCAAGACGACTAGATGTGACCAGATCCCTCAAAACCCCTCTAGACATAGAAAGACCGATCAGCCAATCATAGCCTGAATGAGATTAGCCAGAATCGAAACTGCTGATATGACAGGTGTCAGAACACAAAAAAACACCTGTGAGGAACACCAATCTTTCTCACATATAACTCACCACAAGGTGGCGACATTCACCACAGAGAGAGAGCTGAGAGGGAATTCCCCGACATCACACCAGGGGGAAGCACACATTACAGCCCTCCCTCTGCCACACAATACAAAGACACTCATTGGCAGGAACACTTTCCCGCCCTTCTTTGTGTGTGAGGAGAACCAACCAATAGATTGGAAATAAGTCAGGTGACCAAACCGACCTATGAAAACCGTGTTGACTAATCAATTAACATAATTTCCTCATTCCAATGCCAGGGACCACAGAGGATCTAGTCACATATCAGCAGTCGCTAAGCCGATCAGATGCTTACACTCCTAATATTAGATCATACTGTTACAATCCATGGATATCCAATAACCTGATCTATCATATTTTATTACCCACTTAATACGGAGTCTCCATACTAAGGCTATGGGGCCTACAGATCGCTAGGTCTCCTGGGGTGGACAGAAATTACCAATCTGTTCACCCTCTTGGTCGCCTCGCCTCCTCGTGGTGCAGACCGGATATGCTTGCACGCAAGCATAACTAAAGCGACCGGCGTGGGTAGGGAGATAGCTCAGTGGTAAGGTGCATGGGACTTTGTTGATTCAGATCCCACTGCAGCCACTTTTCTCCTTCAACCCCAGCAGTTGTAGATTTACTGCTATATCAAAGGCCAATCCTTCTCATACCATGTCTATGTGGTGTGGGAAGTAAAAGAACTCTCACCTCGGTAAATGTGTAGGGGTGGGATTTCTCCTACATTCATCTCATAGATTCGATCAAACCCAAAGTAAGTCTAATTGAACAAATTGGACGTTAAACTACCAAAACAAACAAACCAAAACAAACAAATAGATCGCTACTGTTTAGAATACGAAAAGCCGTATTCTCCTAGGAGAATAAGGTTTTTTTGGCCACCTGACGGGCAATATAGGAACTACTTTATATAAACAATACATTGCGTTTGCGTCGAATTCTTATTATTTGCAAGATTTTTTTCCCTAATAAATAGATACAGAAAGTGTGAGACTACGCAATACTCCTCGCCATCACTCGGAGTATTACTATGCATCAACTACGCGGAGAATACGGCCACTCAGATAGAAATCATGGTAATATTGTGTATTCATCATCCCCATCTTATACCATCTCATCTCATATTGTTGAGAGGGAAGACGAAAATTGTCGAGAAAGCAGACGGTCTCACGCCTCGGGTGGTAGCCGCCCTGGGCCCTGTTTTTCAGTCACGACATGATCTTAGTCTTGAAAGCTGAGATGTCTCTGCGAATCTAAGACATTTTGTAAAACACAAGATGGCTGATGTTCTATAGACACTATCGTAGTGTGCCACAGGAGATCGCCGCTAAAAGTGTCTCAGGTCTAAGTATAGAATTGTCTTAGGTTCTATCAGACCTCACTGTGCCTATATAGAGGATTTCCCGTGTTTCCCCTGCGAATTAAGCGATGAAATTTTAACACGAGTAAGGGATACACATAACCTATAATCGTCACTAATATGAAGAAGATGGGTCACACCGTCCCGAAGATATCAGCATTTGAATATGTATACCTTACCCGTGTTAAAATTTCTTTGCTTAATTCCTATGGGACATGAAGTTGCGCATTCGGTACGACATGTCCATAGATGTCTTAGGTCTAAGACAGTTTGCAAGACATTTTCAATCATGTGACCCTAAGATTATCGTGACTATAGCACACCTCAGACCACCCTAAGTGTCTTAGACCTAAGATCTTGGCCAAATCGGCTAAGATATCATGTCTATAGGACACTGACAGCTCTAAGATGTCTTACATATCGGTTGTCGTGACTGAAAAACAGGGCCCAGGGGCCCGTTTCAATAGTCTGTAGGACATCCGTTATTGGGTGTAGTGACACGATAGTGACAGGTTGCGTTCCAGTAGTTTAGTGACAACCGATTCTGTGACTCCGGTTTACAGACCTGACCATTTCATAAGACCGATGTCCGGTCACTGTAGTGGTCCTAAATAGCGAGAGGGTATACCCTCTCACTTCTATTGTCACAAACACGTAACTTTACTTCCTGTAGGAATTAAGCTATGAAACTTTAACCCCAGTTAGGGACACATACAACTTATAAACTATAACTTATAAACATGTTTTTTCGCTATGCTGTCCCAAACTAGGGACACATCCACAATAGTGACAAGACACACCTCCCCTACAGTGACATGCCTTCTGAAACGAGACTGAAGATTTTCTGCTATTCACGTCACTATTGGGGTCACTATACATGTCACTAAAGTCCTTAGTTCTAGTGAAACGGGCCCCTGATCTCATATTGTTGAGAGGGAAGACGAAAGTTGTTGAGAAAGAAGACAGTCTCACGCCTCGGGTGGTCGCTGCCCTGGGACCTGTTTCACTAGTTTCGTGACATGTCTGTGACACCATACAGATATTGGGTTTGTCTAGTTTCGTGACACCACAAGTAGCTGCCCTTAGGAAATACAGACCCCAAACATAAGAATTAGACAAATCTACACATCATGGACCTGTTTCACTAGTTCTGTGACAAAAGTGTTAGACAGATATGAAAAGCTGCACCAACAGTGCAAGCAAGAACGGACAAAACGAAGTCTAATGTCTAGTTCTTATGAAACCGGACACACCATCTAGACGCCATCTAGACATGTCACGAAACTAGTGAAACAGGTCCCTGGTCTCCCGTCACGCCTTGGTGGTCTTGGGTCACGCACCACCAGTCATTTCTGAAGGACCACCTTTAAAATACGGACTGACACGGAAATCCTAGTTTAGCATCGTTGTGGTAAGTCTTAATCGTAGTCGTTCAGTCGTTATCGTTCTCAGATTTAAAGGCATATCGGACAATTTGGCTTGAAAATCAAAACCCATAGAGCCTCCAGAGGTTACTAAACTCCCGATTATCGCCCCGGGTAAAGCAAAGTTCCGCTCCCGATTGACTGGCCACACTACGACAACATGAACCACAGTTTTCTAATTTATAATTGGAGAAACTGAATATAATTTCGGATTTCCATGAAGAAATAGCTGAAATTTCCATTTCTGGCATCAGAATTTCAATTTGAAGATTTCTGAAAACCGTCAAACTGCATTAATTCTGGGTTACAGGTAAAGGGTCTATCAGCATACCACGTCGGTAACCAGCGAAAACCGGAACTTGTGAACAGACTGAATTGTGGGATACCTCAATAGGGTCTATGTCAATTTCCTGAAAATTTTATATTATTATTATTATTATTTTTTTTTTTTTGTTTATTCCTTCTGGTTCTGTCACAAGGGCAGTTCTTCCACCAAAAGTGCTTTTGATCACAATTACAACAAGATCACAAATAAGTTTACATGCGATGAGGTGTATGACTACATACACTAGATACTACATATAAGTTCAGGTACATCAAGATATCACAAGGTGAAAAGTGTATGAGAAATGGGAATGATGATCTCCAAGTGTTGTGGAGCGCATATCTTACTTAAAAATCGGGGATCACCGTGCTAGTTTTTAATTTGTAGATCAATATAAGGATAATTTTATATAAGAATATATAGAAATTCTAAAAAGTATTTTTTCACATAGTAAAACCCATATCATTTTCCTCAAATTTTTTCAGAATATAGTACACATATAATACTAATTATTCATGCTTTAGAAATCATAGGTCACCGTGCTTGTTTTTGAAAGAATTGAAGAAAACCATATTTTTCGGTATTTTTCCTATGTAAATCAAGCATTTGCAAATTGGCCTATTTCACCTATCGAGATTGGATAAACTGGACACAATGTTGAATTTACTCATGTAGAATTAGAATGAAACCTAAGAAACCAGTTTGGACTAATAATTGACAATATCTAAAAATCACCAGGTGGCGACACTGTGAATTGTAGGATATGCCTTTAAAAACTGGTCTCCCGTCATGCCTCGGGTGGTCTCGTACCACCAGTTAGACTGGTTCCCTGCCCATATGAATAAGGGACAGGTAACAGGTTCCTACGACCTTCAACTAGACTGTAGTACGTCCCGTGGTCACTAGGGCCAGGGCACTAGTGGACTAGTGGTTTGGCTGGGTTCCGCATATATCTCCGCCGAGCCCCCTAGTGGATACCCCGGGAACCAGTGTATCTGGTGGTCTGCCAATCCCACAATGCAACAGAAAAATGGAGGCGTTACCAATAATGCACCACGAAACTGCAACCCGTTACCTGGCCTTTAGTCTAACTAGGCCAGGCTGCCAGGCTTACCACCAGTCTGCATACTCATGCCCCCGAATTTCTGAATTAAGATATTAACCCTTTCACTACGCTGCAAAAAAAACCAAAACACTACCTGAATTACGCTGCTGCAGTACCATTTTCACCCCTGTAGTACACTGGTGCTTTTCACAATATCCACAGCGATGTCATTATATTACACCTCCATATCAATAAAGATAATTAGGACGTTATATAATGATAATATAATATACATCAACTATGATATAGTTTATCACAGGTTGGAAAAATATTATCAAAGTATTCACATTATTTCATTAAGAAATGGCAATTACTTGAATATCGGAAATGATGCCTCAAAGCATCATAGCGTACTACGCCCGGGAATGCCTCCAGGCATCACAGCGTACTATGCCAGGGAATGCCTCGAGGCATCATAGCATACTACGCCCGGGAATGCCTCGAGGCATCACAGCGTACTACGCCCGGGAATGCCTCGAGGCATCATAGCATACTACGCCCGGGAATGCCTCCAGGCATCACAGCGTACTATGCCAGGGAATGCCTCCAGGCATCATAGCGTAGCTAAAGGGTTTTTAAGGGAAGATTCAATTCCCTCCAATCGGGAACCGACACGGTTGAACTCAGTTCTGCATTGCTTCATTATCTGCATTGCAGTCTCCCTCTAGGTCCCTCCAGAGGTCTGATACCGTTTCTGCCTCATTTACCTCGTGCTCAATACACGAAAACAGGGTTTCATCTTAGGGAGCGTAAACAAACTGATTATGGAAGTATATCAATGCAAAAAAATCCACCAAGGCTACCGCGCATCTAATGCCACACCACAGCCTGTAGCATCTGTAACTCATTAAATGGGATACAAATGCTGAGCTCATGGACTTGGATATTCAAGTCTATACTGCTCTGCATAAAATGTTATGGGTTGCTATGAGTGGGTTTGCCAATTTTTAAAGAGATATACTTTCAAAGTTCGTTTACGCTCCCTTTTCAAATGCCAAATAACTTTTAATATGACCATATAAAGCAAACTCTGTTTCCGTGTATACCGTCTGCCATAGACCTTATGGAGGTATCCCATAATTCAGTCTGTTCACAAGTTCCAGTTTTCGCTGGTTACCGACGTTGTATGGCGATAGAGCCTTTACCCGTAACCCAGAATTAATGCAGTTTAACGGTTTTCAGAAATCTTCAAATTGAAATTCTGATGCCAGAAATGGAAATTTCAGCTATTTCTACATGGAAATCTGAAATTATATTTAATTTCTCCGATTATAAATCAGGAAACTGTGGTTCATGCGGTCGTAGTGTGGCCAGTGAGTCGGGAGCGGAACTTTGCCTTACCCGGGGCGATAATCGGGAGTTTAGTAACCTCTGGAGGCTCTATACTTGGTAGCGATTTTCTCTCAGGAAAATCCAGTATTTTCCCTCGTATCTCCGGTCCAGGACACTTTTTTCCGTCGGTTGATAATGCGATACTTCACATTTTTCACAAAACCGCTGTCGGAACGCCATCCTCAAAGGGATGAATACGGATTAAAAAATTATCATTACGTGGACCGAGAGAGACATGTATGAGGTTTTATCTCACCCCAGATATTTTTTCTCCATAGACTTAACATTGGGAACTCGTATCTAATGCCTATTAGATATTTATGAAAAATATCCAATGGGGGATAATGTCACACGTAGTAATTCACTCGGCTTCGCCTTGTGAATTACTACGTGATTCAAAATCGATGGGATACGGGCTCAGACCCTAAACTTTCATGAGTTTCCTCTATAGGAAGTATACGAATGGTATGTCTTTTGGTGGCCAGAGTGGGAAACGATCCAGCTGGGTGGGAACCGATCGAGCTGCCACCTTGTGAGTTCTCAAGGAACATACACTCTTAAACGTGCTTTAAGCCTCCCATAAAATGATCATAATATCGGACTATAAATCAAAAACTAACGCGGTGACACCCAATTTTTAAGTTAGATATGTGTTCCACAACACTTGGAGATCATCATATCAAATTTTCAGGAGATTGACATGGGCTTTAATTTTCAAGCCAAATTCAAGCCTTTAATAGGCCTTTTTCCACTGGCCGGCGACGCGCCTTATCTGCTTGGTTACGCAATCCGTGCAGCCAAACCATCACATGGCAACATATTCTTTAGCATTGGAGGACTGAGTGTATAAGGGTAATATGGTCGTAGATAATGTTTAGATTATGTTTAGAGACAATACATTGAATCCATCGTATTCTATGGTATTCCAGCTACAATTTGGTGGGTTTAACATTTATATCGGCTCAACAATACTTAATATATCGTTTAGATAAACTTATTTATAGAATTCATGTTACATATACTCACCCTTGCATATGAAATCCAACCTATATATCTTACCTTTGTCCCATTAGGAATGTCATATACATATATACATACATATTTAAATGTATATATATATATATATATAACTATATATATATATAATGCACATGTGCATTATATGTGTGCATGTATGCATCTGTGTGCACGTATGTATTTATATATAATATCATACATATAACCCATCTGATACCTTATACAATCATTATATATTTCACTTAGGTAGTGTTATATGACATGACAAATAACATATTTCTTAAGATTGGTTCATCTTTAAATTATAATGTCTGGCATTTCAGATTCATGATTAAATATATTTTTCCAAAGTAATTGTTTTGCATATAATTGCTTTATTATAAGAGACTTTTTGTACTATGGAATTAGTACACAATCCATGGCCAACAGTGATGTATGATGCGCTGAACGGAAAAACAGCTATTGGCCTGTGGGCCAGACAAAGGAAGTCGGGAACTTTTTTCTACCAATGAATGGAGGTCTAGTGTCTGTGTTAGGGAGTTGCCATACCAGTGGCTCCACTCTATCACAGTGGTGGGTGGAGCGCAGGTGTCCTGGGACCTGTTTCACTAGTTTTATGACAAAAGTGTTAGTCAGACATGAAAAGCGGCACCAACAGTGCAAGCAAGAACGGACAAAACAAAGTCTTCTAACAACACAACTGGGCAGGGGGGCTGCCAGGAGGCTCTAGAAGGGTGGCAGGGGACAGCGGGGGCTGGGCACAGATGTACGTATATGCCATAACATGTATGCGACCAGCGTATATATATATCATGCACAGGATATTTCTTCTCATATACGCTTGGCTGCAAATACAGCCATGACGCGGCAGTATACACACAATGTGGACGTATAATATACATATAGAAATCTGCCAATGTACATGAGATACACATATTTACGCGATGGCGTGTATATGAAAAAAGTCAGGGTTTTCCCTCAGTGGTACCTGATATACTATGGAGAAACCAAACAAGAGTTAGTCGTGTTGTTGTTTATCACAAGACGGCAAGATCGCGTATTACTGCACGAGGCGAAGCCGAGAGCAATAAATTACGCGATCTTGCCGGAGTGCGATGAACAATAACACGACTAACTCGAGTTTGGTTTAGGATTTATCCTACCCCGCCCATTTAAATCACTTCTACATTAACAAATTACGTCATTTGTCAATTGTATCCAACTAGAGCGATATTTTTCATTTTTCTGAACTCCAGACCGAATACAGTGACCCAATGTTAAGCCTATGGAGTTTTTTATTAGGGCTAGGATAAAAGGAATTATTATACTAAGCGTGCACACAATCAACCAATCAATCAACTATCCTTCACAGACAGACAAACAGTATTGTATACGCCACATACGCTGGCGTGAAATGTGGGCATTTATATATAAAACATGTCAATGTACATCAGATACATGCATTGATGCAGTGGTGTATATATGAAACTAGGAGCTAATGTTATTCCAATTTACAATGGAAGAGCACAGTATTCCTTAATTACTTCATGAAATAAAGTAAGAAAATATCATAAGAAATTATGTATTTGAGCCATCTGTATTTGATTGAAAATTAAGTACCAAGAATGTTTCAATAAACCTAGAGAATTAATTTGATAGTTATTCTCAATTGTTGTGAACAGGATTATTCAATGAAACTAATTTCTGGTAGTAAAATCAGTGTATACATCCTAATGCATTAAAAATGTCTCTGAATCAAGTCCTATATGGGTCTGAGTATAACAGGTTCAATAACCTGGTCAGTGGATGAAGGTAAGAAGTGTGTGTATGAGAGTGGGGGAGAGGTGCTAATTAGTAGAAACTGAACGAGAGTTAGATTTGTCAGTGTTTATGCCACGACGGACAGGTCACGAATTACTACGCAAGGCGTTAGCCGCGCGTAGTGAGTAGTAGACCTGCCCGGAGTGGTATAAACACTGACAAGTCTAACTCGAGTTCGGTTTAGTATTTATCCTACCCCGTCTCTAGGACTGAAGAATATTAGGAAATATGCAAACACTCACTGAAATCCAGTTAAGAATGGGTAGGGCCTACACTGTTTGCAATTTTATCCAAAGTGCTAGGTGAGGCTTGTTCTGCCTGAGCGGTGTAATAAAGTAGATTGCAACAGCAGCTTGGAAATCAACAACACACATACATTACCTTTGGAGGTAGATATCATAAATCGCTTTTGGGGTGGGGCTGGTTTCATAAATCACTGTAGGCTACTTAGAAATATTCTGTACTGTGTTAGCAAACATTTGAATGGGCGCTTTCAGTGCAACCGGAACTTTTTTTCAAAGTAGCTGACACCCTGGTCCCTGATTGATCAATTTTTTTTATTACCCTCGTGGCATAAAACACACTTTATGTCATGGCATGCCACATAAAAGTTGCCTATGTTAAGTCTATGGCGGTTTTTTATTAGGGGTAGGATAATATGGAGTGACTGGGTTGAGTCATATGCCTACCTTTCACCAACCCCATACCTCCTTACTGGGTCTGTGTTTCTTTAAAGAGCGTAGTGAATGGCCTGTCCCTTCAGATGTTGAAGTTGATAAATACACAATATTACCATGATTTCGATCTGAGTGGCCGTATTCTCCGTGTAGTTGACACGTAGTAATACTCCTCGCTATCGCTCGGAGTATTACTACGTGTCAACTACATGGAGAATACGGCCACACAGATCAAATTATGGTAATGTTGTATTTATTACTCACTTACTTTTAGATTTAAGCAATAAATATGATCGTTAGAAAACTTTTCAACATAGTTAAGAAGTTATGTTTGGGACTACTTTCATCTCAAAAATCGGTATCCTCCTAGGAGGGTACAGAGCTCCGTATCCTCCTCAGTAGCGATCTGTAATCTCCATAGGCTTAGTATGGAGACTCCGTATCCGGTGGGTAATAAGTTCCAATGCTATACAGTCAGGTCTGTCCCATCAGATTTGAAACATACATGCATTGTAAAGTGGTTGGAGAGCAGTGAGCCAGAAAAAATGCTCTTGAGTGTAGCTAGTTGGTTAGTAAGAGGGTGGTTGTGGCCCATTAGATTGTAGGTCAACTCTCGACTGAAGAAGCGTCCCAAGGCGCTAGAAAATATCATGTAAGGAGGTCAGGGTCAAGGTCGGGGTTTGCTGCGAATGTCACTACCCAAGGTAACCAGAACAAAGATTCACGGCGTACAGTGCATTCTGTGTACAACAACTATACCCCAGGAGGAGTTGGTATTTACACTGACTTTGTGCATAGGTATATAATAATAAATACAACATTACCATGATTTCTATCTGTGTGGCCGTATTCTCCTTGTAGTAAACAGTACGTAATACTCCTCGTTATCGCTTGAGTTTTATTAAGCATCAACTACATGGGGAATACAGCCACTCAGATCGAAATCACGGTAATATTGTGTCTTTCCTATACCTCACAATTTATCACCTCTGCTGTTGGTGGAAGAGCGATTCAAATGTAATTGAATGCAATAAAACCTTTAGAAAAAAAAGAAAAAAGCATTCTCCTTCACTGCACGAAACTAACCACTTTATATATGTATACACCTGGCGTGTATAGGTATGCTTTTGCGTATACAAGGTCGTCCTATTCCCCGTGTGTATATGCCTTATCTGTAGGCGCCTGATTCATATATACGCCTGATTCTGTTGTATTTACACCACTATCCAATAGTTCCAATCTCTGCCAGTTGGGGCCACTACTAGTAGCATATTTCATTTGCCATTAACCATCCAAGTCTGTATTATATGAAAAAATCCAATGTTATATTACCAATTTTTATAATAAAATTTTTCTAAAACCCTATTTATTATCTTTCCTTTGAATACATATAATAAACCCAGCTTCTTTTTTTTTAAAGGTTTTTTTAAATAGATTCTACTTTTCAAAACACCACTCTTCTGTACTCATACTTTGGGTACTGTATATATAACACACGGTCTGTTCAGATACCAACATCGAAGTCCTAGTCCCACTCCATACACACTCTGTGTGAATGCCTCCCTCACAGCCGACACAGCTTTGACACCTGCCGCATTGACACCCGCCGAATTAACACCCGCCGATTTGACACCCGCCGATTTGACACCTGTACACAGCAATGCGCACGCCAGTCCACACACACTAAAGGGAGGGGGGATAACCCTCGCCTAAAGTGCTAAAACAACACACTGATAATACCGGTGTTGCTATTCAACGCCACCTAATGGTGAGTTCCTTAGTTAGGCCGCCGCTCGGACAAACACGGCCGAGTCCGGCCACATGCCCATAGAGATATACAGCATTCACAGCTAGAGTGTGAATGGTGGGTGTGATTGCAGGAGTGTTGTTTTTATGACGGAATAAATTGCTGAAACAAACTAGGGTATTGTATCAACGAGGCTGGGCTGTCTAAACTTTATAGTTGATAATTATCTTGGTTTTAACTTGGAGAAAGATAAGCATATTATAGCTAGGCCTGCCAATGTATAATTGTGTATACAGTTTGGGTATACCTGTGTTACCTAAGCTATATCTAAAGTATTATTTAGTTAATATGCATGTATGACATACCAAATTGGAGCTGGAATGCCATAGAATACATTACAATCCCTTTTATTTCTATTGGAATAATGTACACAGGTCTTATGAATGTATTATGTTCATACATTCAGTCATCCAATGCTAAAGTATACGTTGCCAGGGGTATGTTTGGCCGCAGGCATTGTGTAACCAGGCAGATCAGGAGCATCACCGGCCAGTGGAAAAAGGTCTATTTGCGGCAGTGGTGGGTCGGGATTCTTTTTCTCATTTTTTTCTCTCATATATACTTCTCATTTTTTTTCTCATTTATACGCCAGGCATCTATACATCGCGCAGAGTATATTTCCTCTCGTATACACCTGGCAGGAAATACAGCGAAGTCACGCACTTCTACACAAGGAAACAGTGTTGTACGCGCCTCATACGCTCACTGCACGAAACCAAGGAATTGTAGAAGAAGGAATAGCAGCGATGACACACCTTTGCTCCATTGGTGGGCGTGTCGCTGCTAATGTCCCTCAATCCCTCCTTCCCTCCCTCCTTCCTTCCTTCCCTCCCTCCCTCCTTCCTTCCTTCCTTCCCTCCCTCCCGCCCTCCCTCCTTCCTTCTTCCCTCCCTCCTTCCTCCCACCCTCCCTCCTTCCCTCCCTCCTTCCTTCCCTCCTTCCCTCCCTCCCTCCTTCCTTCCTTCCTTCCTTCCCTCCCTCCCTCCTTCCTTCTCTCCCTCCTTCTCTCCCTCCTTCCTTCCTTCCTTCCCTCCCTCCCTCCTTCCTTCCTTCCTTCCTTCCCTCCCTCCCTCCCTCCCTCCCTCCCTCCTTCCTTCCTTCTTCCCTCCCTCCTTCCTCCCACCCTCCCTCCTTCCCTCCCTCCTTCCCTCCCTCCCTCCCTCCTTCCTTCCTTCCCTGCCTCCCTCCCTCCTTCCTTCTCTCCCTCCTTCTCTCCCTCCCTCCCTCCTTCCTTCCCTCCTTCCTTCCCTCCTTCTCTCCCTCCCTCCTTCTCTCCCTCCTTCTCTCCCTCCTTCTTCCCTCCCTCCCTCCCTCCCTCCTTCCCTCCCTACCTCCTTCCCTCCTCCCTCCCTCCTCCTTCCCTCCCTCCTTCCTTCCCTCCCTCCTTTGCTCCCTTGGTGGGCGTGTCGCTGCTAATATCCCTCCCTCCCTCCTTCCCTCCCTCCCTCCTTCCTTCCCTCCCTCCCTCCTCCCTCCTTCCTTCTCTCCCTCCTTCCCTCCCTCCTTCCCTCTCTCCTTCCTTCCCTCCCTCCCTCCTTCCTTCCCTCCCTCCTTCTCTCCCTCCTTCCCTCCCTCCCTCCTTCCTTCCCTCCCACCTTCCCTCCCTCCTTCCCTCCCTCCATCTTCCCCCTCCTTCTCTCCCTCCTTCTCTCCCTCCTTCTCTCCCTCCTTCTCTCCCTCCTTCTCTCCCTCCTTCTCTCCCTCCTTCTCTCCCTCCCTCCTTCCCTCCCTCCTTCCCTCCCTCCTTCTCTCCCTCCTTCTCTCCCTCCATCCTTCTCTCCCTCCTTCTTCCCCCCTCCTTCTCTCCCTCCTTCTCTCCCTCCTTCTCTCCCTCCCTCCTTCCCTTCCGCCTTCTCTCCGTCCTTCTCTCCCTCCTTCTCTCCCTCCTTCTTCTCTCCTTCTTCTCCCTCCTTCTCTCCCTCCTTCCCTCCCTCCCTCCTTCTCTCCCTCCTTCTCTCCCTCCCTCCTTCCCTCCCTCTTTCCCTCCCTCCTTCTCTCCCTCCTTCCTTCCCTCCCTCCTTCCTTCCCTCCCTCCCTCCTTCCCTTCCTCCTTCCCGCCCGCCCGCCCGCCCGCCCGCCCTCCCTCCTTCCTTCCTTCCCTCCCTTCCCTCCCTTCTTCCCTCCCTCCTTCCCTCCCTCCTTCCTTCCCTCCCTCCCTCCTTCCTTCCTTCCCTCCCTCCCTTCCCTCCCTCCTTCCTTCCCTCCCTCCCTCCCTCCTTCCTTCCTTCCTTCCCTCCCTCCTTCCCTCCCTCCTTCCTTCCCTCCCTCCTTCCCTCCCTCCCTCCCTCCCTCCTTCCCTCCCTCCTTCCTGCCCACCTGCCCACCCGCCCTCCCTCCCCAGGTCCATTGGTTCACTTATTAACTGATCTATCTAATCACACTAGCTAATTAGTTTTATGTCGTTTGTTAGGCCAAATTCTACCCGAACATCTCCCGAACATCTCCGACCCACCCTCTCCACGACCATTTCCATTAAAATTGACTTAATTCAATATTTTCCCACATGAATGACATACAATATAACTCCCAAGTTAGTGGGTTATACTCTTAAGTGACCTGAATTGACCCAGTCTCAACATTTCAAAGTTTGTGTGCATTGTCAATGCCGGGCGCTGAGCCTCTGTCAGCCACCTGCCCGCTACAAATAGGGAGTGAATTGTTTTGAGACAACTACACACCCTACATACATGTGCTATATATCATTAGAAAGCCCTGAAATCGTACTCCATGAAACTTTTGAGATCATCTGGATAGATTGTTTCATTAGTTCTCAGCTGGCAGGTCAAAAGTATGTCGTTTGTTAAGCCAAATTCTACCCGAACATCTTTGACCCTTCCTCTCCACACCTATTTTCCATGAAAATTGACTTAATTCTATATTTTCTCACATATATGACATACAATATAACTCTCAAGTTAGTGGGTTATACTCTTAAGTGACCTGAATTGACCCAGTCTCCAAATTTCAAAGTTTGTGTGCATTGTCAATGCCGGATTATAGTATCAATATTTTATATACCATAATCTATGCTCTTCAAGTTAGTTCAGTATAATCAACCATGAAATTGTGTATTATTGCCATTAGGGTAGGGCTAAGCCTCTAGCGGACGACTGGGGAACTACTGTATGCAGTGTATTCACCCAACCGTGACGGCCGCGCGGCGACCGGCCGGGAGACACAGATATCAGCCTCACACCTCTGTTGCCATTCCTTCTGTCTACACTACTTTGGTAATAGATGTACAATTAATATAGGGTAGGGGTCAGGGTAGTCAAGCAGTGGTTGATTTGCTTTATTTTTTATTTTTTTTATTATTTATTCTGGAGTTATAACTACAAGGACATTACTGCCCTATTTTCAGTAGGCTCCAGGGCCATCTAGGTTTGTCCAGGTTTACATATTTTATCCTACCCCTAATAAAAAATGCCATAGGTTTAACATTGACTCAGTGTATTTGACATAGCGTTGAATAAAGTGTTATTTATGCACCGAGGTGAATAAAAAAACGGACCAATCAGGGACGAGATAACGAAAGTAGATCCGGCAGCATTGATAACTACTAACATGGATAATTACAAATATTCTCTGTATATCAGTGAGATGGGGTAGGATAAATACGAACCCGAACTCGAGTTAGCCTTGTCAATGTTTATACCACTCTGGTCAGGTCTGCTACTCACTAAACTCGGCTAACGCCTCGTGTAATAATACACAACCTGCCCATCGTGGCATAAACATTGACAAGGCTAACTCTCGTTTGGTTTCTACTAAGTATTTCGTGAAAAGGTAACAGTAATATCTAGATCATTTACTAGTAATAATATTTTTCATTTATAAACGATATATATTGTGTTTAGACAAAGCTAAGCCATTACTTATGGTATATACAGATGAATGAATATGTAAGTATGTGTTAGATTTCTTTCATATGTGAGTAGGGTCTGGTTCGGTGTCATCCATTATCTCCACTATCGATGTAAACAGTATTTGACACAGTATTAAGTTGATATCAATTTTATTTTAGTACTCTAGTCGTCTGGCAAGGAGACATTTTTTGTTTTCTTCTTTAAAAGCATCATATGTCGGTATTTGTCTCTGTTTGTTTGGAAGCTCATTCCATAGCTTTGCTGTTTTGTATTGAATACTACGCCTGTATGACTCAGTTCGAAATTTTTCTTGTTTTAGCATTGTCGCAGTGTTAGCTCGAGTGTTTTTACCACTATTTTCCCTTTGGTATTTGTCGATTTTACTCCGTTTGTATGCTATATTAAGCAAGTGAGACTCTCTGCGTTCATGTAGCCTGTTTATGTTACAATCTAGATGTATTTGGTTAGTTGCGGTTCTTTGCGGCACTTAGAGGCATATTTTAAGTGCCTTATTTTGCATTACTTGCATTTTTTCGACCAGTTTTGGGCAACAGTTATGGGTGAATACACCCCCATATTCCAAAAAAGGGAGAACCTTTGCTTTATATATTTTTACTGCCTGGGCCTTTGTTAAGAATTTCCTAATTAACGTCAATAGATGTAGCTTATAACCTGCCTTTTGTTTTACGCTTTACGCTAGGTGAGGCGAGTGCTGATCCCTGCTGTGCGGTAAACCTGTTGGACCCGTGTATGCAAATACTACGGGGTCGCCCGCATTACGTAACTCAGTCTGTATATATAGGCTGAGTCCGCAGCAGGTCGACAGGTTACTTGTACGTTCCTCCACGCAAAGCGAACTGCTTGGAGCCTCACAGACTCATAAGGTTTCTCCGGAAGCCTTTCAGCAGTTAACTGAACAGATCCTCTCACCTGATGCTACCTAGCAAATTCTCTGCTAGGTGACTGTAACTGTTTGATATTAAAAGGTATGATAAAAATAGCATATACCTGAAGTGCTTAAAGTCTGGTTTTGTGTCCGTAGGCTTGTTAAGTTGTAGATCCAGCATCTCCTTACATACCGAAAGTTTACCGAACCAACCTATGCGGGAAACTTCATAGGGTAGCACTTGTCTCACTCCGCTGGATAGACAAATCTAATCTAGGGTACTGACAAGCATAACTTAGAACTAGCGGACCGCTACAATAGCATTTATTACTATGGGACCTTGTGATGGGATATGTCTAAGAAAATCTGCACATTCAGCAAAGTTCACCACACATACTCTTTATGATCTTTTAATTTTTAAAGGGAAAATTTCGTGCAAAATAAAACAATGTTCATATATCAGATAAATAAATGCTGTAGTGGACGATTACAACAACATGCAGTGAATGATTCTCATGAATTTGTATGAATGAACAACAAGTTCCTCACAGGGTTGGACACTGGCACCTCTTAGATACAAAGACTGA
Source organism: Alentia gelatinosa (assembly GCA_950022655.1). Taxonomy (NCBI): domain Eukaryota; kingdom Metazoa; phylum Annelida; class Polychaeta; order Phyllodocida; family Polynoidae; genus Alentia; species Alentia gelatinosa. The sequence continues at coordinate 36,219,153 of OX465593.1, read as the reverse complement.
ATAATGGGAGGGGCTGCCTCTGTTAAACAGTGCCAAGACAACCACAGCTGTTGGCAACCAGTAGCACTTGTCGTGACAGACAGAAATAGATGAATACATAAAACCATTCAGGAAAGCATTTGTCTGTATGATAAACTTGTTAGTCTCTGTTTCTATGTGTGAGTTATACATATTTGGCAAGGATCACTTTTGTGTCTTAGTATAACGATGGCTGCTTACAATAGGTCAAGTTCCGAAAAATGCACCTGTCCTTTTCATGGGAATATGGACATGTTATGTAACATGTGTGGCCTCTGTAACCTTGATACATTATCCTCTCGAAGGGAAACACAACTTCTATGTATTATGTACAAAAATCGGACGAATGACCTTTCCAGAATGTCTTAAAACAAAAACTTATATTAACTAGATTGCGTTGCAACTAGTTTTCTTATTTTCTTATCGCCCCCAACTGCGGTTGTCGGTTGTTATACGGGTTAAATATTATGAAATATGTCTGGATTTAAAAAGACCACTTCCCATGTCACGTTCTATGGTTATATCAAGTTGATGACCTGTATCATTGAGGTCAAGCCTGTTCGACTTCTTACTGTAACACCCTTAATTATTTTTAGAGTACCAGATTGCGCTGCAACTGGTTGATCGTAAATATTACAGATACAGATCCATATACTGATTGCTATGTCAACTGCTGCGCAAACCATGTATATCCTCACCGTCTCTACTACTGCTATTGATAAGCCTCCTCTGCCAATAGTAATGGGGACAAATGAAGAATGTGTACCAACCTATATTATTTAAAACTGTGACATCTAAAACAGGACAACTAGACTGTATATGCCACTGTTTGATAATACCTATATGGAAATGTCCTTGTAGACAGTTTATACACTATAAGGTAACCGCTCATCTCATCTCATTCCATCTTAAAGAGTATGATTCTTTCCTGGTACTACCATTTGCATATGTGGCTGAGCTAATGTGCTCCGACTTATCCATGTACGACGTTGACGCAATTCCAATACACAGCTGGAGGGACCAGGTGGCAGATCGGCCATTGCCGAACCTGGCATACTTTGTAAAAGTTATACCCTAAAATAAAAGACACATGGATAGACAGGACCTTGAGGTATACCAGAACGCAACGGGGGGGGGGGGGGGTTGTGTGCGAGGGTGTAGGGGGGTGTCGTGTGTGGTGAAAAGTGGCGCACTACAGGTTAGGTGGTGGGAAGCGTCAGCGTTGGTGCAACTTACCAACACCCTTGAGGGTGGCTGTGTAGGGGGTTGGCGGCAGGGGGCCGGGGGGATTAGGGACTTCAGGCACACATAGAGGACCTGCCGACCCATGGGGGAGGTGGGTCGGGGGGGGGGGGGGCAGGGCTTCATCTTTTTTATTTTCTATCAGTACATATATATGCCCGGCGTATATATATCGCGCAGAGGATATTTCCATTTGTATACGCCAGGTGTGAAATACAGCCAAGTCAGCCAAGTGGTATTCTGTACAAGGATCTCACTACGCTCTATCACCCCTCTCATAAGATCTCACACTCTCTAAGTCGTAATTTGTACAAGGTGGTGCACCCCTCTCATAAGATCTCACACTCTCTAAGTGGTATTCTGTACAAGGTTCTCACTACGCTCTATCACCCCTCTCATAAGATCTCAAACTCTCTAAGTGGTATTCTGTACAAGGTTCTGACTACGCTCTATCACCCCTCTCATAAGATCTCACACTCTCTAAGTGGTATTCTGTACAAGGTTCTCACTACACTCTATCACCCCTCTCATAAGATCTCACACTCTCTAAGTGGTATTCTGTACAAGATTCTCACTATGCTCTATCACTCCTCTCATAAGATCTCAGACTCTCTAAGTGGTATTCTGTACTCTCACTATGCTCTATAGAAGAATTCTATAGGGAATACTGTGTATATATGATCATCTGAAAGTTGGGTGAAATACCCAAGCTGGTGACCACCACAATATTATTATATACCTAATGTGCACAATTTAGATGGTGCATGGTGCATCTTTTAGATGGGTGTAAATACCCACCTCCGTCTCCGACGTCGGTGTGTATTTACACCCATCTGAAAGTCGGTAATCATTCCATACAGGTATTCGTCAAGTCAGCCTGGAAGTAGGTGGCGCTGCGAACCCGGCTTTTGACAGGGGAACGGCCATCTTGGAGAAGCAACTACGCAATGCTAGGCCTATGGAGCGTTCGAACGTTCATTTACAATACTATCTAATGTGTGAGGATGATTAAAGTGCTTCTGAGGTACTTCTCTTGATAAAATCAAAGTTCCCTAAAATTTTAGATCAAATGAGAATGTGATAGCCATGGTTTAGACTGTTGATGCGATGTTAACAAATCACGGAAACAACCGGTTTTCTTTAAGTTGGCACTTTCAAATCATGTCTGGATATTGTATCTAATCCTATTTAAACGATCACATGTAAAGACAATATTTTTTCACCATTTAACATTCTGACAGCGCTTTGTGGTCACCAGCAATATGGCGGACTGAGTCCGTTGTCAGGGAAATTTGCATAACTTGGAGGGTATTTTAAACCGGAAGTCACCAGATGACTCGGAGAATAAAAACATAGTTCTCCCATATTACTATATACCTATTGCTGTAACTAACGTAAATACAACACGTTGCTATATATATGGTAACTAAGCTTTCAGCACTGCCGTGTAGTAACGAAAGTTATGCCTAAGGTCTTAACGGATGGATAATGACAGCCGGACATTAGCGACGCAATATACAGCGAAATAAAACAAATACACACACCTAACCACATAAAGTCCTAATATAATATGTAGAGACATAAAATAAGCAAGAATAAACCATAAATAAAAGTTTCACCGACCTTATCGAGCCATCTTATGAGGAGACTCGTAGACCGGAAGTGAGTCTGCAAAATGTTAACAACGTGTTAGAAAGGTAAAATATTAGCGAAATACATCGAAAATGTAAATAAAAATCATGAAACAATATTTCGTAATTATTACAACAATATTAATAGGTATAGAGAGCTTTTAAAATAATATCATAGTAAATACTAAACTATTGCATAACGATGGCAACAAATAGAACGAACTCGCTGCGTATTAAACTAGTCATCTGCTACCATGGTGGAGGATGACAGAGATTTCATTGTTGAAGCGAATAACGCTGAATATGAACCGGAATTTGAGGTCGTAGAAGCTACCGAGAATATAAATGCTGAAGATAATGACTTCAACGAAGTGTAGAAATATACATGTATAGAGATGAAAAAAAGCGAAGAAACAAAAAAAAAGATGGTAAGAGATCCACGAATGACTCATAAAAGAAGAGGAGTACAGACGCATAGATACTATGACTTCGGAGTTGTTTTTTGGAGAGTACACATGTTTATTGAATATATCATATATGCTTAATGAAACAATGAAACTTCATGTAATTTGTAATTGTATGGTCAATAAAGAAGAGCATTGCTAAAAAACAAATAGAAAAAAACGTGCGAGGATATTGCGTAGGGTCAACTCCAGGAGCATACAATCGCTGTTATCTGAAACCATTCAATATTTTATTCATTATCCGCCATTATCCAACTTATGGCATGCCGATTTTATTTCCCTTTAGACAACGCCATTTTTTCATACATACTATTTTCCGTATGCGCCATTTTTTGCAGCAGGGAGAATACAGCATATCTGTATGCGCCAGGTATGTCCATACAGAGCTCCTATAGGTTTACCATGGACACTTTGTATTAGGTGGATAGTATGGCCCGGCGTCCACCTACTACGATATGGCACCGATATGAACTACGATGAACATCCCAATAAAAAATGAAAATCGCGTCAGAAGGTCACCTAATATCGGGGCAGTTGACCACATTTCTGCGATTAGGTACCGATAAAAACCCCATACAATGCGTGGTGGATTGGCATGTTCGGAGTTGTTAAACCTACGATTAGGTAACTAGTTGATTTAAGTTACCCTTTAGGATGGATCTAACTATGAACCTGATTCCCTCTCCGGAATATTCAACAGATCTCAGCGAGTCCTAAGATCTGACCGCATGATGAATATGAAATTTCCGAGACCAAGAACTGAGCACTTCAAACGATCACCCATGTACAGAGGCTACAGCCTGTGGAATGCGCAGGACATTAGTTTAAAACAAGCAGCAACGAAATCTGAATTCAAGAGGTTGTTAAAAAACAACAGTCAGAATCCAAAACCCGAAACAACAGATGTAAACAAAAGACAGAAGCTACGAGATCATGTTTAGAGTAACGGATGCCCATATGTACACACAGTATCGCGAGACACCCCGAGAAACCCTGAACTGCCAGCTTGAAAAGGTATCTTGATATTTTTTTTTTCTGCCGGTTCTACCACAAGGGGCAGTTCTTCCACCGGTAGTTCTTAGGACGATATACAAGACTTCGGGCTTTACAAAGTATCCATCTTTGCGGAATGTAAGGTTGAGACTAAATGTGCACATTATTTGATACAGAGACCGGACCAGCCAAATAATTGATGAGAGAAGATGAAGCAATGAGATGTGATGAAGTGAATTGATACAATAAGGTTACCATAGGTATATACCATGTGTGTAGATATCAGAAATTACGACCACAATATCACTACAGCCCGGAATTCAAAACGACTCGGCAAATCCTTGCAAGTCTCAAAGCTCAAGGGATGGGTAATAAACCAAACAAGGTATGCTTCTATACATAATAATATTAATATAAATACATTATGTAAATGAAAAGAATATATTGATACATTCATAATGATTTACAAATATAAACAGACCACAATTCATATTTATTTGTGGTTTAATCATGTAATTGTGTATGTAAATGACGACGAGCTATAATTAAAAATAAAGGAAATATTTTCTAAATTTTGTGCCAAAAAATTTAAGTTCTAAAACAAAAATTTCCCGCTTCTGTGTATTTACAGTGCGAACCTCTGACTCCTGAAGATAAGGAGAAAATTTGGAATTCTGGTGCTTTCTCTATGGACAATCCTAAAGCCGGGCCCCCACCTACCACGATTCTGGTCCCGATAGGCCCTACGACAGCCTTCCCGACACCATTCCGACTCTATCGTGAGGTCAGCCAAAATCGTGGTAGGGGGAACAGCTTTCTGCGATTGTCTGCGATAGGCTGCGATTGAAAACGCCAATCGTAGAGGTCCTGATAAAATCCAACATATTGGATTTTTCGTAGCCTGTCATAGGGTATCGTAACCTATCAGGAAGACATCGTGGTCGTCGAGTATAATTCACGGATTGGATCACGACATAGGTCTACCATTCTGGGACCTTCCGATAGGCTACGATTTGGGCATTTCAAATCGTAGCCATCGGGGAGTATGTTGTAGATCATCGTGGTAGGTGGGGGCCCGGTCTAAGGGACATCGCAACTCCTTATGGTTTCTCACAACAAAGTGTTTTGGCCTGAGAGGCCGTCAGGAGGCCAGGCAGTTGGCCTGGGCAGATGTGAGACTAAACGTAGATGAGGAAGGAGTAACCTGTAACCTTAACTTTCTTCGAGCATACTACAAAGACCCGTCAAGGCGATGGTAATAGCAGCCGAGCTTTCTTGCCTAAAATGGGGTCTAACGAATTAATTCCGGAACGGTGCCCCATCCGGAGACCAAAGCTGTGCGAGTCGGGGGGAAAGCTTCCTACTGAGGACACCTGTACTTCTGCCAACAGAAAGGGGCGGGAGGGGGTGGGGGCAGAGGGTATTTTCTCTCATATACGGCGGGTGTGAAATACAGCTAAGACGCGTCTGTCGTATATAAGGCCTGGGCGTATATAAATGAAAACAAGTCAATATTCAGCCAATACATGCACTTCCGTGATGGCGTATATATGAATAAAACGGTGGTTTTCGTGCAGTGTTGAGATAGATGAAGAAATGGAATCAAGAATGATAGTATTGTTAATTAGCTGTTGTGGAGGAGATGTTCGAATCCTATAGAAAAACATCTTTCCATTATTATTTTTATATACACAATAATGACTGGTTTTGTATACAAGTGGCCATAATCTCCGAGTAGTTGATGTGAAGTAATATCTGAGCGATTAGCAAGGATATTATGTCATCAACTACGAGGAGATTATGGTAATTTGTATACAAAACCAGTCATTATTGTATTTATTACCCACAAGATTAATACCAAATCTATTGCAATTAAAAGGTTTCTGCAAGACATTTAGTTCCAGACAGCACAGCACTGTTAAGCGTGGCAGTAATTCAGTGTAGACTTCCACCAATAATATAGTTCGCCATTAACCTGTTATTTCAGCATGCAAAGTGTGTTATGACAGTGATTTCTGATGGTAAATGAGATTATTATGATTGATTCTAAATAATTAGCATTAAATGAACATTCAAGAACTTATTTCAAAGTGCATAATAATTTGACCTCATTATGGACAGAACTATCTTTCCGGAATCTCCTGCAGGAGATTCTGACATGGCAGAATCTCCAGGTAGGTAATTACAGGTGCCAACATGTATCTAAATACATGTAACTTGGTAAGGGTGCATTCTTCATGACCCTGTGCATACTGTGGAAGGCAGTTGATGGTTGTACCATTGTCATTGGCTCTATAGTTTGTTGGCAACATCTCTGCTGACTGGTCATGGCACATTCTCAGCCACGCAATAAATACAGCTCTCTCCGTGAACCAGGCACCACAGCTCAACAGACCGTGGGACAGTTCAGACACTCCAGAGGAATCCCGAGAGGTTACAGAGAACAAGCTGCAATCGTGCTTTCCCAGATTTGTGTATGATCATGAAGTACCTACTGGCCATCGCCTGCCTGGTTGCCATCAGCATGGCTGTAACCAGTGCCAGAAGCGTTGTTGTGAAAGATCTTCTCCGAGTACTCAAAGAGTTAAGGGAGTCTGTGAGTAAAGCCTTCATTTTATTTATATCAAGCTTTTAGTTGATAATTCATAACGCTAAGGTGAACTTCCGAAAAAAAATTCTGAAAGAAACAGAAAGTTGGGCAAACTTGGAAATTTAAAATATATTTAAGGCATAATGAATTTTTAGAACACAATTAAGTAGTGTGTAATACGGCATGGGACATAAAAAATCTATATACAGTAAAGATACATATGGAATTGTTTGATGCATGTTTTTCTTTACTTGAATACATAGACAATAGATGATTTTGTGGACAGGCGGCCGTAAACCATGAGAGGTTTACAGAACTGCCATTCCACAAAATCATCGTTTGTTGCATTTATTATCCATCTTTTCGAATAAATTAAACCCAGTAATTGCCATGTTAACGGGTAAAACAATAGGAACTATTTCTTTGCTCTATAGAATAAGGGACTATTTTCCCCGTATACCATGGTTTTGAGGCCGTATACCACAGGTTTGAATCCGTATACCACAGTCATGGTATCTGACAGGTTTTATACAATGGGTCGTGGTTTACTTGGTCCCCATACATTTTCAATGGGGGCTTTGTATACGATGGATAATAAATTATAATATCTGATAAAATATGTTTTAAAATTGTTGTTATGATCAGTACAAGAGGGTAGACCCTCTCGCGAACAAGATCACAACAACAACAATGAGAGGTCTCAGGGTTCTGAAACACGACATATCAGTTTTGTGCACTGTTTCGGCATATGATGCAAAAATACTGTACGGACTGCTGGTCCATACACTAAAATACTGACCACCTTGCCAAACACGTTTATTAACACATCGGTTGTTCAAAATTAATGATTTAAAAAAAAAATTGGGGTATATAGTAAATATATAACGTCCAACCATGCTTGTACAAGTCACAGTACTCGATGATAATTTAGGGTTTGTACGGAACTCGGCATAAATGCCTCGTTCCGTACAAACCGTAAATTATCATCGAACGAGATGATAATTTAGGGTTTGTACGGAACTCGGCATAAATGCCTCGTTCCGTACAAACCGTAAATTATCATCTCGTTCTGTGACTTGTACAGCATGGTCAGGACGTTCTATATAATTACTGTTCATGTAATGTCCTGTCTTGTCCTATTTCTTTTGCCTATTGAGCAAATAATTATACAGTTGTTGTATAAGCTGCATGTAAGAACGCCTATTTTGGTGAATGTATGCTTTGTACCTGAATAAAAAAATACAAAAAAATACTGAGATAACGACATAGAATTAAGATTAATAAAAATGTGTAATTAATCAGTTATAATAATGAGAGTGTGCTACTGGTAAACCTGATTATTGATGATACAAAAATCAATAAAATAATCAACTACAACTAAACTGGAGTAATTCAACAGGTTTTTTTTATTATTAGATTCATTTTAATCGATTGTTATACTATACAACCTTGTCCTAAATAAACTGATAATAAGGATTTAGGTTCTTGTTGTTCCACTTAGAATACATAAAAAAAAGATAAAGATTATGCTATTTGGTCATGGAGTATTTGTAGCACTAGGTATCACTTCGATCAACATTTTCTCCCAAAACACAGTGCCTATTTCATGTATATTGTGGTGATTACTATATACCCATGCCGTATATACTGTAAATATGCACCGTTTCGGCATATGACGTAAAAATACTGTACGGACCGCCGGTCCGTACACTAAAATACGGACCACCTTGCCATACACATTTATTAAAAAATTGTTTGTTAAGTCAAATGAAATTGATTTTTTTTTAATTTCGGGTATATAGTAAATATATAACGTCCAACCATGCTTGTACAATTCACAGAACTCGATGATAATTTACCGTTTGTACGGAACTCGGCATAAATGCCTCGGTCCGTACAAACCGTAAATTACCATCTCGTTCTGTGAATTGTACAGCATGGTCAGGACGTTCTATATAAGTACGGTAGAGTAGACAAACTGGTTCCCCCGGACTTGGTCATGAGAGGAGTCCAGCGGGATAGTCTCAGGGCTCCCCACGTGAGCGGCTGTCATGTGATCTAGACATCCTATAAATAGACAATAATCGATGGTTTTGTGGACAGGCGGCCGTAAGCCACGAGTGGTTGACGCTTAGTAATACATGAGCGCTAGCGAGTGTATTACGAGGTCAACCGCGAGTGGTTTACAGAGCCGCCACAAAACCATCGTTTGTTGTATTTATTATCCATATTTTCGAATAAATTAAACCCAATAATTGCCATATTGACGGGTATAACAACAGGAACTATTTCTTTGCTTTATAGCAAAAGGGACTATTTTTCCCGTATACCATAGTTTTGAGGCCGTATACCTCAGGTTTGATTCCGTATACCACAGTTATGGTATATGACAGGTTTTATACAATGGGTCGTGGTTTACTTAGTCCACATACATTTTCAATGAAGCCCTCTTTACAGGGGTAAAGATGACAGGAATGATCTCCCAACAGAGACCCAGGACAGTTCTCTGTACACTTATAAAAAGCATATAAAAATCAAATTCACGTATGGCTTAGAATCCCTAGAGTAGTTCCGATAGAGACCGACAGTTAAGATGAGTAAGCTTAGTAATTTATATAGCCAACTGTCCGAAACCGTGGTAACTTCCCCGTCTCAACTCATTATTACTTCATACATACTGTAAATACTGTATACTATGTGTCGAGATGAGTTACTGCCCTAGATTTGACCGTGTTGTAGAGTGGCCAGAATACCTGCTATTGCAGAGTCCACTGTTTTTATCCTACCCCTAATATAAAATCCCATAGGCTTAACATTGGGTTTCCGTATGCCAGTCAGCATGGCATACGGAGTTTTATATGCCACTAGTGGCATACAGCATTGTTATCACGTAACATTCCAAAATCGAGGAGATAGGGTAGGATAAAATCAAAACCTGATTCGTTTTAATCTTGTCCACCGCATTCCACTCCTGAAGTTTTGGCTCCAGACTTCACTCGGCTTCGCCTCATGAAGTCACTTTGCCAAACTTTAGTCGTGGAATACGGTGGACAAGATTAAACCTCATCCAGTTTTACGATAGTACTCCTATTTTTGTGCAATAAAAAAAAAAAAGAAAAAAAAAAAAGGGGGCTTTGTATACGATGGATAATAAAAGGATGACAGCTGCTCTAATGCGTCACTTGTGGCTTGGAGCTCATAGACGGATGAGCTCAGCTGCTAAACTCAACCACTCTGACCCTTTGTGATACGCATTAGCCTAGTTCTTAGAGTTGATGCGACTACTACTCCGTGGGCTACCCTTAGAACCTAATTGATGTAAAACCCTGATTACGAGAATGTATTACTCATCAATGCTTGTGCACTGTGTTTGGTCTCCGACTCTTTATTTACATCACATTACAATATATATATAGAAGTTGAGAGACTTAAAAATATTCACCAAATTAGGTCAATTTGATAAACATGCCATATATTTGGACTTTTGTTGTTACTAAAGTACTACTCTTACAATATTTACAGGATTTGAACAAAAGGTCTGGTGAGTATATCCAGTATTTATTTGTGGGCAAAATTGGATTCCCAAAGTCAAGTTGTTTCAACCTTATTAACCAGTGTGATAAAAAGAAATTATCTCTTGCTATCAAAGACATTTTTTTCAACATTTCCTTTATTGCCCAATTTGGAGCTTAAGATTCTAATATGAGTAAGCAAGGTTGCACCTCCTTAGCACTAACACTATCGTTATCATTACCAACTAAACCAACACCATTTCTAACCACCTGTATATGTTAAATATCATGCTTAGTGAATCGTCAATTACTTAATTGATAGTGTTTGTTTGTTTGAGTAGTTTAACGTCCAATTTGTTCAATTAGACTTATTTTGGGTTTGACTGAATCTATGAGATGAATGAAGGAAGAAATCCCACCCTTACACATTTACCGAGGTGGGAGTTATTTTACTTCCCACACCACATAGACATGATATGAGAAGGTTTGGCCTTTGATATAGCAGTAAATCTACCACTGCTGGGGGTTGAAGGAGAAAAGGGGCTGCAGTGGGACCTGAATCAACAAAGTCCCATACTCTTTACCACTGAGCTAACTCCCCACCCACCCCAGTTGCTTTAGTTATGCTTGCTTGCACAGGAGGAGGCGAGGCGACCAAGAGGGTGAACAGATTGGTAATTTCTGTCCACCGCAGCAGACCATTAATAGTGTATCATGTGATCAACCTTGTTTATATTATGAGTTAACCGATACATTACCATCACAAAGAACTATTAGTATTATCATTATCATTATAGCTACCATCATTATATACTTCTTTCTTTTTTAATTTTTTATTCAGGAAAGTTCACATACAAACTTTATTGCGATCTACCACTTGCCCGATTTGTGCATTTGGGTATCACAGTTGTAATAGTTATAGGCATTCTTACTAAAGTGGGATTCACATGGTGGGATTCACATACCTCACAGGCCGTTTGTCTGAGACAAATCCTCTTGAGATTTGGTACTGGAGCACAATCTATTTGTGTGAATGACAGGGTTCCATTTTGCTGGGACAACCTTTTTCCCTTTCAATTGTTGGTGACAATCACCCCTAACATAATCTCATGAGATTTTGACTTTAAACAGTTTAAAATCTAGAGGGGCATTTTGGTGAGACAAATTGATTTCACATGTTCTCCCCAATCTGTGAGTCTCAATGGTCCTGAATTACACCTATTCACATGGGAAGTACCCTAAGTCGGCGACTGTGTACCCTGTGTACCTTGTGTACCCTGTGTGCCCTATGTAGGGGTGTAGGGGTGAGACTTTGTACCTGTTAAGTCTTCCCATGTGAATTGAATCCGCCATGTTACCCTGGGACTGTAGAACATCCAAATCTGCAAAACTTTGTACCAGGCAGGAAATAGTAGCCGACTGGTGCAAAGGTGTGAAGTACACTAGTCTCAGGTCCATTTGTCCCATGTGTGAATCCCACTTATGGTGACATCACTGCTGGTATAACAATTAGTTTAACAATTACATGTTAAAAGGAACGTCAGATACCTAGAACGTAGAAGAAAATAAATGGTATTAACCTATATGAGAAAATTGTACCTTAGTCAATATGGTGCACTGGAGATCCCAAATGGTAATGATGAAAATAATGACGGTTCGAGGCTTAGATCACAAAGCAAACTCCTTTTTGTGGTTAATAGGCCTAGAACTGAATTCTATAAAAAGTCGCCAGACTACAGAGGTTGACATTTGTGGAATTCCCTCCCAGAAATCATCAAATCACAGCCCACAAAAATTGCTTTTAAGAGAGAGCTTAAGAGGGTACCCCCACCTACCACGATAGGCAACAACATGCTTCCCGATCGCTACGATTTGAAATGGGGAAATCGTGACCTATCGGGAGGTCCCCAATAGGTCCAACAGTTTGAAATCGTAGAGCGTGGCAACGCCTTGGGAGGACCAATAACATAAACGCTGACCACAATATCTTCCCGATAGGCTACGATACCCTACGACAGGCTACGAAATTTCCAACATGTTGGAAATTATCGGGACCTCTACGATTGGCATTTTCATTGCAGCCTATCGTGAGCTGTCGTAGACAGAATCGCAGAAACCTGTTCCACCTACCACGATTTTGCCAGACCTCACGCTTCAATCGGAATGGTGTCGGGAAGGCCGTCGTAAGGCCAATTGGGACCAGAATCGTGGTAGGTGGGGGCAGGCTACAACTCTCTTGCGGAAATAAAATAGATTTTCAGGAATTTAATTTATTGTTACCACGTTTCCTCCAACATCAACCATCCCGTCATCTAAGCCCAGTGTTTTAACGTCATTTTCACGCAGCCTTTTGGCTTCAGGTATATTTTGCCCGAATATAAATGAATTTATGTTACAGTTGAACCGATTCTAAGCATCTAATGAACACCCATCTTTTTCATCTCATCATATTATCATATTGACCTTGTACTGTTGTTGAATTTGAAATATCTCTCGATTATGAGGCCAACATTGTTCAACTGGCCGTAATTGAAAATCAACCAATGTCATTGAATTACGTCCAATAAACTTGATTAAAAAAAAAAATAGTAACAAGAAATAGTGATTATATAAGTATATAATCAAGGTACATGTGAATTTAGAGTATACACCATATACTCAAACATAAAGAATAAGTGTACCACTTGGAGTTGTTGTTAGCTAAACCCAGACTAAAATTGACGCTGATTCTCACAGACCCGACGGATCCATTAGACAGCGGTGTCAGGACGTGTCGTAGACGTTGCTGGTTGCCGTAAAAAGGTGCCCATGGTTCCGACACACTACTACAGTGATATCAAGGAAACCACAACACTCCACGACAAAGGTCCAGTCGTAGCAAAAATTGAACATGTTCGATATAGTCATAGCCTTGTTGGAAGACCCCCGACAGGCCCCCGACATGCTCCCAGTCACAGCCTGTCGTGGCCTTGTCGTAGACTCTCGTTGGAAACTAGGGTCCACCAACCACAAGCCTTGTCGTGGTTGGTGGACGCCCCCCTTTATCATGCTGTAATAGAAGACCACCAACCCAAGGTGAATTATAAGAAATAATAACAAAAACATAAAACGATGAAATGTAGTGGAGCCAAATGTCTCAGATACTGTAAAGACCATAGAGGATAATTTGGAATTAAAGATAATTACTATAAGGACAATTGAGGAAATCGATGGTCTTGGCAATGTAAAAAAAAAATGACAGAACACATGTGTCGATTCAAAATGTTAATAACGCTTATGCTAATAGTGCAGTCATTGCTGAGGGCATTATGGTTAAGGGGCAATAAGGAATAGGGTCGTATTGTTGAGGGGCAGTTTGGTTGAGGGGAAGTATGGTTGAGGGGCAGTGTGGTTGTGGGGCAGTATGGTCGAAGGGCAGTGTGGTTGTGGGGAAGTATGGTTAATGTGCAGTGTATATGTGGGGAGTAAAGGTTGACGGGCAGTGTAGTTGTGGGGAAGTATGGTTGAAGGGCAGTGTGGCTGAGGGGAAATATGGTTGATGTGCAGTGTGGCTAAAGGGAAGTATGGTTGAAGGGCAGTGTGGTTGTGGGAAAGTATGGTTGAAGGGCAGTGTGGTTGAGAGGATATAGGGTTGAGGGGCAGTGTGGTTGTGGGGCAGTATGGTTGAGGGGCAGTGTGGCTAAAGGGAAGTATGGTTGAGGGGCAGTGTGGTTGAGGGGAAGTAAAGTTGACGGGCAGTGTGGTTGTGGGGCAGTATGGTTGAGGGGCAGTGTGGCTGAAGGGAAGTATGGTTGAGGAGCAGTGTGGTTGAGGGGAAGTAAAGTTGATGGGCAGTGTGGTTGTGGGGCAGCATGGTTGATGTGGAGGGTGTGGGTAGTATTGTCTATTCATGTGATTCTCGATGCAGTTAGATACACCTTTTTATTGAGCATGCATGCACGATATACATTGCTGAAAGGTCAGAATGGTCAGATATAGACTTCCAGCTTGCTGAAAAAAAAACTAACCCCTCACTATCTGCATGCAATTCACTGTGATATTGAAAAAGGAGCAGGGTGCCAGTGTCTCAGGGTCTTAGAGGCGTGCTCAGCTAACCATGACCAATCACTCAAGACCGAAATACCTCATTAACCCACTATTGCTTGATATGTTTGGATCCTAGACTCAAGCAGTTGCAGAAATGGCAAGTTGACTGGGTCCAAGTGGGTTACAGAAAACTATCTATACACTGAATGTAACCCAAACCTTTTAATTGTTATTCATCTATAACTCCGTGGTCCTATATGTTGCCCACATGGGCATAAATACACAATATTGACTGGTTTCAGATACAAGGGGCTGTATGCTCCGAGGAGTTGATGCGTGGTAATATCCGAGCGTATGCGAGGATATTGCGTAGAGTCAACTCCGAGGAGCATACAACTGCTTTTATCTGAAACCAGTCCATACTGTATTCATCATCCACTTTTTCTGGGCAAGTGGCATGTCGACATCAGTTCATCTTAATTATGCACTATTCTTCCGTATGCACTATTTTTCCATATGCGCCACCCAGAGCATACAACATATCCGTATGCACCAGGTATGTCCATACACACTCCCTATGTGTTTTCTATGGACA
Organism: Alentia gelatinosa; assembly: GCA_950022655.1. NCBI lineage: Eukaryota > Metazoa > Annelida > Polychaeta > Phyllodocida > Polynoidae > Alentia > Alentia gelatinosa. The sequence goes on along the minus strand of OX465593.1, from coordinate 36,204,082 downwards.
CTTTGCATTTGGTGGATAATAATGTGGATAACGCTTTGACTGCTCAGTAGTGAGGGACTCGCCATGACTTTAGGTCAGGAAGGCATATTAGGGACTAAGGTGGGATCAGGATTCAAATAGTGTTTCGCTAAGAATTCTTATAGATTGATTTGTGCTGCATATCTAATTAATTTAAGGAAGCATTTGCTTGTATGTATTAAACAAAGGAAAAACATTGTCTGAAATTAAAATGTAAATGCATTGCATCATTTCTGTAGCAGACCACTGGTCGTGGAGAGTGTATGACCACTCTCCGCAGTATCTCTACCTTCCCAGTGGTGGAGACAAAGTCGCTACCCTGTGCTACCGCTTACGCACGGGTTAGTTTGGATTGATCTGAGCTAGGCTGGGAGATGCGGGATCTACTACCAAGCTTAGCCTAGGACTCCTGACTATTTAGGTATACAGGTTTTATTATACCTAGCGACGTAACAGTTCCTTGGTGCTGCGGGGCACCAAGTAATGCAAGGGGAGAGATTCTGGTCTCTTCACCGTTGAAAGGTTTACTGGAAAACCTAACCAACAACGAGGCTTCAGGTGTTCACTCAACTGAGAGGCACCATGAGGAGACCTTTCAACCTGCTGCAGACTCAGCCTATATAGTGACTAAGTTACGTAATGCGGGCGACCCCGTAGTATTTGCATACACAGGTCCACCTGCCTTACCGCACAGCGGGGATCAGCACTCGTGCCACCTAGCATGAAGTGAAACAAACACGGCTCGATTACCCTGACCCCTACACTTCCAACCATGCCTTATTTCTCCATTTTCTGCCTACCATGACAGTGCAGTAATATGGTACCCTTTATATGTCTGTATCTTTTTTATAGCATAAGTTATGAGAACTTTAGTATAGCAGGTCAAAATATCTAGATTTCAGTCCCCAATATGGTTGCGAGGCCTATAGATAGACAGAAAATGGATATGTTCTAAAAAAAATGAAAGTTAAACTCTGACTGGAAAGTGTGTTTTCTATTGGTTTACCAGAACTACAACTTCCCAAGCAAGGGATATGTTTTACCAATGGAAAGCACATGAGTTGATATTTGCAATGATATCACACACATTTCGTGATATAAAATATATATGAAGACAATAAAAAAAACCTGTTCTTATCCAAGTCTTGTTACATGAAAGATAAGATTCCACATTCCATATTGTAGGTTTCAAATGAAATCCCATTTTCTAGCTCTTCTGAGCTATATTGATCCAATTAATTTTCTTCCTTATTTTTCCTGTGTCATTTCAAAATAGCAATATTTTATCTGGGATTAAAATGATTTTATCAAATTGTTTGATATTTCAAATTTGGAGTGATGTAGGTCAAAACTTAAATTTTAAGTTGTTTTAAAAAAACTTTCTTTTTAATGTTGCAGATACTGGTGCTTATGGTAAGTAATAGATAAAAAATGTTCACCACAATATCACAGCATATGTAGTTATCACAAAGATATATTGTATATGCATTATTTAGTTAACTACACTTGTTAAGTAGTTATATTGATATGTTATTGCATGATATTATCTTTTTTCAAATGGCAAGGAATATCCTGATTGGCTGGTGGCTCCCTCTTTGAGCCGTCCTTCTATGCCACCAGGGACCTGTTTCACTAATTTCGTTACAAAAGTGTTAAGTCAGACATGAAAAGCGGCACCAACAGTGCAAGTAAGAATGGACAAAACGAAGTCACATTTCATAACGCATGTCACATCTATTATCGCATGTTGTGTCACAATGTCGGTGTTGTGAACAGTGACACTACAGTGTTTATGCCAGCGCTACTTGTGTTGTCAAGTAACTAGTCAACCCAATCTGTCTGTATGGTGTCACAGATGCTATCTAGACATGTCACAAAACTAGTGAAACAAGTCCCAGGTTCCTCTGTAAGCCACTAGGGGAAGCCAAATATTCATACTCAAATGGTAGACGATTTCCTAATTATCCTCTATATAGACTGTTATCACACCTCAGACTCAGTGTAAATACATACTGCTCCCAGGGATATAGTAATTCTGTACGTATTGCGTGATATGCCGCATATTGTGTATCTTTGGATACGTATTGAATGCTTTGACTGACATATTGCGTGCTTTGACTTTCATATTATGTACTTTGATATAACGCTATCTGATTGGCTGAGAAGCCGGTAGCACTAGCCTGAGCGTAAAATTCAAACATGCCAGACCTCATCACATTGCAAGTTCAGAGGCATTTTATAAATATCCCGGAATGAGTTAATTTGGAATGAGTTAATGTGCACAGAAGAGAACGACCGATCCCATATATGTTGATAAAACTAACCTAAATATGAGAGCTCATGACCAAGTGTGCAGCCTTTTTTTTTTCCTTTTTCAAATTTTCCTTTATTGGCATCGTTTCTTTTATTTTACATTGTACACATTTGGTTGACTTCAATCTTTTCGTTGAAAAACCAATAAAGGATGCCAGCCTGTCAGCATGGCTCTGCTGGTTGCTGGTTTTAATCAGGCACCATTACACTGTAGCTAAATAACTGGCTTTTGCATTCCTACACATACTACAAACCAAGTGCACTGTTTACCTTGTCACCTACTATTATCAAACCATTTTAGCATACCATAATTAAATAGGTACTTCCATTATTCACAAACACAATAATAAGGTGATGTATAAATTCACAATATTTCATAAACTTAGTCTCACATAGTTCTATATAATATAGTATATATACAGTGGATAGTGTTATACAGTGTGTCAGGTTAATATACTTTCGTTCATAATAGTTTTCGTTAAGTCTTTAAAGGCTTTCAATGTGGGAGTATTCAAAGAGTATTAGATACAAAACTACTAAAGCCTGGAACCTCCTCCCCAACAATGTGCATGCAATGAAGTCCCAATCTACCCTAAAAAAATACCTAAAAAAGAAAAGAAACAAATAAAGATAATGTGATTTCTCAATCTTAAAAATCCTATATAAGGCACCCGTCATCTGAAGGTCAATCTGCACCATGTACCGAATTCAAAATAAAATATGTAGGACCTGAAAAATCACCCTACAACCATAGTACCATCACCACCACCATCAGCATCATCATCATCCTGAAATAAAGATATCACAAGTTCAACCTATAAAATGTGGGCAGTAGGCCCAGGTTTTTCTATAAAATGTCTCTGATGTAGAGTAGTATTTACCTACAAATCTAGTCACTCGACATCACTGCAAAAAGTGACCTATGTATGAAACTGATTGTAAGGAAGACAGACCTCTGAGCCTAGAGCTATCAGTATAAATAAAGGAATAAAAAAATTTAAAAGATTTACCAAATATTTAGGTATCTAACATGGGGAATTCACCTGATACAGTTTGGATAGCTTAGATATAGGAAATCCATCAATTACAACGTTGTTGGGTCACTCCCCATAACCCCTCCATGTTGACACTGTCAAACCCTAGGTAAAGTATTCACCCCTGATCTCTATTCTGGGGTGAACAGCTATCCTATGTTTTTAGGCGAGGCACTGTGCAGTTAGGGAACCAGCAAGGAAAACTGAACAAAATGGCTGGATTTGAGAACCAGCCAAGATCGACTGGAAAACTACCTCTAATACACACTTATAAAGTGAGAAGGTTGGCCAAGACAAATGGGTACAAATTTATCCATTCAATTTTGTTTTCACACATGTCAGACAGTGGCCAGTGAGAAATGACGACCTGGTGGAGGGCTCTATGGCAGAGGAACGGGGCCCTGTACAGGGCCAGGTACACTGGCTAATCAAACCCACCTTCAAAGCAAGCATTACACTGGCAGATGATCTGTCTGTGCATCACCCACTGCGGAACGGGAGTGACTTTGTTATTATCAATTGTTTTGGAATATTTGAGATATCTAAACAGTATCAGTTGAACACCCCACATTAGATACCTCACTATTTACTAAATATACACATTAACTTGTTCCGGGACTTTGTAAGCCATCCGAAAGCATGTGAACTGAAGACTATCAAAACCGGAAGTTCAAGGAACAGAATGTGCCTGTTGAGCATGCTAACAAATGTCACACTCCTAATCATAGTCTCTGAGAGTTATGGTAAGGTTGAGAAAACCTAAGTTCTGCTTCGGTGAGTGCGTTCAAATTCTCCAAGCGGAGCATAGGTCTCTTATGAACCATCGAGAAAAGAAATTATGTGTTCAGAGAGTAAATCTTGCTTGTGCAGGTGCAGGTTACTTCCAGATTAGTATTTCGATTTATCTCTCCCCCTGATTAAATTTCCAAAGGCTTAACATTGGTATATCATTCTCCATTCCCCCTCCAAGTATTGCAGTCCATTGTCTATGGTCTATATCCTTTTTGTTGCCCATTATTTTAGTGTGTACAGGTTCGCCATATTTTTCTAAAATCACCGGCTCCTCCCTTCCCCATACCTCTCATCTGTGGGGCCATAATAATGGCCTTTGCCGACCTTCGACAGACTTAGTATGTAGAAAGTAAAATAATGAGTGTAGTCGAATGGATTGCCAAAAAGAGGTGGAGAAAATATAGGTGTTGTATGGTTGAAGAAGTCGTGATGAATGGGACGTGGGTAGGAGGTGAGAGTGGGTAGTGAGAGTTGGGAGTGTGTTGAGTTTTCTGTCCACCAGATATCAGCAGTGATCGGTCCTGCCCAACCGGCAGGACCACACCATCTAATCTTATATTCCATTTATCAAACCTTTCTGGTCTGCCTTTGGTTTTACAGATCTGTTGTTCAACTCTGAGCATGTAACCTAATTCTGTTAGCCAAGTACAGGGACCCATTTCAATAGTTTGGGGAGTCAAAGGGAATGGCCACCACAATTGTGAGAGCAATCAGTGGCAATAACAGTGGGAGTTATAAAGTCTTGTTTCATAAGTGGCATAGCTGTAGCGATCCCAGTGCTGTTCGCTATGCATGCATAATGAACGAGACATTTGATAAATCTATTTTTAATGAATAATCCAATAATTTCCAATTATTGCCCCTGTTTTTTTCCAACATTTCTTGTAGCATGAAAGATTAGAATCCCCATTCCATATTGTAGGTTTCAAATGAAATCCCTTTTTCTAGCTCTTCTGAGCTAAATTGATCCAATTAATTTTCTTCTTTATTTTCCCTGTGTCATTTCAAAATAGCATTATTTTATCTGGGATTAAAATGATTTTATCAAATTGTTTGATATTTCAGATTTAGAGTGATGTAGGTCAAAACTTACATTTTAAGTAGTTGTCAACAAACTTTTTTTTTATCATTACTGGTGCTTCATATTGTAAGTAATAAATTAAAAAATGTTCACCACAATATTACAGCATATGTAATTATCACAAAGATATATTGTATATGCATTATTTAGTTAACTACACTCGTTAAGTATTTATATTAATATATTATTGAATGATATCATATCAACAGTGCAAGTAAGAATGGACAAAACAAAGTCACGTTTCATAACGCATGTCAAATCTATTGTCACACATTGTGTCACAATGTCGGTGTTGTGAACAGTGACACTACAGCGCCTCTTGTGCCAGCGGAACTTCTGTTGTCATGAAACTAGTCAACCCCAATCTGTCTATATGGTATCACAGATACTATCTAGACATGTCACAAAACTAGGGAAACAGGTCCCAGGTTCCACTGTGAGCCACCAGGGGAGGCGAAATATTCATACTCAAATGGTAGACGATTTCCTAATTATCCTCAATATAGACCGTTATCATACCTCAGACTCAGTGTAAATACATACTGCTCCCAGGGATATAGTAATTCTGTACATATTGCATGATACGCCGCATATTGTGTATCTTTAGATACATATTGCATGCTTTGCCTGACATATTGCATGCTTTGACTTACATATTATGTACTTTGATATAACGCAATCTGTTTGGCTGAGAAGCCGGTAGCACTATTCTAAGTGGAAAATTCAAACATGCCAGACCTCATCACATCACGAGTTCAGTAGAAATTTATAAATATCCTGGAATGAGTTAATGTGCTTATTTATTAGATATCAAGGTATCTAACAAGGGGAATTCACCTGATACAGTTTAGATACTTAGATATAGGAAATTCATCAATTATAACGTTGTCGGGTCACTCCCCATAACCCCTCCATGTTGACACTGTCAAACCCTAGGTAAAGTATTCACCCCTGATCTCTATTCTGCGGTAAACAGCTATCCTATGTTATTAGGCGAGGCACTGTGTAGTTAGGGAACCAGCAAGGAAAACTGAACAAAATGGCTGGATTTGAGAACCAGCCAAGATCGACGGGAAAACTACCTCTAATACACACTTATAAAGTAAGAGACTGCTATTTTGAAGGTTGGCCAAGACAAATGGGTACATATGTATCATTCAATTTTGTTTTCATACATGTAAGACAGCAGCCAGTGAGAAAGGATGACCCGGTGGAGGGCTCTATGGCAAAGGAACAGGTCAGATACACTGGCTAGTCAAACCCACCTTCAAAGCAAGCATTACGCTGGCAGATGAATTGTCTGTGTTTCACCCACTGCGGAACTGGAGTGGCTTTGTTATTATCAATTGTTTTGGAATATTTGAGATATCTAAACAGTATCAGTTGAACACCCCACGTTAGATACCTCACTATTTACTAAATATGCACATTAACTTGTTTCGGCACTTTGTAAGCCATCTGAAAGCATGTGAACTGAAGACTATCAAAACCGGAAGTTCAAGGCACAGAATGTGCCCATTGCGCATGCACGAAAATATGTTAACGATGGTGGCTCTCTCCTGTAGTTTGCTTGATTTTACCATCTTCTAATTGTTATCAGTTTAAAAGAACATTCCCCAACCGGTCATCCCTGCTTTAGCTTAAATTTCATTCAGAAAAAAAAATCCCTTTCAACCTGCTTGTTTCCTTCCTCTTTAATCTTATATAGTTTCAAGTTTATATGTTTTGATGGAATTTACCAAACTTTTCTGGTTTGCCTTTGGTTTTACAGAGCTGTAGTTCTTCTACAAGTGTGGAACCTAATTCTGTTAACGAAGATGGCAACATTTGTATAATAGTCTTCGCCTATATTTGTAGAATTTAATTGAATCTTTTTTTTGGTTGCTTATTTCCAAATTAAAGGTTTCAAAACACAAAGTTTTTTTTACTTATATCCGGATCTATTTTCACTGAGTGACAAAGCCAATTTTGTATTACTTTCTTTCTTCCCATGTGTTATTTTAAAATTGCTTGCTTTTATGTGGTCAGTCATCTGGGTTAAGGGGCTGTTCCATATATAGCCGAATCCTCAGCCAAAGTATGATTCTGACAGTATCTGATTTACTATCCGGGTACCATTGGTGTAATGGAACACCATAATCGGGTAAGATAGGTGCCGTAGGCCACAGTCACCATGGAGTTGTCCCATTACACTAATTCCATATAAGGAATACAGTAGACCGAGTAGCCAATGACTGCATTCGCAACAAACCCCGACCTTAACCCTGACCTCCTTGCATGATATTTTATCGCGTCTTGGAACGGCTCTTCAGTCGAGAGTTGACCTACAATCTAATGGGCTACAACCACCCTCCAGTCGGCTGCCGTTGGCCTCTGTGGTGTACCTTTTTCCATATGTCCGACGCATGCCAATACTATTACATTCATATTCCGCTAGGAATTTTTTACAGTTGGTGTCTTCTTGTGTCTGAACTAGGAACTAAGAGCTGCGACCTTGACCCCTAGCATGTTTACTGAGAGTGTCCATTTGAAGGTAGGGGTGTTCTCGAGGTGAATAAATGTTGGGTATAGTAATTATCCTGAGAAATGATATAATTCTAACTGTAAACATGTCATATTACAGTTTACAGGGCTAGAACTGTTGACCTAGGATGGGGTTGCGGGTACTATCTGCAGGGTTTCAGAATTCAAACAGCTGACCCCAGATGCTGTCAGTGTGTTGGTTTTAGGGCTTTATCCTACCCCTAATAAAAAAATCCAAAGGCTTAACATTGGGACACTTTATTCGGTCTGGAGTTCAGAAAAAAGAAAAAGATCGCTCTAGTGGGATACACTTGACAAATGACGTCATTTGCTAATATAGAAGTAATTTAGACGGGCGGGGTAGGATAAATTCTAAACCAAACTCGAGTTAGTCATGTTATTGTTCATCACACTCTGGCAAGATCGAGTATTACTGCTCTCGACTTCACCTCGCGCAGTAATAAGTGATCTTGCCATCGTGCGATAAACAACAACATGACTAACTCTTGTTTGGTTTCTCGTTAGTATTCACCATGAGTTATCAATAATCAGCAGAAGATTGTTGCCGAGTCTACCAGACCCAGGTCGACGATTATAGAAGGGCTGTCAGATGTATGGAGGAGGCCCTTTAACCTGATATTTCATAACTATTATCACTGCATGAAAACCACCGTTTTACATATGAATGCGCCCAGCTTATATCAGTATGACTTTTGCTTATACAAGGTCGTCCTATTCCCTGTGTATATATGCCTCATCTGTAGGCGGATATTTAAAAGCGTCCAGTGAAGAGGGCTTCACTCAGAGCGGGCAGCAGTAGGTGGCAGGGGGGAGGGGGGTGTTGGGGGGTGGCGGCGGCAGGGGGGTTCCCACTGAGGACACCTATACTTCTACCAACACAAATGGGTGGGAGGCAGCGGGGGAGAGGATATTTCCTCTCATATACGCTGGGTGTGAAATACAGCCAAGACACAGCCTTATATAAACCCAGGGCGTATATATATGAAAACAAGTCAATATTCAGCCAATACATGCACTTCCGCGATGGCGTATAAATGAATAAAATTGTCGTTTTCAGGCAGTGTATGCGAATACTGGTGAGTAAATACCTCCAGCTATTGTCTTTCCAATTAATTTTTTTTATATTTTTGATTAAGATTGATGTAGGTCGATACTTGAATTTTAAGTAGACATCAAAAGACTTTCTCTTTATCATTGCAGATGGTGGTTATTATGATGGTAAGTAAAAAGTTTTAAAATGTTTACCACCAATGGGTAATGCTTAAGAGCAAACACCTCAAGCTATGGTTTCCCTTTCCAATTAAATATTTCAATATTTCTGATTTGGATTGATGTAGGTCAACACTTAAATCTAAATTATCAAAAAACTTTTTTTTATCATTGCAGACCTAGGATGGGGTTGCGATCGGGAACAGTCAGAGAACTCTTACATTTTTGGGCACTATCGGCGGGGTGTCAGAATCTAAACAGATGACCCCAGATGCTGTCAGAGTGTTGGTTTTAGGGCTTTATCCTACCCCTAATAAAAAACTCCATGGGCTTGACATTTGGTCACTGTATCTGGTCTGGAGTTCAGAAATATGAAAAATATCGCTCTTGTGGCATACACTTGACAAATGATGTCATTTGTCAATGTAGAAGTAATTTAGATGGGCGGGGTAGGATAAATTCTAAACCAAACTCGAGTTAGTCGTGTTATTGTTCATCACACTCTGGCAAGATTGAGTATTACTGCTCTCGACTTCACCTCGTGCAGTTATACGCGACTTTGCTGTCGTGCGATAAACAAGAACACGACTAACTCTTGTTTGGTTTCTCCATAGTATTCACCATGATTTATCAATAATCAGCAGAAGATTGTTGCCAAGTCTGCCAAACCCAGGCCGATGATCATGAAAGGGCTGTCTGATGTATGGAACAGGCCCTTTAACCTGATATTTCATAACTATTATCACTGCACGAAAACCAACATTTTACATATGAATGCGCCCGGCGTATATCAGTATGACTTTTGCATATACAAGGTTGTCCTATTACCCGTGTATATACGCCTCATCTGTAGGCGGATATAAGTGTCCAGTGAAGAGGCCTTCACTCAGAGCGGGCGGTGGTAGGTGGTGAGGGGTAGGGGGGGTGTTGAGGGGTGGCAGCGGGGGGAGGGTTTCCCAATGAGGACACCTATACAACATGGGTGGGTGGGAGGCAGCGGGGGGAGAGGATATTTCCTCTCATATATTCTGGGTGTGAAATACAGCCAAGACACGTCCGTATATAAACTCAGGGCACATATATATGAAAACAAGTCAATATTCAGCCAATACATGCACTCCCAAGATGGCATATATAAAAATAAAATGGTGGTTTTCGTGCAGTTTATGTGAATGCTGTTGATTAAATACCTCCAGCTATTGTCTCCCTTTAGGTAGGTAAAGGGACCCATTTCAATAGTTTGGGGAGTGAAAGGGAATGGCCACCACAATTGTGAGAGCAATCAGCAGCAATTTCAATGGGAGTTATAAAGTCTTGTTTTATAAGTGGCATCGCTGATGATGATCCAAGTGCTGTTCGCTATGCCAGCTAATGAATAAGACATTTGATAAATCTATTTCTAATGAATAATTCAATAATTCCCAATTATTGCTCCTGTTTTTCCCCACATTTCGGTTTTTATTTGACATCTTGTAGCATGAACGAATAGAGTCCCCATTCCATATTGTAGGTTTCAAATGAAATCCCATTTTCTAGCTCTTCTGAGCTATATTGATCCAATTATTTTTCTTCCTTATTTTTCCTGTGTCATTTCAAAATAGCAATATTTTATCTGGGATTAAAATGATTTTATCAAATTGTTTGATATTTCAAATTTGGAGTGATGTAGGTCAAAACTTAAATTTTAAGTTGTTTTAAAAAAACTTTCTTTTTAATGTTGCAGATACTGGTGCTTATGGTAAGTAATAGATAAAAAATGTTCACCACAATATCACAGCATATGTAGTTATCAGAAAGATATATTGTAAATGCATTATTTAGTTAACTACACTTGTTAAGTAGTTATATTGATATGTTATTGCATGATATTATCTTTTTTCAAATGGCTAGGAATATCCTGATTGGCTGGTGGCTCCCTCTTTGAGCCGTCCTTCTATGCCACCAGGGACCTGTTTCACTAATTTCGTTACAAAAGTGTTAAGTCAGACATGAAAAGCGGCACCAACAGTGCAAGTAAGAATGGACAAAACGAAGTCACATTTCATAACGCATGTAACATCTATTGTCGCATGTTGTGTCACAATGTCGGTGTTGTGAACAGTGACACTACAGCGTTTATGCCAGCGCTACTTGTGTTGTCAAGTAACTAGTCAACCCAATCTGTCTGTATGGTGTCACAGACGCAATCTAGACATGTCACGAAACTAGTGAAACAGGTCCCAGGTTCCACTGTGAGCTACCAGGGGAGGCCAAATATTCATACTCAAATAGTAGACAATTTCCTAATTATCCTTAACATAGAGTTTGAGTTATTGATTCTGGTGGCTCTCCCCTGTGGCTTCCTTACCATCTCCTAATTGTAATCAGTTCATGTCAACATTCACCAACAGATCATCACTGTTTTTCCTTAAAACTGCATTCCAAAAAAATATATGAATATACCTGCTTTCATTCTTGCTTCCTTTCTTCTCATCTAATCTTATATTCCATTTATTAAACCTTTCTGGTTTGCCTTTGGTTTTACAGATCTGGTGTTCAACTCTGAGCATGGAACCTAATTCTGTTAGCCAAGTACAGGGACCCATATCAATAGTTTGGGGAGTCAAAGGGAATGGCCACCACAATTGTGAGAGCAATCAGCGGCAATAACAATGGGAGTTATAAAGCCTTGTTTAATAAGTGGCATCGCTGTTGCGATCCCAGTGGTGTTCGCTATGCCAGCATAATGAATAAGACATTTAATCAATCAATTTCTATTGAATAATTCAATAATTTCCAATTATTGCCACTGTTTTTCCCCACATTTCGGTTTTTATTTGACATCTTGTAGCATGAAAGAATAGAGTCCCCATTCCATATTGTAGGTTTCAAATGAAATCCCATTTTCTAGCTCTTCTGAGCTATATTGATCCAATTAATTTTCTTCCTTATTTTTCCTGTGTCATTTCAAAATAGCAATATTTTATCTGGGATTAAAATGATTTTATCAAATTGTTTGATATTTCAAATTTGGAGTGATGTAGGTCAAAACTTAAATTTTAAGTTGTTTTAAAAAAACTTTCTTTTTAATGTTGCAGATACTGGTGCTTATGGTAAGTAATAGATAAAAAATGTTCACCACAATATCACAGCATATGTAGTTATCACAAAGATATATTGTATATGCATTATTTAGTTAACTACACTTGTTAAGTAGTTATATTGATATGTTATTGCATGATATTATCTTTTTTCAAATGGCTAGGAATATCCTGATTGGCTGGTGGCTCCCTCTTTGAGCCGTCCTTCTATGCCACCAGGGACCTGTTTCACTAATTTCGTTACAAAAGTGTTAAGTCAGACATGAAAAGCGGCACCAACAGTGCAAGTAAGAATGGACAAAACGAAGTCACATTTCATAACGCATGTAACATCTATTGTCGCATGTTGTGTCACAATGTCGGTGTTGTGAACAGTGACACTACAGCGTTTATGCCAGCGCTACTTGTGTTGTCAAGTAACTAGTCAACCCAATCTGTCTGTATGGTGTCACAGACGCAATCTAGACATGTCACGAAACTAGTGAAACAGGTCCCAGGTTCCAGTGTGAGCTACCAGGGGAGGCCAAATATTCATACTCAAATAGTAGACAATTTCCTAATTATTCTCAACATAGAGTTTGAGTTATTGATTCTGGTGGCTCTCCCCTGTGGCTTCCTTACCATCTCCTAATTGTAATCAGTTCATGTGAACATTCACCAACAGATCACCACTGTTTTTCCTTAAAACTGCATTCCAAAAAAATATATGAATATACCTGCTTTCTTTCTTGCTTCTTTTCTTCTCATCTAATCTTATATTCCATTTATCAAACCTTTCTGATCTGTTGTTCAACTCTGAGCATAGAACCTAATTCTGTTAGCCAAGTAAAGGGACCCATTTCAATAGTTTGGGGTGTCAAAGGGAATGGCCACCACAATTGTGAGAGCAATCAGCGGCAACAACAATGGGAGTTATAAAGCCTTGTTTAATAAGTGGCATCGCTGTTGCGATCCCAGTGGTGTTCGCTATGTCAGCATAATGAATAAGACATTTAATCAATCAATTTCTATTGAATAATTCAATAATTTCCAATTATTGCCCCTGTTTTTTCCCCACATTTCAGTTTTTATTTGACATCTTGTAACATGAAAGATTAGAGTCCCCATTCCATATTGTAGGTTTCAAATGAAATCCCATTTTCTAGCTCTTCTGAGCTATATTGATCCAATTAATTTTCTTCCTTATTTTTCCTGTGTCATTTCAAAATAGCATTATTTTATCTGGGATTAAAATGATTTTATCAAATTGTTTGATATTTCAGATTTAGAGTGATGTAGGTCAAAACTTACATTTTAAGTAGTTGTCAACAAACTTTTTTTTTATCATTGCAGGTACTGGTGCTTCATATTGTAAGTAATAAATTAAAAAATGTTCACCACAATATTACAGCATATGTAATTATCACAAAGATATATTGTATACGCATTATTTAGTTAACTACACTCGTTAAGTATTTATATTAATATATTATTAAATGATATCATATCAACAGTGCAAGTAAGAATGGACAAAACAAAGTCACGTTTCATAACGCATGTCAAATCTATTGTCACACATTGTGTCACAATGTCGGTGTTGTGAACAGTGACACTACAGCGCCACTTGTGCCAGCGGAACTTCTGTTGTCATGAAACTAGTCAACCCCAATCTGTCTATATGGTATCACAGATGCTATCTAGACATGTCACAAAACTAGGGAAACAGGTCCCAGGTTCCACTGTGAGCCACCAGGGGAGGCAAAATATTCATACTCAAATGGTAGACGATTTCCTAATTATCCTCAATATAGACTGTTATCACACCTCAGACTCCGTGTAAATACATACTGCTCCCAGAGATATAGTAATTCTGTACATATTGCATGATACGCTGCATATTGTGTATCTTTAGATACATATTGCTTGCTTTGACTGACATATTGCATGCTTTGACTTACATATTATGTACTTTGATATAACGCAATCTGACTGGCTGAGAAGCCGGTAGCACTAGTCTGAGTGGAAAATTCAAACATGCCAGACCTCATCACATCACAAGTTCAGTAGAATTTTATAAATATCCTGGAATGAATTAATGTGCTTATTTATTAGATATCAAGGTATCTAACAAGGGGAATTCACCTGATACAGTTTAGATACTTAGATATAGGAAATTCATCAATTATAACGTTGTCGGGTCACTCCCCATAACCCCTCCATGTTGACACTGTCAAACCCTAGGTAAAGTATTCACCCCTGATCTCTATTCTGCGGTAAACAGCTATCCTATGTTATTAGGCGAGGCACTGTGGAGTTAAGGAACCAGCAAGGAAAACTGAACAAAATGGCTGGATTTGAGAACCAGCCAAGATCGACGGGAAAACTACCTCTAATACACACTTATAAAGTAAGAGACAGCTATTTTGAAGGTTGGCCAAGACAAATGGGTACATATGTATCATTCAATTTTGTTTTCATACATGTAAGACAGCAGCCAGTGAGAAAGGATGACCCGGTGGAGGGCTCTATGGCAAAGGAACAGGTCGGATACACTGGCTAGTCAAACCCACCTTCAAAGCAAGCAATACCCTGGCAGATGGATTGTCTGTGTGTCACCCACTGCGGAACTGGAGTGGCTTTGTTATTATCAATTGTTTTGGAATATTTGAGATATCTAAACAGTATCAGTTGAACACCTCACATTAGATACCTCACTATTTACTAAATATGCACATTAACTTGTTTCGGCACTTTATAAGCCATCTGAAAGCATGTGAACTGAAGACTATCAAAACCGGAAGTTCAAGGCACAGAATGTGCCCATTGAGCATGCACGAAAATATGTTAACGATGGTGGCTCTCTCATGTAGTTTGCTTGATTTTACCATCTTCTAATTGTTATCAGTTTAAAAGAACATTCCCCAACCGGTCATCCCTGCTTTAGCTTAAATTTCATTCAGAAAAAAAAATCCTTTTCAACCTGCTTGTTTCCTTCCTCTTTAATCTTATATAGTTTCAAGTTTATATGTTTTGATGGAATTTACCAAACTTTTCTGGTTTGCCTTTGGTTTACAGAGCTGTAGTTCTTCTACAAGTGTGGAACCTAATTCTGTTAACGAAGATGGCAACATTTGTATAATAGTCTTCGCCTATATTTGTAGAATTTAATTGAATCTTCTCTTTTGGTTGCTTATTTCCAAATTAAAGGTTTCAAAACACAAAGTTTTTTTGACTTATATCCGGATCTATTTTCACTGAGTGACAAAGCCAATTTTGTATTACTTTCTTTCTTCCCATGTGTTATTTTAAAATTGCTTCCTTTTATGTGGTCAGTCATCTGGGTTAAGGGGCTGTTCCATATATAGCCGAATCCTCAGCCAAAGTATGATTCTGACAGTATCTGATTTACTATCCGGGTACCATTGGTGTAATGGAACACCATAATCGGGTAAGATATGTGCCGTAGGCCACAGTCACCATGGAGTTGTCCCATTACACTAATTCCATATAAGGAATACAGTAGACCGAGTAGCCAATGACTGCATTCGCAACAAACCCTGACCTTAACCCTGACCTCCTTGCATGATATTTTATCGCGTCTTGGAACGGCTCTTCAGTCGAGAGTTGACCTACAATCTAATGGGCTACAACCACCCTCCAGTCGGCTGCCGTTGGCCTCTGTGGGGTACCTTTTTCCATATGTCCGACGCATGCCAATACTATTACATTCATATTCCGCTAGGAATTTTTTACAGTTGGTGTCTTCTTGTGTCTGAACTAGGAATTAAGAGCTGCGACCTTGACCCCTAGCATGTTTACTGAGAGTGTCCATTTGAAGGTAGGGGTGTTCTCGAGGTGAATAAATGTTGTGTATAGTAATTATCCTGAGAAATGATATAATTCTAACTGTAAACATGTCATATTACAGTTTCCGGGCTAGAACTGTTGACCTAGGATGGGGTTGCGGGTACTATCTGCAGGGTTTCAGAATTCAAACAGCTGACCCCAGATGCTGTCAGTGTGTTGGTTTTAGGGCTTTATCCTACCCCTAATAAAAAAATCCATAGGCTTAACATTGGGACACTTTATTCGGTCTGGAGTTCAGAAAAAAGAAAAAGATCGCTCTAGTGGGATACACTTGACAAATGACGTCATTTGCTAATATAGAAGTAATTTAGACGGGTGGGGTAGGATAAATTCTAAACCAAACTCGAGTTAGTCATGTTATTGTTCATCACACTCTGGCAAGATTGAGTATTACTGCTCTCGACTTCACCTCGCGCAGTAATAAGCGATCTTGCCATCGTGTGATAAACAACAAGACTAACTCATGTTTGGTTTCTCGTTAGTATTCACCATGATTTATCAATAATCAGCAGAAGATTGTTGCCGAGTCTACCAGACCCAGGTCGACGATCATAGAAGGGCTGTCGGATGTCTGGAGCAGGCCCTTTAACCTGATATTTCATAAATATTATCACTGCATGAAAACCACCATTTTACATATGAATGCGCCCAGCTTATATCAGTATGACTTTTGCTTATACAAGGTCGTCCTATTCCCTGTGTATATATGCCTCATCTGTAGGCGGATATTTAAAAGCGTCCAGTGAAGAGGGCTTCACTCAGAGCGGGCAGCAGTAGGTGGCAGGGGGGAGGGGGGTGTTGGGGGGTGGCGGCGGCAGGGGGGTTTCCCACTGAGGACACCTATACTTCTACCAACACAAACGGGTGGGAGGCAGCGGGGGAGAGGATATTTCCTCTCATATACGCTGGGTGTGAAATACAGCCAAGACACAGCCTTATATAAACCCAGGGCGTATATATATGAAAACAAGTCAATATTCAGCCAATACATGCACTTCCGCGATGGCGTATAAATGAATAAAATGGTGGTTTTCGGGCAGTGTATGTGAATGCTGGTGAGTAAATACCTCCAGCTATTGTCTCCCTTTCCAATTAATTTTTTTTAATATTTTTGATTTAGATTGATGTAGGCCGATACTTGAATTTTAAGTAGACATCAAAAGACTTTCTCTTTATCATTGCAGATGATGGTTATTATGATGGTAAGTAAAAAGTTTTAAAATGTTTACCACGAATGGGTAATGCATAAGAGCAAACACCTCAAGCTATGGTTTCCCTTTCCAATTAAATATTTCAATATTTCTGATTTGGATTGATGTAGGTCAACACTTAAATCTAAATTATCAAAAAACTTTTTTTTTATCATTGCAGACCTAGGATGGGGTTGCGATCGGGAACAGTCAGAGAACTCTTACATTTTTGGGCACTATCGGCGGGGTGTCAGAATCTAAACAGATGACCCCAGATGCTGTCAGAGTGTTGGTTATACATGCACTCCAAAGATGGCATATATAAAAATAAAATGGTGGTTTTCATGCAGTTTATGTGAATGCTGGTGATTAAATACCTCCAGCTATTGTCTCCCTTTAGGTAGGTAAAGGGACCCATTTCAATAGTTTGGGGAGTGAAAGGGAGTGGCCACCACAATTGTGAGAGCAATCAGCAGCAATTTCAATGGGAGTTATAAAGTCTTGTTGTATAACTGTCATCGCTGATGATGATCCAAGTGCTGTTCGCTATGCCAGCTAATGAATAAGACATTTGATAAATCTATTTCTAATGAATAATTCAATAATTCCCAATTATTGCTCCTGTTTTTCCCCACATTTCGGTTTTTATTAGACATCTTGTAGCATGAACGAATAGAGTCCCCATTCCATATTGTAGGTTTCAAATGAAATCCCATTTTCTAGATCTTCTGAGCTATATTGATCAAATTATTTTTCTTCCTTATTTTTCCTGTGTCATTTCAAAATAGCAATATTTTATCTGGGATTAAAATGATTTTATCAAATTGTTTGATATTTCAAATTTGGAGTGATGTAGGTCAAAACTTAAATTTCAAGTTGTTATAAAAAAACTTTCCTTTTAATGTTGCAGATACTGGTGCTCATGGTAAGTAATAGATAACAAATGTTCACCACAATATCACAGCATATGTAGTTATCACAAAGATATATTGTATATGCATTATTTAGTAAACTACACTTGTTAAGTAGTTATATTGATATGTTATTGCATGATATTATCTTTTTTCAAATGGCTAGGAATATCCTGATTGGCTGGTGGCTCCCTCTTTGAGCCGTCCTTCTATGCCACCAGGGACCTGTTTCACTAGTTTTGTTACAAAAGTGTTAGTCAGACATGAAAAGCGGCACCAACAATGCAAGTAAGAATGGACAAAACAAAGTCACATTTCATAACGCATGTAACATCTATTGTCGCATGTTGTGTCACAATGTCGGTGTTGTGAACAGTGACACTACAGCGTTTATGCAAGCGCTACTTGTGTTGTCAAGTAACTAGTCAACACAATCTGTTTGTATTGTGTCACAAACGCCATCTAGACATGTCACAAAACTAGGGAAACAGGTCCCAGGTTCCACTGTAAGCCACCAGGGGAGGCCAAATATTCATACTCAAATGGTAGAGGATTTCCTAATTATCCTCAATATAGACTGTTATCATACCTCAGACTCAGTGTAAATACATACCGCTCCCAGTGATATAGTAATTCTGTACATATTGCGTGATATGCCGTATATTGAATGATATAACAGATCCAATATTTGGCATATTTACTAATTGAAAGGTCTTCAAACATAATGTCTTTTTCACTTGTATCTAGATGAATTTTCACTGGTTGATATAGCCAATCCTACATAACTTTTCACTTTCTACCTGTGTTATTGTAAAACTGCATGTGTTCAGTCATCTTGTATTCATCTGATATTTCATGCTAAATATGTTAATGCTGGTGACCAAATACCTACAGTTATGGTCTTCCTTTGCAATTAGATAGTTTGATATTTTTGATTATGAGTGATGTAGGTCAACACTTGAATTTTAAGTAGTCATCAAAAAACTTTCTTTTCATTATTACAGATTACGGTTCTTCAGATGGTAAGTGAAAAAATGAACAAATGTTCACTGCAATATCACAATATGCGCATTTATCACTAAGATCTATATTTTGTGCTTTATTTGGCTAGCTGCACTCATTAGATAGTTATATTAATACATTATTTTATGGTATCATTTCAATTTATTTCAAAATGGCAAGTAACATTCTGAGTGGCTGGTGGCTCCCTCTGTGAGCTGGTCTTCTATGTCACCAAGTACACTGGCGGCTAGAGCTACACTATGCTAGCTCTGGTTGGGTTGAATCTGTGGCCGCCTTGACCCACTACTTGTTTTTTTTTTTGTTTTTTTTTAATTATTTGTTGCAGGTAATTCACCTTATACAAGATGGTCTTCCATTACAGCATTATACAAACTGTCCGGTCCATACAGAAGAATGCTTATACAAATCTCATTTTGGATGTATAGTAACAAAGGGTACACTAAGTACAACATGTGGAACCCTATTTTACAATGAACAACTACGCTAATTTGGCCTTAAACCACTCGTTTGGGTTTGGATAATTTATGAGATGAGATGTTGTGGTAAGTTTTGAAAGACAAATGGTAGCTTTCAATCAGCTTCACAGTAGACATTACTATACACAGGCAAAATTAAATACAAAGCTGTGACTTTTGATACTGCATTTTTGAAGCTACATTTGCTCGGGGCCCTTTTGACAGATTCCGGCAGGAGATTCCATGCCTTTTTCCCTCGGTATTTAGGGGATTTACGTAGAAATTCACTCCTGGGACGGACTTGTGTAAATAGACATTTTGATTTGGAACGTAGTACCATGGTAGTGTTCATATCATTCCTTGTTGTATTGCAAGGGGTCAAGTCTACATCACCATGCAATTTAATATACCACTTTCGTGTAAAAGAAAGTAACGGCTCTGTATGTCTACGTGCCAAGAAAGTGGTTTTTGTTGGTGTCTCTTATTCTCCAAGCAGATGTTTTATGTGACCTGGACCTATGGTTGGAGAATGTATTCAATTCTCACTCTTGAAGCTATTTTCCCATGTTCTTATTTCCTTTTATGTGTATTTAAAACAAAATAACTATAAAGGTAGACTTTATTATGAATTTTATGAGCTATGAATATTTCTCAATGAGTATTTGAGCTCTCAAAGTACACAGATGAAGAAAGCTACTTGGTCTGAGAGTGAGAAATTGTGGATATGACCAGGGTTTAATGTTACCAACCTCTTAGTTGGCACACAGCGTAGACAGAGGTGGCAGCTACTCTATGTCACCCGGTTCCTCTGTAAGCCGACAGGGGAGGTAAAATATTTACACTAAAATGGTAGACACATACATCGTGAACTACGAAGAAACAATTAACAATTTCAAGATGTTCTATTTAAATCGAGATGTAATATAGATTATAATGACAGGTCAAATGGAGCAAAGTATGGCAAATTATCAAAGGTCAATCTGGCGTTTATACTATGTCAAAATTTCTTTCCATTCAAACAATTATTTTTTTATCTATTGAATTCTGTATATAATTATTGATAATGCCTCTATGATGCCTGGACCTATCATGCTGCTGTAGCCAGGGGGAATGCCTGGAGGCATGATGCTGCAGTTAAAGGGTTGACAAACTCATAATTGTACTTAGATGATATTAATTTGAATCTTCAACTACAGTTCATGATTGAGCCTCTGAACGTTTAGTAACAGTTCACTTCTGAACATTTTTATCTTCATTGTAATGAGTATCGCTTCAACCCTTTTATTTCTTTTTAATTCATTTTGGAGTTATTGATTCTGGTGGCTCTCCCCTGTGGCTTGCTTGATTTTACCATCTCTTAATTGTAATCGGTTCATGTGAACATTCACCAACAGATCACCACTGTTTTTCCTTAAAACTGCATTCCAAAAAAATATATGAATATACCTGCTTTCTTTCTTGCTTCTTTTCTTTTCATCTAATCTTATATTCCATTTATCAAACCTTTCTGGTTTGCCTTTGGTTTTACTGATCTGATGTTCAACTCTGAGCATGGAACCTAATTCTGTTAGCCAAGTAAAGGGACCCATTTCAATAGTTTGGGGAGTCAAAGGGAATGGCCACCACAATTGTGAGAGCAATCAGCGGCAATAACAATGGGAGTTATAAAGCCTTGTTTCATAAGTGGCATCGCTGTTGCGATCCCAGTGGTGTTCGCTATGCCAGCATAATGAATAAGACAATTAATCAATCAATTTCTATTGAATAATTCAATAATTTCCAATTATTGCCACTGTTTTTCCCCACATTTCGGTTTTTATTTGACATCTTGTAGCATGAAAGAATAGAGTCCCCATTCCATATTGTAGGTTTCAAATGAAATCCTATTTTCTAGCTCTTCTGAGCTATATTGATCCAATTATTTTTCTTCCTTATTTTTCCTGTGTCATTTCAAAATAGCAATATTTTATCTGGGATTAAAATGATTTTATCAAATTGTTTGATATTTCAAATTTGGAGTGATGTAGGTCAAAACTTAAATTTTAAGTTGTTATAAAAAAACTTTCTTTTTAATGTTGCAGATACTGGTGCTTCTGGTAAGTAATAGATAAAAAATATTCACCACAATATCACAGCATATGTAGTTATCACAAAGATATATTGTATATGCATTATTTAGTTAACTACACTTGTTAAGTAGTTATATTGATATGTTACTGCATGATATTATCTTTTTTCAAATGGCTAGGAATATCCTGATTGGCTGGTGGCTCCCTCTTTGAGCTGTCCTTCTATGCCACCAGGGACCTGTTTCACTAGTTTCGTTACAAAAGTGTTAAGTCAGACATGAAAAGCGGTACCAACAGTGCAAGTAAGAATGGACAAAACAAAGTCCCATTTCATAATTATGTCACATCTATTGTCACATGTTGTGTCACAATGTCGGTGTTGTGAACAGTGACACTACAGCGTTTATGCCAGCGCAACTTGTGTTGTCAAGTAACTAGTCAACCCAATATGTCTGTATGGTGTCACAGACGCCATCTAGACATGTCACGAAACTAGTGAAACAGGTCCCAGGTTCCACTGTGAGCCACCAGGGGAGGCCAAATATTCATACTCAAATGGTAGACGATTTCCTAATTATCCTCAATATAGACTGTTATCATACCTCAGACTCAGTGTAAACAATCCTGCTCTCAGGGATATAGTAATTCTGTACATATTGCGTGATAAGCTGTATAATGTGTTTCTTTAGATACATATTGCATGCTTTTTTTCTTTGAAACCTTTATTTATACTTTAAGCAGTCTCAGCCTTACAGCTGGTTTCAAAGTCCGTCCAGTTTACATTCGTACGAAGTCATTTTCCTTTGGCATGATTTTGAGGCAACATTTTTTCCATTTCCTAATTAACATAGTACATTTAACACAAAATATATATGGGTGGTCAGGGAAAGGACCCCACAGAGAAAAAGAGTTGTTACACCACTTACACTTTGCAGTATATATAGTTGTATATGTATGATATCATTTTGATACTATGACATAACTTGTCTTTTATGTTTGCGGGAAAAGGAAATTATAACATACGTTCATGTGGTTATAGGTAATTAGGGTATCATTGATTTCAATATGTTTTTTGAGTTTTTTTAAACTCACTAGATTGTCAATGTTTCTTATATCCACTGGTAATTTGTTCCAGTATGTTGCTCCATAGTACATTATATTTCGCATACTACTATTTACTCAAGGTGTAGTAATCTTGAACAATGGGGCCTCTTTGCCCTTGCGTTTCTATTGTGTTCAACAAGCAAAGAGTTATCCCTTGATTTTGGATATAAATAAGTTAACACATGCATGATCCTTTGATCTTTTAGGTATAGTATTTGAGCTGAGCGATGGAGGACTGGTATATGGGTACATGGGTGTGACTTGAGGACTATACGCAACGCTGTATTTTGAAGTACTTGTATTTTCTTTACATCAGTAAAGAAACAGTTTGCGTACAACACATCTCCTTAATCAATTATCAGTAATAACATTGATTTGTAAATTTGTAAACATGCATTTTGTGTAATGTAAGGTCTTATCTTCTTCAGAATATATAACTTATGTAGAATTCGATTTGCTAGGTTATTTAGATAGGGTTTAAAATTCATTGCCACACGGGTCACACCCAGGTATCTGTATGAGGGCTCCCACTGGAGCATTTTGCCGTTAAGTGACAGTCTGCAGTCTATGAGATCTTGTCTTGGTATTTTTTTCCATAAATTCTCCATAGTTCCTTAAATTACTGATTTGTTTTTTTGTGTCTTAATTGTACGTTTATTAGCTGAGCACCATTGGTAAAGTGAATCTAAATCAGTTTGTAGGTTTCTAAAGATCTCAGTTGGATTGGAGCCGGTTCTATATAAAACAATACCGTCTGCATATAATAAGCAGTGGGTGTCCTCTAGTCCATTTCCTCTATTTAAGCAAGTTTTAAGGTCATTCACATGAAAAACAAATTACATGGGGCCCAGGATCGATCCCTATGGAACCCCACAGGTGATTGCTCCTGGGTCCGACATCCTACCATTTGCCATTATTGCCTGGGTCGTATTCGTTAAGTAACTTGTATACCAATTTAGTACATCTCCTATCAAGCCTAAATACTGTAACATTTTTATGAGAATTTGGTGATTAATGGTATCAAAAGCTTTACGGAAATCACTGTATGTATATATTGTTAGTTGTTTATTATTGAAGGCAGTGTAGATATGATTTGATAAATTTATGACAGTGTCTATTGTTGAGTGATTTTTCCTGAAGCCATTTTATATTTTAGTAAGCAATTTATTATTATTTTAAAAATCTATAGTGTAGTTGTGCGCAAATTTTCAATATTTTCCCAGGCAACGGCAACAGGGAAATAGGTCGTAAGTTGTTCACATCCATGCTGTTTCGCTCCTTTTTTAGGGGAATAACAATAGCATGTCTCCACTTCATCGGAAAAGTACCTGTGACAAGTGATTTGTTTAGTAAATATGTAAATTGATGACATAGGGCTCTAAGTTTGTTTTTTAAATACATCGTGGACAGGTTTGGCATTGCTGATGATCTGGTTATGTCAAGTTCTTTTAATAGTTTCATCACTTCCAACTCATCAGTTTCTATATCTCCCTTGGTACTTTCTGCCACAGGACCTTTATATTCCCATCTTTCATTGTGGGACCTTGCCAGGTTTGGGCCAATCCCAGTGAAGAAGTTATTTATATAGTTTGCAGTATCGTTGATTTGTATATCTTTTAGGGTTTCCTGGTTTTTTGGCTTATCTATATTTTCTATAACCAAACCCCATATAAAAATTCCAAAGCTTTTTTGCTATTATTTATATTTTCTTCAAGTTCATTTTGTATAAAGTTAGATTTAGCCTTTTTCACTGCAGAATTTGCATTATTCCATGCCTTCCTGGCAAGTTCCCAGTCTGACTCTTTTTTTGTATGTTTTGCTTTATTAAACAGGCGATATTTATCCTTAATTATCTCTAGAACTTCGTTGGTAATACGGTCCTCTCTGATGGTCTTGACACAATATTTTCTAATGGGGCATTAGGTCTAGATGATGAATAATTTTCTTATGCATCATTCCCCAGGTAAATTTGTGTCTTTAGAGTTAAAAAAAACTCTTCCCAGTTTTCCTCTTGTAGATTTTTCATAAAGGTGTCTCTGTGGTACTTTCTACTCGATCTCCCCAAAAAACAAGTTTTTTCATATATTATTTTTTGTTTAGCCTGTATCACAAAGACACCCTCATGATCACTAATCTGAGTCCTCAAAAGTCCTGACTTTGTATGGGATGAGGAGTTGGTATAAATGTGGTCCAAGCAACTATGCTTCTGTCCATGTCTTGTTGGGGCATCTATCAATTGTTTGAAGCCATTGGATTTCTCAAACCTTTTTAGTTCTTTAAAGCTGTTTTTTATTTTATCTAAATAGTCAATGTTAAAATCCCCTAAGACAAAAATATCTGCTTCCTTTACATGAGTAAAGTCATTTATTGCATCATTTAGGTTTGAGAGGAAATTACTACAATTCCCACGTGGGTGCCTGTAGACGCTGCCAACAATTATTTTCCTAGTATGAGGTAGGCTAACTTCTATCCATAATGATTCACTAGTGCTTTCGTTATGTACAGCATATGTTATCATACCAATATTTAGATTATTTCTGTAGTACATACCCACACCTTCTCTGGTCTTAATTTTATCCTTGCCTGGATCACTCCAACTTCTATTGTTTCTTACCAAAGTATAATTGGGCAAGTCCACCAGATAGGTAGGCATACTTTCTTTCAACCAACTTTCAGTAATACATAGTATGTCTATGTCAGAGTCAACAAGTAGACAGTGGATAATGTCTATTTTAACCCATAGGCTGCATGCGCTAAAATGTACCATTTTTATCCTGCATTCTTTGATGTGTATATCATATATGAGTTTGTACAATAAACATAGTTACATGGTCAATAACAAAAACTTCTCCTACTACTCCCATCCCCAACCCCCACACATACAAGGCAGATCCAATCCCCGCCTCGGCCACAGTAAGATTAGAAACACTATATATATCTGACATTTTACAGTTTCACACCTATATTCTGCCCCCATGTTGGCAGGTAATTCATTTTTAAAGTAATGAAAAACATGTGTTTAAGAAAGTTTTGAAGAGAAAAATAAACGCCTGGCATGGGGCCATTTATCTAAATTATAACATGACTTGAGAATTATCGATTTATCTAATTTTAATACAGCATGTAGGTTAAGAGAAAATTGTTGGGTAATAATGTACCTTTGATGGTTGGATCGATGGCCATCCCCCTTCAGGTTTCCCCTCCGGGACGGGCCTTTCAGGGGTGGTTCCCACCCGCCAGACCGTTGAAGGTTCTTTCTATACAGTTCGCCCAGTATTCAAGTGTATGGTCTTTTTGGGTGGAGCCCGTCATATAGGCGGTTGTATGTATTGAATTGAGTGTTCCCTTTAGTGAAATGAATGGTCTTATGTATCCGAGGGCCAAACACATTCTTCTCATTGTTCAGAATAGAAATCGAGTTATTTATGGCTTTCACTGCTGCATTGATGGTTTGTTGATCTGAGTCTATTTCCGCATACAGGGGGGTGCATTTGAACTTGTTGTACTGGGTCAAGTCAATCCCGATCAGGTGGGCAATGACAACACTTTTGACATAGTGTAATAGTAAGTCCCTCATCTCCAGGTATTCGTCTATGGTACTTTCAACCAAGGTACCTATTTCCTGACTTGCTGCTTTTACTGTTTTGTATTTCGAATTGTGAGGTTATTTACTCCTGACATAATTACAGCATAGTCAATGGGATGTTCTTCCCGGCTAATGTTTTTTTTATAAAAGTGATCACTGACCTATTAATCGTTGCCCCCCCTGGAGGGTATACTGTCACTGTGTTTTGCCGCATGAAGTCTTGACACTTCTTTTCTAGGTGCTTTTGTAACTTATATCCCCGAGAGTCAGTTATTATACAGATATTCATTCCTGCAGAGTAGGTCCACCTATTGTTTGCATTAATTTGGCAGTGATTATTTCTTGAAGCTTCTTTTCTTTTATTTGCGTCCAGTCTGGGGTATTTTTTAGAGATTTGCCCATTTGTTTTACTTCATACGGGTCCTGACATTGTCGTAGCTGCGGGATGATCTCCTTTTCCCTTATTTGGAAGGCGCGTTCTGCAACATATGCAGCTTCGCCAGTTGAAAATTTTCCTTGATTTGTTTCGATTACTGTAGGGTATATATTGGACATAAACGCAAAGTGTTCTTGAAAGGCATAAACATCCTTTACTTGTCTTATTTTTACATTTCTTGGTGTTATCTCCTCCGGCAGCATGTGCAGTTGGTTTGCTGTGTACTTTTTCCCATCAACTATGATTGTGGATCCTTTGGCCTGGCAGTTCAGCCCCAATTCTTTTCCTAGTTCTGCAGTTTTCCTAAGGTCTCTGTATAGTCTATTTCCTTCAGGGGATAGGTCATTGTTTACATGCAATTGGGCATATTTTTGGTTTCCCTTTAAGTGGTGACAGTCTAAAATATTTCACCTTTTTGCATACTGCTTGCCAGTTTCATCATTATTGGCCTCGGTCTTTGTGCTTTTTTAGTTTTATCAGTTGGTAGTTTACCCATGCTTCAGTTTGGTCTACCTTGAAGTCAACTCCAATGGCTTCCAGTAGTTCAATACAATCTTGTTTGACATGTTTTGCGGTTTCTTCTAGGCCTTTGATGATCAGATTGTTTCTATTTTTGGTCTAATTTGAGTTGTTTCATTTCTTCCTTTACTTCTTTTAGTCCCCCAATCTCCGAGTTGTGTATTTCTAGTGTAGCTGTATTTAGATTCAGTTAGACCGCTATAGCTCCTAGTTCTTTGCACAGTTCCTTGTTTGTTTCACTAAACGATCGGAGGGAATCATTTATCTCACCCATGGATTTTGATGAAGTCATTTTATGTTCACTTAACTCAGTTTTTATGTTGTTCACGTCCTTGCACATGCTTTGGAGAAGGTCCCAGACTTCATCAATTGTTTTAGCCTCCTTCTTTATCTCAGCTCTTATCACCATTTTGGAACTACGCGTAACAGGTGAGTCACTGTTTTTTTCAGATTGAGTTTTAGGCGCCAAAGCTGGATTTTTTGGTGGCATTTCTTGTTCTGTTGTTGCCTTTATGTCTGTATCCCAGCAGTTATTGTGTCTTATTTTTCATGTATATGTTATTTCATATATGTATTATGCTCCCCTCAGGTGCAGCACGTTCGTTGCGTCAAACACAAGGTAAGATGGTCTTTGACTGACATATTGCATTCTTTGACTTACATATTATGTACTTTGATATAATGCAATCTGATTGGCTGGGAAGCCGGTAGCACTAGTCTGAGCAGAAAATTCAAACATGCCAGACCTCATCACATCACGAGGTCAGTGGCATTTTATAGATATCCCGGAATGAGTTAACATGCATATTTACCAAATATCAAGTTATCTAACATAGGGAATTCACCAGATACAGTTTAGATAGCTTGGATATAGGAAATCCATCAATTACAACGTTCTCGGGTCACTCCCCATAACCCCTCCATGTTGACACTGTTAAACCCTAGATAAAGTAAAGTATTCACCCCTGAAGTCTCTTCTGGGGTAAACAGCTATCCTATGTTATTAGGCGAGGCACTGTGTAGTTGGGGAACCAGCGAGGAAAACTGAACAAAATGGCTGGATTTGAGAACCAGCCAAGATTGACTGGAAAACTACCTCTAATACACACTTAGTAGGAGATTAGTTATCATACATATCAGACAGTGGCCAGTGAGAAATGACGACCCGGTGGAGGGCTCTATGGCAGAGGAACAGGGCCCTGTACAGGGCCGGGTACACTGGCTAGTCAAACCCACCTTCAAAGCAAGCATTACACTGGCAGATAATCTGTCTGTGCGTCACCCACTGCGGAACTGGAGTGACTTTGTTATTATCAATTGTTTCGGAATATTTGAGATATTTAAACAGTATCAGTTGAACACCCTCGTTCTCCTCGTTCTTATCACTCCGCATCAAGCTCGTGGAGAAAAACAACTTTTACCAAAACTCGCTGGTTTCTTCTTTAGTACTAATCTGGGTGGGTGGGAGTGACAGTGCCAGCAGAGTCAAGTTTCAGTTAATTTTATCGAATTATAACCAATTTAAGGAATATAATAATTAAAAAACAACATAGCAATAAAACCAATCCACTCATACTTATTCTTGGTCTAGGACAGAATTCTGTCCTACAACTCAATAAGAATATTTCTACTTTTTTCAATGCAATATGAATTCTTGAAATGAGAAGAAGATTTTTAAAACAATGACCAAAAAAGTTTTAGTAGAGAAGTTCTCAAAATTAATACATTTTACTAGCTAAACTAAAACAGATTCTACCTGTATCTTATATCAGTGTATCACTAAAGAACTGCAACTTTCTTTGGTCTTGCAAGCTCTTTTGATCTTCTTTATCGATCCTATATTTCAAATCTGATTAAATATAATTATATCTTTTTTCACTTTCCATGACAATAACATTTGCACATTTCACTTCTGAACAATTGGATATCTTAAGTGCTACAAGTGATAATTCCATGCTGAAGAAATTAAGTCATCAAGTACAAGTGTTTAATCCAATGGTGCACTGAGTATGCCTGAGAATTTAAATGCATTTCAAGTTTTTCAAAGTACCAACAAAATGTATTTATTCATTCTTTGTTTAGACACATGAACATTGTGAACTAAGAATCCAACCAATTATCAATTTCAAGATCTTCATTCACGAACAGATCACCGCTGTTTTTCCTTAAAACTGAATTCAGAAAAAAAAAATATATACCTGCTTTCTTTCTTGCTTCTTTTCTTTTCATCTAATCTTATATTCCATTTATCAAACCTTTCTGATCTGATGTTCAACTCTGAGCATGGAACCTAATTCTGTTAGCCAAGTAAAGGGACCCATTTCAATAGTTTGGGGAGTGAAAGGGAATGGCCACCACAATTGTGAGAGCAATCGGCAGCAATTTCAATGGAAGTTATAAGTCTTGTTGTATAAGTGGCATCGCTGTTGAGATCCAAGTGTTATTCGCTATGCCAGCATAATGAAAGAGACATTTGATAAATCTATTTCTACTGAATAATTCAATAATTTACAATTATTGCTTCTGTGTTTCCCCACTGTGTCATTTCAAAAAAGCATTATTTTATGTGATGAACCATCTGGGATTAAAATGATTTTATCAAATTGTTTGATACTTCAGATTTGGAGTGATGAAGGTCAAAACTTAGATTTTAAGTAGTTCTCAAAAAACTTTCTTTTTATCGTTGCAGATACTGGTGCTTCATCTGGTAAGTAATAGATTAAAAAATGTTCACCACAATATCACAGCATGTCTAGTTATTACAGAGATATATTGTATATGCATTATTTAGTTAACTACACTTGTTAAGTAGTTATATTGATATGTTATTGCATGGTATTATCTTTTTTCAAATGGCGAGGAACATCTTGATTGGCTGGTGGCTCCCTCTGTGAGCCGTCCTTCTATGACACCAGGGACCTGTTTCACTAGTTTCGTTACAAAAGTGTTAAGTCAGACATGTAAAGCGGCACCAACAGTGCAAGCATGAATGGACAAAACAAAGTCATGTTTCATAACGCATGTCACATCTGTTGTCGCATGTTGTGTCATATTGTCGGTGTTTTGAACAGTGACACTACAGCACCACTTGTGCCAGCGCAACTTCTGTTGTCACGAAAGTAGTCAACCCCAATGTGTCTGTATGGTGTCACAGCTGCTATCTAGACATGTTACGAAACTAGTGAAACAGGTCCCAGGTTCCTCTGTAAGCCATAAGGGAATGCCAAATATTCATACTCAAAGGGTAGACAATTTCCAAATTATGCTCTATATAGACTGTTATCATACCTGAGACTCAGTGTAAATGCATACTGCTCCCAGGGATATAGTAATTCTGTACATATTGGTTGATACACTGTAAATTGTGTATTTTGATACATGTTGCATGCTTTGACTGACATATTGCGTGGTTTGACTTACATATTTTATGAATATCCCGAAATGAGTGAACACGCATACTTACCAAATATTGAGGTACTTAACATGTAGAATTCACCTGATACAGTTTAGATAGCTTAGATATAGGAAACCATCAATTTCAATGTTGTTGAGTTACTCCCCGTAAAACCTCCATGTTGACACTGTCAAACTCTAGGTAGTTTGCTTGATTTTACCATCTCGTAATCGTATTCAGTTTTATGTGAACATTCACCAAAAGATCACCCCTGCTTTTCATGAATACTTCATTCAGAAAGAAGAACATATCCAATCCAGTCTGCTTGCTCCCTACCTTCTCATTTAATCTTAAATTGGTTTATGTTAATATGTATTGTAGGAATATCTTCCATTTATCAAACTTTTCTGATTTGCCATCGGCTTTACAGATCCATTGTTTAACTCTGAGCATGGAACCTAATTTTGTTAGCCAAGAATTTAATTGAATGATACCCGGTTCCTCTGTAAGCCACCAGGGGAGGTCAAATATTTACACTAAAATGGTAGACACATACATAGTGAACTACGAAAATACGATTAACAATTTCAAGATGTTCTATTTAAATCAAAATGTAGTATAGATTATAATGACAGGTCAAACAGAACAAAGTATGGCAAAGTATCAAAGATCAATATGGCGTTTATACTATGTCAAATTTCTTTCCATTCAAACAATGATTTTTTTATCTATTGAATTTTGTATATAATTATTGATAATGCCTCTATGATGCCTAGACGCATGATGCTGCTGTAGCCAGGGGGAATGCCTGGAGGCATGATGCTGCAGTTAAAGGGCTGACAAACTCATAATTGTATTTAGATGATATTAAATTGAACCTTCAACTACAGTTCACCATTGAGCCTCTGAACATTTAGTAACAGTTCACTTCTGAACATTTTAATCTTCATTGTAATGAGTATCGCTTCAACCATTTTATTTCTTACTTATTCATTTTTGAGTTATTGATTCTGGTGACTCTCCCCTGTGGCTTGCTTAATTTTACCATCTCCTTATTGCAATCAGTTGATGTGAACATTCACCAACAGATCACCACAGATTTTCCTTAAAACTGAATTTAGAAAAAAAATATATACCTGCTTGCTTGCTTACTTCCTTTCTTCTCATCTAATCTTATATTCCATTTATCAAACCTTTCTTGTTTGCCTGTGGCTTTACAGATCTGTTGTTCAATTCTGAGCATGAAACCTAATTGGTTACTCATGGCCTTTGGTCAGGGGTGGTCATTGCTCCCCCTGGTGTTCCCCCTTATGCGCGACACGAGCGCCCCTCCTGCCCCCTTGCGGCTTTCACACGTACTGCGCAGTCATGAGCGCGCCCCCGGCACGGGTCCCGGTCCCGGTCACGGTGAGGAGGAGAACAACATAGGTCCACCAAATACCCGTAGTAATCCCGTCGCTGGGCCGTCCCGAGGACCAGATGCAGACCGCAGCTCAGAGGGTACGATCACGGACTCGAGGCATGGAGCATGGAGTACGTGGCGTCGGTGTCCGACCACGGCTCGACCGTTAAGTCCTGGAGAATGACTGCTCTGGAGACGAAAGTGGATAACATGCTCGAGGCTATCAACAGGATGTCCCGGACTCGAGGCACGGAGCATGGAGCACGTGGCGTCGGTGTCCGACCACGGCTCGACCGTTAAGTCCTGGAGAATGACTGCTCTGGAGACGAAAGTGGATAACATGCTCGAGGCTATCAACAGGATGTCCCGACAACGGTCACCATCACGGGCGTCGAGGCCGCCGACGGAACCAACCGCTGTGGAGGCCCGCACCAGGGAATGGGCGAATGAGCAGACCTCACGGCTCCCTCCACCCAGACAGCTGCGGGAGCGTTTCGTACCAGAGGACTTTCTCCAAAGAGAACTCGACCGTGAGGCTCTGCGGCATGACAGAACGGCTGGTAAGTTGGCATCAGATTTGACCACTTCACGTTTGATTTCAAAGCCGTATATGTTTGTCGACCGTGAGGCCATATATACCCTCAGTCAGAAACTTAAGGTCAGAGGTACGCTGGGGCCCCTCGAGTACATCAGTGCCTTCCTAGCCCTTATGGAGGACGACCGTGCTACACAAGAGGAGGACCGTAGGGACATGAATCGCCACCTTCACCAGGTCTCTCTGGACGCGCAGTCACGGCCGTGGGCCGGCGTCCACCGTTGGTCTAACTACATTTTTGACCAGGTGGAGGCAGGACGCATCTATTGGTCGGATCATGTGAGAATTCAGGACGAACGGGTTCGTCTAGCCATGACCCCTACGGGCGCCAGCGCCCCGGGTGAGGAAGCAGCGAAGTCCGGCGGGCACGAACTCCCATGTGGTGCCTACAATTCTGAGAGGGGGTGCCGCCAGCGCAATGGCCACCAGGACCGAGGAATCAAGTGGTTGCACATGTGCTCATTCTGCGACTCGGTGGGCAGGATGTGCACGCACTCCATACACGCGTGTAACCGCAAACTGTCATATGGCGTGGGATACGACAGCGCTCTGCAAACACCGACACCCGCACCACGCCGGACACCGCAGGCCGGACACTCGGTTCGCACCGCCGACATCAAAGCGCTCCCACAACAGGGTTAAAAAAATGGACCGGACGCGCCCCGCGAGTGAGCGAGGCGCATCGCTCGCCCCCCACGCCCAGTACACATGCAACGAGCGGAGGGGGGGCTCAACTGTCAACGGGTGCATCGGTGATGACATAACACCCCACGTGTCAACAACACCTCCTGCTGGACACGTGGCGAGCACACAGGACGATAACACCACGCCCACTGAATCCACTCCCATTGTTCTCAATGCTAGCATGGACAGGGAGCAATTGCCTCGGCAATTGCCCCGGGAGGAATTGGACACAGTCGCACCACCGGACTTCTCAGGCATCAGGGAGGTCTGTGAGACCGGTGTCCCCTCCCCCGGCATCCGCACGGACCCTGGGGCGTTTGGGGACCACAGGCGGGCCCACTGGCCTAACTTCGCCGGGCCCGGGCCGTGCGGAGGTGCGGGGGACAGGGCTGCCCAACGCCCTCGGAGCACGGATCGAGCTCCCCTCCGATCTCAACGTACCGGCATGGGTAGGATACCTCGGGGAGGTCCCGGAGAGGAGGGAACTTTTGGATTTCGTGCGTTACGAGTTTCCTCTGGGATACATCGGCCCCACCAGCGACACATGCGGGGTACCGAATCATCCCAGCGCCACGGGATATCCAGACCACATCAGAGACTTCATCAGAAAGGAGAGAGGTCACAGCAACCTCCTGGGACCGTTCCAGGACCCCCCTTTCTCACCTTGGTGCCACGTGTCACCACTAATGACACGCAAAAAACGGGCCTCCAGCGACCGGCGTGTCATTACAGATATGACATACCCAAAGGAGCATAGTGTCAACGGCTACATTATCAAGAATTCGGTCTACGGGCAGCAACGTGATCACTGCCTCCCGACCGTCGACAGCTTCGTCGGCTGCCTGGTGGCCTCCAGGCCCGGTAGCTATACGTCCACCATCGATATCGCGAGGGCATATAAGAATTTCAGGTGCGACCCCCTGGACTGGCCGTTGCTGTGCTTTGCATGGGAGGACGGGTACTTCTGTGACACGGCCATGCCGTTTGGTGCCCGTGCCTCCTCGTACCACATGCAGTGCGTGGCAGATTGCATCGTTGGTATCCTCGGCCAGAAGGGGGTCGATGCATGCATGTACCTCGACGACCTGATCATCCTGTCTCCCACCCGGGAGAAGGCGGCCGTCGACTTTGGCATCGCCCGTGATCTTTTCAAGGAACTCGGCCTCCCGGAGGCACGGGATAAGGCACAGACCCCGGCACCGGTCGTTACTTGGCTGGGTATTGTAATCAACGCTCCGGAGATGTCCCTTACCATCCCCGAAGACAAGTTGGTCGATGTATGGGAACACGTGAGGGCGGGAGCAAGGAAGCGGTCACTCACGAAACGGCAACTCCAGTCTGTCCTCGGCAAGATACTCCATGTATCGAAGTGCATACGGCCGGCCCGGCCGTTCGTCAATAAATTGCTCGAGGCCCTCCGGAGGATGTCCGGTTTCTACGTCAACATCAACGCCGAGATGCGGCAAGATCTACAATGGTTCCTCCGCTTTGCTGACAGCTGGAACGGGCACACCCTCATCCCTCGAGGTCCACCGACGAAGTGTCTGATCGTCGACGCGTGCCTCTAGGGTATCCTGGGTACAGACGGGAAGTACTCGTATGCCGGGCAGGTGTGCCCTGTCGACGACCCCGTGAACTGTATCGCCGAGCTTGAGGCACTCAACACCATATTCGCGATGAACACGTTCCTCACTGACCGGGATAGAGGCACGCGTGTGGAGGTTTTCTGGGATAACCTGGACACCGTCCAGGCACTCACATCTGGCCGTGCTAGGAATTCGGTACTTGCCGAATGTGCCCGGCAAGCCTGGATGGTGCAGGCAAAGTTACAGATCGACTTTCTATACACACACGTACCGGGGGCACTCAACACCGTGGCGGATGCCCTCAGCCTTGCCCACCTGACCTCGAGGGACTATGACAAAGCGGCAATGTTCATGAAATTCCAATCGCTCATTGAAATTATGCCTTGTACACACGAGGCATTTATCCCTGTCCTCCGTCTCACATGCAGATCTGGTGCTACGATGTCTCCAGACGAGGGCATCTGCTCGGCAATCAGAGGCACGTGCCCCCGGAACGGTCGCGAACCAGAGGAGCGCCGTTGCGACCTACCTCGCGTTCTGCCGGAGGATGGGCACTGACCCCCAGAGGCCCACTGTGAGCTTTACCACGGTGTACCTCGAATACGTCGCGGACCACGCCCCCTCACCAGCAACGGTCGCGAA
The DNA here is from genome assembly GCA_950022655.1 of Alentia gelatinosa. Taxonomy (NCBI): domain Eukaryota; kingdom Metazoa; phylum Annelida; class Polychaeta; order Phyllodocida; family Polynoidae; genus Alentia; species Alentia gelatinosa. The sequence continues at coordinate 36,168,569 of OX465593.1, read as the reverse complement.
TCACCTGTCACACGTGCGGTCGCACTTGTGACTGACGGGAGGGGATGTCGCAGCAACCTCCTGGGACCGTTCCAGGACCCCCCTTTCTCACCTTGGTGCCACGTGTCACCACTAATGACACGCAAAAAACGGGCCTCCAGCGACCGGCGTGTCATTACAGATATGACATACCCAAAGGAGCATAGTGTCAACGGCTACATTATCAAGAATTCGGTCTACGGGCAGCAACGTGATCACTGCCTCCCGACCGTCGACAGCTTCGTCGGCCGCCTGGTGGCCTCCAGGCCCGGTAGCTATACGTCCACCATCGATATCGCGAGGGCATATAAGAATTTCAGGTGCGACCCCCTGGACTGGCCGTTGCTGTGCTTTGCATGGGAGGACGGGTACTTCTGTGACACGGCCATGCCGTTTGGTGCCCGTGCCTCCTCGTACCACATGCAGTGCGTGGCAGATTGCATCGTTGGTATCCTCGGCCAGAAGGGGGTCGATGCATGCATGTACCTCGACGACCTGATCATCCTGTCTCCCACCCGGGAGAAGGCGGCCGTCGACTTTGGCATCGCCCGTGATCTTTTCAAGGAACTCGGCCTCCCGGAGGCACGGGATAAGGCACAGACCCCGGCACCGGTCGTTACTTGGCTGGGTATTGTAATCAACGCTCCGGAGATGTCCCTTACCATCCCCGAAGACAAGTTGGTCGATGTATGGGAACACGTGAGGGCGGGAGCAAGGAAGCGGTCACTCACGAAACGGCAACTCCAGTCTGTCCTCGGCAAGATACTCCATGTATCGAAGTGCATACGGCCGGCCCGGCCGTTCGTCAATAAATTGCTCGAGGCCCTCCGGAGGATGTCCGGTTTCTACGTCAACATCAACGCCGAGATGCGGCAAGATCTACAATGGTTCCTCCGCTTTGCTGACAGCTGGAACGGGCACGCCCTCATCCCTCGAGGTCCACCGACGAAGTGTCTGATCGTCGACGCGTGCCTCTAGGGTATCCTGGGTACAGACGGGAAGTACTCGTATGCCGGGCAGGTGTGCCCTGTCGACGACCCCGTGAACTCTATCGCCGAGCTTGAGGCACTCAACACCATATTCGCGATGAACACGTTCCTCACTGACCGGGATAGAGGCACGCGTGTGGAGGTTTTCTGGGATAACCTGGACACCGTCCAGGCACTCACATCTGGCCGTGCTAGGAATTCGGTACTTGCCGAATGTGCCCGGCAAGCCTGGATGGTGCAGGCAAAGTTACAGATCGACTTTCTATACACACACGTACCGGGGGCACTCAACACCGTGGCGGATGCCCTCAGCCTTGCCCACCTGACCTCGAGGGACTATGACAAAGCGGCAATGTTCATGAAATTCCAATCGCTCATTGAAATTATGCCTTGTACACACGAGGCATTTATCCCTGTCCTCCGTCTCACATGCAGATCTGGTGCTACGATGTCTCCAGACGAGGGCATCTGCTCGGCAATCAGAGGCACGTGCCCCCGGAACGGTCGCGAACCAGAGGAGCGCCGTTGCGACCTACCTCGCGTTCTGCCAGAGGATGGGCGCTGACCCCCAGAGGCCCACTGTGAGCTTTACCACGGTGTACCTCGAATACGTCGCGGACCACGCCCCCTCACCAGCAACGGTCGCGAATCACCTGTCACACGTGCGGTCGCACTTGTGACTGACGGGAGGGGATGTCGCACCTACGGAGCACTTTCGGATCAAGCGTGCTTTTGAGGCGATGCGGAGAAACAAGACGTATCAGCCCAATGTGAAGCCCCCAGTGCCGTTAGAACGGATTCCCCAGTTCACCTCGCTTGACGGGCCGCCATTCTGATCATTTACTACGCGGCACTGAGACAAAGCGAGGTAGCACCTCCAACGGCCTCAAAGTACGATGCGGCATGACACCTGTCGCGCCGGGATGTGGTGGTTGGCTGTCGACGCGTGACCGTCCGTATCAAGGCCGCCAAAAACATGCAGCACGTAGGGGAGGAGAAAACGGTCACGCTGCAGGAGTCACCCGACCCGCGGTTCTGCCCGGTACGTGCTATACGTCAGATGTTATTGGCGTCCCCTACGGCCAACCTTGAGGACCCGTTCCTCCAGCACGTACACGGGGCGACCGTTACGACCAGAACCTTGACGAAAGAGTGGAAAGCCATCCTACAAGCTGTTGACCAGCCGCCTACATACACGCTGCATGGCCTTCGTAAGGCCGCAGCAACACAGGCATCCCAGGTCGGTATGCCAGAACTCTCAATCCAGAGGTATGGCGGCTGGAAATCAAACGCTCATAGGACATACATAAAGAACAATGACGCCCACACCATCAACCGTGTATTGGTCCAATCTCTACTCAACAAAAACTCTTAATTACTCCCTCCCACCCTCGCCTCTATTACTGGTTCCTTGGCATTTTTATTTACCATATACAATTTACCATGTATTGTATCACATACAATTAACATTTATATTGTATATCATATTTTCTTATCATAATTGACCGATACTCTACATGTGAATTATCTTATACATTATTACTTATCCTCATATTAATATCACATTTATATGTCGTCCAATAAGGTCGGCATAAAATTTTACCATATTTAACCATATAAAATTCAATAAAATTTTATCTTCCCAAGCCCCTGCTTCTCTCCTTTTATCCAGGGTAGGGGAAATGGGTTACTCATGGCCTTTGGTCAGGGGTGGTCATTGCTCCCCATGGTGTTCCCCCCTTATGCGCGACATGAGCGCCCCTCCTGCCCCCTTGCGGCTTTCACACGTACTGCGCAGTCACGAGCGCGTCCCCGGCACGGGTCCTGGTCTCACTTCTTCTCCAGCCCTACTGCAGTACACACGTACTCCAGTATTTTCTCGTCCCACCCACCCTCAACCTCACGTCTCCTCTTTCTACTCACGTAGACCATTTTTATTTACCATATACAATTTACCATGTATTGTATCACATGTACAATTAACATTTATATTGTATATCATATTTTCTTATCATAATTGACCGATACTCTACATGTCAATTATCTTATACCTTATTACTTATCCTCATATTAATATCACATTTATATGTCATCCAATAAAGTCGGCATAAAATCTTACCATATTTTACCATATAAAATTCAATAAAATTTTATCTTCCCAAGCCCCTGCTTCTCTCCTTTTATCCAGGGTAGGGGTAATGCTGTTACCCAAGTACAGGGACCCATTTCAATAGTTTGGGGAGTGAAAGGGAATGGCCACCACAATTGTGAGAGCAATCAGTGGCAATAACAATGGGAGTTATAAAGTCTTGTTTTATAAGTGGCATCGCTGTCGCGATCCCAGTGCTGTTTGCTATGCCAGCATAATGAACGAGACATTTAATAAATCAATTTCCAATCATTGCCCGTTTTCCCCCACATTTCAGTTTTTTTTGACATCTTGTAGGATGAAAGATTAGAGTCCCCATTCCATATTGTAGGTTTCAAATGAAATCCTATTTTCTAGCTCTTCTGAGCTATATTGATCCAATTAATTACCTTCCTTATTTTCCCTGTGTCATTTCAAAATAGCATTATTTTATCTGGGATTAAAATGATTTTATCAAATTGTTTGATATTTCAAATTTGGAGAGATGTAGGTTAAAACTTAAATTTTAAGTTGTTATCAAAAACCTTTCTTTTTAATGTTGCAGAGACTGGTACTTCATCTAGTAAGTAATAGATAAAATGTTCACCACAATATCAAAGCATGTGTAGTTATCACAAAGTTATATTGTATATATAATTTATTTAGTTAACTACACTCGTTAAGTAGTTATATTAATATATTATTGTATGATATTATATCAACAGTGCAAGTAAGAACAGACAAAACAAAGTCACGCTTCATAACGCATGTCTCCATCTATTGTCACACATTGTGTCACAATGTCGGTGTTGTGAACAGTGACACTACAGCACCACTTGTGACAGCGGAACTTCTGTTGTCATGAAACTAGTCAACCCCAATCTGTCTATATGGTGTCACAGACGCCATCTAGACATGTCACAAAACTAGGGAAACAGGTCCCAGGTTCCTCTGTAAGCCACCAGGGGAGGCCAAACGTTCATACTCAAATGGTAGACGATTTCCCAATTATGCTCAATATAGACTGTTATCACACCTCAGACTCAGTGTAAATACATACTGCTCCCAGGGATATAGTAATTCTGTACATATTGGTTGATACACTGTAAATTGTGTATCTTGATACATGTTGCATGCTTTGACTGACATATTGCATGGTTTGACTTACATATTTTATGAATATCCCGAAATGAGTGCACACGAATACTTACCAAATATTGAGGTATTTAACATGTAGAATTCACCTGATACAGTTTAGATAGCTTAGATATAGGAAATCCATCAATTTCAATGTTGTTGAGTTACTCCCCGTAAAACCTCCATGTTGACACTGTCAAACTCTAGGTAGTTTGCTTGATTTTACCATCTCGTAATCGTATTCAGTTTTATGTGAACATTCACCAAAAGATCACCCCTGCTTTTCATGAATACTTCATTCAGAAAGAAGAACATATCCAATCCAGTCTGCTTGCTCCCTACCTTCTCATTTAATCTTAAATTGGTTTATGTTAATAATGTATTGTAGGAATATCTTCCATTTATCAAACTTTTCTGATTTGCCATCGGCTTTACAGATCCATTGTTCAACTCTGAGCATGGAACCTAATTTTGTTAGCCAAGAATTTAATTGAATGATATAACAGATCCAATATTTTGGCATATTTACTAATTAAAAGGCTTTTAAACATAATGACTTTTTCACTTGTATCTAGATGAATTTTCACTGGTTGATATAGCCAATCCTACATAACTTTTCACTTTCTACCTGTGTTATTGTAAAATTGCATGTGTTCAGTCATTTTGGATTAACCTGATATTTCACGCTAAATATGTTAATGCTGGTGAGCAAATTCCTGCAGCTATGGTCTTCCTTTGCAATTAGATTGCTTGATATTTTTGATTATGCATGATGTAGGTCAACACTTGAATTTTAAGTAGTTATCAAAAAACTTTCTTTTCATGATTACAGAGTCCAATGAATCAGATGGTAAGTGAAAAAATGAACAAATGTTCACTTCAATATCACAATATGTGCATTTATCACTAAGATCTACATCTTATGCTTTATTTGGCTAGCTACACTCATTAGATAGTTATATTAATACATTATTATATGGTATCATTTCAATTTATTTCATAAAGGCAAGTAACATCCTGAAAGGCTGGTGGCTCCCTCTGTGAGCCATCCTTCTATGCCACCAGGTACACTGGCAGTTAGAGCTACACTACGTTAGCTCTGAATGGGTTGAATCTGTGGCGGCCTTGACCCACTACTTGTTGGTGTCTCTTATTCTCCAAGCATATGTTTTATGTGACCTGGACCTATGGTTGGAGAATGTATTCAATTCTCACTCTTGAAGCTATTTTCCAATGTTCATATTTCCTTTTGTGTGTATTTAAAACCAAAGAAACATAAAGGTAGACTTTAATTTGAACTTTATGAGCTATGAATATTTCTCAACGAGTATTTCAGCTCTCAAAGTACACAGATGAAGAAAGCTACTTGGTCTGAGAGTGAGAATTTGTGGATATGACCAGGGTTTAAGGTAACCAACCTCTTAGTTGGCACACAGCGTAGACAGAGGTGGCGGCTAATCTATGTCACCCGGTTCCTCTGTAAGCCGCCAGGGGAGGTCAAATATTTCCTCTAAAATGGTAGACACATACATCGTGAACTACGAAGAAATGTTTAACAATTTCAAGATGTTCTATTTAAATCGAGATGTAATATAGATTATAATGACAGGTCAAAAGGAACAAAGTAGGGCAAAGTATCAAAGGTCAATATGGCATTTATACTATGTCAAAATTTCTTTCCATTCAAACAATCATTTTTTTATCTTTTGAATTTTGTATATAATTATGGATAATGCCTCTATGATGACTAGATGCATCATGCTGCTGTAGCCAGGGAGAATTCCTGGAGGCATGATGCTGCAGTTAAAGGGTTGACAAACTCATAATTGTACTTTATGATATTAATTTGAACCTTCAACTACAGTTCACCATTGAGCCTCTGAAGGTTTAGTAACAGTTCACTTCTAAACATTTTTATCTTCAATGTAATGAGTATCGCTTCAACCATTTTATTTCTTTTTTATTCAATTTTGAGTTATCCTCTAATTTGGGTGTCCTCTAGTCCATTTCCTCTATTTAAGCAAGTTTTAAGGTCAATACATAATTAATAGATAACATGGGGCCCAGGATCGATCCCTGTGGAACCCCACAGGTGATCGCTCCTGGGTCCATCATCCTACCATTTGCCATTATTGCATGGGTCATATTTGGTAAGTAACTTGTATACCAATTTAGTACATTTCCTATCGAGCCTAAAAATTGTAACAATTTTATGAGAATTTGGTGACTAATGGTGATAAAAGCTTTACGGAAATCTATGTATGTCTATATTGCTAGTTGTTTATTATTGAAGGCAGTGTAGATATGATTTGATAAATTTATGACAGTGTATATTGTTGAGTGATTTTTCCTGAAGCCATTTTGTATTTTAGTAAGCAATTTATTATTATTTTAAAAATCTATAGTGTAGTTGTGCGCAATTTTTCAATATTTTCCCAGGCAGCGGCAATAGGGAAATAGGTTGTAAGTTGTTCACATCCATGCTGTTTCGCTCCTCTTTTAGGGGAATAACAATAGCATGTTTCCATTTCATCGGAAAAGTACCTGTGACAAGTGATTTATTTAGTAAATATGTAAATTGATGACATAGGGCTCTAAGTGTGTTTTTTAAATACATGGTGGACAGGTTTGGCATTGCTGATGATCTGGTCATGTCAAGTTCTTTTAATAGTTTCATCACTTCCAACTCATCAGTTTCTATATCTCCCTTGGTACTTTCTGCCACAGGACCTTTATATTTGCATCTTTCATTGTGGGACCTTGCCAGGTTTGGGCCAATCCCAGTGAAGAAGTTATTTATATAGTTTGCAGTATCGTTGATTTGTATATCTTTTAGGGTTTCCTGGGTTTTTAGCTTATCTATATTTTCTATAACAAAACCCGATATAAAAATTCCAAAACTTGTTTGCTATTATTTATATTTTCTTCAAGTGCATTTTGTATAAAGTTAGATTTCGCCTTTTTCACTGCAGAATTTGCATTATTCCGTGCCCTCCTGTCAAGTTCCCAGTCGGACTCTTTTTTTTGTATGTTTTGCTTTATTAAGCAGGCGATCTTTATCCTTAATTATCTCTAGAACTTCGTTGGTAATACGGTCCTCTCTGATGGTCTTGACACAATATTTTCTAATGGGGCATTAGGTCTAGATGATGAATAATTTTCTTATGCATCATTCCCATAGTAAATTTGTGTCTTTAGTGTCCCAGTTTTCCTCTTGTAGATTTTTCATAAAGGTGTCTCTGTGGTACTTTCTACTCAATCTCCCCAAAAAACAAGTTTTTTCATATATTATTTTTTGTTTAGCCTGTATCACAAAGACACCCTCATGATCACTAATCTGAGTCCTCAAAAGTCCTGACTTTGTATGCGATGAGGAGTTGGTATAAATGTGGTCCAAGCAACTATGCTTCTGTCCATGTCTTGTTGGGGCGTCTATCAATTGTTTGAAGCCATTGGATTTCTCAAACCTGTTTAGTTCTTTTAAGCTGTTTTCTATTTTATCTAAATTGTCAAAAACATGTATTTAAGAAAGTTTTGAAGAGAAAAATAAACGCCTTGCATGGGGCCATTTATCTAAATTATAACATGACTTGAGAATTATCCATTTATTTAATTTTAATACAGCATGTAGGTTAAGAGAAAATTGTTGGGTAATAATGTACGTTTGATGTTGGTCGGATCGATGGCCATCCCCCTTCAGGTTTCCCCTCCGGGACGGTCCTTTCAGGGGTGGTTCCCACCCGCCATACCGTTGAAGGTTCTTTCTATAGAGTTCGCCCAGTATTCAAGTGTATGGTCTTTTTGGGTGGAGCCCATCATATAGGCGGTTGTATGTATTGAATTGAGTGTTCCCTTTAGTGAAATGAATGGTCTTATGTATCCGAGGGCCAAACACATTCTTCTCATTGTTCAGAATAGAAATCAAGTTATTTATGGCTTTCACTGCTGCATTGATGGTTTGTTGATCTGAGTCTATTTCCGCATACAGGAAGGTGCATTTGAACTTGTTGTACTGGGTCAAGTCAATCCCGATCAGGTGGGCAATGACAACACTTTTGACATAGTGTAATAGTAAGTCCCTCATCTCCAGGTATTCGTCTATGGTACATTCAACCAAGGTACCTATTTCCTGACTTGCTGCTTTTACTGTTTTGTATTTCGAATTGTGAGGTTATTTACTCCTGACATAATTACAGCATAGTCAATGGGATGTTCTTCCCGGCTAATGTTTTTTTATAAAAGTGATCACTGACCTTTTAATCGTCCCCCCCTGGAGGGTATACTGTTACGGTGTTTTGCCACATGAAGTCTTGACATTTCTTTTCTAGGTGCTTTAGTAACTTATATCCCCGAGAGTCAGTTATTATACAGATATTCATTCCTGCAGAGTAGGTCCACCTATTCAATATCCTTGTTGTCTCATATCTCTTCTAGGTATTTTCCCAGCAGGTTTTTCCCTTTCACTGAGGCTTGTTCGATCTCATCCTTCTTTCTCAAAGTGCATGTCGGCAGTAGCCTCATATAGATGTCCTGTATACTTTCGCAGCTTTACGAGCAAGTCGTTGTTTTGCATGAATTTGGCAGTTATTATTTCTTGAAGCTTCTTTTCTTTTATTTGCGTCCAGTCTGGGGTATTTTTTAGAGATTTGCCCATTTGTTTTGCTTCATACGGGTCCTGACATCGTCGCAGCTGCGGGATGATCTCCTTCTCCCTTATTTGGAAGGCGTGTTCTGCAACATATGCAGCTTCGCCAGAGGAAAATTGTTTCGATTACTGTAGGGTATGTATTGGACATAAACGCAAAGTGTTCTTGAAAGGCATAAACGTCCTTTACTTGTCTTATTTCTACATTTCTTGGTGTTATCTCCTCCGCCAGCATGTGCAGTTGGTTTGCTGTGTACTTTTTCCCATTAACTATGATCGTGGATCCTTTGGCCTGGCAGTTCAGCCCCAATTCTTTTCCTAGTTCCGCAGTTTTCCTAAGGTCTCTGCGTAGTCTATTTTCTTCAGGGGATAGGTCATTGTTTACATGCAATTGGGCATATTTTGGGTTTCCCTTTAAGTGGTGAACGTTCTGAAATATTTCACCTTTTTGCATACTGCTTGCCAGTTTCATCATTATTGGCCTCGGTCTTTGTGCTTTTTTAGTTTTATCAGTTGGTAGTTTACCCATGCTTCAGTTTGGTCTACCTTGAAGTCAACTCCAATGGCTTCCAGTAGTTCAATACAATCTTGTTTGACATGTTTTGCGGTTTCTTCTAGGCCTTTGATGATCAGATTTTTTTTGGATTTTTTTTTAAAAGATTTTTATTTATACTGGAGTTGTCGGTTAGGGATAAAGCATCCCTATCTTCCACTGTCTCCAGTCGCGATATTCATGATTTCACCGATGCCCAGATTATGGGCTTACATGGTGGCACTGTCCATACGTCTAGTCTTCACATATACATACATTTATCTACAGATTTCTTAGCCTATAAACTTATAACCAAAAATACAGTTTTGTTACCATACCAAGCTCCTGCTGGTCTAGTATAACATTCTTCATTTTCCGTTTTTTTTAACATAACAGCTACATAGAATAATACAATCCAACCTAGGTAATCTTACGGCTAACTCACACCTTTGCAAAACTAATTACCTACTCATACCGGAGTCTCTTAATTTTAAGCTCTCTCCTTTGCCAACTCTGAAATATGGACTGATCATCTATGTTTCGAATAGCGGCTGGAAGTGCATTCCATGCAGAGCCTACTTTGAACTCAGCCGAACTCAAATACTTAGCCTTATTTATATTTCTACAAATTGAAAGAACAGGAGCATTGAACAGTCTCGTTCTATTTACATTTTCCTCTCTGTGGTCGGGTATTTTCGCCCTTTTGAATGCTAACGAAAGCAGATGGGTCTTCCTACGCTCTTCTAGATAATTTACTTTACATCTCTTATGGAGATCTCTCACGTGATGGTCTCTTCTGGTTACTGTACAAATTCTAAGTCCTTTATTTTGTAACCGTTGGAGCTTTTGGGTCAGGTCCGCATTTGTCTCGTGAAACAAAACATCTGCATACTTGGCAAAAGGGAGTACCTTTGCTTTATAGATCTGCACGGATTGTTTTTCGGATATATATTTCCTCAAGTGAGACAGCATGTAAAGCTTGTGTGACATTTTTCTTATGCTATTATTTATATGTGCTTTATAGCTGAGTTTGCTATCGAGAATTACTCCCAGATAACTGAAAGTGTCTACTTGGGCAAGGATGTCTTTGTTCATTCTCAATTTAGGGAATGCCCTATTAGCTATAGATATACGATGTTTGGAACCAAAACCCATGACTTTTGATTTAGCTGCATTTACAGTAAGACGGTTGTTATCACACCAATCACTTATCAGATTTAAATCACGCTGCAGGTTGGCTCCTGCTATCTCGCCGTTTTTGGCCGAGTTAAAGATCACAATATCATCCGCATACAGACGTATTTCAGATAAGTTACAAGTATTTACGATGTCATTAATATATATAAGAAAGAATTCGGGGCCGAGAATCGACCCTTGCGGTACCCCATGCGATATGTTTTTAACTTTTGATTTGCTATTGTTTACAATGGTTTTTTGCTTTCTGTTCGTGAGGTAACTGGAAATCCACCCGATTAATTGGTTGTTTATTCCTATTTTCTTGAGCTTATACATAAGTATTTCGTGGTCGACTGTGTCAAAAGCCTTTGACATGTCTAAGAACGCTGCTATGGGTATTTCATTCTCATTCATGGCATGGATGAAGCAGTCTGTTATCTCAGCTACAGTCTGGACCGTTGAGCGTCCAGCCCTGAAACCCCCCTGGTACTTACTAAGCAATTCGAAGTCTTCTAAAAAATTCTTTAACTTACTACACACAATCATTTCCAGGATTTTCCCTGGAAGCGGTAGAAGTATAACTGGTCTGAGGCTACTTACTTCTGATTTAAAATTTGCTTTTTTTAGGGGTATTACACTCGCAACTTTCCATTCATCTGGGAAGCATTCTGTTTGGATAGATAGGTTAAACATATAGACAAGGTGAGCAGTAAGGACCTCAAAACTGTCTTTTAGGACCGTAGACGAAATATGTGCTACTGCCGATGATTTTTTCACATCTATACCTTTTACCGCATCCGCTACAGTATCATGTGTGATTAGAAAATCGTTCATGATAGCTCTCGTTGGGCTACAGTCATCATACCATGGGTTGCTAAACTTCCTAGCTAGTTTGCCGCCTATGGTGGCAAAATATTCATTGATGTAGTCCGGTACTGCATCATCAGGGACTGATGAGTCAGTGTCCGGGTCTTTTAGTGTAATTTTTTAATATTTGCCTTTATGGGTATCAAGTCATTCATAAGCTCCCAAACTTGTTAGGCGCCTGGTCACTTTTTTCTTTGATGTAATTTCGCTTAGCGTCCTGTATAAGTTTTTTGGTAAGGTTTCTCTTTCTTTTAGCATAATCCCAATCCTCTTTCAGGTTGTTTTGTCTGGCTCGTTTCCATGCCCTATCCTTTTCTCCTATAGCTTCAATGATGGTGTTATTAAGCCATGGTTCTTCTTTAAATTTTATCTGTTGGTTCTTAATGGGACAGGATTTGTCTAAGTAATAGGTAATCGTATTGTACAGGGTTTGCCAGGCACTAGTGGGGTCTCTTAGTTCAAAATAATTTTCCCAGTCGTGTGTGTTTAGTTGTTCTTGAAGTGTTGTTTTGTCGTATTTCCGATACGATCGTGCCTGAAATTTTTTGGTTTCTGTATAACTTTTGGCCTTCTTTTTTGAGATAAATATTGCACTATGGTCGCTCTGATTCATGCTTAATACTCTGCTGTCTTTCAGATACTCCCATTCAGAAAAAGCTAGGTCGATGATATTATTGTATCTCGTGTTAGTGTTTATAACCTGTTTTAACCCTGTAACCGTTTCTAGAAATGAAATACTGTTGTAGTCCTGGCTATCCTTTTTATTGAATTTCCAATTAAAGTCACCTAACACTGTGATTTCACATTTAAATCTCGATCTGATATTTGTCACGCTGCTGTTTAACAAGTCTATCGCTTCCATGTGATTCCCTTCATTTGGTCGATATACGTTGCCTATCACTTGAATTTTCTGGTTCGGGAGATTGACCTTAAGCCACATCACCTCCAGGTCTTTGGTGCTTTGATCCAGATCTTGCATATGTTCATACTCAAGATTGTCCCTTATATAGATGCATAACCCTCCCCCAGTTTTCACCTCCCCTTTTTCATTCAACCATTTTCCGTCATTTCGTATAAGATGGTAGTTGTCAATATTATATAAGTTACTGTCTTGGCTTGTTGTCAACCATGTTTCGGAGAATGAGGCAATATGAATATTGGAATATTTGATTGACAAGGATACCAAATCAGATTTATTTTTAAGACTTTGTAAGTTTTGGTGGAGGATGTGGAAGCCTTTACCTAGATCTGTCTGCAAATTAGCTATTACATTTCACGGAGTATTCTACTAGATCATACAGGATCTGGTGGCAATCATAACCTATACTCTTCCTCATCTATAAATAGAAGCTAGGACTCTGTTTACTTGTCTTTATCCTTGTCTTCCAAAGGAAGATGTATGAACACAACCAGGTGTTTCCGACCACACACCCCTAGCCCTTTCCCAGCTTGAATCGTTCAAAACAAGAATAGAAGATTTCAACTTACCCCTTCGATGGATGTGTACATCGTCTAACTAGATTAGAGAGATACAAAAAATACAGATAAATAACACATTTAATCAAGGTAGGATACATAACATATACTGAACTGAGAGTGCTTGCAAAATTACATACAACTACACCAATCGAGACATAACCTTGCCACGTCTCACTATCATTGTTTTAGCTCCAACAGGGAGCATCTAGTCAAGATACATCATCATGTTTCGTATGGAGTCGTAACCTCGCCACGATTCCTGTATAGAGTCGTAACCTTGCCACAACTCTAGAGTCGTCCCAACAAAAAAAGAAAATAAAGTTAGAGACATAACCTCGCCACGTCTCTGAAAATATGGGTATCGGGGTAGTAGACTAGTTACATGTATTATGGATATTATGTTTTACAGTATACACTAGATTCCTAGCAAATTTGTCTTTGGCGGACTGACAAAAGTGAATGCCGTCCGTTGTTGTTCCTTCGTATCGATGCGACATCTTCCCATGTCTAGTCTTATGGGTATGTTGGACCATATGCGGTGTCGTGGCATTACTTAGCTTGTTTAAAGCATAAATGTCTTTGTTAATGTTAGAGACTGCTGCATTCAGTTCCAGTTGTTCGTCGGGAAATGGCTCGCCTGCGATATTGTATAGTTTATACGATATACCCACAAATTCACAAATAATCACCATTTTTGCTTTCGGCAGTAGGGCTAGTCTTGCCTAAGACAGTTCGCTGATAACGTGGTCCGATGTTTCGAAGCTAGTATCAAAGTTCGGGACAATGTTTCGCCATGCCAGTTTGGTAGAAATGTTATTTGTACCGGCCATGAAGTATAGTAGATCAAGTGGTTGGTTTTTGTCTACATTGTGCATCGCCCTTTGAACTACCTCGTTGATTCTTGCGCCAGCATGACAGCTGGTATAGAATTTGACATTTACAATGTTTTGATTATGCAGTTCATCGATTACTCTGGATTTGAACCCAAATCCTCGAGAGTCAGCCACCAGCATAACTTTGAACATATTGAAAGTGTGGTTTTACTCACTGAACAGTTTGTTGGTCAATTAGAGTGACTTTTTGTACGTAGAGATGATGTTGCCCATAACGTTTCCAAAGTCGGGTCGGGCGTGTTGTCACTGGTCGCTTGACTCACTTCATAGAGAGTGAAGCCACAACCATACTTCGTATCACGTGTCGCTTCGTAGAAGTTCTCGGTGCTGGCTTTCCTTATTTTCTCCGTAATCCAGGGATGTTGCTCAAATTTGAGGTTGACTATTTCTTCTAGGATAAGATGTTCGTTATCTTTCCACCTGGCGTCCTTCCGTATCTTACGGGTGATAGCTTTCAGTGCGTACGGATTTGTTGTGTCAGCTATGGCTTTGGCTGCCGCGTTGTCGTTGTGGTGCCGGGCTAGGCGAGTTGTGTATACATGTTCTGCCGATGTCATTGCGCGTGTCAACCACTTCGCATTTATACAAATTGCTTAGCGGACTCATATGGCCTTGAAAGAAGACTCCCGTGTTCGTGTAGACTGTGGCCGCTTTCTCTTTCGTGATCCGATACGGTAAATCGTCATAGTTGTTCTCGTTATACTGTATGTCATCGATTACCATGCCGTTTTGCTTCAGTTTTGCCGATCGCGCTCCGCACCTCTTTGCCGCTTCGACAATTAGTTGTGCTTCTTTTTTCTTAAGCAGCTCTTCATCGTTTAGATCATTTGAGAAAGTAGCTTTCTCGTATTTAGTTCCTATCAGCTTCGATTTGAGACCAAAGATCTCTGAACGTTGTTGTTTTGTGATCAACTTTATTTTGATAGGTCTGATCCACGTGCTTTTTTGTTGTTTGTTTATGTTTTGCAGTTTACCCACTCTGAAGGCCCCTCCTGTCATTGTAAATGGGAAGCTTGTACCCATGCTAGCGAAGAGATCTGGAATGATTTCATACATTTTTTCATTTACTTGTTCTTCAATCCCCCTGACAATTAAATTGAGGCTTCATGCTTGTTTTTGTTCATGTTCTACCCCTTTTTTTAGAGTGGTTATGTTGGCGGCGTTGTCTTCGACATCTCTTGTCAAACTGTTTACTGAGTCATGTATCTTGGTTGTTTCCGCGATGTGGTCTGTAAGCTTTTTAGACAAATCTCCGATTGCTTGTTTTTGATCGGCTGTCTCACTACAAACTTTATCAAGTTTATCGGCAAGTTTCTGATTTTCGGACTTCATATCCGCCCTGATTTCAACTATCTGTTCTTACACCCAGTTCATTGACGTTGTTAACTCCACCATGCTTTGCTTAAGCTTGTCGATACCGGCCATGTTTTCTTGTTGCGAGGGCTGCTTACCACGTCCCTGACAACTGCTCGTTTTATCGCTCACACACGCTGACGAAGAACTTGATCTGGTGATTCTTGCTTCAATATTTGTGGTAGCCATGCGATCGAAAGTTCGTAATATTCACAATACCTTCGTGTATCTTGTCGTGCATTTTAGTGGCTGTCACCAACGTAAATCCTTAGCATATCGGGGTGGACATCGGGAGCGCTCAGCCATCCGACCTAGTCACTTGCCGCCATGTTTATATTCGTTAAATTTGGCTTATTTATTTGACAACAAATTTAAATTGTCGTTCACATTGTTTATTGTTTCTTTTTTTGGTCTAATTTGAGTTGTTTCATTTCTTCCTTTACTTCTTTTAGTCCACCAATCTCCGAATTGTGTATTTCTAGTGTAACTGTATTTAGATCCAGTTAGACCGCCATAGCTCCTAGTTCTTTGCACAGTTCCTTGTTTGTTTCACTAAACGATCGGAGGGAGTCATTTATCTCACCCATGGATTTTGATGAAGTCATTTTATGTTCACTTAACTCAGTTTTTATGTCGTTCACATCCTTGCACATGCTTTGGAGAAGGTCCCAGTCTTCATCAATTGTTTTAGCCTCCTTCTTTATCTCAGCCCTTATCACTATGTTGGAACAACGAGTAACAAGTGAGTCACTGTTTTTTTTAGATTGAGTTTTAGGTGCCAAAGCTGGATTTTTTTGTGGCATTTCTTGTTCTGTTGGTGCCTTTATGTCTGTATCCCAGCAGTTATTGCGTCTTATTTTTCATGTATATGTTATTTCATATATGTATTATGCTCCCCTCAGGTGATACACGTTCGTTGCGTCAAACAGAAGGTAAGATGGTCTTTGACTGACATATTGCATTCTTTGACTAACATATTATGTACTTTGATATAATGCAATCTGATTGGCTGGGAAGCCGGTAGCACTAGTCTGAGCAGAAAATTCAAACATGCCAGACCTCATCACATCACGAGTTCAGAGGCATTCTATAAATATCCCGGAATGAGTTAACATGCATATTTACCAAATATCAAGTTATCTAACATGGGGAATTCACCAGATACAGTTTAGATAGCTTGGATATAGGAAATCCATCAATTACAACGTTGTCGGGTCACTCCCCTTAACCCCTCCATGTTGACACTGTCAAACCCTAGTACGTAAAGTATTCCCCCCTGAAGTCTCTTCTGGGGTAAACAGCTATCCTATGTTATTAGGCAAGGCACTGTGTAGTTAGGGAACCAGCGAGAAAAACTGAACAAAATGGCTGGATTTGAGAACCAGCCAAGATTGACAGGAAAACTACCTCTAATACACACTTAGTAGGAGACAGTTATTTTGAAGGTTGGCCAAGACAAAGGGTACAAATTTATCCATTCAATTTGTTTTCACACATGTCAGACAGTGGCCAGTGAGAAATGACGACCTGGTGGAGTGCTCTATGGCAGAGGAACGGGGCCATTAAGTAATAAATAAAAAATGTTCACCACAATATCACAGCATATGTCGTTATCACAAAGATGTATTGTATATATGCGCTATCTAGTTAACTACACTCGTTAAGTAGTTATATTAATATATTACTGTATGATATAATATCAACAGTGCAAGTAAGAACAGACAAAATGAAGTCACGTTTCATAACGCATGTCACATCTATTGTCACATGTTGTGTCACAATGTTGGTGTTGTCAACAGTGACACTACAGTGCCACTTTTGCCAGCACTCATTGTGTTGTCACAAAACTAGTCAACCCTAATCTGTCTGTATGGTGTCATAGACATTTTTGATGTAGGTCAAAATTTAAATTTTAAGTAGTTGTCAAAAAAACTTTCTTTTTATTGTTTCAGAAAATGATGATTCATCTGGTAAGTAATAGATTAAAAAATGTTCACAACAATATCACAGCATATGTAATTATCCCAAAGATATATTGTGTATGCATTATTTAGTTAACTACACTTGGTCCAGGTCCAAGGTTCCACTGTGAGCCACAAATGTTCACTGCAATATCACAATATGTGCAATTATCACTAAGATCTACATCTTATGCTTTATTTGGCTAGCTACACTCATTAGATAGTTATATTAATACATTATTATATGGTATCATTTCAATTTATTTCAAAATGGCAAGTAACATCCTGAGAGGCTGGTGGCTCCCTCTGTGAGCCGGTCTTCTATGTCACTAGGTATACTGGCGGCTAGAGCTACACTATGTTTGCTCTGGATGGGTTGAATCTGTGGCGGCCTTGACCCACTACTTGTTGGTGTCTCTTATTCTCCAAGCATATGTTTTATGTGACCTGGACCTATGGTTGGAGAATGTATTCAATTCTCACTCTTGAAGCTATTTTCCCATGTTCTTTTTACCTTTTATGTGTATTTAAAACCAAATAACTATAAAGGTAGACTTTAGTATGAATTTTTGGAGCTATGAATATTTCTCAATGAGTATTTCAGCTCTCAAAGTACACAGATGAAGAAAGCTACTTGGCCTGAGAGTGAGAAATTGTGGATATGACCAGGGTTTAACGTTACCAACCTCTTAGTTGGCACACAGCATAGACAGAGGTGGCGGCTAATCTATGTCACCCAGTTCCTCTGTAAGCTGCCAGGGGAGGTAAAATATTTACACTAAAATGGTAGACACATACATCGTGAACTACAAAGAAAGATTAACAACTTCAAGATGTTCTTTTTAAATCGAGATATAATATAGATTATAATGACAGGTCAAATGGAGCAAAGTATGGCAAAGTATCAAAGGCCAATATGGCGTTTTTACTATGTCAAAATTTCTTTCCATTCAAACAATTATTTTTTTATCTATTGAATTCTGTATATAATTATTGATAATGCCTCTATGATGCCTGGACCTATCATGCTGCTGTAGCCAGGGGGAATGCCTGGAGGCATGATGCTGCAGTTGAAGGGTGGACAAACTCATAATTGTACTTAGATGATGTTAATTTGAATCTTCAACTACAGTTCACCATTGAGCCTCTGAATGTTTAGTAACAGTTCACTTCTGAACATTTTTATCTTCATTGTAATGAGTATCGCTTCAACTCTTCTTTTTTTTTATTTCATTTTTGAGTTATTGATTCTGGTGGCTCTCACCTGTGACTTGCTTGATTTTACCATCTCCTAATTGTAATCAGTTCATGTGAACATTCACCAACAGATCACCACTGTTTTTCCTTAAAACTGCATTCCAAAAGATTATATGAATATACCTGCTTTCTTGCTTGCTTCCTTTATTCTCATCTACTCTTATATTCTATTTATCAAACCTTTCTGATCTGTTGTTCAACTCTGAGCATGGACCCTAATTCTGTTAGCCAAGTAAAGGGACCCATTTCAATAGTTTGGGGAGTCAAAGGGAATGGCCACCACAATTGTGAGAGCAATCAGCGGCAATAACAATGGGAGTTATAAAGTCTTGTTTTATAGGTGGCATCGCTGTTGCGATCCCAGTGCTGTTCGCTATGCCAGCATAATGAATAAGACATTTGATAAATCTATTTCTAATGAATAATTCAATAATTTCCAATTATTGCCCCTGTTTTTCCCCACATTTCGGATTTTATTTGACATCTTGTAACATGAAAGATTAGAGTCCCAATTCCATATTGTAGGTTTCAAATGAAATACCATTTTCTAGCTCTTCTGAGCTATATTGATCCAATTAATTTTCTTCCTTATTTTCCCTGTGTCATTTCAAAATAGCAATATTTTATCTGGGATTAAAATGATTTTATCAAATTGTTTGATATTTCAAATTTGGAGTGATGTAGGTCAAAACTTATATTTTAAGTTGTTATAAAAAAACTTTATTTTTATTGTTGCAGAGACTGGTGCTTCATCTGGTAAGTAATAAATAAAAAATATTCACCACAATATCACAGCATATGTAGTTATCACAAAGATATATTGTATATGCGCTATCTAGTTAACTACACTCGTTAAGTAGTTATATTAATATATTACTGTATGATATAATATCAACAGTGCAAGTAAGAACAGACAAAATAAAATCACGTTTCATAACGCATGTCACATCTATTGTCACATGTTGTGTCACAATGTTGGTGTTGTCAACAGTGACACTACAGTGCCACTTTTGCCAGCACTCATTGTGTTGTCACAAAACTAGTCAACCCTAATCTGTCTGTATGGTGTCATAGACATTTTTGATGTAGGTCAAAATTTAAATTTTAAGTAGTTGTCAAAAAAACTTTCTCTTTATTGTTTCAGAAAATGATGATTCATCTGGTAAGTAATAGATTAAAAAATGTTCAACACAATATCACAGCATATGTAATTATCACAAAGATATATTGTGTATGCATTATTTAGTTAACTACACTTGTTAAGTAGTTAATCTTTTTTCAAATGGCAAGGAACAACCTGATTGGCTGGTGGCTCCCTCTGTGTGCCGTCCTTCTATGTCACCAGGGACCTGTTTCACTAGTTTTGTGACAAAAGTGTTAAGTCAGACATGAAAAGCGGCACTCGTTAATTAGTTATATTAATACACTACTGTATAATATCATATCAATAGTGCAAGTAAGAATGGACAAAACAAAGTCACGTTTCATAACGCATGTCACATCTATTGTCGCATGTTGTGTCACATTGTCGGTGTTGTGAACAGTGACACTACAGCGTTTATGCCAGCGCTACTTGTGTTGTCAAGTAACTAGTCAACCCAATCTGTCTGTATGGTGTCACAAACGCCATCTAGACATGTCACAAAACTAGTGAAACAGGTCCCAGGTTCCACTGTGAGCCACCAGGGGAGGCCAAATATTCACACTCAAATGGTAGAGGATTTCCTAATTATCCTCTATATAGACTGTTATCACACCTGAGACTCAGTGTAAATACATACTGCTCCCAGTGATATAGTAATTCTGTACATATTGCGTGATATGCCGTATATTGAATGATAAAACAGATCCAATATTTTGGCATATTTACTAATTGACAGGTCTTTGAACATGAAATGCCTTTTTCACTTGTATCTAGATGAATTTTCACTTGTGGATATGGCCAATCCTACATAACTTTTCACTTTCTACCTGTATCAATATAAAATTGTATGTGTTCAGTCATTTTGGAGTAACCTGATATTTCACGCTAAATATGTTAATGCTGGTAAGCAAATTCCTGCAGCTATGGTCTTCCTTTGCAATTAGATTGTTTGATATTTTTGATTATGCATGATGTAGGTCAACACTTGAATTTTAAGTAGTTATCAAAAAACTTTCTTTTCATGATTACAGAGTCCAATGAATCAGATGGTAAGTGAAAAAATGAACAAATGTTCACTGCAATATCACAATATGTGCATTTATCACTAAGATCTATATCTTATGCTTTATTTGGCTAGCAACACTCATTAAATAGTTATATTAATACATCATTATATGGTATCATTTCAATTTATTTCAAAAAGGCAAGTAACATCCTGAGAGGCTGGTGGCTCCCTCTGTGAGCCATCCTTCTATGTCACCAGGTACACTGGCGGCTAGAGCTACACTATGCTAGCTCTGGATGGGTTGAATCTGTGGCGGCCTTGACCCACTACTTGTTGGTGTCTCTTATTCTCCAAGCAGATGTTTTATGTGACCTGGACCTATGGTTGGAGAATGTATTCAATTCTCACTCTTGAAGCTATTTTCCCATGTTCATATTTCCTTTTATGTGTATTTAAAACCAAATAACTATAAAGGTAGACTTTATTATGAATTTAATGAGCTATGAATATTTCTCAATGAGTATTTGAGCTCTCAAAGTACACAGATGAAGAAAGCTACTTGGTCTGAGAGTGAGAAATTGTGGATATGACCAGGGTTTAACATTACCAACCTCTTAGTTGGCACACAGCGTAGACAGAGGTGGCGGCTAATCTATGTCACCCGGTTCCTCTGTAAGCCGCCAGGGGAGGTCAAATATTTCCTCTAAAATGGTAGACACATACATCGTGAACTACGAAGAAATGTTTAACAATTTCAAGATGTTCTATTTAAATAGAGATGTAATATAGATTATAATGACAGGTCAAAAGGAACAAAGTATGGCAAAGTATCAAAGGTCAATATGGCGTTTATACTATGTCAAAATTTCTTTCCATTCAAACAATCATTTTTTTATCTTTTGAATTTTGTATATAATTATTGATAATGCCTCTATGATGCCTAGATGCATCATGCTGCTGTAGCCAGGGGGAATGCCTGGAGGCATGATGCTGCAGTTAAAGGGTTGACAAACTCATAATTGTACTTTATGATATTAATTTGAACCTTCAACTACAGTTCACCATTGAGCCTCTGAACGTTTAGTAGCAGTTCACTTCTGAACATTTTTATCTTCATTGTAATGAGTATCGCTTCAACCCTTTTATTTCTTTTTTATTTATTTTTGAGTTATTGATTCTGGTGGCTCTCCCCTGTGGCTTCCTTACCATCTCCTAATTGTAATCAGTTCATGTGAATATTCACCAACAGATTACCACTGTTTTTCCATAAAACTGCATTCCAAAAAAAATATATGAATATACCTGCTTTCTTTCTTGCTTCCTTTCTTCTCAACTAATCTTATATTCCATTTATGAAACGTTTCTGATCTGTTGTTCAACTCTGAGCATGGAACCTAATTCTGTTAGCCAAGTACAGGGACCCATTTCAATAGTTTGGGGTGTCAAAGGGAATGGCCACCACAATTGTGAGAGCAATCAGCGGCAATTTTAATGGGAGTTATAAAGTCTTGTTTTATAAGTGGCATCGCTGATGATGATCCAAGTGCTGTTCGCTATGCCAGCATAATGAATAAGACATTTGATAAATCTATTTCTAATGAATAATTCAATGATTTCCAATTATTGCCCCTGTTTTTCCCCACATTTCGGATTTTATTTGACATCTTGTAACATGAAAGATTAGAGTCCCAATTCCATATTGTAGGTTTCAAATGAAATACCATTTTCTAGCTCTTCTGAGCTATATTAATCCAATTAATTTTCTTCCTTATTTTCCCTGTGTCATTTCAAAATAGCAATATTTTATCTGGGATTAAAATGATTTTATCAAATTGTTTGATATTTCAAATTTGGAGTGATGTAGGTCAAAACTTAAATTTTATTTGTTTAATCTTTTCCGTTCCGATGGAAAGTGTGTTCCGCAGTTGAGAAAAAATACGGTGGGGTAAGGACGTGAAACTTTGGTACGCCTCGTTATTTCAAACAAAACTTAAATTTTAAGTTGTTATAAAAAAACTTTATTTTTATTGTTGCAGAGACTGGTGCTTCATCTGGTAAGTAATAAATAAAAAATGTTCACCACAATATCACAGCATATGTAGTTATCACAAAGATGTATTGTATATGCGCTATCTAGTTAACTACACTCGTTAAGTAGTTACATTAATATATTACTGTATGATATAATATCAACAGTGCAAGTAAGAACAGACAAAATGAAGTCACGTTTCATAACGCAAGTCAGATCTATTGTCACATGTTGTGTCACAATGTTGGTGTTGTGAACAGTGACACTACAGTGCCACTTTTGCCAGCGCTCATTATGTTGACACAAAACTAGTCAAATCTTATCTGTCTGTATGGTTTCACAAACGCCATCTTGACATGTCACAAAACTAGGGAAACAGGTCCATCATCCAAGCAGTATGGAAAATACAGCATGTAACAATAAACAGACAAGAGACCTGACAGCTGGTGTTCACAGAGGGGTCGGATCAAAAAGGAAATTAAAAATAAATGAATGAATGAAGAACAGATATAGTATATATAAGCAATATTATAAATTACTAGATTCACACCAGTGAAATCGTCTATGGGAGATTATGAATACTGGAGAATGTGGTGGAGCAGCGGGGACTGCCTACCATTACCAAACATAATCAAGATACAAGGTTCCCAGCCTTTTTTAGGGACTCCAACAAGTAAGATAAATTGGTGGTTGTTACTTACAACAGAAGAATAGTAAAGAGTAATATAATGCGGTAAATATGATGTAGTACAATTACAATTAACCCATCATTGAACACCGTTGTATACACAATCTGGTGACGAGTCAAGGATAGATAGAAACACAATAAGGTAAGCTAAGCAAAGTGGTGAAACAGCGGGCTATCAGCCATTACCAAACATAGTCAGGATACAAGATTCCCAGCCTTTTATGGGGGATCGAATAGGTAGGATAGATTGGTTGTTTTTACTTACAACAGAAGAATAGTAGGGGATAATAAAGTGTAATATAATAAGATGTAGTATGATTAACCCATCAACGAACACCGTTGTATACACAAACTGGTGTCAAGTCAAGGATAGAAAAACACAGTAAGGATAGCTAGGCTGGGGGCTAGCGCATGTAGCAATCAGAGTAGTTCAGTTTTACTGTAAGTTTGAAGTTACCTTTTTCACCAATAGTAGTATAAACCTCTTTTAGACAGTTCCATTTCCTTATGGCTCGGACAAGGAAACATTTATTAAAACCGGGTTCTTAAGTGGTGGTAAGGTTAAACGGATACCCTGCTTGGCACGAGTGGGGATAACACGATTGTCAATTAGGTCAACTTCGTGAGAAATAGAAAATGCAAAGTACAGTAAGTGTAAGTCTCTGCGATCAGCTACGGTGCAGAAACCAGATAGGGCATGTAGTTGGTTGGTGGAGTATAGGGGGGCACTCTCCAGTTTGACTCCATAGGCAATTCTTAATATTTTATTTTGTAGGCACTGAATCTCAGCTGTTCTGTATTGAGTAGTATTATCGTAAATAAAATCAGCATAATCGATATAGGGAAGGATTGTGGATTTATATATCTGTAGTGTTGACGGGGTGTCTAGAAAATGCCTGATACGAGAAAGGAGATAGGTTTTATGAGTTACTTTTTGGATAACAGAGCGGGTATGTTCGTGGAAGTTTAACTTTCGATCAATAGTCAGACCCAAGTAGTTGAAGGAACTAACTTGGGATAAGGGCAGGTCGTTAATATAAAGAACATCAGGAGGAGGCTTAAATCTGGTTCCATAGGACATCCAGACAGTTTTTTTCTCATTTAGGGTCAGGGAATTGTCTCTACACCAACCAACTACATGGGGGATGATTTGAGACATAATTACAGGGTTTTTTGTGGTAATAGCAGCGTCATCAGCATACAAGGTTATGTGACAATCAAAATTTCTAAGTAAAGAGGGTAGGTCGTTAATAAATACCAGAAATAAGGTGGGTCCAAGGACGGAGCCTTGGGGGACACCGTAGGTGACAGGTAGAAATTTAGAGGATTTACCATGGAGAAACACACACTGTTTTCGTTCATGTAAATAGCTAGCGAACCAGGAGCAGGTAGCATTACTAAGACCAAGTTTTTATAATTTATATAAGAGAATATCGTGGGAAACCGTATCGAACGCCTTCTTATAATCAAGAAAGAGTGAGGAGAGGGTGCTATGAGCAGATACATTATTGTAAACATGGCGTAGATAATCGGTAATAGCGGTAATGGTTGAGCGATGCTGGCGGAAGCCATGTTGAAAGGGGGAGAGAAGGTTATTTTCTTTGAAAAAACACTTTAGGCGGTCGTTGACCAGTTTACCAAGTAGCTTGCCTGGTAAGGCTAACATGCTAATGGGGCGAAGGTTGCCAGCGTGAGGCACGTTACCTTTTTTAGGGATCGGTGAAACTGTAGCTCATTTCCAAGAGGAAGGGAAAGAGCAATTGAATAGGGAAGAGTTGAATAGGGTTTGAGGAATTTCTGGGGCCGAGGCAAAAGCAATCTTAAAGATATAGGAACGAATGTTTTTAATAGATGATGACTTATTGCAGTTGATTTTGTTAATGACCTTGACGACTTCGTCTAGGGTAAAGGTGTTTTTGAATAGTGACGTTTCAATGTCTCTCGGGGGGAAGGGGAGAGTAGGGACAGTAGGAGGGGGGAAGGCGGCAGCTAGTTTAGCGCCGATATTGGCAAAATAGGTATTAATGTGATGGCAATGTTGGCAGGGGGAATTCGTTACCGGTTGTTTCATCAATCAGTTTAGAGAGTGGTTTAGATGCCTCCTTAGGGATTAGTTGACGGACACCTCTCCAGAAGTGTTTGGGGGAGTTTTTGTGCCTTTTCAGGAGTTTGTTAATTTGACTTTTTTTATTACGTACGATTAGGGATTTGGTTCGGTTTTTGTGATACTTTAATATATGCCAGTTGTCAAGGGAACCATTATTGCGGGCTCGTCTGTAGAAATAGTCACGAGTTTTAATGGACGTCCTAACTTCATCGGTTAGCCAGGGAGGTTTAGATTCAGACACAAGCATTTTGCGGATAGGGGCCATGTGGGTTAAAGAAGAATCAATGTTATGAAGAAGTAACTCCCAGAGTAACTGAGGTGGTTTGTCAACAGTGAAGTTAGTCCAGTCTGATTCCAGGTCAACCGGAGCAAAGTATGGCAAAGTATCAAAGGCCAATATGGCGTTTATACTATGTCAAAATTTCTTTCCATTCAAACAATTATTTTTTTATCTATTGAATTTTTATGTAATTATTGATAATGCCTCTATAATGCCTGGACGCATCATGCTGCTGTAGCCAGGGGGAATGCCTGGAGGCATGATGCTGCAGTTAAAGGGTTGACAAACTCATAATTGTACTTAGATGATATTAATTTGAACCTTCAACTACAGTTCATGATTGAGCCTCTGAACGTTTAGTAGCAGTTCACTTCTGAACATTTCTATCTTCATTGTAATGAGTATCGCTTCAACCCTTTTATTTCTTTTTAATTCATTTTGGAGTTATTGATTCTGGTGGCTCTCACCTGTGGCTTGCTTGATTTTACCATCTCCTAATTGTAATCGGTTTATGTGAATATTCACCAACAGACCACCACTGTTTTTCCTTAAAACTGCATTCCAAAAAATTATATGAATATACCTGCTTTCTTTCTTGCTTCTTTTCTTTTCATCTAATCTTATATTCCATTTATCAAACCTTTCTGGTTTGCCTTTGGTTTTACAGATCTGATGTTAAACTCTGAGTATGGAACCTAATTCTGTTAGCCAAGTAAAGGGAGCCATTTCAATAGTTTGGGGAGTCAAAGGGAATGGCCACCACAATTGTGAGAGCAATCAGCGGCAATAACAATGGGAGTTATAAAGCCTTGTTTCATTAGTGGCATCGCTGTTGCGATCCCAGTGGTGTTGGCTAAGCCAGCATAATGAATAAGACATTTAATCAATCAATTTCTATTGAATAATTCAATAATTTCCAATTATTGCCACTGTTTTTCCCCACATTTCGGTTTTTATTTGACATCTTGTAGCATGAAAGATTAGAGTCCCAATTCCATATTGTAGGTTTCAAATGAAATCCCATTTTCTAGCTCTTCTAAGCTATATTCATCCAATTAATTTTCTTCCTTATTTTCCCTGTGTCATTTCAAAATAGCAATATTTTATCTGGGATTAAAATGATTTTATCAAATTGTTTGATATTTCAAATTTGGAGTGATGTAGGTCAAAACTTAAATTTTAAGTTGTTATAAAAAAACTTTATTTTTATTGTTGCAGAAACTGGTGCCTCATTTGGTAAGTAATAGATTAAAAAATGTTCACCACAATATCACAGCATATGTAATTATCACAAAGATATATTGTATATGCATTATTTAGTTAACTACACTTGTTAAGTAGTTAATCTTTTTTCAAATGGCAAGGAACATCCTGATTGGCTGATGGCTCCCTCTGTGTGCCGTCCTTATATGTCACCAGGGACCTGTTTCACTAGTTTCGTTACAAAAATGTTAAGTCAGACATGAAAAGCGGCACCAACAGTGCAAGTAAGAATTGACAAAACAAAGTCACGTTTCATAACGCATGTCACATCTATTGTCGCATGTTGTGTCACAATGTCGGTGTTGTGAACAGTGATACTACAGTGTTTATGCCAGCGCTACTTGTGTTGTCAAGTAACTAGTCAACCCAATCTGTCTGTATAGTGTCACAGTTGCCATCTAGACATGTCACGAAACTAGTGAAACAGGTCCCAGGTTCCACTGTGAGCCACTAGGGGAGGCGAAATATTCATACTCAAATGGTAGACGATTTCCTAATTATCCTTAATATAGACTGTTATCATACCTCAGACTCAGTGTAAACAATCCTGCTCCAAGGGATATAGTAATTCTGTACATATTGCGTGATAAGCTGTATATCGTGTTTCTTAAGATACATATTGCATGCTTTTTTTCTTTGAAACTTTTGTTTATACTTTAAGCAGTCTCAGCCTTACAGCTGGTTTCAATGTCCGTCCAGTTTACATTCGTACGAAGTCATTTTCCTTTGGCATGATTTTGAGGCAACGTTTTTTCCATTTCCTAATTAGCATAGTACATTTAACACAAGATATATATGGGTGGTCAGGGAAGAGGACCCCACAGAGAAAAAGAGTTGTTACACCACTTACACTTTGCAATATATATAGTTGTATATGTATGATATCATTTTGATACTATGACATAACTTGTCTTTAATGTTTGCGGGAATAGGAAATTACAACATACGTTCATGTAGTTATAGGTAATTAGGGTATCATTGATTTCAATATGTTTTTTGAGTTTTTTTAAACTCATTTAGATTGTCAATGTTTCTTATATCCACTGGTAATATGTTCCAGTATGTTACTCCATAGTACATTATATTTCGCATACTACTATTTACTCGAGGTGTAGTAATCTTGAACAATGGGGCCTCGTTTGCCCTTGCGTTTCTATTGTGTTCAACAAGCAAAGAGTTATCCCTTGATTTTGGATATAAATAAGTTAACACATGCATGATCCTTTGATCTTCTAGGTACAGTATTTGAGCTGAGCGATGAAGGACTGGTATATGGGTACATGGGTGTGACTTGAGGACTATACGCAACGCTGTATTTTGAAGTACTTGTATTTTCTTTACATCAGTAATGAAAAAGTTTGCGTACAACACATCTCCTTAATCAATTATCAGTAATAACATTGATTTGTAAATTTGTAAACATGCATTTTGTGTAATGTAAGGTCTTATCTTTTTCAGAATATATAACTTATGTAGAATTCGATTTGCTAGGTTATTTAGATAGGGTTTAAAATTCATTGCCACACGGGTCACACCCAGGTATCTGTATGAGGGCTCCCACTGGAGCATTTTGCCGTTAAGTGACAGTCTGCAGTCCATGAGATCTTGTCTTGGTATTTTTTTTCCATAAATTCTCCATAGTTCCTTAAATTACTGATTTGTTTTTTTGTGTCTTAATTGTAAGTTTATTAGCTGAGCACCATTGGTAAAGTGAATCTAAATCAGTTTGTAGGTTTCTACAGATCTCAGTTGGATTGGAGCCGGTTCTATATAAAACAATACCGTCTGCATATAATAAGCAGTGGGTGTAATCTTGTCCATTTCCTCTATTTAAGCAAGTTTTAGGGTCAGTCACATGAATAATAGATAACATGGGGCCCAGGATCGATCCCTGTGGTACCCCACAGGTGATCGCTCCTGGGTCCGACATCCTACCATTTGCCATTATTGCCTGGGTCGTATTTGTTAAGTAACTTGTATACCAATTTAGTACATTTCCTATCGAGCCTAAATATTGTAACATTTTTATGAGAATTTGGTGATTAATGGTGTCAAAAGCTTTACGGAAATCAATGTATGTATATATTGATAGTTGTTTATTATTGAAGGCAGTGTAGATATGATTTGATAAATTTATGACAGTGTCTATTGTTGAGTGATTTTTCCTGAAGCCATTTGGTATTTTAGTAAGCAATTTATTATCATTTTAAAAATCTATAGTGTAGTTGTGCGCAATTTTTTCAATATTTTCCCAGGCAACGGCAATAGGGAAATAGGTTGTAAGTTGTCCACATCCATGCTGTTTCGCTCCTTTTTTAGGGGAATAACAATAGCATGTTTCCATTTCATCGGAAAAGTACCTGTGACAAGTGATTTATTTAGTAAATATGTAAATTGATGACATAGGGCTCTAAGTGTGTTTTTTAAATACATCGGGGACAGGTTTGGCATGCTGATGATTTGGTTATGTCAAGTTCTTTTAATAGTTTCATCACTTCCAACTCATGAGTTTCAATATCTCCATTGGTATTTTCTGTTTATATTCCCATCTTTCATTGTGGGACCTTGCCACGTTTGGGCCAATCCCAGTGAAGAAGTTATTTATATAGTTTGCAGTATCGTTGATTTGTATATCTTTTAGGGTTTCCTGGTTTTTTAGCTTATCTATATTTTCTATAACAAAACCCCATATAAAAATTCCAATTTTTTTTTGCTATTATTTATATTTTCTTCAAGTGCATTTTGTATAAAGTTAGATTTTGCCTTTTTCACTGCAGAATTTGCATTATTCTGTGCCCTCCTGTCAAGTTCCCAGTCGGACTCTTTTTTTGTATGTTTTGCTTTATTAAGCAGGCAATCTTTATCCTTAATTATCTCTAGAACTTCGTTGGTAATACGGTCCTCTCTGATGGTCTTGACACAATATTTTCTAATGGGGCATTAGGTCTAGATGATGAATAATTTTCTTATGCATCATTCCCATAGTAAATTTGTGTCTTTAGTGTCCCAGTTTTCCTCTTGTAGATTTTTCATAAAGGTGTCTCTGTGGTACTTTCTACTCGATCTCCCCAAAAAAGTAGTTTTTTCATATATTATTTTTTGTTTAGCCTGTATCACAAAGACACCCTCATGATCACTAATCTGAGTCCTCTAAAGTCCTGACTTTGTATGGGATGAGGAGTCGGTATAAATGTGGTCCAAGCAACTATGCTTCTGTCCATGTCTTGTTGGGGCGTCTATCAATTGTTTGAAGCCATTGGATTTCTCAAACCTTTTTAGTTCTTTAAAGCTGTTTTCTATTTTATCTAAATAGTCAATATTAAAATCCCCGAATACAAAAATATCTGCTTACTTTACATGAGTAAAGTCATTTATTGCATCATCTAGGTTTGAGAGGAAATTACTACAATTCCCACATGGGTGCCTGTAGACGCTGCCAACAATTATTTTCCTAGTATGAGGTAGGGTAACTTCTATCCATAATGATTCACTAGTGCTTTCGTTATGTACAGCATATGTTATCATACCAATATTTAGATTATTTCTGTAGTATATACCCACACCTCCTCTGGTCTTAATTTTATCCTTGCCTGGATCACTCCAACTTCTATCGTTTCTTACCAAAGTATAATTGGGCAAGTCCACCAGATAGGTAGGCATACTTTCTTTCAACCAACTTTCAGTAATACATAGTATGTCTATGTCAGAGTCAACAAGTAGACAGTGGATAGTGTCGATTTTAGCCCATAGGCTGCATGCGTTAAAATGTATCATTTTTATCCTGCATTGTTTAGTGTATATATCATCCATGAGTTTGTACAATAAACATAGTAATAAAAACTTCTCCTACTTCTCCCATCCCCAACCCCCCCACATACAAGTCAGATCCAATCCCCGCCTCGGCTTTCTTGGCCGGGTAAGATTAGAAACACTATATATATCTTGACAATTTACAGCTTCACACCTATATTCTGCCCCCATGTTGGCAGGTAATTCATTTTTAAAGTAATGAAAAACATGTGTTTAAGATAGTTTTGAAGAGAAAAATAAACGCCTGGCATGGGGCCATTTATCTAAATTATAACATGACTTGAGAATTATCCATTTATTTAATTTTAATACAGCATGTAGGTTAAGAGAAAATTGTTGGGTAATAATGTACCTATGATGTTGGTCGGATCGATGGCCATCCCCCTTCAGGTTTCCCCTCCGGGACGGGCCTTTCAGGGGTGGTTCCCACCCGCCAGACCGTTGAAGGTTCTTTCTATACAGTTCGCCCAGTATTCAAGTGTATGGTCTTTAGGGTGGAACCCGTCATATAGGCGGTTGTATGTATTGAATTGAGTGTTCCCTTTAGTGAAATGAATGGTCTTATGTATCCGAGGGCCAAACACATTCTTCTCATTGTTCAGAATAGAAATCGAGTTATTTATGGCTTTCACTGCTGCATTGATGGTTTGTTGATCTGAGTCTATTTCCGCATACAGGGGGGTGCATTTGAACTTGTTGTACTGGTCAAGTCAATCCTGATCAGGTCGGCAATGACAACTCTTTTGACATAGTGTAATAGTAAGTCCCTCATCTCCAGGTATTCGTCTATGGAACTTTGAACCAAGGTACCTATTTCCTGACTTGCTGCTTTTACTGTTTGATGGGATGTTCTTCCCGGCTAATGTTTTTTTATAAAAGTGATCACTGACCTATTAATCGTTGCCCCCCCTGGAGGGTATACTGTTACTGTGTTTTGCCGCATAAGTCTTGACATTTCTTTTCTAGGTGCTTTTGTAACTTATATCTCCGAGAGTCAGTTATTATAAAGATATTCATTCCTGCAGAGTAGGTCCACCTATTCTATATCCTTGTTGTCTCATATCTCTTCTAGGTATTTTCCCAGCAGGTTTTTCCCTTTCACTGAGGCTTGATCGATCTCATCCTTCTTTCTCAATGGCATCCCACATCCAAAGTGCATGTCGGCGGTAGCCTCACATAGATGTCCTGGATACTTCCGCAGCTTTACGAGCAAGTCGTTGTTTTCCATGAATTTGGCAGTTATTATTTCTTGAAGCTTCTTTTCTTTTATTTGCGTTCAGTCTGGGGTATTTTTTTGAGATTTGCTCATTTGTTTTGCTTCATACGGGTCCTGACATCGTCATAGCTGTGGGATGATCTCCTTTTCCCTTATTTGGAAGGCGTGTTCTGCAACATATGCAGTTTCGCCAGAGGAAAATTTTCCTTGATTTGTTTTGATTACTGTAGGGTATATATTGGACATAAATGCAAAGTGTTCTTGAAAGGCATAAACGTTTCTTGGTGTTGTCTCCTCCTGCAGCATGTGCAGTTGTTTTGCTGTGTACTTTTTCCCATCAACTATGATCGTGGATCCTTTGGCATGGCAGTTCAGCCCCAATTCTTTTCCTAGTTCCGCAGTTTTCCTATTTTCTTCAGGGGATAGGTCATTGTTTATATGCAATTGGGCATATTTTGGGTTTCCCTTTAAGTGGTGAACGTTCTGAAATATTTCACCTTTTTGCATACTGCTTGCCAGTTTCATCATTATTGGCCTCGGTCTTTGTGCTTTTTTAGTTTTATCAGTTGGTAGTTTACCCATGCTTCAGTTTGGTCTACCTTGAAGTCAACTCCAATGGCTTCCAGTAGTTCACTACAATCTTGTTTGACATGTTTTGTGGTTTCTTCTAGGCCTTTGATGATCAGATTGTTTCTTTTTTGGTCTAATTTGAGTTGTTTTATTTCTTCCTTTACTTCTTTTAGTTCCCCAATCTCCGAGTTGTGTATTTCTAGTATAGCTGTATTTAGATCCAGTTAGACCGCCATAGCTCCTAGTTCTTTGCACAGTTCCTTGTTTGTTTCACTAAACGATCGGAGGGAGTCATTTATCTCGCCCATGGATTTTGATGAAGTCACTTAACTCAATTTTTATGTTGTTCACGTCCTTGCACATGCTCTGGAGAAGGTCCCAGACTTCATCAATTGTTTTAGCCTCCTTCTTTGTCTCAGCCCTGGTCGCCATGTTGGAACTACGGATAACAAGTGAGTCACTGTTTTTTTTCAGATTGAGTTTTAGGCGCCAAAGCTTGATTTTTTGGTGGCATTTCTTGTTATGTTGGTGCCTGATGCCTTTATGTCTGTATCCCAGCAGTGATTGTGTCTTATTTTTCATGTATGTTATTTCATATATGTATTATGCTCCCCTCAGGTGCAGCACGTTCATTGCGTCGAAAACTAGGTAAGATGGTCTTTGACTGACATATTGCATTGTTTGACTAACATATTATGTACTTTGATATAATGCAATCTGATTGGCTGGGAAGCCGGTAGCACTAGTCTGAGTGGAAAATTCAAACATGCCAGACCTCATCACATCACAAGTTCAGAGGCATTTTATAAATATCCCGGAATGAGTTAACATGCATATTTACCAAATATCAAGTTATCTAACATGGGGAATTCACCAGATACAGTTTAGATAGCTTGGATATAGGAAATCCATCAATTACAACGTTGTCGGGTCACTCCCCGTAACCCCTCCATGTTGACACTGTCAAACCCTAGTACGTAAAGTATTCCCCCCTGAAGTCTCTTTTGGGGTAAACAGCTATCCTATGTTATTAGGCGAGGTACTGTGTAGTTAGGGAACCAGCGAGGAAAACTGAACGAAATGGCTGGATTTGAGAACCAGCCAAGATTGACTGGAAAACTACCTCTAATACACACTTAGTAGGAGATTAGTTATTTTGAAGGTTGGCCAAGATAAACGGGTACAAATTTATCCATTCAATTTTGTTTTCATACATATCAGACAGTGGCCAGTGAGAAATGATGACCCGGTGGAGGGCTCTATGGCAGAGGAACGGGGCCCTGTACAGGGCCGGGTACACTGGCTAGTCAAACCCACCTTCAAAGCAAGCATTACACTAGTAGATGATCTGTCTGTGCATCACCCACTGCGAAACTAGAGTGACTTTGTTACTATCAATTGTTTTGGAATATTTGAGATATCTAAACAGTATCAGTTGAACTCCCTCGTTCGCCTCGTTCATATCACTCTGCATCAAACTCGTGGAGAAAAACAACATAGCAATAAAACCAATCCACTCATACTTATTCTTGGTCTAGGACAGAATTCTGTCCTACAACTCAAATAAGTATATATCTACTTTTTTCAATGCAATATGAATTCTTGAAATGAGAAGACGATTTTTAAAACAATGACTAAAAAAGGTCTTGTAAAGAAATTCTCAAAATTAATACATTTTACTAGCTAAACTAAAACTGATTCTACCTGTATCTTATATCAGTGTATCACTAAAGAACTGCAACTTTCTTTGGTCTTGCAAGCTCTTTCGATCTTTTTTATCGATCCTATATTTCAAATCTGATTAAATATGATTATATCTTTTTTCACTTTCCATGACAATAACATTTGCACATTCCACTTCTGAACAATTGGATATC
The DNA here is from genome assembly GCA_950022655.1 of Alentia gelatinosa. Classification (NCBI taxonomy): domain Eukaryota; kingdom Metazoa; phylum Annelida; class Polychaeta; order Phyllodocida; family Polynoidae; genus Alentia; species Alentia gelatinosa. The sequence goes on along the minus strand of OX465593.1, from coordinate 36,134,144 downwards.
TTAAGTGCTACAAGTGATAATCCCATGCTGAGGAAATTAAGTCGTCAAGTATAAGTGTTTAGTCCAATGGTACACTGAGTATGCCTAAAAATTTAAATGCATTTCAAGTTTTTCAAAGTACTAACAAAATGTATTTATTTATTCTTTGTTTAGACACATGAACATTGTGAACTAAGAATCCAACCAATTATCAATTTCAAGAGCTTCATATTCTAATTGAACAAAGATACAGTATAATTTTTTTTTTTTTTTAATAAATTATTATTAAAGGTCAAAACAAACCAAAGTAGCATATCTAATTGGACAAGAATTAATCATGATTACAAAGCATAACATCTTTTCTTCTCCTTTTAGCTTTATGTAGTGACTATTTCTCTTAACGTTTATTGACAGTTAATTTTACCATCTCCTAATTGTAATCGGTTCATGTGAACCATGTGAACCAACAGATCACCGCTGTTTTTCCTTAAAACTGCATTCCAAAAAAACATATGAATATACCTGCTTTTTTGCTTGTTTCCTTTCTTCTCATCTAATCTTATATTCCATTTATCAAACCTTTCTGGTTTGCCTTTGGTTTTACAGATCTGTTGTTGAATCTAATTCTGTTAGCCAAGTACAGGGACCCATTTTAATAGTTTAGGGAGTGAAAGGGAATGGCCACCACAATTGTGAGAGCAATCAGTGGCAATAACAGTGGGAGTTATAAAGTCTTGTTTTATAAGTGGCATTGCTGCTGAGATCCAAGTGCTGTTCGCTATGCCAGCATAATGAACAAGACATTTGATAAATCTATTTCTAATGAATAATTCAATAATTTCCAATTATTGCTCCTGGTTTTTCCCCACATTTCAGTTTTTATTTGACATCTTGTAGCATGAAAGATTAGAGTCCCTATTCCATATTGTAGGCATCGAATAAGCTTAAATGTAACTGTATATTAGAAATAAGTAATATATGTATAATGTTGATTCCTTTCTCTTAGAACGACGACTGAGTCCTTCTATGAAGAAAAGGCTGCTTGATTTGGTAATACCTACATTAAACATATCTATATTCCATTTGTTATTCTCCATGCATATTGGATTAAAGGAATAACTGCTTGTATCATATCATCTCACCCCTGGAATAAATGTCCATAGGCTTAACGTTGGGAACTCATTCTCCATGCCCCTACAAGTATTGCAGTCCGTTCTCCATGGTCTATATCCTGTGTGCTGTCCATTCTTTTTGAGTGTACAGGGGTGAGAAAAATACAGAAAGCAACTCTTTTTGGTCAAAGAAGTCCTTCTCCAACTCTTTTGAATGCTATGTTTCGCGCATCGTTTATATCACTCCACATTAGACTCGTGAAGAACGAAGACTTTGACTAAAAATTGTTGGTTTCTTCTTTAGTACCACTGCACGAAACTTACCATTTTATTCATATATATGCCATCGTGGAAGTGCATGTATTGGCTGAATATTGACTTGTTTTCATATATATACACCCAGTGTATATATACGGATGCATGTTGGCTGTATTTCACACCCAGCATATATGAGAGGAAATATTCTCTCCTACGCCACCTCCCGCCCGTTTGTGTTGGTAGAAGTATAGGTGTCCTCAATGGGAAAACCTCTCCCCGCTGCCCTCCACACCCCAAACCCACCCCTGCCACCTCTCACCATGCTTATATACGCTGACAGATGAGGCGTATACACACGGGGAATAGGTTTACCATGTATACGCAAAATACTTATATATGCCGGGTGCATTCATAAGTAAAATGATGGTGTTCGTGCAGTGTACTGATCACACTCATTGTTGCATAAACTGCATTCCCCACTTATTCCCCACTTATTCACCTGCATAAAGACTCTATACACTATGCTTTCACCACTGTTCTATAATCTTCCACCCAAAGCATGGATGGAGGATGTTGTGCTGTGGTATCAACAACAAAATCTGAAATCATAGTTTTGCATGCCTCACCAAACTACATTATGATGCAGCTACCGTCAACAGCTTGTGGGTCAAGTTGGCCACTGCTTGAACCCAACCAGAGTTAACCTTTAAGGGCGGGTACCTGTTGCAATAGTATGTGGTTAAGGGTGGGTACTAGTGCTAATTTATACCCCGAGGGGGCAGGAAGTATCAGGCCTATTGTGATAGTTCTATAGTTTAGGACATGATAAAATATGCAATCCTTAACCTTATTGTTCATTTCACCCAAAATCTATACCTTGGTGTTGCATCTATATTAAGAAAATGATGCCTTTGGCATCACCTTCCCCAGCACAATTGATGCCATATGGCATCATCCCACCCTATCACGGTTGATGCCATATGGCATCACCCACCGTGAATGGGTTAACCTAGTGTAGGTCTGGTGGCCAGTGTAACTGTCTGAAGGCAGGAAGGCAAATGGCCTAATATCACCCATGTGGTTTCCCCCTAATGCCACAGGTGGTACCACAGTTGGGTGCATTTTCCATGTATGGAAGTAGCCTTAGATTGGCAACCAACATCCCGTCTAAACTGAGCTGAACGGATAATAGGGCTTGGTCGGGTTAAATCACACACAGTATCCCTTTATGTTCGCCTCCAACCGAGTAGTTTTATCCTATGTATACTTTAAAAGCAGATATACTTAATATGAAATATCCATTGCTAACATATTGACAAAGATACCACAATCTACGTTCAATATATTTTGACATAGTACACAGGAAAGGAAATAAGAAAATGGATAATTGGCTTTGAGGTTATCACATAACACACTCTCCAAGCAGTACGAAAGATCTGGTTGAAGAGTAACAAACTGGTCCCGCTACTGGGTCAAGGTGGCCGCCTATCTAACCCGACCAGAGCTAACTTTGTGTAGCTCTGATTGCCAGTGTAAAGTAGCCTTTACACTGGCCTCACATGGCTGTAGGTGCTGCAGGGAGCAGCAGAACTTGACCAGCTCACTGAATCGGATTGAGGCTACCTAGATCTTTGAGGGGTTTTTCTAATTTATTTTTTAAAATTCAATAAACAACATTTCTAACCTAGGTTAGATCTTCCACTGTGTGTTACAATAACATCCAACAGTCGGGTACATCTTGTATTAAACATTGGAGAGTTTTTTAAACAACAGTAAGATGAAAAAATAGAAATATTAAAATGGGTTGATAATGAAGGTAATGATGGGTATTGCGATAAGAACCTTATACAAAAAATTAAACTTACACAGAATACATGTATATCACTTCCTTTCTGAATACTTTGTAAGTATCACTCCCCTGTACTTTTATGTGAGGTCATGTGACCAATATGCAAGAAGCCAGTAATGCCTGCCACACCTCCGGCTGTTTATCCGTAAAGCTGTCTACTTCGGACTCCTGTACTTTGTACTTGTATTAGTCTTACCTCCCAGTCTTCTTATATCTCAACCCACCATTTCTTACTCATCATATTATGTTCTAAAATTAATGTTAATTGCATCTAGTTTACATAGATTGGGGCATGTATAGAGATTGAAATTTATGAATATGAAATTAACAGTTTAGTAGGACTGAGGCCTAATGCCTCATTTCTTTCCATTTCAAGTAAACAAATTTAAGTCTCAGTAATATCATCTTAACCCTATCATCATATTAGACAAAAAGACTATTACATATTTTGATGATGTACATTAATGGAGTTCCTTTTATTTGACAGCTAAAGGCGAAGTAGACTTGATGTCATACCCGCTGGCCATGACCATGCCACTTGAACGGATAAATCCTAATTCAAAATTACTGCACAGATTGTCTCTTCAATTAAACACTTAATTGTAACTTTCATGTTAATAAATAAGTTGAAGTATCTTTGGATTATAGAAAAGTGTTGTGAAGTATGTTTTTCCTGTATCAAAGGCATATCAGACAATTTACCTTGATAAATAAAACCCATGTCAGATTCCTGGAAATAGAATATCATGACCTTTGAGTTGCATCAGACACTTTGCTAATTTGGCTGTTTTTGATTGGGATATGAATGTTAGGACAACATTACAAAAAATAAATAGCAATTCTAAAGAGTAAAACACACCTTCTTCAAACTTTCACAGAAAGGAGTAAATGTAGAATACTGCAAATTTAAGTTGTAATCCTATATTTTACCATTCTTTTTAATGAAAGAATTGAAAGAATATCTTTTTGTCAGTAGATTCCCTAAATGGGCCTAATTGGGAAAAACTTTATTTTATATTAGAATGTATCATAAGGAACCAATTAGATATGACAATTGCCATTATCCTGTGGATTGTAGGGTATGCCTTTAATGTCTTAGAAAAACATAACAAAGATAGACAGAATAATGGAAGTAGAACTAATTACAATTTAAACAATGCTTTGTTATGAAAAGATATAATGATCATTCTCTATGAGACATTTCATTGAATAAAACTATGACTTTTTTATGTAATAAAGTTGTGCACTGCAAAGAGAGAGTTGACTTATATTTATCAATAATTGAAATGAATGTGTTTTAGCTACAGAGTTGGTGCCTATTATTATCTATAAAATGTGAAAATTTTAATTTGATCAGCTGTAATTTGTAATTCAGTCATTTTCAATTCATTGCACATTCTTTCATGGTTTGAACTCTTTGGCACCAGAAGAAGACGCTCTCCAAGCTCATCTTTGGTAGTGTTTGTATGGAGTGGACAGACGGAACATAAGTTTAGAGATTGATAAAGAGATATGATAATAAACTCTACATAATATTCTCCCATTCACTCGGAGGGTATCATAGCACAGTACCATACTCAATAAAATGAATGATGTGAACCCAGCCAGGGTAAGGCTTTCAGGTATAAAAAGACTAGCCAGAGGAGGTGTGAAGCGCAGCGCCCCCTATAGGGACCCAACTCATATATGCGATCACGGCAGGGTTCAAGGCGCCACTTTCAAACCTGCCAGCAGAGGTGAAGGAGCTCTTAAGAATGGTCTGTGTGAGGCTTGTAAGCCATAGCCTATGAGAAATAACGTTGTATTAAACACCACCAAACAGCCATAAAACGTGGAGCTCTATTAAGCTCTATTGTGGTTTGGAGTACATTAAATATCACTCTATCAATATCTGAAAAGATTTTTGATAGAGCTCTAACAGTTTGTATGTAGTAGCTGTTAATAGTTAGCCTATTTTAGTATAGGAATCCACATTCAGCTGTCATTTGAGACCATGCCAAAATGACTACGCTTCACACCTCCTCTGAAGGCTAGCGGTATATGCTGGGGTAGCACTAGACCCCAGTCCAGTCCATTTGGCCAGGGACAAGGCGTAAAGGCTCAAATTGAAACTGTTAGGGGCTGCCATTTTGAGTCAGGAATTCCTGCCTCCCTCCCAGCATGCAGCTGAGAAATGGCGGATCGTTGGTTCTCACATATTGTGTCTCGCAATCCAGAAACAAGTTTGGCTGGTTGTCGCCTGTGTGTTCTGCCTAGTGCCTGTCAATATTCCCACTTGTCAAACTGATACTATGAATAGAACAGCCAACCACGAAATTCCTCTCACTATAGTTCTGAGCCTTTTATATGGGACAAAAAACTAGTTTTTTCTAACTTGAAAAAGGCAAATCGCTGTTGTGCCGTGAGAAAGAATGCGATTTTTATAAACAAAACATTGTTAGAAGGCTAAGACTTGGGCCTATTTATTGGTATACATCTGATATAACATACCTGTGTTATGGCTAAGATTTCCTGTTGTAGATTGAACATCAGAATTTCTTAGGTAAAAAACACTAAAACATGTTACCTTCCTGTCTTCACAGAGATTTAATGAAAAATCTATCGAGATGACCTACAGAAATTAACACCCTATCTTGTTAGCTGTTTCAAAACAGTTAAAATGATACCTATATTGTCAGGCTGTAATAGATAGTTCCTGAGATACAGGAGCATTATGACAGATGACAAAGAGTCCAAAAGAGCCCTAAAAACGTGATTTTCTGATATTATTGAATTTTTGGCATATGGCATAGCTAGAAACTGCCAATGATTACCTGTAGATACCATTTAAGCAAAAGATAACCTGCCAGTTTTATTCTGTGGTGGATCATCTCCAAATCACTCTTTATTTGAACTATCTATGCTGATTATTGATTGAGATAGGACTGAAGGAAAATCAAGTCTTTCTTGCTTATTTATAATGTCAGTGATTCAAGCAGAAATATTACCTCAGGCCAAAGTTCTTTGATAAAATGACAGGTGGCACCACAATTTTTGAATCTTGGGTTTGAAAAGTTTCTTTATGAAGTTCTCTTGAATACTATCTACTTAATTTTCGAAAATATCATCTTTTACAAATGCTGCATATGATTGAACTAGATATTGTCATTTTACCCATATTAAACGCTCAAGACTATAAAGGTGGCTGGCCAGTCAGGGCCCTGTTACACCTTCATGTACCATTACCCGAAGGCGGCGCAGTGCGTGAACAGACTAGCCTGCATGGAGTTGTCCCATTACATTAACTGCCATATAAGGAATATAGTAGAACGAGTAGCCAATGACTGCATTTGCAGCAAACCCCGACCTTCACCCTGACCTCCTTATATGATATTTATAGCACCTTGGGACGGTTCTTCAGTCGAGAGTTGACCTAAAATCTAGTGGGCCACAACCACCCTCCTAGGGTAGCACGGGAACATACTGTGATTCTATTGGCTGTCTGAGGCATATAGGGGACAGAGCCATTGTTAGTTCATGAAGCAGTCACTAGGTGACAAGCAGTATGGTGGGCCTCTTCCGGGGACAGAGCCTGTACTCTGGCTCCTTGTTCTTAGGAAATTCAATGCCTTTCAATGTTTATTCCCAATCTGGATGGATCCCCAAATGTGAAATCCTAGAGAAGAAAAGACTTTTTCTAAATAATGCCTTTGAATGTTTCACCACGGTTCCCTTGACACTCTACACCCATCCCAGAGCAGGGTGACATAATGATTAAAATCCACTGCGCGAAAACCACCATTCTATTCATATATATGCCATTGCTTCATTAACCCATGCACGGCGGGCTCCTACACAGTCATGTATATAGGGGTCGGGTATTAGTACCTATATAGTGCTAGGAAACAGGTATCCACAGGCCCATTATGGTAATTGGATGATGTAATCACCTGATATAACATGTGCAGCAATGATTTGGGGAGACGTAGGCTGTGAATCTTTCCCCTACCGCTATCAGGACCACAATGTAGGGAGGCTGGCCAGGCGCGTTTTGAGTCCCGCGCTGTAGCCTATCGACCCTGTTTCGTCTATTCCTATTGGTCCATGTTCGTTTGTTCTAGAGAGCGAGCTTATGATTGGTCTATGTCGGTGCGTTTTTGGCGCCGGTTCTGGTGCCTGTATTCTGAGTTATGTGGCTCCAAGTGTTTTGTCCATTTCTATGGGGTATTTTATTCCTGGGATGCATTCCTGAGTTGTCAATAGTAGTTTTGGTGGGAATGAAGTTATCTTTAATTGTTTGGTCTCCTGTATTCTTCTGTAGTTGCTACATGAATGGATTGCATCCATTCTATGTGTAAATTTGGTGATATTTTTTTGATTTTTGACTTTTGAGATGTAAAATTAATTTTTTAATTATAACCGTTTAGTTTGGTAAATTTAGTAGGGTTTTTTTTCTTTAGGGCCGGATGTCATCCAGTGGTCCTCGCCCTTTAATATTTTTTCTAAATTTTATTGTTAAATCTAGATAATAATTATTTTGGGAGGAAATATTTTTATTTTAATCGTGGATACTGTTGCGTGTGGTTTGGTTGTAGTTGTTGTCCATTTGTTGTTATTGTCTAATTTGACAGACATTTCCTGGTGTTTGCAGTTGTATTCTTGGTTTTTATGGCGTCAGAGACGTCGTCCGCCTTCCGTTTTTTGTTATTTTTCGTAGGTTGTTTTCTCGTTCGTTCGGATAAATGTCTAGTTTTTTATATTTTTCCTTCTTGTTATTAACTCGCTCTCTGTTATGGTTTCTTGGTCCAGCCTACTCAGTCAGTTGGCCGGTGGTTCTCCTTCGTTGTTATATTTTTTTGTATTGTGGTTTCGACCATTGTCTGGTCTCGTCAGGTGAAGTGCGATAGAGTAATTCTGTTTGGCTTGTGGTCTTTCTCTCCTGGTTAATATTCTCCGGGAGAGGGGATCGATTTGCTACCTCTGGTGGTTCATTCCCTACATTCAGCCGTGTTGCCCATCTATATCCTAATTGTGTGAATGTTTTGAAAAAAAACTTTTCGTCTGCTCTCCCGCTTAGGTATCAGCATTAGAAATTTTTTTTGACGTGGCGTTGGTATTAGGATTTTGATAGGTTATCCATACTTTTATAGCCAGATTGTACGTTTTTTCCATTTGTTATGTTTGTCACTTATGGGTTGTTAGCCGTATCGGTTGTCCAGAGTGTTCAATCCCTCTGGTGCATGTGTCTTTAGTTTGTGTATCCAGTTGAATTCAATCTTGTTCCTTAGTCGTCTTGCTTCGTTGCTCTGTGGATGTCTATATATAAAGTCCACTATGTGAACTTTGACATCATCTACTCCATGATGGTGTTGCTTATTGAAGTGAGTTGGGACGTCATTCTGTCCCTTGTTTTTCCTTATGCAATTGAGGTGTTCTCTGATTCGTTCCTTGATCTTTCTCTTTGTTTGTCCTACATATTGGATGTTACATTGTTTACATTCGATGCAGTATATGACATTCGAACTGTTGCATGTCACGTTTTGTTTGGTTTCGTATTTCTTCTGTGTCGTTTTTGATTTTATTCTTCCCGTTGTATCTATTAGGGCACAGTATTTACAGTCCTTTTTTGGGCAGTCGTTTTTCTTGTTCTTTTTGGTGTCCTTTTCTTTATTGTCTCCTTTTCCGTCTTCATTTGGTGTGGTTTTCCTTTTTGTTATTTCTGGCTGTGTGCCTATACCCGTTCTTGGGTGTCCTTCTGTTTTGTAGTCGATTCTCGCCCTTACTAAATGGTCCTTGAGGTTCTTTGGTCGTCTGTATCCCTTAGTAAGGGTTTTCTTGTGGAGTGTCTTGGTGGTTATTTATTTGGCTAGTAGGTCCCAATTGTTGTCTACTATTTTGCCCACTCTCTTGTCGTTGTCCCTGTATGTCGTGATCAGATACAGGTTTTCGTCGCTCTTTTTTGCACTTTTACCTTCCTTTTTTCTTGAAATTAGCATTTCTCGATTCTGATTGTCCAATCGCTTTTTGCATTCTTCTAGTAGTCTCGTAGGGTATCCCTTTGTCCTGAAGTTTTCCATTTTCTCGTTGCTATGTTTCTCATAGTCGTCGTCATTTTTGCAAATTCTTCGTAGTCTGAGGAATTGTGAATAGGGTAGACTTCGTTTCGTAGCTGGTGGATGTGCGGAGTCATATTGCAGGTAGGTGTTGGCGTCCGTTGGTTTGGTGTATAGGTCCGTGTATAGCCTGTTGGTTTTTCGGTTTATCTTCACCTTGGTGTCTAGGAAGGCTATTTCCTCTGTGGAGTATTCTGCTGTGAACTTGATGCTTTCGTGTAAGGAGTTCAGTGTGGTTATCCACTGTTCGAGGGCCTTTTTGCCATGTGTTCAGATGGCGAAAATGTCATCGATGTATCTTAGCCACAGTTGGGGGCGTTTTCCTTCTCAGCTTAAGATATGGGTTTCTATTTTTTCCATAAAAAGGTTGGCATATGATGGGGCCAGTCTAGTGCCCATAGCCGTGCCGCTGATTTGTAGGTAGTGTTTTCCATTGAACTCTATGTTGTTGTTCTTTAGTACTAGTTCTAATAGGGTGGCTATAGAGTCGTTGCTTAGATTGAGAGAATTGTCCCGGGTTTTCATTAGTTTCTCTCGTATCGCTCTTATTCCCTCGTCGTTTGGTATATTGGTATATAGGGAGCTCACATCTAGTGTCACCAGATATGTGTCATCCATTACCGGTTGTTGTTCTTCAATTATATTTATGAAGTCATTTGTGTCCTTGACATACGATTCAATTGTTGGGACTATTGGCTTGATGAAATTGTCGACAAATCTAGAGATTTTTTCGGTTGCACAGTTGTTAGCTGATACCACTGGTCCTTCGGGCGGTGGTCGCTGAGGTTTGTGAATTTTTGGTAAGAAGTAGATGTGTGGGGCTCTTGGTTTTTCTGTCTTGAGGCTTGCGCCCAGCTTGGTCGATATCTCACCCATCTCTATCATTTGGTCGATCTTTTTGTTGACTTTATTGTTGATTTCATTTGTTAGGTCGACAGTTGTTTCCACGTAGGTGTTCTCTTGGGAAAGTTGTCTTGAGGCTTCCGCAATGTAATCTGAAGTGTCTTGTACGACAGTAGCGCCTCCCTTGTCTGCCGGTTTGATCGTGATGTTGGTGTTTCGTGATAGCTCTCTCAGTGCCTCCTTTTGAACTTTCGTGAAGTTTCTCTTTCTTGGCGCCGTGCATTCTTCCTGTGTTAGTTTGTTTTCGTTTACTGATATGAAATTTTCTAGATTTTGGTTTCCATTTTGACTCACCTCGTAACTTGTGTTGCAGCACGTTGTCGTCGAAGGGTGCCTGTCGTCGGTGGGTGGGTGTTGTGTTGTTGTACGTGGTATGGCATCCTTCGTCCTTCTCATCCTCTCCCTTCCTTCCTTCGTCCTGATCCTCTTTGTTGAAAATTGGGCGGTTCGTCTCGAAAAATTGTTTGATTCGTAAATTGCCGTGAAATGCATCTAATTCTATTTTCCTATCTCCCTGGTTGTTTCCTATTTGCGTGGGGCAGAAGTTAAGACCTTTATTTAGGACGCTATGTTCAATGTCTGAGAGTTTATGTGATGACAAATTAACCACCGTGTTATTGTTGACTCTGCTATCTTTATCAATGGTCTCCCTATCTGTCTGTTTTCTAGCCTTTTTTCTAGCTCATTTAGCTCGATTTTTCTCTCTCTTGCGTTCAATTCTTACCTTAGTTTTTTGAGCCTTTGTTTTTCTGGCGGTGGTACCATTACCTTCTCCCTCTTGTTTGGGGCTAGCGACATTTGCGGAAATACAATAACTACTACTACATGAAGAACAGTTCAAAGCTTTATTGTTTCCATTTACCGGTTCTTTGTTAACACTTACATTACTAGTTTCAGGTTGGTTGGTACAGTCGGTTGGTATATATGTTTCGTCGGTAGGTACGATTTTGTTCATGTCGACATCATCGTGCGTTGTTTCTACTAGACTGGCGAGTGCATCGGAGTTGTTGTGTGTCTCTAGTAGCCATCTTTTTGGTTTGGTCTTGGTGCTTTTCTTGTTGAGGGCGGTCTTGCGTTCCTTTTTCCCAAGATGCTTGTCGCACTTTCTCGCGATGTGTCTATCTAGTGCGTCAACGAGAGTGTTGAGGATGGATTTGTCCATTATCTTTCTCATGTCCTTGTCCTTTCTCGATTTGTCGTCCTTATGCCGGTAGTTCCTGGTTTTGCTACCGACCGCGTCTGCATAGCTTTTAGTTGTTGTAGTTGTCTCTGTCTCTTGATCGTCGTTGTTCTTGTGCGTGTGTCGGGTAGTATCTTCTTTCTTGAGGATATCCATCTCCGTGGTGTGGTCTCTCTTGTCGGTAGTCGTAGTGGTAGCGGTCTTCTGACGAACGGTCCTGGTCTTGAGTGTATGGTCGTTCATACTGTTGGTCGTAGTAGCCGCCTCGACCTCGTCCTGGGGCGTACCCTCTGTTTCCACCTCTACCATTGCCGGCATACAGTCGTCTGCCTCCTCCTCGGTAGTCCTGTTGCTGTCTGTAGGCATAGTGGCGGTCTTGTTCCCGTTTAGGAGAGTCCCCTCGTGCACTGCCCGCTGCGCTCGAGGGGGTTCGGTGAAAGGGCTGTTCCCCTCTTCCCATTCGCTTGGTTTCATCCTCTGGCAGTCTCTTCAGGTCCTTCTTGATTGCTCTAGATATGTGAACGATATCTTCATCCCTCCTTCCACGGTCGATGAGTCGTTGCAGGCGTGTTGTCAGGTCTGACTCTGTTTGCTCGAGTTCTTTTTCCCAGCGTGCGTTTAGGTACAATTTGAACTCATCAAGTTTTTCAGTGGCCTTGGTCGTTGCGTTGTTGTTGTATATATGTTCACTGAGGGTGGACATGCTGCAGTCAGTACGGGCCTGGCTCTCGATTTCCTCTGTTTTCAGAAAATCTCGAACTTCCAACATTATTTTGTTGGCTGCGTCATGTCTGATTTTCGAAATCTTCTGCATAATGTCCAGGTCGTTGAGGACGTTGTGTGGAAATTCATCTACACCGATGGCCCAACCTGTGACGAGTCCTCTGTCAATGACTCCGTCAAGCCAATTGTGACGGAGACGGGCCCTGATGGTTTCAATGCCTCGGCTCCGAACCTGGCGCCAAGTGTTTGTCATGGTTTCCCCGAATTGTTCGTCGAAGGCCTGAAAAGAAGGGCATCGTTCGTTAGATTTGTCGTATTTTTCAATTTTACTAGAAGTCTTGTTTGGTTTATTGTCATTTTCTCCTTAAGTGTCTCTTTGTGTTCTGCTGATGTGTTGTTCGGTGGTGTCAGTCTCAAGTGTCAACACGTCTTTATCACTGTCTGTGTCCATTGACAGTAATAGGCCTAGCGTGGTGTCAGAGCTGTCACTGCTGTCACTGTCGCTGTTGTCAGTGTCTCGGTTGATATTTTTGTCATAGTTTCCTGTTGTGGTTTGATTTTGCATGTCTGTATTGTGTGCACGTTGGTGTTCTGTGTGTGCATTACAGATGCCATCGGTGCTTTTGCCTTGGTTTGTAGTGCGGTTCAACATAGTTAGTAGTGAGCGTTGAGATTTGTCATATTTCAGTTTGGAGAGTGAGGGCGAAATTCTATCACCACGTTTGCTGTTTCTACGTTTATGTTTGTGAAACAAGTCGTGTTTCGTTTGTTGTGTGTTGGTTGTTCCCTGTGTGTGTGTATCGATGTGTTTGATCCCTGCCCGGTCGTCGCCGAGTACAGGGATGTGTTTATCGATAGTTTGGCGTGACATGTCAAAACTGGCGTTGGCATAGTCTGTAATTTTACACTGTTTCATACATTCGATAGCTTGGTTATTGATTACAATCGGAAATCGATGTGTACAGTGATTGTCACTTACCGAGTCGTATGCTTTGGTGTTGGCGGCGTCAGCTTGCTTCGTAGCCCCGGCCTTGAACGGGTTGCGTTCACGTAGCGGTGGACGGGCTGCTGTCGAAGCCACCAGGTTGTCGTCCGCGGCTCTATTTTCCCGTTGTTTCTTCTTGAGTACATTCATTCTATTCTGTGCACGTTCCAGGTCTTCTAAACCCTGTTTGAAGACTGCTTCGTCGTTTTCCTCCGTGTTGACGTTCTCTCTGTTTTCCTCTGCCATGTCTACCACCGTCGGCGGTTGAACTAGGTCACGGGCAGGGGCGAGTTTTTTGTTCTCACCTTGGTCATTGTTGTCTTCCCGTTTTCGTTTGGGTTCACATTCGCGTTCAATCTTCTCTGGTTCAGGCATTTTGCGTATGGATGGTAGGCTGAAAAGTGTGTATAGTGATATGATTTGGGGAGACGTAGGCTGTGAATCTTTCCCCTACTGCTATCACGACCACAATGTAGGGAGTCTGGCCAGGCGCGTTTTGAGTCCCGCGCTGTAGCCTATCGACCCTGTTTCGTCGATTCCTATTGGTCTATGTCGGTGCGTTTTTGGCGCCGGTTCTGGTGCCTGTATTCTGAGTTATGTGGCTCCAAATGTTTTGTCCATTTCTATGGGGTATTTTATTCCTGGGATGCATTCCTGAGTTGTTAATAGTAGTTTTGGTGGGAATAAAGTTATCTTTAATTGTTTGGTATCCTGTATTCTTCTGTAGTTGTTACATGAATGGATTGCATCCATTCTATGTGTAAATTTGGTGATATTTTTTTGATTTTTGACTTTTGAGATGTAAAATTAATTTTTTAATTATAACCGTTTAGTTTGGTAAATTTTAGTAGGGTTTTTTTTCTTTAGGACCGGATGTCATCCAGTGGTCCTCGCCCTTTAATATTTTTTCTAAATTTTATTGTTAAATCTGGATAATGATTATTTTGGGAGGAAATATTTTTATTTTAATCGTGGATACTGTTGCGTGTGGTTTGGTTGTAGTTGTTGTCCATTTGTTGTTATTGTCTAATTTGACAGACATTTTCCTGGTGTTTGCAGTTGTATTCTTGGTTTTTATGGCGGCAGAGACGTCGTCCACCTTCCGTTTTTTGTTATTTTTCGTAGGTTGTTTTCTCGTTCGTTCGGATTAATGTCTAGTTTTTTATATTTTTCCTTCTTGTTATTAACTCGCTCTCTGTTATGGTTTCTTGGTCCAGCCTACTCAGTCAGTTGGCCGGTGGTTCTCCTTCGTTGTTATATTTTTTTGTATTGTGGTTTCGACCATTGTCTGGTCTCGTCAGGTGAAGTGCGAGTGTAATTCTGTTTGGCTTGTGGTCTTTCTCTCCTGGTTAAAATTCTCCGGGAGAGGGGATTGATTTGCTACCTCTGGTGGTTCATTCCCTACATTCAGCCGTGTTGCCCATCTATATCCTAATTGTGCGAATGTTTTGAAAAAAAACTTTTCGTCTGCTCTCCCGCTTAGGTATCAGCATTGGAAAAAATTTTCCAATGCTGATACCTAAGTGGGAGAGCAGACGAAAAGTTTTTTTTCATAACATGTGCAGCGATCTTTTATCTTTTTTACCATTTTTTTATGATTATACTTTCAAAACACCATATTTCTGTATGGATCCGTATGGCTGTGTATATAAGGCAGAGAGCGTAGGAAGAGACTAATACCACCACAACCACCGCGACTTCTAACAACACAACTGGGCGGGGAGCTGCCAGGAGACTCTAGAGGGGCAGCAGGGGACAGCGGGGGCTGGGCACAGATGTACATATATGCCAAACATACATAACATGTATACGACCAGCGTATATATATCACGCACAGGATATTTCTTCTCATATACGCTTGGCAGCAAATACAGCCATTATGCGACCGTATACACACATAAACAGTATTGTATATGCCACATACGCTGGCGTAAAATGTGGGCATTTATATATAAAACCATGTCAATGTACATCAGATACAGTAAAACCCCTCTTCCGGGACACCCCGCTTAAGGGATCACCCCGCTTAAGGGGACAATTTGCTCGGAACGGAAATTTTCCCCTCTATTAAGAGTTTATTTTAACCCCGCTTAAGGGGACACCCCGCTTAAGGGGACAGTTTTTCGGTACAGAACTGCATAAAAACCCCTCTTAAGGGGACAGTTTTGGAGGGACATCATATCAAAAACACTGAAAATCCAGTGACTTTCAGACCCGTTGATGGTAGGGGGTTAGAGGCCCGCTTACAGGTTAGCGGTGGGCTGTTCAGGATGGGCTGGGGGCTTTGAAGGTGCGGTATTCAGTGAGCCGTTGTGGCTCACGGCGGCTCACGGTGAGTCCCTTATGCGGCCGCTGATTTTCACGCCCGCCGAAGGTGCTGGGTTAGAGGCCCGCTTACAGGTTAGCGGTGGGCTGTTCAGGATGGGCTGGGGGCTTTGAAGGTGCGGTATTCAGTGAGCCGTTGTGGCTCACGGCGGCTCACGGTGAGTCCCTTATGCGGCCGCTGATTTTCACGCCCGCCGAAGGTGCTGGGTTAGAGGCCCGCTTACAGGTTAGCGGTGGGCGGTTCAGGGTGGGATGGCGGCTTTGAAGGTGTGGTATTCAGTGAGCCGTCGCGGCTCAGGGCGGCTCATGGTGAGTCGCTTATGCGGCCGCTGATTTCTCTCAAAAGTTACAGGGGGACATTGACCTGGACAGTTGACCTGGACATTGACCTGGACATCGACCTGGACAGTTTCTGCACCACCCACAACTCCGACACCTGGGACTGTGAAACTCTATATAAATTGTACTGTACATTTACATGTATTATCTATTTATTTTTAATTTATATACATTTATATTCATTTATATTGTATAATTGATATGTATTTGCTTATCTATATATTTTTAATAAACCTTTTAACCTAATAACCATCGTTCCTTCATTTATGTAGGTATTCTCTATTGTATAACCATTGGCAGACTGAAAACCCCGTTTAAGGGGACACCACGCTTAAGGGGGCAGTTGGCTCGGAATGGAGGGTGTCCCCTTAAGAGGGGTTCTACTGTACATGCATTGACGCAGTGGTGTATATATGAAACTAGGAGCTAATGTTATTTCCCTTTACAATGGAAGAGCGCAGTATACCTAAATTACTTCATGAAATAAAAGTAAGAGAATCTTATAAGAAATTATATTTGTTAAGCCATCTGTATTTGGTCGAAAATTGTCATAAACAGGATTACTTAATGAAACTAATTTCTGGTATTAAAATCAGTGTATACATCCTAATGCATTAAAAATGTCTCTGAATCAAGTCCTATATGGGTCTGAGTATAACAGGTTCAATAACCTGGTCAGTGGATGAAGGTAAGGAGTGTGTGTGTGGGAGTGGGGGAGTGGTGCTAATATGGAGTGACTGGGTTGAGTAGAGTCATATGCCTAACCTTTCACCAAACTCATACCTCCTAACTGGGTCTGTGTTTCTTTGAAGAGTATAGTGAATGATCTGTCCCTTCAGATGTGGAAGTTCCAATGCTATACAGTCAGGTGTGTCCCATCAGATTTGAAATGTACATGCATTGTAAAGTGGTAGGAGAGCAGTGAGCCAGAAAAAACAGGCTCTTGAGTGGAGCTAGTTGGTCAATAACGTAGATGGAGTGGTTGTGGGGGTGGGGAGGTGTTATACCTAAATCTTCATCTGTCCCTGTCTATTAGTTAATATGTCTTATTTCTCTATGTCTGTTTTCTGTCTCTAGCTTTCTGCTTCTCTGTCTCCTTGGTACTATCCCTGCCTATATACCGTATATATAACTTTAACTGTTTATATCATTGTCTCTGTCACTGTCTGTCCATATGTGGAGAAAATAAACGTCGATAAACCATCTGGGCTTCCAAACATAAATACAACAACACTAAAAGACGCTTTCCTATGCCTCCCTTTCCATTTGACATACATCATTAACCTCTCCTATAGACACAAAATCTTCCCCGACTCATGGAAAAAGACCCTGGTTACCCTGATCCCAAAAGGGGGTAACCAAGCTGGTATCAACAACTACCGACCTATATCTATCCTCCCATTGCCTAGCAAGATAATCGAGAAAATAGTCCATGAACAGATGTATACCTACCTTGCCGAAAACAACATCCTCACTAACAAGCAAGGTGGATTTAGACCCAAGCACTCAACTCTCTCAACTATAGCTTCCTTTACTGACGATATTTATACTGGCTTCAACAACTCTAAATTCACTAATGCCATTTTCATAGACCTTAAAAAAGCCTTTGACACAATAGATCACTCCATTCTTCTAAAAAAACTCATGCATTATAAATTCAACAACTCACTAAACTGGTTCAAAAACTACCTCTCAAACAGGATTCAACAAGCTAGATGCAATATTAAAATATCAAAGCCTCTCCCAATAACCCATGGTGTCCCCCAGGGTTCAACACTCGGGCCCCTCCTCTTTATCATTTTCATCAACGATGTCACCAACACTGCACGAAAACCACCATTTTAAATATATATACGCCATCGTGATAACGCATGTATCGGCTGTATCGTGGCTTGTTTATACTTGTATACACCTCTTATACGCGTCTGCGTTTGGGGCGTCTACGAGACAGTATCCATATGTAGACGCCCCCGACCTGGCTGTCTTTCACGCCTGGCGTATCCAAGATAAAACTGCGATAAAACTGCAATATATATACGCCAGGCGTATATATGATACCCAAAAAAAAAAATTGTGACCCGCGGCCCGCCCCGTCCTGTGGGTGTTGGTACAGGATGCACCAACTCTGACCCGCCACCCGCCACCTCCCAACCCCACCCTCTACCGCCCCCCAGACACCCCACCACCCCATCACCCTACACTCACTCTAGCCACAGTGAAGCCCTAGTACAGGACCCCCGCCTGCCTGCAATGTTTGTAGACAGATTAGCGGCCGCTCGGCGTGTGTAAGATGATTTCAGTCCTGAGGGCGGGCGGCTGAGCGGGTGGCTGTGTGGGTGGCGGCCGCATTCACACTACTTCTAACAAGGCGGGGGCCGAGTCGGAGTCGGAGTCGGAGTCGGGAGGAGGACTTCAGGCGCACAGAGACACTGGGGGGGGGAGGCGATTATATAGTGAGCCTGACTGTCCACGCATTGAAATGGTGTTTTAAAGTTTTTAAAAAATCAGAAAAACTGTAAAAAAACAACTTAATGCATGGTTTATTATGTGTAATTAATCAATTTATACTCAATCGGGTTTTATAAAGGTTTTATAAAATAAATTGGTAATATAAAATAGACTTCGATGGTTAATGGCAAATGAAAACACTGATGTCCCCAAGTGGCAGAGGTCGGAATTATTGGATAGTGGCGTAAATAAATAGAATCAGGCGTATATATGACATTTATAAAACCGCACCATGGACACGTATATACGCGACTAGATAAGGCATCTACGAGACGTCTAATAGGTCAAACTTCTAGACGCAAAATCCTACTGTTAGACGTGTTTCGAATACATTCGTAAAGTGGTAAGTTTTGTGCAGTGCAATATACTATCCTCCAATATCCAACTCTATGCAGATGACACGGTCATCTACTCGACACACCTGAATCCAAACCCATTGGAATTTGAACAACTAAATCAGGACCTAAGAAAATATAGTAAATGGTGTGAAGCCAACAAACTAACGATCAACGTTAAGAAGACAAAAGGGATGATTTTCGCAACAAAGAACAAACTAAAGAACATAAAAGTAACCCCACCCAAATTGTATGGCGAGAACATCGAGTATGTCAAACAGTACACATATCTTGGAATAACCCTTGACAATTTTCTTGGTTTCCACCAACAAATAAATAAAACTCTTAGGACTATCAATCATAAGATATACTTATTACACAAACTGAGGCCGTATCTTACTGATATAGCAGTACTGAAAATCTATAAGCAGATGATATTGCCATATTGCGATTACGGGGACATCATCTTCAAGGCGGGACCCGAATATCTGTTGAAAAAAATCCAAATAGCACAAAACCGTTGTGCATGACTGGCCTATTCAGGCTGGCCGAAACCTAGTACAACTGATCTACACCGTAGGTTCAGGCTGGAGAAACTGACAGACAGAGGTAAAAACCATCTAATAATAATGGCACACACTAGGACTCAAAACCCAACATATATCGATGACAGAGGACTAAATACCAGAGCACACGATGAGGTACTTTTAAAATCGGAAACCCAAAATGCATGACTTATATGAAAAGCATAAGATATAAAACGGCGAATATCTGGAATAAGTTGCCAAGGGAGATACGTGCCATAAAAAGCCCCTCTGCACTTAAACGTTATTTAAGGAAGCCACTGCTACAAAACAGACGCATAAACTAAGACCATCATCCTTCTGAATTCGCGAATGGACCCTGTATTAAATGACCTAGGATCTTAGATAATGACTAGCTTTATTGGTAATCTAAACAATTGTAGGATTATCGCTCCATTGCACCCAATATTCAAAAGATATAAGACTAGACTCAAGTGAGTCCATATAGTAAACTACATGTAAACATTCATCCAATTTCATCAACAATCATCACGAACCTTTATCACACTTACTAACTATGGGCAGTAAGCCCTGATTGCAGATGGGTCATACCCTCTTTTCTCTCTTTTTTTTCTCTCTCTGATATTACTACTAAAATTAAAAATAAACCAAATTGTTCTCTAAATAACTTACCCACCTGATGTTGGGTGACGCATTGGCTGGCTGTAAGGAAGACAGGCCTTTGAGCCTAGATACAAGTCCAGAATAAAGATTTGAACCCCCCAAAAAAATATATATGTATGGCATACTATATCTTTGTCTGTGTCCCTGTTGTTTGGCATGTACGTTTGACTATTTCACTTTGTATGTGTCTTTCCGCATCTCTGTCTCATTGTCTCATATCTGACTCTCTGTCTGTTTACCTGTCCCTGTGTGAGTCTCCCTTCTGTCTCTGTTATCATCTGCATCATTATCTGTCTCCCTGTGTCTCCCTCCCTGTCTTCAGGAAAATCAATGATCAAGGGTTTCAGCAAGTCTATGGTCAAGTCCGGAGCAGGTCGACAGGTTACTTGTACGTTCCTCCACACAGAGCGAACTGCTTGGAGCCTCACAGACTGGTAAGGTTTCTCTGGAAGCCTTTTGGCATTTTAGTGAACAGATCCTCTCACCTGATGCTACCTAGCAAATTCTGTGCTAGGTGACTGTAACTGTTTATAATAAAAACAGCATATACCTGAAGTGCTTAAAGTCTGGTTTTGTGTCCGTAGACTTGTAAATTGTAGATCCAGCATCTCCTTACATACCGAAAGTTTACCGAACCATCCTATGTGGGAAACTTCATAGGGTAGCACTTGTCTCACTCCGCTGGATAGACTAATCTACTCTTTATGATCTTTTAATTTGTAATGGGGAAATTTCGTGCAAAATAAAACAATGCTCATATATTGGATAAATAATTTATGCTGTAGTGGACGTTTACAACAACATGCAGTCAATGATTCTAATGAATTTGTATGAATGAACAACAAGTTCGTCATAGAGTTGGACACTGGCACCTCTTGGATACAAAGACTGAATAATGGGAGGGGCTGCCTCTGTTAAACAGTGCCAAGATAACCACAGCTGTTGGCAACCAGTAGCACTTGTCGTGACAGACAGAAATAGATGAATACATGAAACCATTCAGGAAAGCATTTGTTTGTGTGATAAACTTGTTAGGCTTTGTTTCTATGTGTGAGTTATACATATTTGGCAAGGATCACTTTCGTGTCTTAGCATAACGAAGGCTGCTTACAATAGCTCAAGTTCCGAGAAATGCACTAGTAGACCTGTCCTTTTCATGGGAATATGGACATGTTATCTAACATGTGTGGCCTCTGTAACCTTGATACATTATCCTCTCGAAGGGAAACACAACTTCTATGTATTATGTATAAAAATCGGACGAATGACCTTTCCAGAATGTCTTAAAACAACAACTTATATTAACTAGATTGCATTGCAACTAGTTTTCTTATTTTCTTATTTTCATATCGCCCCCAATTGCGGTTGTTGGTTGTTATACGGGTTAAATATTATGAAATATGTCTGGATTTAAAAAGACCACTTCCCATGTCACATTCTATGGTTATATCAAGTTGATGACCTGTATCATTGAGGTCAAGCCTGTTCGACTTCTTACTGTAACACCTTTAATTATTTTTAGAGTACCAGATTGCGTTGCAACTGGTTGATCATAAATATTACAGATACAGATCCATATACTGATTGCTATGTCAACTGCTGCGCAAACCATGTATATCCTCACCGTCTCTACTACTGCTATTGATACGATGTATAAGCCTCCTCCGGCAACAGTAATGGGGACAAATGAAGAATGTGTACCAACCTATATTATTCAAAACTGTGACATCTAAAACAGGACAACTAGACTGTATATGCCACTGTTTGATAATACCTATATGGAAATGTCCTTGTAGACAGTTTATACACTATAAGGTAACCGTTCATCTCATCTCATTCCATCTTAAAGAGTATGATTCTTTCCTGGTACTACCATTTGCATATGTGGCTGAGCTAATGTGCTCCGACTTATCCATGTACGACGTTGACGCAATTCCAATGCACAACTGGAGGGACCAGGTGGCAGATCGGCCATTGCCGAACCTGGCATACTTTGTAAAAGCTATACCCTAATAAAACCGTTAAAAAAAATAAATTAAACAAAATGACACATGGATTGACAGGACCTTGAGGTATACCAGAACGCAAGAAAAGATACTATTTGATATATTGAACACAAAAAGTAGTGCACTGTATAATAGTCCCTATTTAAGGGGAGCTAGAATGTGAAACAAACTATCATCGGAGATACAACATATAAAAGACAAGAAGGAATTTTAAAAAGCCATCAAACAATTGTAAAAGACAGTAGTGACCAACACAACATAACAGAGAACTACTTTACTCAAACTCATTCCATACAAACTTTCTAACACCAATAAGCATTACTCTTGTATTTGAACTGATCTGTAAAATGTGTATAATAATGTTGTATAATGTATTTTCTGATTATGACGTGCCTGAAAAACTCATACTTATGAGAGGTACTGACAATAAAAAAAAAAAAATATAAAACAACATATCAGATCCCAAATGGCTCAGATTCTAAATGGCTCAGGCTTAGAGCCTTGAGAATCCACTGGCACCCAGTATTCCCGCTAGGTGGCATCATTGAGATTATAGTAATCTTTGGGTTGCATTGATGTATGTCTTTAGCACGGGAGGCAGGCCAGTGGTTTCTCAGGGGTCTAAGCCTAGTTCATTAAGAATTCCTATCCCATAGAGGGTAGTGAGAGTACAGAATACCACTTAGACCCTAGACTACCTGCAGGAGGCTCCAAGCATTCACTCCTCACAGAGAGAACACAGACCTGTTCACTGTTATTCTGATTTAACGGTTTTTATGAATCTTCAAATTGGAAATCCAATGGCAAAAATGGAAATTTCAGTTATTTCTATATGTATATTTCAAATCATATTTGGTTTCTACAGTTAGAAATTTTAAAAAAATGTTGTTCATCAGGGGACAGGCGGCGGTGTGGCGAGACAGTCAGGAGTGGAACCTTTATGTACCCAGGGCGATATTAGGGAGCTTAGTGACGTCTGGAGGGTCTATAATTTCCCTAGGGAAATGTTGTATAGAGTTGTTATTATTACTATTATTATTACTGTTTATAATAAGTTCTTCATGTATCGTTATGATTTGTGTCAATAACATATTACTATGTCCGATACCACCCAAAGTAGTGGATAGAGGATCACTTAATCGGGAATGTATTTCTTCCCACCCCACTATTGGAAAGTCTGATAATGACTACCAATATTGAAGAGTTTGAAAAAACCAAGGGCCTCAAAATACTTCATTACAACAGCTGGAGCTTATCCAAAAGAATGGAAGAAATATTTGAGTTGCTGAAAAGCGCTGACATAGCAACCTTCAGTGAGACCTGGTATACTGGCATGATGACAGATAACATTCTAAAATGGGGGGACCGTACATTATATAGACTAGATAGAATTACCAAGAAAAAAGGGGGTGGAGTAGCCTGCTATCTTATTCCAAGGCTAGCAGCTCATGCGGTAGTCATCGAAAGCCTAACAATTTCAAACAAGGATATTGAATGTCTAACTCTGGGCATCAATATTCCTAAAAGGAAACCAATGGTTGTTTGTACGACTTATATACTGCCAAAAGGTTCCACTTCTAGAGCACTAGACCACCTAGAAAAACTGACGAAATTACCTAACATCGTAGGTACTGACATTTGGCTCCTAGGCGATTTCAATATAGATTTCCACTTTCCCGACAAACTACATGCTGATAGGCTGGATGAGATAAGTAAGACCCTATACTGTAAAAGATTGATTAATCAATGCACCAGACCACGCAAGGAAAAGGGTTCCTGCATAGATAATATCTTTATAAATAATTGTCACGTGAGCCTAAGTGGGATTCGGAACCTGCTGTCAAGTGATCACCTCCCAGTTTTCGCTTTCGATAGAGTGCCGTGGATGACTCCGGAGATTCGTGAATACATAATTGAAAGGGAAATATATGTAAAGAGGCACATTAAGACAGGAAATCCTGAATACCTTTGTAAAGCCAAGAAAAATCGTAACATCATTAGTAAAATGATTAAGGCAGCTAAGGGCAGACTGATAAAAAACAAACTGGATGAAAATCTGTCTGAACCCAATAGATTTTGGCGTGAAGTCAAAAAGGTTATTAAACCCAATCTTGAAACTGTACCCCCCACTTTTACAGATACGAAACATAATAGGGACTAAGAGATCAAAAACTAAGGCGTCCTTTAAAAAAGAAATTAGTTCCTTGGAAGCACTGTGATAGAGATACCTTGGTTACGAAAATGTAACAGGTGGAGACCCTAGCATCCCAGTGTAATGAGTATAGGTCTATTTGGTATTAGTTTGATTTGAAAACCACCACTACAAAGGGTAGGACCTATTATTGTTTCATTTTTATACTTATAGTGTGGGAATTCTTTCGTGTGGAAAAATCGGAGCCCCGATTTTTCGTAAATCGGGTCCCGATTTCACCAAAAAAAAAATTTGACGTGGCGTTGGTGGTATCCTTCAACCATATCGGTTGTCCATTGTGTTCAAACCCCAGGGGGATTGACTTTTTAGGTGGTGGATCCAATTGAATTCAATCTTGTTTCGTAGGATTTTCGCCCTGTCGCTGTTTGGGTGACGAAATATGAAATCCAACACATGGATTTTTACATCGTCGCCCCCGTTATGGTCACAGCTGTTGAAGTGGACTGGCACCTCATTTTGATTTATCCCTTTTGAGATATTTCGTAGGTGCTCGTAGAGTCTTTCTTTCAGCTTTCGCTTGGTCTGGCCTACATATTGTAGTCCACATTGTTTGCATTCTAGACAATATATGATGTTTGAGCTATTGCATGTGACATTCCACTTTGGCTCATGTTTTTGCCCAGTGCTGTGGGAAGTTATCTTCCCATTTGTGCAGATTTTCGCGCAGTACTTGCAGTTTTTCTTATTGCAGTCGTTGCGATTTTTCTCTTTCTCTTCTCGTTTTCCATCCGCCTTTTTCTCTGGGTGATAGTCGAGCCTTGCTCTGACCAGTGTATCCCTGAGGTTTTTGGGTCTACGGAAGCCCTTTACTAGTTTGGTTCTGTAGATCTCATTTTTATACTTACCTTTATCTATCTTAATCTTACATGTTGTATATACTGTATTATATGATCTGTGTAAAATCTATCCCTGTTTGTATCATAAGTTTCATGTTATATCTACATATAGTTATTCATACACTGTGAAATGAATGTCATGCTGGTAAACCAAGTGAGGAGCAATATGTGAAACTGTGAAACTGGGGAGTGGCAGACCGCAACTTTTGTAGCGAACTTCCTGAATAAATTAAAAAAAAAAAAAAAATTAGGAACTCGTACTCAACAGGCTTGCAAGTATGGTAACTCATACTCAATGGGTGATAAATAATAGTTTGTGGTGTCTTGTATTGTCTGTGACGATTATAGTATGGAATAGCATCCCTTGACGAATACTCTATCTTGTCCTTTTTTCTGAACTTTCCTGAATTTAAAAATGATTGTTAGGCTTTGAATTACATAACACACTCAAAGTTGTTTATTATTATTCTATGGACCTATCGGAGGAACTTGAGCCAACCCCCACACGCAAACTTAAAAGTAACGATCCAGAACCTGGCAGCAAATAAACCATCAAAATCTGAAGAAAAAAAACCCACGAAAATCAATGCCCAAGTCCAAAAAGAAAAAGAAAAATCTCCATGATGATGAACAGAAGGAAACCCGTCAACCATGTGAGAGTGAAGATGACACAGAACAAAAAAACATCTTCTGGACACCCCTCTCCCAATCCGATACACAATCAGTATCGCCCAGTCATTAGGAGAGAACATGTCACCCTCTAGCCACGACACCCCAGGGGCCACAGCGTATGCAATACTGCACCCCTCTCATGACATCTCACACTCTCTAAGTGGTATTCTGTACAAGGTGGTGCACCCCTCTCATAAGATCTCAGGCTCTCTAAGTGGTATTCTGTACAAGGTTCTCACTACACGCCCCTCTCATAAGATCTCACACTCTCTAAGTGGTATTCTGTACAAGGTGGTGCACCCCTATCATGAGATCTCACACTCTCTAAGTGGTATTCTGTACAAGGTGGTGCACCCCTCTCATAAGATCTCACACTCTCTAGGTGGTATTCTGTACAATGTGGTGCACCCATCTCACAAGATCTCACACTCTCTTAGTGGTATTCTGTACAAGGTGGTGCACCCCTCTCATAAGATCTCACACTCTCTAAGTGGTATTCTGTACAAGGTTCTCACTACGCTCTATCACCCCACTCATAAGATCTCACACTCTCTAAGTGGTATTCTGTACAAGGTGGTGCACCCCTCTCATAAGATCTCACACTCTCTAAGTGGTATTCTGTACAAGGTGGTGCACCCCTATCATAAGATCTCACACTCTCTAAGTGGTATTCTGTACAAGGTGGTGCACCCCTCTCATAAGATCTCACACTCTCTAAGTGGTATTCTGTACAAGGTGGTGCACCCCTCTCATAAGATCTCACACTCTCTAAGTGGTATTCTGTACAAGGTGGTGCACCCTTCTCATAAGATCTCACACTCTCTAAGTGGTATTCTGTACAAGGTGGTGCACCCCTCTCATAAGATCTCACACTCTCTAAGTGGTATTCTGTACAAGGTGGTGCACCCCTCTCATAAGATCTCACACTCTCTAAGTGGTATTCTGTACAAGGTGGTGCATCCCTCTCATAAGATCTCACACTCTCTAAGTGGTTTTCTGTACAAGGTGGTGCACCCCTCTCATAAGATCTCACACTCTCTAAGTGGTATTCTGTACAAGGTGGTGCACCCCTCTCAAAAGATCTCACACTCTCTAAGTGGTATTCTGTACAAGGTGGTGCACCCCTATCATGAGATCTCACCCTCTCTAAGTGGTATTCTGTACAAGGTGGTGCACCCCTCTCATAAGATCTCACTCTCTATGTGGTATTCTGTACTCTCACTATGCTCTATAGAAGAATTCTATAGGGAATACTGTGTGCCAGTGGATTCTCAAGGCTCTTAGCCTAGTTCGTTAAGAATTCTTCTCCCACCTTGTACAGAATACCACTTAGAGAGTGTGAGATCTTATGAGAGGAGTGCGATAGATAGATATATGATCATCTGAAAGTTGGGTTAAATACCCAGGCTGGTAACCACCACAATATTATTATATACCGCCTAGGACAAACTCACTACGATTACGCACTGCTGCTACGGGTGTAATTATATAGAACGTCCCGACCATGCTGTACAAGTCACAGAAAGAGATGGTAATTTACGATTTGTACGGAACGAGGCATTTATGCCAAGTTCTGTACAAACCGTAAATTATCATCGAGTTCTGTGACTTGTACAAGCATGGTTGGACGTTATATATTTACTATATACCCAAAATTTAAAAAAAAATCATTAATTTAATTTTTAACAACCGATATGTTAATTAATTTGTATGGCAAGGTGGTCCGTATTTTAGTGTACAGACCAGCGGTCCGTACAGTATTTTTACGTCATATGCCGAAACGGTGCGTATTTACAGTATATACGGCATGGGTATATATATATAGTAATATATTTATCATATGGGCCAGGTACGCCATAATTTCTTGTATGAATCGCCTTTGGGGCGGCCGTACAGAGTGCTTTCAACGTGAAATGATGCAATCTGATTGGACGAGAGATTGACAGAAAAGGGTCAGCGGGAAATTTAAAAATGGTTGCCGGATGACTTCGCTTCGATTACGGCAATATTTAGTGGCTAGTTATTGTGAACTATGGCATGTAGGACATTGAAATACGGAATCCAAACATGAATTATGGAATTACTCTGAAATTCAAAAGGTGTAAATACACACCTTCGTCTCCGACGTCGGGGTGTATTTACACCCATCTAAAAGTCGGTAATCATTCCATACAGGTATAATAACATAGTTTCCCATATTACTATATACCTACTGCTGTTATTAACGTAAATACAGCACATTGCTATATATATGGTAACTAAGCTTTCAGCACTGCCGTGTAGTAATGAAAGTTATGCCTGAGGTCTTGACGGATGGATAATGACAGCCGGACGTTAGCGACGCAATATACAGCGAAATAAAACAAATACACACACCTAACCACATAAAGTCCTAATATAATATGTAAAGACATAAAATAAGCATGAATAAACCATAAATAAAAGTTTCACCGACCTTATCGAGCCATGTTATGAGGAGACTCGTAGACCGGAAGTGAGTCTGCAAAATGTTAACAACGCGTTAGAAAGGTAAAATATTAGCGAAATACATCGAAAATTTTAATAAAAATTATGAAACAATATTTTGTAATTATTACAACAATATTAATAGGTATAGAGAGCTTTTAAAATAATATCATAGTAAATACTAAACTATTGCATAACGATGGCAACAAATAGAACGAACTCGCTGCGTTTTAAACTAGTCATCTGCTACTATAGTGGAGGATGACAGAGATTTAATTGTTGAAGCAAATTACGCTGAATATGAACCAGAATTTGAGATCGTAGAAACTACCGAGAATATAAATGGTGAAGATAATGACTTCAAGGAATTGCAGAAATATATAGAGACGAAAAAAGCGAAGAAACAAAAAAAAAGACAGCAGGGATGTGAAAAACTTCCACAAATGGCTCATAAAGGAAAGGGAGTACAGACGCCTAGATACAGTGAAACGAGTTCGTAATCCGGAAACTTATAACACAGGAATCCTGTTTCTATATATTACCACTAGGTATCATCTTGCTCTGCAAGTGATATATGTAAACTGTTGTTTCAAGGTGTTGCTGTCATTCAAAGTGTTAAATAAACCTTTGAATGATATTTCTGGATCCAGATCTATTGATACTTATCAAAGTACTGAGGGTTTTCTAACTACTAAACCTTTGAATCCATAAGTTGAGACAGATGAAGAAATGGAATCAAGAATGATAGTATTGTTAATTAGCTGTTGTGGAGGAGATGTTCGAATCTTATAGAAAAACATCTTTCCATTATTATTTTTATATACACAACAATGACTGGTTTTGTATACAAGTGGCCATAATCTCCAAGTAGTTGATGTGAAGTAATATCTGAGCGATTAGCAAGGATATTATATCATCAACTACGAGGAGATCATGGTCATTTGTATACAAAACCAGTCATATTTGTATTTATTACCCACAAGATAAATACCAAATCTATTGCAATTAAAAGGTTTCTGCAAGACATTTAGTTCCAGACAGCACAGCACTGTCAAGCGTGGCAGTAATTTAGTGTAGACTAACACCAATAATAAAGTTCGCCATTAACCTGTTATTTCAGCATGCAAAGTATTATGACAGTGATTTCTGATGGTAAATGAGATTATTATGATTGATTTTAAATAATTAGCATTAAATGAACATTCAAGAACGTATTTCAAAGTACAGGTAGCTAATTCCAGGTGCCCTATACATTTCCTAGTGCGACTCCGTTATAGGTGGGTAATAAAATCACATATCTACACAAGCATGTATCTAAATACATGTAACTTGGTAAGGGTGCATTCTTCATGACCCTGTGCATACTGTGGAAGGCAGTTGATGGTTGTACCATTGTCATTGGCTCTATAGTTTGTTGGCAACATCTCTGCTGACTGGTCATGGCACATTCTCAGCCACGCAATAAATACAGCTCTCTCCGTGAACCAGGCACCACAGCTCAACAGACCGTGGGACAGTTCAGACACTCCAGAGGAATCCCGAGAGGTTACCTAGAACAAGCTGCGATCGTGCTTTCCCAGATTTGTGTATGATCATGAAGTACCTACTGGCCATCGCCTGCCTGGTTGCCATCAGCATGGCTGTAACCAGTGCCAGAAGCGTTGTTGTGAAAGATCTTCTCCGAGTACTCAAAGAGCTAAGGGAGTCTGTGAGTAAAGCCTTCATTTTATTTATGACCAAAAACGGCACACTGCACCGCTCCAGTTTATCGCAAAGCAAAACCTGTTTTTCCATATGTTTTCCATATGTTGCTCGAGCGCTGCAGTGTGACAGCAGCAGACAATCACACAATGTCACAATCAATGTGAAATACTAGACTCAGACTAGACTCTTCGTAATCACCTCGCTGTCGTTCAGAGATTACTACGCGTCTTGTCCTCGGAGATTACCGCTGCTTGTATCTGAAACCAGTTAATATTGTGTATATATCCGAAATCAATCCAAAGCGATGAACCGTTATGTCGAAACTAGGCCAAATTAGTAATCTCGATCTCCATACATATACTTTGTCTATTAGATCAACCTAATATCTGTTTGAAGATTGAAAACCATGACGTTTATAAGGCGGTCTCCCATAGGCTGAAAGTTTGAATGTTAAGGAGAACCGACCAATCAGAATCAATATAACATTTGTTGCGGGAAGACAAGGTTAGAAAGCAGCGGGACGAAACAATAGCTGTTGTGGTTACTCGATAAGGGTCGCCATTTGCTTCGGAATTGCTTCAGGTAAAGAATTACTCGTTTTTATCGATATTTGAAGGTATATAGAAATAGGGAAACCAAGTACCGGTGAGCAAAAGTTCAAAGTTACTCGGTAAGGCTTGGAAAAATTACTGCCCGCAGCTGACGCCTTGGGCGGTAATTTTTCCAAGCCTTACCTCGTAAGTTTGAACTTTTGCTCACCGGAACACAGTTTCCCTCTAATTCTTATGTTTGGGGTCTGTCTTTTCCGAAGGGCAGCTACTTGTGTTGTCACGAAACTAGACAACCCCAATATCTGTATGGTGTCACAGACATGTCACGAAACTAGTGAAACAGGGCCATGATGTGTAGATTTGTCTAATTCTTATGTTTGGGGCTATCTTTTCCTAAGGGCAGCTACTTGTGTTGTCACAAAACTAGACAACCCCAATGTCTATATGGTGTCACAGACATGTCACGAAACTAGTGAAACAGGTCCCAGGTTTCAGTAGCACCACAGTGGCAGTATCTGTTTCAATAGTAGGTGAACGGAACAGCAAGTGCAACTTGGGAAATGAGCGGCACCAACAGTGGCAGTAACCGTTTCACTAGTTGATTACCTCTAACAGTTACTGCCACTGTTCATGAGAGGGTCTACCCTCTCACATTGAACAAAACAACCATCTTGTAAACATATTGTAACATATCTAAGTAACATATCTAAGTAACATATCTAAGTAAAGAAAAACATGCTCTGAACAATCTCATATGTATCTTTTACCCACATCTCGATTTTCATGGTTCTCTAGTGGTCAACTACTTTATGGGTCGGATTTTTAAAACCTGCTAAATTGGCCAAAATAGGCTTATTTAAGGCTGATGCTGTATAAATGTATCTCATCAATGTAAAAATGACAGTTTTTGGTGCATCTTTTGATAGTCTTTCATTCCAACATAGGGTTTTGTATAGCTCAGAGGTATTTTTCCTTCCGAAAATCAGCAAAAACTAGTGTTTTTCATGATTTCCACTTTTTTCAAAATCTAAGAGGCACAATGTTGGGCCAATTGTTTCTATTAACTTGTTTAAAGGATATGTCATGAGAAGTGTTGACAATATAGTTTTGAAAATTAGTTAAAGTTTGAAAAAATATTAGAATTGTTAAAACTATCCAGGACATTCAAATTTTCCAACATAAAGACCAATACAGCATGTTGTCTGACATCCCAATTTTCAGAGGACAAAACTAATGAAATATGTAGTGAGAAATTGATTTTTCTTTATTGTAAAATGTTGACCAAAGTCTTGACTGTAATACCTGAAAGTTTCAACATAATCTGATTATCTATTCTGATATTTAAAGCATTCTGATTCCATGATGATAATTTTCCAAAAATTGGGGTGTTGGACAACACGCCTGTTAAAAGATGTCTAGAAGAAATGATTATCATAATAGGATAACAAATATCCCTGTATATGTTAAGTATCCCTACCAATTATAAATACCCAGGTTGTTTTATTTTCTAAATGAAAAAATATACTTTTTGTGATTCGAAAACTGAAAACGTGTTGTCCGACACCCCGGGGTGTCGGACAACACGCTCTGATATAAGTCATGATTTTGGGGTTGTTTCTTATCAGTAATTGAGTGGTTTACTTTGAAAAACATATCTTTTTATCATTTCAATAAGAATATAAAGGATTATTGTTACTGATATTATCTTATTCATTGTTCTGAGTAGTTTTAAAAACGTGTTGTCCGACACCCCGCGTGTTGTCCGACACCCCTGCCTGGCCCAAACCCAAATATGGCTCAGAGCTTTTGTTTAAAATCTAATATTTGATAAAGGTGTTTAGGGTCAAATATAACATATGTCATCATTTGATAATAGTTTTTCTAAATTTTTAAGCTTTTAAAATGTTTCTTGAAATTTCAAATATGTTAGGGGGGTGTAGAACATGCAGTATTATACACAATTTCAAAAGGCTCTCAAATCTAAACTATTTGTCTGATTTTGTTGGAATAAAGTTTTTCTGGAAGGTACTTGGTCGGTTACTGATATAGGATATAAAAAGCAGTATTATTCTAAAATTAATTTTTGGGTGTCTGATCCCAGGCCGAGAGCGCAATTTAGCAGGTTTTGAAAATCCGACCCTTATGAGAACCACTAAACTATCTGAACCAAGAACTGCAGTAACTGCACTACTCAGTCAGTTTCCTACTGTACTGCTCGTCCCTAGGCTATCACTTACATGTCTCACAAGCAATACCTACAGAATGGGCTCTGTAACTCAGCCAGAAATGCAAATAGAAACGTCAATCAAAAACTGAAATGTGGGGAAAAGCACGAGGAATAATTCGAAATTATTCATTAAATATTGCATATTCTACAATTCACAGTGGCGCCACCTGGTGATTTCTAAATAATGTCAATTATTAGTTAAAACTGGTTTCTAGGGATTTACTCTAATTCTACATGAGTGGTTTTAACATTTAGTCCAGTTCATCCGATCTCAATAGGTAAAATAGACCAATTTGGATTTGCTTGATCTACTGAAAAATATGGTTTTCTTCAATTCTTTCAAAAACAAGGACGGTCACCTATGATTTATAAAACATGAATAAGTACTACACTATATTTACTATAGTCTGAAAATTTGAGGAAAATGACATGGGTTTTACTAGGTACAAAAAATTTATATATTCTATATAAAATAATCATCATATTGATCTATAAATCAAAAACTAGTACGGTAACCCCCGAAGTTAGAAATGTGTTCCACAACACTTTGAGATCGTCATATCAAATTTTCAGGAAATTGACATGGGTTTTAATTTTTCAAGACAAATTGTCCGATATGCCTTTAAATATTACGTTCACTATGCTGGCATAGCGAACGACAACGGAATCTCTGGGGTATATTGATAAAATAGTATGCGATTGGATATTATGAGATAATGACATAGAATTAAGATTAATAAAAATGTGTAATTAATCAGTTATAATAATGAAAGTGTGCTACCTGTAAACCTGATTATTGATGATACAAAAATCAATAAAATAATCAACTACAACTAAACTGGAGTAATTCGACAGGTTTTTTTATTATTAGATTCATTTTAATCGATTGTTATACTATAGAACCTTGTCTAACATGAATTGACAATAAGGATATAGGTTCTTGTTGTTCCACTTAGAATACACAAAAAAAATCGACTATGCTAATTGGTCATGGAGTATTTGTAGAAGTTGAAAGACTTCAGCCATATCTCTTAAAAATATTCACCAAATTAGGTCGAATTGATAAACAAGCAAACATGCCATATATATTGACTTTTGTTGTTACTAAAGTACTACTCTTTCAATATTTACAGGATTTGAAGAAAAGATCTGACTCTGGTGAGTATACATTGCCTTATCCAGTATTTATTTGTGGGCAAAATTGGGTTCCCAAAGTCAAGTTGTTTCAACCTTATTAACCAGTGTGATAAAAAAAAATTTATCTCTTGCTATCAAAGACTTTTTTTAAACATTTCCTTTATTGCCCAATTTGGAGCTTAAGATTCCAATATGAGTAAGCAAGGTTGCACCTCCTTAGCACTAACACTATCGTTATCATTACCAACTAAACCAACACCATAACTAACCACCTGTATATGTTAAATATCATGCTTAGTGAATCGTCAATTACCTAATTGATAGTGTTTGTTTGTTTGTTTGAGTAGTTTAACGTCCAATTTGTTCAATTAGACTTACTTTGGGTTTGACTGAATCTATGAAATGAATGAAGGATGAAATCCCACCCTTACACATTTATCGAGGTGAGAGTTCTTTTACTTCCCACACCACATAGACATGGTGTATGAGAAGGATTGGCCTTTAATATAGCAGTAAATCTACCACTGCTTGGGGGTGAAGGAGAAAATTGGCTGCAGTGGGACCTGAATCAACAAAGTCCCATACTCTTTACCACTGAGCTAACTCCCCACCCACCCCAGTTGCTTTAGTTATGCTTGCTTGTACCAGGAGGAGGCGAGGTGACGAAGAGGGTGAACAGATTGGTAATTTCTGTCCACCGCAGCAGACCATTAAAAGTGTATTGTGTGACCAACATTATTTATATTGTGAGTTAACTGATACGTTACCATTGCGAACAACTACTAGCATTATCATTATCATTATAGATACAATCATTATATACTTCTTTCTTTTTAAAATTTTTATTCAGGAAAGTTTGTGTACAAAATTTGTTGCGGTCTACCACTTGCCCGATTTGTGCATTTGGGTATCACAGTTGTAATAGTTATAGGCATTCTTACTAAAGTGGGATTCACATGGTGGGATTCACATACCTCACAGGCCGTTTGTCTGAGACAAATCCTTTTGAGATTTGGTACTGAAGCACAATCTATTTGTGTGAATGACAGGGTTCCATTTTGCTGGGACAACTTTTTTCCCTTTCAATTGTCGGTGACAATCACCCCTAACAAGGAACAGAATCTCATGAGATTTTGACTTTAAACATGTTTAAAATTTAGAGGGGCATTTTGGTGAGACAAATTTATTTCACATGTTCTCCCCAATCTGTGAGTCTCAGTGGTCCTGAATTACACCTATTCACATGGGAAGTACCCTAAGTCGGCGACTGTGTACCCTGTGTACCCTATTTAGGGGTGTAGGGGTGAGACTATGTACCTGTTAAGTCTTCCCATGTATATTGAATCTGCCATGTTACCCTGAGACTGTATAACATCCCAATCTGCGAAACTTTGTACCAGGCAGGAAATAGTAGCCGACTGGTGCAAAGGTGTGAAGTACACCAGTCTCAGGTCCATTTGTCCCATCGTGTGAATCCCACGTATAGTGACATAACTACTGGTATAACAATTAGTTTAAAAATTACATGTTAAAACGAACGTCAGATACCTAGAACGTAGAAGAAGAGAAATGGTATTAACCTGTAAGTGAAAATGGTGCACTGGAGATCCTAAATGGTAATGATGAAAATAATGACGGTCCGAGGCTTAGATCACAAAGCAAACTCCTTTTTGCAGTTAATAGGCCTAGAACTGAATTCTATAAAAAGTCGCCAGGCTACAGAGGTCGACATTTGTGGAATTCCCTCCCAGAAATCATCAAATCACAGCCCACAAAAATTGCTTTTAAGATAGAGCTTAACTCTCTTGCGGAAATAAAATAGATTTTCAGGAATTTAATTTATTGTTACCACGTTTCCTCCAACATCAACCATCCCGGTTGTATGCGTCATCTAAGCCCAGTGTTTTAAAGTCATGTTTCACACAGCCTTTTGGCTTCAGGTATATTTTGCTTGAATATAAATGAATTTATGTTACAGTTGAACTGATTCTAAGCATCTAATGTACACCCATCTTTTTCATCTCATCATATTAACATATTGACCTTGTACTGTTGTTGAATTTGAAATATCTCTCGACTATGAGGCCAACATTGTTCAACTGGCCGTAATTGAAAATCAACCAATGTCATTGAACTACGTCCAATAAACTTGATTGAAAAAAAAAAATAGTAACAAGAAATAGTGATTATATAAGTATATAATCGAGGTACATGTGAATTTAGAGTATACACCATATACTCAAACATAAAGAATAAGTGTACCACTTGGAGTTTTTGTTAGCTAAACCCAGACTAAAATTGATGCTCATTCTCACAGACCCAACGGATCCATCATGCAAAGGTAGAATCAGGCACACCAACCGTTATAAGCTTAAAAGGGGGCGTCCACCAATCACGACAAGGCTACAACAAGAGCAGACAAGAAAGTTCTTATCGGCGCCTTGTCGCAGCCTTGTCGTGAGAAGAGCAGTGTTGGGACAGCGGTGTCGGGACGTGTTGTAGACGTTGCTGGTTGCCGTAAAAAGGCGCCCATGGTTCCGACACACTATGACAGTGATATCGAGGAAACCACAACACTCACGACAAAGGTCCAGTCGTAGCAAAAATTGAACATGTTCGATATTGTCATAGCCTTGTCGGAAGGCTCCCGACAGGCCCCCGACAAGCTCCCAGTCACAGCCTGTCGTGGCCTTGTTGTTGTTTTTTTTGTTTTTTTTAATTTAAGTCTTTATTCATTCTGTAGTTATACAGTTCTTCCATGAATAGTTCAGAAATGATGCTAGGGCTGGTGTCCATATGAGATACAGAAACAAAATTGGCAAAGAATAGTGATAATGAGGGTGATTTCGAGATAACACGTTAAAGACCTCGCACTGACAGTAAGGTGTCTTTGGCTACAATAAGTCTTCTGCTAGTGGTGTAGGAGCCTGACGTAGGGGAAACCAGTTATTACATGAGGTAATTATATTATTCAAGGGTGGGAAAGTAAGGAGGGCAAAGAAACAGAGGTCAGGAAATTAGCCAAGTTTTATGCGTTGCACAGTTTCAGGGGTTTCATGGAAATATCAAAACCTTGTTGGTAACTGACTCTCATTAGACCCCAATTTCCTTTAGCACTACCTTTTTAAGACTCCATTTGTTGTCCGAATTTTGGGCAGCAATTGATAATACATCCCATAGCACCATACCTCTATAATCTACACTTGTTGTAGACTCTTGTTGGAAACTAGGGTCCACCAACCACGAGCCTTGTCATGATTGGTGGACGCCCCCCTTTATCATGCTGTATTAGAGGACCACCAACCCAAGGTGAATTATAAGAAATAATTAAAAAAAAATAAACAATGAATGTAATGGAGCCAAATGTCTCAGATACTGTAAAGACCATAGAGGATAATTTGGAATTAAAGATAATTACTATAAGAACAATTGAGGAAATCGATGGTCTTGGCAATGTAAAAAAAAATTGACGGAACCCATGTGTCGATTCAAAATGTTAATAACGCTTATGCTAATAGTGCAGTCATTGCTGAGGGCATTATGGTTAAGGGGCAATAAGGAATAGGGTTATATTGTTGAGGGGCAGTGTGGTTGAAGGGAAGTATGGTTGAGGGGCAGTGTGTTTTGTGGGGCAGTATGGTCGAGGGGCAATGTGGTTGTGGGGAAGTATGGTTAATGTGCAGTGTATATGTGGGGAGTATGGTTGACGGGCAGTGTAGTTGTGGGGAAGTACGGTTGAAGGGCAGTGTGGCTGAGGGGAAATATGGTTGATGGGCAGTGTGGCTAAAGGGAAGTATGGTTGAAGGGCAGTGTGGTTGTGGGGAAGTATGGTTGAAGGGCATTGTGGTTGAGAGGATATAGGGTTGAAGGGCAGTATGGTTGAGGAAAGGTATGGTTCAGGGGCAGTGTGGCTGAAGGGAAGTATGGTTGAGGAGCAGTGTGGTTGAGGGGAAATATAGTTGACGGGCAGTGTGGTTGTGGGGCAGTATGGTTGATGTGGAGGGTGTGGGGA
This sequence comes from Alentia gelatinosa, assembly GCA_950022655.1. Taxonomy (NCBI): domain Eukaryota; kingdom Metazoa; phylum Annelida; class Polychaeta; order Phyllodocida; family Polynoidae; genus Alentia; species Alentia gelatinosa. The sequence goes on along the minus strand of OX465593.1, from coordinate 36,096,525 downwards.
GTATTGTCTATTCATGCGATTCTCGATGCAGTTAGATACACTGAGATTGTCATTTTTATTGAGCCTGCATGCACGATATACATTGCTGAAAGGTCAGAGTGGTCAGATATAGACTTCCAGCTTGCTGCGAAAAAAACTAACCCTTCACTATCTGCATGCAATTCACTGTGATATTGAAAAAGGAGCAGGGTGCCAGTGTCTCAGGGTCTTAGAGGCGTGCTCAGCTAACCATGACCAATCACTCAAGACTGAAATACCTCATTAACCCACTATTGCTTGATATGTTTGGATCCTAGACTCAGGCAGTTGCAGAAATGGCAAGTTGACTGGGTCCAAGTGGGTTACAGAAAACTATCTATACACTGAATGTAACCCAAACCTTTTAATTGTTATTCATCTATAACTGCAGGCTCATTCGTCAATGATGAACATACCATTTGGCCATCATGGTTTTCTCCGTGGTCCTATATGTTGCCTACATGGGTAAAAATACACAATATTGACTGGTTTCAGATACAACGGGCCGTATGCTCTGAGGAGTTGATGCGTAGTAATATCCGAGCGTATGCGAGGATATTGCATAGAGTCAACTCCGAGGAGCATACAACTGCTTTTATCTGAAACCAGTCCATACTGTATTCATCATCCACTTTTTCTGGGCAAGTGGCATGTCGACATCAGTTCATCTTAATTATGCACTATTTTTCCATATGCACTATTTTTCCGTATGCGCCACCCAGAGCATACAACATATCCGTATGCACCAGGTATGTCCATACACACTCCCTATGTGTTTTCTATGGACACTTTGTATTAGGTGGATAATAATGTGGATAACGCTTTGCTAATGCTCAGTGGTGAGTGACTCGCCATGACATTAGGTCAGGAAGGCATATTAGGGACTAAGGGGGGATCCGGATTCAAATAGTTTTTCGCTAAGAATTCTTATAGATTGATTTGTGCTGCATATCTAATTAATTTAAGGAAGCATTTGCTTGTATGTAATAAACAAAGGAAAAACATTGTCTGAAACTAAAATTTAAAAGCATTGCATCATTTCTGTAGCAGACCACTGGTCGTTGAGAGTGTTTGACCACTCTCTGCAGTATCTCTACCTTCCCAGTGGTGGAGACAAAGTCGCTACCCTGTGCTACCGCTTCCGCACGGGTTAGTTTGGATTGATCTGAGCTAGGCTGGGAGATGTGGGATCTACTACCAAGCTTAGCCTAGGACTCCAGACTATTTAGGTATAAGGTTTTATTATACCTAGCGACATAACAGTTCCTTGGAGCTGCAGGGCACCAAGTAATGCGAGGGAAGAGATTCTGGTCTCTTCACCGTTGAAAGGTTTACTGGAAAACCTAACCAACAACGAGGCTTCAGGCGTTCACTCAACTGAGAGGCACCATGAGGAGACCTGTCAACCTGCTGCAGACTCAGCCTATATAGTGACTAAGTTACGTAATGCGGGCGACCCCATGGTATTTTCATACACGGGTCCACCTGCCTTCCTGCACAGCGGGGATCGGCACTCGCGCCACCTGGCATGAAGTGAAACAAACACGGCTCGATTACCCTGACCCCTACAATTCCAACCATGCCTTATTTCTCCATTTTCTGCCTACCATGACGGTGCAGTAATATGGTACCCTTTGTATGTCTGTATCTTTTTTATAGCCTAAGTTATGAGAACTTTAGTAAAGCAGGTCAAAATAACTAGATTTCAGGCCCCAATATGGTTGCGAGGCCTATAGATAGACCGAAAATGGATATGTTCTAAAAAAAATGAAAGTTAAACTCTGACTGGAAAGTGTGTTTTCTATTGGTTTACCAGAACTACTACTTCCCAAGCAAGGGATATGTTTTACCAATGGAAAGCACATTAGTTGATATTTGCAATGTTATCACACACATTTCGTGATATAAAATATATATGAAGACAATAAAAAAAAACCTGTTCTTATCCAAGTCTTGTAACATGAAAGATTAGAGTCCACATTCCATATTGTAGGTTTCAAATGAAATCCCATTTTTTAGCTCTTCTGAGCTATATTGATCCAATTAATTTTCTTCCTTATTTTCCCTGTTTCATTTCAAAATAGCATTATTTTATCTGTGATAAAAATTCTTTTTAATGTTGCAGGTACTGGTGCTTATGGTAAGTAATAGATAAAAAATGTTCACCACAATATCACAGCATATGTAGTTATCAGAAAGATGTATTGTATATGCATTATTTAGTTAACTACACTTGTTAAGTAGTTATATTGATATGTTATTGCATGATATTATCTTTTTTCAAATGGCTAGGAATATCCTGATTGGCTGGTGGCTCCCTCTTTGAGCCGTCCTTCTATGCCACCAGGGACCTGTTTCACTAGTTTCGTTACAAAAGTGTTAAGTCAGACATGAAAAGCAGCACCAACAGTGCAAGTAAGAATGGACAAAACAAAGTCACATTTCATAACGCATGTAACATCTATTGTCGCATGTTGTGTCACAATGTCGGTGTTGTGAACAGTGACACTACAGCGTTTATGCCAGCGCTACTTGTGTTGTCAAGTAACTAGTCAACCCAATCTGTCTGTATGGTGTCACAGTTGCAATCTAGACATATCACAAAACTAGTGAAACAGGTCCCAGGTTCCACTGTGAGCCACCAGGGGAGGCCAAATATTCACACTCAAATGGTAGACGATTTCCTAATTATCCTCAATATAGACTGTTATCATACCTGAGACTCAGTGTAAATACATACTGCTCCCAGTGATATAGTAATTCTGTACATATTGCGTGATATAGTGTATATTGAATAAAATAACAGATCCAATATTTTGGCATATTTACTAATTGAAAGGTCTTCAAACATAATGCCTTTTTCACTTGTATCTAGATGAATTTTCACTGGTTGATATAGCCAATCCTACATAACTTTTCACTTTCTACCTGTGTTATTGTAAAATTGCATGTGTTCAGTCATCTTGGATCAACCTGACATTTCACGCTAAATATGTTAATGCTGGTGAGCAAACTCCTGCAGTTATGTTCTTCCTTTGCAATTACATTGTTTGATATTTTTGATTATGAGTGATGTAGGTCAACACTTGAATATTGAGTAGTCATCAAAAAACTTTCTTTTCATTATTACAGATTACGGTTCTTCAAATGGTAAGTGAAAAAATGAACAAATGTTCGCTGCAATATCACAATATGTACACTTATCACTAAGATCTATATTTTATGCTATATTTGGCTAGCAACACTCATTAGATTAGATAGATAACATTAAAACATTATTATATGGTATTATTTCAATTTATTTCAAAATGGCAAGTAACATCCTGAGAGGCTGGTGGCTCCCTCTGTGAGCCATCCTTCTATGTCACTAGGTATACTGGCAGCCAGAGCCACACTACGTTTGCTCTGGATGGGTTGAATCTGTGGCGGCCTTGACCCACTACTTGTTGGTGTCTCTTATTCTCCCAGCAGATGTTTTATGTGACCTGGACCATGGTTGGAGAATGTATTCAATTCTCACTCTTGAAGCTATCTTCCGATGTTCATATTTCCTTTTGTGTGTATTTAAAACCAAATAACCATAAAGATAGACTTAATTATGAATTTTATGAGCTATGAATATTTCTCAATGAGTATTTGAGCTCTCAAAGTACACAGATAAAGAAAGCTACTTGGTCTGAGAGTGAGAAATTGTGGATATGACCAGGGTTTAACGTTACCAACCTTTTAGTTGGCACACAGCTTAGATAGAGGTGGTGGCTAATCTATGTCACCCGGTTCCTCTGTAAGCCGCCAGGGGAGGTAAGATATTTACTCTAAAATGGTAGACACATACATCGTGAACTAAGAAGAAACGATTAACAACTTCAAGATGTTCTATTTAAATTGAGATGTAGTATAGATTATAATGACAGGTCAAACGGAACCAAGTATGGCAAAGTATCAAAGGTCAATATGGCATTTATATTATCTCTAAATTTCTTTCCATTCAAACAGTTTTTTCTTTTCTTTTTTTAATTTTGTATATAATTATCGATAATGCCTCTATGATGCCTAGACGCATCATGCTGCTGTAGTCAGGGGGAATGCCTAGAGGCATGTTGCTGCAGTTAAAGGGTTGACAAACTCATAATTGTACTTAAATGATGTTAATTTGAATTTCAACTACAGTTCACCATTGAGCCTCTGAATGTTTAGTAACAGTTCACTTCTGACACATTTTTATCTTCATTGTAATGAGTATCGCTTCAACTCTTCTTTTTTTTTAATTCATTTTGGAGTTATTGATTCTGGTGACTCTCCCCTGTGCCTTGCTTAATTTTATCATCTCCTAATTGTAATCAGTTGATGTGAACATTCACCAACAGATCAGTGCTGTTTTTCCTTAAAACTGCATTCCAAAAAAAAATATATGGAAACTGGCTTGCTTGCTTGCATCCTTTCTTTTCACTGCTGAGCTAGGGACAGATAAGATGACGAGGCAGCTGGAGTGAATAATATTTATTATTATGATAAATGACAATATAAAATGATGATAATAAATAATATGATGATAAAATTATTAATACATGAGTGGTAAGAAGTATTGGTAAAGTAATAATAATACATGGTAGTAAATTATTTGATTGAATAAGATTATTCGTGAGTAAAATAGTATGGTATATACTATGATAATAAGATAATATGATAAATATTATATAAAATATTATAACTGCCAAGCTGCCAATAATGAGATGAAGGGATGGAGAGGTGGGGGAAAATAATATGTATAGTATTTGTTCAAATTATAAGATAAGTCAAAGATGAAAAGTAAAATTGAGTTCATTGTCTCAGTCTTTCGCGATTGCATGAGCGAGAGTTTTGGCAACCCTTTTGGTATTGTCTGTCTTGATGTAGGCTTACTCTCACCCGATACGCCCCCGATCTCCAATGCCCGTACCTTTGTACCTCGAGGCCGGTATGGCCCACACGGAAGGCCTCGGTGGCGGTGGTCTTCCCCAGCGAGTGCAGGGAGAATTTCTTGTGATCCGCGCCCGCTTCCTTGACCGCGAGGGCCCACTCTCGTGCTATGTATGAGGCGCGCATTGGCCTGTTGGTGCCATGGAAAACCAGGAGCGGGTCTGTGGGGGCGCACTGTGGATTTCTTCTCATGGTTGCTGCGACCGCGATACAGTGGGAAGTCACAGCCTTGGGGGCCGGTTGGATGCATCGTGTCTGTTGCTGGTTGTACTTCTGTGCATTTTTGGCGTGCTTTACCCATAGAATATGTACTCCTTGCTGGAACTCAAGGTCTGCCCGTGTCAGGTGCTTGAGTGAGTTGAACGCCTGGACCGTAGGAGGGGGGGCCACCATGGACCTTCTCAAGGCCCCGTAGAACATGAGGAGGACTCACATAGTGACCGTGCGGCCGTCGGGGTCTTGTGATAGAGCTTGAAGCATTGCCCGTAAGGTATCCATCGGGATAGCCGGTCGGTCCGTGTGTATGAATGTCGTCGTCCGATCCAGGCTCTTGAGTGTCATATTTAGCAGCATTGCAGCGAGAGGGCGCAGGGGGGGCCCCGACCCATGCGATATGCTGCCATACACGGGCGGTGTAGTTCCTCACGATCGGCGGCGATGCGCCATCCTGGGCCAGATATTCCGCAAAGGCAGTGATCATCTATGGGGCAGGACGAGGTGCTTGTCCTGCACCCGAGCGCAGAACCCAATCCAGGTCTGAACAGTTGATTTGTGTGCCCGGGCCGTCCCAAGGTTGCGGGAGGCCGTCTGCCTCATGCAAGCCCTGTCCTGCAGCAAGTTGAATGCCCAATCTGGAGTAGAAGGATGGATTCACATTGTTCAAGAAATGTAGGCATGGCTCAATGAGAGTAAGGCCATAGTTAATAACATCATTACAGGCATCACTGAAATACTTATTGTTTATGTGAGCTCTACTGAAGTTGTCGGGCACAACATTATTAATGCCAGGCACATGAGCGAAGGTCAGATCGCATTGAAACACTGCCTGTACCATCCAGGCGGCACATGGACAGTCTAGGAGGACATGACTGTTCCCCCTCCCGTTTTGAAAGACCTGGACCCCCCGGAGGTTGTCTCAAAGAACCCTGATGTGGCCTCCTCGATCGACCTTGGTCACAAATGAGTGTAGCACTATAACCATGTTTGCCGCCTCCAGCTCTGTAATGTTTGCCGCCCTGTCCTCGATTGGGGTGATCTGCCCGGCATACGCCGCCTATGCCCGTTAGACAGGCTTCAACTGCGAGAGTGTGTGTGGGTCGTCGTGCTGGAATCAGGGCCACGCCATTCCAGTCTCGGGCAAACTCCAAGAACCATCTCAAGTCTGCACGTATGCCCACCCCTATGTTAATGAATTTACGTTTGGAACTGCGCAGGGCCTCTTGATTCAAAAAGACGTGCCGGCTTGATACATTTAGTTATGTGCACGAGCCTCCCTATAAGGGATTACATTGACTTACGTGTCATTGACCTGCGTTTCATGGCATCGGTCACGGCAGTCCTCACATCCTCTAGTTTCTTGGTCGGGATAGAGAGTGGGTGTTTGTGGGCGTTGATCTCTATTCCCAGCCAGATAGCCGTGTGCGCGATGGTCCTTGCCGCTTTCCATCCGCCTCAGGGAGTCCTAGCTCGGGTCGCCACCTCCGCCTCAGCTCATCCTTGGTCCTTGGAGGGAGAGAATATTAATAAATGGTCAAGGTACATCCACGCTTTGATGCCTGCATTCCTAAGAATCCTAACAATGGCGTCGGCGACCCTCTGCATATGACTGCTAGAGCATCTCGCCCCGAAGACCATACTGGCCTCGAGGTAGAACTGATTATGCCACTCTCTGCCTTGAAGTTCTTGTACGCCCTACTAACATCGGTCGAAAAGATAGGGATGTCCAGGCCCATAGATACTAGGTCCTCAACAATAGAATCTATGGTTGGGAGGGCATGTTCTCGGATGTTCCCAAACAATGAATTTTTGACAATAAAAGCGTTGACAGACTTCTCAACCGGGTAGGTTAGATCAGAAATCACTTGCCTGTCCGAGCTGCCCCTCTTCGGTCGAGACATGAGGGGGAGCAACATGGCACCATGTTGTGAATGGTCGTGAGTGGAAAGGACCTATGATCAAGTTCTTTATGCACATACTTGTCGATGGCCTCGGGGTATTCCACGGCACTCGGGTGGTTGCCGGCTCCTAAATTGTTACTGACCGGGCCCAGATAACCCATAGGGAATCCATACGCAATGAGGTCATACAACTCTGGTTCCCCGGGGCGGCTCGCAGTGTGCGTGTGCTGGTACCTTCCTCCGCCCTGTGGGCGCCGCCATCTTGGTGACGCTCTCACAGCAGATGTTCTGTGTCCTGTAGCTTTTTGCCGTAGAGCTCACTTCCAGTTGTGTTTGCTGGTGCTGCTCTCTGGGCTGATGTTCTGTCTCCTTCCCACATAAGTTTCCTTGGTGGGCGGGCATCCCCGGCAACACACTGCTGCAAATGCCTACAAGCCGTTTTTTTATGCAGGTCAAGCTGAGGCATCACCGTGCCTCTGGTCCCAGTCTAAACACTCGCAGACGGAGATGTCGTGGTTAGAAACCAGGTTTCCCGTACGTCCGTAGCAGTATGAACATGCATGGCAATATAAAACTCTGCCTTCCTCGTGGTCCCCAGGTTTTGCACAGCCACGGCGGGTATTGAAGTCATGGCAGGTCACTTCACGTCCCCATCTGCCGTGACCACCGCTCTGTGGTTTATCATTCACATGTTGAGCCGGGCCGCCTCCTCGACTGAGGGGTCCGGTCCATCAGACACAGTCATACTCTCTCCATCTGAATAACATGTCAGTCAGTCCATTCCAGCTTACCCTTTTTAATCTGATCAAAGATTGACTGGGAGAACTGCCTGACTGAGGTCCAGGGTCTCACGATAGCATCGTCGATCACACATTGCAAATGTTCTAACATATGAGTATTGTTATGCGTATCTGACCTTCTATCATCACATATCAGGCATAGCAGGGCCCTAATGTACTCAAGCATAGACATATCCTTATGAGCCTTGAGCTTTTGCTTGATACTGCCCACTCCCTTGCGGTCCATGTACATGTATGGTTTTGGTGTGTACTTGTCAATAAAGATATCAGACGACAGAGTTGCCCTACCTTCATTCCTGATGGCTTCATGAATTCGCGAGCGAACTCGTCCTCGAGGTATCCGTTGAATTCATACTCCTCTCTCATTTATCTCAGTGCTCTTCGGTGCTCTTCACAATACCTCTGGGGTGATTGACGGTCGGGCCGGGCGGATCTCCTTTTTGGTGCGCTCCAGTCCTCACAGGTGTCATGGCAGTCCTCGTGGTCGCATCCCTCCATGCTTGCCTGTCCAGTTTGGACCCTAGCCCACGGACGTCGGCCTCTAGTCTTTTGATCCTTACGTCTGATCTTGAGCTCATGGTACTTGCTTCATCTACAGTCTGGTACCCGGAGAGCCTGGATCTACAGCTGAACGATATGTCTGGGTCGCTCTCGGGCTCAGTATCCAATTCCCCGGCATTATTGCTGCTTGCGGGAGACTCATATTTTTCTACAATCACCGGCTCCTCCCTACTCCTACCTCTCGTCTGTGGGGCCATAATAATGGCCTTTGCCGACCTTCGACGGACTTAGTATGTAGAAAGTAAAAACATGAGAGTAGTCGAATGGATTGCCAAAAAGAGGTGGAGAAAATATAGGTGTTGTATGGTTGAAGGAGTCGTGACGAATGGGACGTGGGTAGGAGGTGAGAGTGGGTAGTGAGAGTTGGGAGTGTGGTGAGTTTTCTGTCCACCAGATATCAGCAGTGATCGGTCCTGCCCAACCGGCAGGACCACACCATCTAATCTTATATTCCATTTATCAAACCTTTCTGGTTTGCCTTTGGTTTTACAGATCTGTTGTTCAACTCGGAGCATAGAACCTAATTCTGTTAGCCATGTACAGGGACCCATTTCAATAGTTTAGGGAGTGAAAGGGAATGGCCACTACAATTGTGAGAGCAATCAGTGGCAATAACAGTGGGAGTTATAAAGTCTTGTTTTATAAGTGGCATAGCTGTAGCGATCCCAGTGCTATTCGCTATGCAAGCATAATGAACAAGACATTTGATAAATCTATTTTTAATGAATAATTTAATAATTTCCAATTATTGCCCCTGTTTTTCCCAACATTTCTTGTAGCATGAAAGATAAGAGTCCCCATTCCATATTGTAGGTTTCAAATGAAATCCCTTTTTCTAGCTCTTCTGAACTATATTGATCCAATTATTTTTCTTCTTTATTTTCCCAGTGTCATTTCAAAATAGCATTATTTCATCTGGGATTAAAATGATTTTATCAAATTGTTTGATATTTCAGATTTAGAGTGATGTAGGTCAAACTTACATTTTAAGTAGTTGTCAAAAAACTTTCTTTTTATCATTGCAGGTACTGGTGCTTCATATTGTAAGTAATAAATTTAAAAATGTTCACCACAATATAACAGCATATGTAATTATCACAAAGATATATTGTATATGCATTATTTAGTTAACTACACTCGTTTAGTATTTATATTAATATATTATTGAATGATATCATATCAACAGTGCAAGTATGAATGGACAAAACAAAGTCATGTTTCATAACGCATGTCAAATCTATTGGCACACATTGTGTCACAATGTCGGTGTTGTGAACAGTGACACTACAGTGCCACTTGTGCCAGCGGAACTTCTGTTGTCATGAAACTAGTCAACCCCAATCTGTCTATATGGTATCACAGATGCTATCTAGACATGTCACAAAACTAGGGAAACAGGTCCCAGGTTCCACTTTGAGCCACCAGGGGAGGCGAAATATTCATACTCAAATGGTAGACGATTTCCTAATTATCCTCAATATAGACTGTTATCATACCTGAGACTCAGTGTAAATACATACTGCTCCCAGGGATATAGTAATTCTGTACATATTGCATGATACGCCGCATATTGTGTATCTTTAGATACATATTGCATGCTTTGACTGACATATTGCGTGCTTTGACTTACATATTATGTACTTTGATATAACGCAATCTGATTGGCTGAGAAGCCGGTAGCACTAATCTGAGTGGAAAATTCAAACATGCCAGGTAAAGTAAAGTATTCACCCTTGAAGTCTCTTCTGGGGTAAACAGCTATCCTATGTTATTAGGCGAGGCACTGTGTAGTTGGGGAACCAGCGAGGAAAACTGAACAAAATGGCTGGATTTGAGAACCAGCCAAGATCGACGGGAAAACTACCTCTAATACACACTTAGTAGGAGACAGTTATTTTGAAGGTTGGCCAAGACAAACGGGTACAAATTTATCCATTTAATTTTGTTTTCATACATATTAGACAGTGGCCAATGAGAAATGACGACCCGGTGGAGGGCTCTATGGCAGAGGAACAGGGCTCTGTACAGGGCCGGGTATACTGGCTAGTCAAACCCACCTTCAAAGCAAGCATTACACTGGCAGATAATATGTCTGTGCGTCACCCACTGTGGAACTGGAGTGACTTTGTTATTATCAATTGTTTTGGAATATTTGAGATATCTAAACAGTATCAGTTGAACACCTCACTATTTACTAAATATGCACATTAACTTGTTTCGGCACTTTGTTAGCCATCTGAAAGCATGTGAACTGAAGACTATCAAAACCGGAAGTTCAAGGCACAGAATGTACCCATTGAGCATGCACGAAAATATGTTAACGATGGTGGCTCTCTCCTGTAGTTTGCTTGATTTTACCATCTTCTAATTGTTATCAGTTTAAAAGAACATTCCCCAACCGGTCATCCCTGCTTTAGCTTAAATTTCATTCAGAAAAAAAATCCCTTTCAACCTGCTTGTTTCCTTCTTCTTTAGTCTTATATAGTTTCAAGTTTATATGTTTTGATGGAATTTACCAAATTTTTCTGGTTTGCCTTTGGTTTTACAGAGCTGTAGTTCTTCTACAAGTGTGGAACCTAATTCTGTTAACGAAGATGGCAACATTTGTATAATAGTCTTTGCCTATATTTGTAGAATTTAATTGAATCTTTTTTGTTGCTGCTTATTTCCAAATTAAAGGTTTCAAAACACAAAGTTTTTTTTACTTATATCCGGATCTATTTTCACTGAGTGACAAAGCCAATTTTGTATTACTTTCTTTCTTCCCCTGTGTTATTTTAAAATTGCTTCTATTTATGTGGTCAGTCATCTGGGTTAAGGAGCTGTTCCATATATAGCCGAATCCTCAGCCAAAGTATGATTCTGACAGTATCTGATTTACTATTCGGGTACCATTGGTGTAATGGAACACTATAATCGGGTGAGATAGGTGCCGTCGGCCACAGTCACCATGGAGTTGTACCATTACACTAATTCCATATAAGGAATACAGTAGACCGAGTAGCCAATGACTGCATTCGCAACAAACCCCGACCTTAACCCTGACCTCCTTGCATGATATTTTCTCGCGTCTTGGAACGGCTCTTCAGTCGAGAGTTGACCTACAATCTAATGGGCTACAACCACCCTCCAGTCAGCTGCCGTTGGCCTCTGTGGGGTACCTTTTTCCATATGTCCGACGCATGCCAATACTAGTACACTCATATTCCGCTAGGAATTTTTTACACTTGGTGTCTTCTTGTGTCTGAACTAGGAACTAAGAGCTGCGACCTTGACCCCTAGCATGTTTACTGAGAGTGTCCATTTGAAGGTAGGGGTGTTCTCGAGGTGAATAAATGTTGTGTATAGTAATTATCCTGAGAAATGATATAATTCTAACTGTAAACATGTCATATTACAGTTCACAGGGCTAGAACTGTTGACCTAGGAAGGGGTTGCGGGTACTATCTGCAGGGTTTCAGAATTCAAACAGCTGACCCCAGATGCTGTCAGTGTGTTGGTTTAAGGGCTTTCTCCTACCCCTATTATAAAAATCCATAGACTTAACATTGGGACACTCTATTCGGTCTGGAGTTCAGAAAAAAGAAAAATATTGCTCTAGTGGGATACACTTGACAAATGACGTCATTTGCTAATATAGAAGTAATTTAGACGGGCGGGGTAGGATAAATTCTAAACCAAACTCAAGTTAGTCATGTTATTGTTCATCACACTCTGGCAAGATCGAGTATTACTGCTCTCGACTTCACCTCGCGCAGTAATAAGCGATCTTGCCATCGTGCGATAAACAACAACATGACTAACTCTTGTTTGGTTTCTCGTTAGTATTCACCATGATTTATCAATAATCAGCAGAAGATTGTTGCCAAGTCTACCAGACCCAGGTCAACGATCATAGAAGGGCTGTCAGATGTATGGAGCAGGCCCTTTAACCTGATATTTCATAACCATTATCACTGCACGAAAACCACCGTTTTACATATGAATGCGCCCAGGGTATATCAGTATGACTTTTGCTTATACAAGGTCGTCCTATTCCCTGTGTATATATGCCTCATCTGTAGGCGGATATTTTAAAGCGTCCAGTGAAGAGGGCTTCACTCAGAGCGGGCAGCAGTAGGTGGCAGGGGGGAGGGGGGTGTTGGGGGGTGGCGGCGGCAGGAGGGTTTCCCACTGAGGACACCTATACTTCTACCAACACAAACGGGTGGGAGGCAGCGGGGGAGAGGATATTTCCTTTCATATACGCTGGGTGTAAAATACAGCCAAGACACAGCCGTATATAAACCCAGGGCGTATATATATGAAAACAAGTCAATATTCAGCCAATACATGCACTTCCGCGATGGCGTATAAATGAATAAAATTGTCGTTTTTAGGCAGTGTATGTGAATGCTGGTGAGTAAATACCTCCAGCTATTGTCTCCCTTTCCAATTAATTTTTTTTAATATTTTTGGTTTAGATTGATGTAGGTCGATACTTGAATTTTAAGTAGACATCAAAAGACTTTCTCTTTATCATTGCAGATGGTGGTTATTATGATGGTAAGTAAAAAGTTTTAAAATGTTTACCACGAATGGGTAATGCTTAAGAGCAAACACCTCAAGCTATGGTTTCCCTTTCCAATTAAATATTTCAATATTTCTGATTTGGATTGATGTAGGTCAACACTTAAATCTAAAGTAGTTATCAAAAAACTTTTTTTTATCATTGCAGACCTAGGATGGGGTTGCGATCGGGAACAGTCAGAGAACTCTTACATTTTTGGGCACTATCGGCGGGGTGTCACAATCTAAACAGATGACCCCAGATGCTTTCAGAGTGTTGGTTTTAGGGCTTTATCCTACCCCTAATAAAAAACTCCATGGGCTTGACATTTGGTCACTGTATCTGGTCTGGAGTTCAGAGATATGAAAAATATCGCTCTTGTGGGATACACTTGACAAATAATGTCATTTGTCAATGTAGAAGTAATTTAGACGGGCGGGGTAGGATAAATTCTAAACCAAACTCGAGTTAGTCATGTTATTGTTCATCGCACTCCGGCAAGATCGTGTATTACTGCTCTCTGCTTCACCTGCCGCAGTTATACGCAACTTTGCTGTCGTGCGATAAACAACAACACGACTAACTCTTGTTTGGTTTCTCCATAGTATTCACCATGATTTATCAATAATCAGCAGAAGATTGTTGCCAAGTCTGCCAAACCCAGGCTGATGATCATGAAAGGGCTGTCTGATGTATGGAGCAGGCCCTTTAACCTGATATTTCATAACTATTATCACTGCACGAAAACCACCATTTTACATATGAATGCGCCCGGTGTATATCAGTATGACTTTTGCGTATGCAAGGTCGTCCTATTCCCTGTGTATAAACGCCTCATCTGTAGGCGGATATAAGCATCCAGTGAAGAGGGCTTCACTCAGAGCGGGCGGTGGTAGGTGGCGAGGGTTAGGGGGGGGGGGTGTTGGGGGGTGGCAGCAGGGGGAGGGTTTCCCACTGAGGACACCTATACAACACGGGTGGGTGGGAGGCAGCAGGGGGAGAGGATATTTTCTCCCATATATTCTTTGTGTAAAATACAGCCAAGACACGTCCGTATATAAACTCAGGGCATATATATATGAAAACAAGTCAATATTCAGCCAATACATGCACTCCCACGATGGCATATATAAAAATAAAATTGTCGTTTTTGTGCAGTTTATGTGAATGCTGGTGAGTAAATACCTCCAGCTATTGTCTCCCTTAACAATTAATTTTTTTTAATATTTTTGATTTGGATTGATGTAGGTCAATACTTGAATTTTAAGTAGACATCAAAAGACTTTCTCTTTATCATTGCAGATGCTGGTTCTGATTACTGTAAGTAAAAAGTTTTAAAATGTTTACCACAAATGGGTAATGTTTAAGAGCAAACACCTCAAGCTATGGTTTCCCTTTCCAATTAAATATTTCAATATTTCTGATTTGGATTGATGTAGGTCAACACTTAAATCTAAAGTAGTTATCAAAAAACTTTTTTTTATCTTTGCAGACCTGGGATGGGGTTGCGATCGGGAACAGTCAGAGAACTCTTACATTTTCGGGCACTATCGGCGGGTGTCAGAATCTTAACAGATGACCCCAGATGCTGTCAGAGTGTTGGTTTTAGGGCTTTATCCTACCCCTAATAAAAAACTCCATAGGCTTGACATTTGGTCACTGTATTCGGTCTGGAGTTCAGAAAAATGAAAAATATCGCTCTTGTGGGATACACTTGACAAATAATGTCATTTGTCAATGTAGAAGTAATTTAGACGGGCGGGGTAGGATAAATTCTAAACCAAACTCGAGTTAGTCATGTTATAGTTCATCGCACTCTGGCAAGATCGTGTATTACTGCTCTCTGCTTCACCTGCCGCAGTTATACGCAACTTTGCTGTCGTGCGATAAACAACAACACGACTAACTCTTGTTTGGTTTCTCCATAGTATTCACCATGATTTATCAATAATCAGCAGAAGATTGTTGCCGAGTCTGCCAAACCCAGGCCGATGATCATGAAAGGGCTGTCTGATGTATGGAGCAGGCCCTTTAACCTGATATTTCATACTTATTATCACTGCACGAAAACCACCGTTTTACATATGAACGCGCCCGGCGTCTATCAGTATGACTTTTGCATATACAAGGTTGTCCTATTACCCGTGTATATACGCCTCATCTGTAGGCGGATATAAGCGTCCAGTGAAGAGGCCTTCACTCAGAGCGGGCGGTGGTAGGTGGTGAGGGGTAGGGGGGGTGTTGAGGGGTGGCAGCGGGGGGAGGGTTTCCCAATGAGGACACCTATACAACAAGGGTGGGCGGGAGGCAGCAGGGGGAAAAGGATATTTCCTCTCATATACTCTGGGTGTGAAATACAGCCAAGACACGTCCGTATATAAACTCAGGGCGTTTATATATGAAAACAAGTCAATATTCAGCCAATACATGCACTCCCAAGATGGCGTATAAATGAATAAAATTGTCGTTTTCTGGCAGTGTATGTGAATGCTGGTGAGTGTCACATACAGTAGCTAAGGCCTAATCTTATAGACTAGCTAACCCAGTGACATGAAAAGAGACTTCAGAATATCTTCTATACTAAATGAAGAAGACAGATAAGCATACACAGATATGTATTAATAACATATATTATAACAAAGTATACAGTTACATAACAATTCTCATCAACATACAAAATCATATACACTTCTGTAGTGCTAATATAATATAAGTCCTCTTGGTCAAAACAGTACTCACAGTCTATCACTCTCAGTTATTGTTCAATGTCTCCTTGACTTGTGGATATAGATGATCCAAAGTAGTGGTAGCAGTCATCAGTGTCTTTTCCTCCAGTGCTGGGGTGGTAGAAGATCATGGAGAAGCCCAATCCTCAGTAAAGACCTCTGTAGCATAGAGTCCTATGGTGTTTCAAGCCTGACACTGCAGTGGTGGTAAAGCTGAGCAGCATGGAGATGTTGACGCCACGGTGTCTGGGTTCCAAGTCAAGCTGTGAGTGCAAATCTGCCTCCTTATATATCCTATCGGGGGGTCAGTCCAAACGAAGACAGGGGATGGTTCAATCGCTGGGGGTGGCAGTCCAAACAGTTAGGCCTTAACCTCTATCTGGAGCGAGGACCTGTTAGGAAGCACCCCGTGATATTCTTAATATATACATCACAGTGAGTAAATACCTCAAGCTATTGTCTCCCTTTCCAATTAATTTTTTTAAATATTTTTGATTTAGATTGATGTAGGTTAATACTTGAATTTTAAGTAGACATCAAAAGACTTTCTCTTTATCATTGCAGATGATGGTTATTATGATGGTAAGTAAAAAGTTTTAAAATGTTTACCACGAATGGGTAATGCTTAAGAGCAAACACCTCATGCTATGGTTTCCCTTTCCAATTAAATATTTCAATATTTCTGTTTTGGATTGATGTAGGTCAACACTTAAATCTAAAGTAGTTATCAAAAAACTTTCTTTTATCATTGCAGACCTGGGATGGGGTTGCGATTGGGAACAGTCAGAGAACTCTTACATTTTCGGGCACTATCGGCGGGGTGTCAGGATCTAAACAGATGACCCCAGATGCTGTCAGAGTGTTGGTTTTAGGGCTTTATCCTACCCCTAATAAAAAACTCCATGGGCTTGACATTTGGTCACTGTATTTGGTCTGGAGTTCAGAAAAATGAAAAATATCGCCCTTGTGGGATACACTTGACAAATTATGTCATTTGTTAGTGTAGAAGTAATTTAGACGGGCGGGGTAGGATAAATTCTAAACCAAACTCTAGTTAGTCATGTTATTGTTCATAGCACTCCGGCAAGATTGCGTATTACTGCTCTCTGCTTCACCTGCCGCAGTTATACGCAACTTTGCTGTCGTGCGATAAACAACAACATGACTAACTCTTGTTTGGTTTCTCAATAGTATTCACCATGATTTATCAATAATCAGCAGAAGATTGTTGCCAAGTCTGCCAAACCCAGGCAAATGATCATGAAAGGGCTGTTGGATGTATGGAGCAGGCCCTTTAACCTGATATTTCATACTTATTATCACTGCACGAAAACCACCATTTTACATATGAATGCGCCCGGCGTATATCAGTATGACTTTTGCATATATAAGGTCATCCTATTACCCCTGTATATACGCCTCATCTGTAGGCGGATATAAGCGTCCAGTGAAGAGGCCTTCACTCAGAGCGGGCGGTGGTAGGTGGTGAGGGGTAGGGGGGGGGGGTGTTGTGGGGTGGGAGCGGGGGGAGGGTTTCCCAATGAGGACACCTATACAACACATGCGGGTGGGAGGCAGAGGGGGGTCCACCAACCACGACAAGGCTACGACAATGGTTTTCCGACAAGGTCCATGACAGGCCTACGATTGGAAAGTGTGTCGTAGCCTTGTTGTGGTTGGTGGATCCTAGTTCCCGACAAGAGTCTATGACAAGGCCATGACAGGCTGCGACTGCAAGCTTGTCGAGGGCCTTCCGACAAGGCTATGACAATATTGAACATGTTCAAATTTTTGCTACGACTGAACCTTTGTCGTGGTTTCCTTGATATCACTGTCATAGTGTGTCGGAACCATGGGCGCCTTTTTTATGGCAACCAGCAATGTCTACGACATGCCCCGACACTGCTGTCCCAACACTGCTCTTCTCATGACAAGGCTACGACAAGGCGCTGATAGGAACTTTCTTGTCTGCTCTTGTCGTAGCCTTGTCGTGGTTGGTGGATGCCCCCCTTTACTTTTGGCTTTTGTCTTTTGCCAGATCTTTAATGTCAAGTATATGATGGGCATACTTTAAGGGGGTGGGACCTATTTCACTAGTTTTGTGACATGTCTAGATGGCGTGTGTCTGGTTTCATTAGAACTAGACATTAGACTTCGTTTTGTCAGTTCTTGCTTGCACTGTTGGTGCTGCTTTTCATGTCTGTCTAACACTTGTCACGAAACTGGTGAAGCAGGTCCATGATGTGTCGATTTGTCTAATTCTTATATTTGGGGTCTGTCTTAAAGGCAGCTATTTGTGTTGTCACGAAAATAGACAACCCCAATGTCTGTATGGTGTCACAGACATGTCACGTAACTAGTGAAACAGGGACCTGGTCTTTTTTAATATTACCGGTGTGACAACAACCACTGCACAACAAAAGAAAAACTTCCCCATTGACCGCGGACACCCCAAGACACCCTTAGTGACAGCAGCTGGTTGTTCTGCTTTTTCCTCCATTGACTTTTTTAAACTTAAATAAATTTTGGAAATCTATTCTTTGTTTTTTCCCTAAATGTGACAATGTCTGATTCGGATGAAACCTTGATCCCCACCCCCACTGTTTCTTTTTGACAGTTTTGACGACCAAGAGTATACTTGGCTGCCTTTCATGCTTTCTGATCTAAATCATGATGGGAGAGCACCCACAACTACTTTATGTCATAGTTGTGAAGGGTGGTTGTTATGCTGCATTGTTCTTTATGATGATGCGCACCTGGAGGTAGCATAGCAACGGTTTGGATCTGACGAGTAATCGTCATTTCAAGGTAGCATTGGTTGGAGCCAGAAGTGTATAGCGCAGAGGTTTGAGAGAGTTGGAAGGAGAGCTAAACAATGGTGGTTGGTGGCATGATTGGCATAGACTGGTTCCCTGCCCAAATGAAATAAGGGACTGGTAACTACCTCTTATGTAATATTATAGAAAGACCTTGAACTGACAGTCATGTGACCTCTTGGCTCTACATAGACTTGCTCATAACCTTTTTTTTCTTCTCTTTTTTTATTAGGTCATAGATCCAAATATTACATTTGGTTTTTAATCCAGGCTAGATCACAACAAAAATATGTCAATTTAAAAGTGTTACAATCAGCAATCCTGTTGTACTGGCTGTAAGGAAAATAGCAGGGGGAAAAGTCTTTGTGGAACCAGGGGCCTGTTTTTCAGTTGAGATCATGTCCACTTGAGATCAGCTGAGATCGAAAGTGTTTTTCAGTTGAGATTATTTGAGGTGATCTCAAGTTAAGACTAAGATAAGACCGTTTGGGGTGCTTTGGGTGTTTTTCAGTTGAGATGATCTCAGGGATCTCAAGTGAAAGGATCTCAACTTCGGTCTCAACTTGAGACCAGTTGATACTTGTCTCAACTTTTTTATCCAGTGCTAAAACTTATCAATATTAAAAGATATTTAGAGCAAAGTATATTGATAACCTGGCAAACGTTTATTCCAAATTTCATAGTTTTATTGTGGTTATTATGACCATGAGAGCTAGCTTGTGCTGAACCTACCGTAATGCTCAAAGTCAGTTTCAACTTGAGATCGGTCTCAACTTGAGATCGGTCTCAACTTGACATTGGTTCACAAAAGGTATCGCAAGGGACTTGACAACAGTTTGGGGTGACAATAGGCAATCTAGAGGCTCTGGCTTACTTAAACCACAGGAAGATCACTTTAGAACTTGAGATGGCTCTACACTGAGGGCTAGGGATCTTAACTTGAGATCCTTGGAGTTGAGATCCCCTAAAATCGGCTGTGTAGACTTGAGACAACGTCTGAAAAACACTTTCTGCCATTGATCTCAAAGTTGGTCTCAGGATCTTGGATTGATCTTAGCGGATCTCAAGTTGAGATCATCTCGACTGAACCCCCCCCCCCCCCAAATGGTTCTTGAGCCAGTTACATTGCCATCAGAAGATAATGTTATTGATGAGGAGATAGGTGAAGTTTATCCCTCTTGTGTTGGGACTAGGACTGAGGCTAAAAGGTTAAGCCAAAAACATACTGTGGATATTGAGACTGAGACTCATGCATTTTCTCATTTGCGCTTTCTGGGAAACCTTTTATAACTAGGTTTAGGGCTCTCGCTTCTTTATGGCGTGTTCTTTTATCTTGTTTCAGTTCAACCAGGTCAGATTCGATTGTGAACATACGATTGTGAATAGCTCTGACTTGATACGTTACATTCTCATTACTAGTAATGAGCTTGTTTAATTTCGCATTCACCTCTGTTTTTAGTTTGTCAGAGGTTTTAGTATTTGCCTCAATCTTCTCAAGCATCTCTTTATTTTGGGCCTCCATATAAGCTTGGAAGGAATTTATCAATGCTATGAGTGAGTCATTATACAGAACTGCATCGAGAATCGTATAAATAGACAATACTCCATGAGTTTAGATGTGCCCAAATCGTCATCGAGGCAAAGCAGAGTGACGATTATGGCACATCCAAACAAGTGGAATAGGGTCTATTTTGCGGTTCTGGATTTATCTCACCCCTTTCTATGACATTAGATAGTGTCAGAATATCAGAATAGTTCAAATATAACTAGCAAATAAATGGTTGTGGGGCAGTATGGTTGAGGGGCAGTGTGGCTGAAGGGAAGTATGGTTGAGGGGCAGTGTGGTTGAGGGGAAGTATAGTTGATGGGCAGTGTGGTTGTGGGGCAGTATGGTTTACTATCTGCATGCAATTCACTGTGATATTGAAAAAGGAGCAGGGTGCCAGTGTCTCAGGGTCTTAGAGGCGTGCTCAGCTAACCATAACCAATCACTCAAGACTGAAATACCTCATTAACCCACTATTGCTTGATATGTTTGGATCCTAGACTTAGGCAGTTGCAGAAATGGCAAGTTGACTGGGTCCAAGTGGGTTACAGAAAACTATCTATACACTGAATGTAACCCAAACCTTTTAATTGTTATTCATCTATAACTGCAGGCTCATTCGTCAATGATGAACATACCATTTGGCCGTCATGGTTTTCTCCGTGGTCCTATATGTTGCCTACATGGGCATAAATACACAATATTGACTGGTTTCAGATACAAGGGGCCGTATGCTCCGAGGAGTTGATGCGTAGTAATATCCGAGCGTATGCGAGGATATTGCTTAGAGTCAACTCCGAGGAGCATACAACTGCTTTTATCTGAAACCAGTCCATACTGTATTCATCATCCACTTTTTCTGGGCAAGTGGCATGTCGACATCAGTTCATCTTAATTACGCACTATTTTTCCGTATGCACTATTTTTCCGTATGCGTCACCCAGAGCATACAACATATCCGTATGCACCAGGTATGTCCATACAAACTCCCTATGTGTTTTCAAAAGACACTTTGTATTAGGTGGATAATAATGTGGATAACGCTTTGACTGCTCAGTGGTGAGTGACTCGCCATAACTATAGGTCAGGAAGGCATATTAGGGACTAGGTGGGATCCGGATTCAAATAGTGTTTTGCTAAGAATTCTTATAGATTGATTTGTGCTGCATATCTAATTAATTTAAGGAAGCATTTGCTTGTATGTAATAAACAAAGGAAAAACATTGTCTGAAATTAAAATGTAAAAGCATTGCATCATTTCTGTAGCAGACCACTGGTCGTTGAGAGTGAATGACCACTCTCCGCAGTGCCACTTTTGCCAGTGTTCATTGTGTTGTCACGAAACTAGTCAACCCTAATCTGTCTGTCTAGCTCTGGATGGGTTGAATCTGTGGCGGCCTTGACCCACTACTTGTTGGTGTCTCTTATTCTCCCAGCAGATGTTTTATGTGACCTGGACCTATGGTTGGAGAATGTATTCAATTCTCACTCTTGAAGCTATTTTCCCATGTTCATATTTCCTTTTCTCACTCTTGAAGCTATTTTCCCATGTTCATATTTCCTTTTATGTCTATTTAAAACCAAATAACTATAAAGGTAGACTTTATTATGAATTTTATGAGCTATGAATATTTCTCAATGAGTATTTCAGCTCTCAAAGTACACAGATGAAGAAAGCTACTTGGTCTGAGAGTGAGAAATTGTGGATATGACCAGGGTTTAACGTTACCAACCTCTTAGTTGGCACACACCGTAGACAGAGGTGGCAGCTAATCTATGTCACCTGGTTCCTCTGTAAGCCGCAAGGGGAGGTCAAATATTTACACTAAAATGGTAGACACATACATCGTGAACTACGAAGAAACAATTAACAATTTCAAGATGTTCTATTTAAATCGAGATGTAATATAGATTATAATGACAGGTCAAATGGAGCAAAGTATGGCAAATTATCAAAGGTCAATATGGCGTTTATACTATGTCAAAATTTCTTTCCATTAAAACAATTATAATTTTATCTATTGAATTTTGTATTTAATTATTGATAATGCCTCTATGATGCCTAGATGGATCATGCTGCTGTAGCCAGGGGGAATGCCTGGAGGCATGATGCTGCAGTTAAAGGGTTGACAAACTCATAATTGTACTTAGATGATATTAATTTGAACCTTCAACTACAGTTCACCATTGAGCCTCTGAACGTTTAGTAACAGTTCACTTCTGAACATTTTTATCTTCATTGTAATGAGTATCGCTTCAACCCTTTTATTTCTTTTTTATTTATTTTTGAGTTATTGATTCTGGTGGCTCTCCCCTGTGACTTGCTTAATTTTACCATCTCCTAATTGTAATCAGTTCATGTGAATATTCACCAACAGATCACCACTGTTTTTCCTTAAAACTGCATTCCAAAAAATTATATGAAGATACCTGCTTTCTTTCTTGCTTCCTTTCTTCTCATCTAATCTTATATTCCATTTATAAAACCTTTCTGGTCTGCCTTTGGTTTTACAGATCTGTTGTTCAACTCTGAGCATGGAACGTAATTCTGTTAGCCAAGTACAGGGACCCATTTCAATAGTTTGGGGAGTCAAAGGGAATGGCCACCACAATTGTGAGAGCAATCAGTGGCAATAACAGTGGGAGTTATAAAGTCTTGTTTCATAAGTGGCACCGCTGTTGCGATCCCAGTGCTGTTTGCTATGCCAGCATAATGAACGAGACATTTAATAAATCAATTTCTAATGAATAATTCAATAATTTTCAATCATTGCCCCTGTTTTTCCCCACATTTCAGTTTTTATTTGACATCTTGTAGCATGAAAGATTAGAGTCCCCATTCCATATTGTAGGTTTCAAATGAAATCCCATTTTCTAGCTCTGCTGAGCTATATTGATCCAATTAATTTTCTTCATTATTTTCACTGTGTCATTTCAAAATAGCAATATTTTATATGGGATTAAAAGGATTTTATCAAATTGTTTGATATTTCAAATTTGGAGTGATGTAGGTCAAAACTTAAATTTTAAGTTGTTATAAAATAACTTTCTTTTTAATGTTGCAGATACTGGTGCTTATGGTAAGTAATAGATAAAAAATGTTCACCACAATATCACAGCATATGTAGCTATATTTAAAATGATTTTATCAAATTGTTTGATATTTCAAATTTGGAGTGATGTAGGTCAAAACTTAAATTTTAAGTAGTTATCAAAAAACCTTCTTTATATCGTTGCAGGTACTGGTGCCTCATCTGGTAAGTAATAGATTAAAAAATGTTCACCACAATATCATAGCATATGTAGTTATTAGAAAGATATATTGTATATGCATTATTTAGTTAACTACACTCGTTAAGTAGTTATATTGATACATTATCATATGATATTATATCAATTTTTTCAAATGGCAAGGAACATCCTGAGTGGCTGGTGGCTCCCTCTGTGTGCTGTCCTTCTATGTCATCAGGGACCTGTTTCACTAGTTTCATTACAAAAGTGTTAAGTCAGACATGAAAAGCAGCACCAACAGTGCAAGCAAGAACGGACAAAACGAAGTCACGTTTCATAACGCATGTTGCATCTATTATCGCATGTTGTGTCACAATGTCGGTGTTGTGAACAGTGACACTACAGTGTTTATGCCAGCGCAACTAGGACCTGAAAAATCACCCTACAACCATCACCACCACCATCAGCATCATCATCATCCTGAAATAAAGATATCACAAGTTCAACCTATAAAATGTGGGCAGTAGGCCCAGGTTTTTCTATAAAATGTCTCTGATGTAGAGTAGTATATACCTACAAATCTAGTCACTAAACATCACTGCAAAAAGTGACCTATGTATAAAACTGATTGTAAGGAAGACAGACCCCTGAGCCTAGAGCTATCAGTATAAATAAAATAATAAAAAAAATTAAAAGATTTACCAAATATTGAGGTATCTAACATGGGGAATTCACCTGATACAGTTTGGATAGCTTGGATATAGGAAATCCATCAATTACAACGTTGTCGGGTCACTCCCCGTAACCCCTCCATGTTGACACTGTCAAACCCTAGGTAAAGTATTCATCCCTGATCTCTATTCTGGGGTGAACAGCTATCCTATGTTTTTAGGCGAGGCACTGTGCAATTAGGGAACCAGCAAGGAAAACTGAACAAAATGGCTGGATTTGAGAACCAGCCAAGATCGACTGGAAAACTACCTCTAATACACACTTATAAAGTAAGAGACAGCTATTTTGAAGGTTGGCCAAGACAAATGGGTACATATGTATCATTCAATTTTGTTTTCATACATGTAAGACAGCAGCCAGTGAGAAATGATGACCCGGTGGAGGGCTCTCTGGCAGAGGAACAGGTCTCTGTACATGGCCGGATACACTGGCTAGTCAAACCCACCTTCAAAGCAAGCATTATGCTGGCAGATGAATTGTCTGTGCATCACCCACTGCAGAACTGGAGTGACTTTGTTATTATCAATTGTTTCGGAATATTTGAGATATCTAAACAGTATCAGTTGAACACCCCATGTTAGATACCTCACTATTTACTAAATATGCACATTAACTTGTTTCGGCACTTTGTAAGCCATCTGAAAGTATGTGAACTGAGGACTTTCAAAACCGGAAGTTCAAGGCACAGAATGTGCCCATTGAGCATGCACGAAAATATGTTAACAATGGTGGCTCTCTCCTGTAGTTTGCTTGATTTTACCATCTTCTAATTGCTATCAGTTTAAAAGGACATTCCCCAACCGGTCATCCCTGCTTTAGCTTAAATTTCATTCAGAAAAAAAATCCCTTTCAACCTGCTTGTTTCCTTCCTCTTTAATCTTATATAGTTTCAAGTTTATATGTTTTGATGGAATTTACCAAACTTTTCTGGTTTGCCTTTGGTTTTACAGAGCTGTAGTTCTTCTACAAGTGTGGAACCTAGTTCTGTTAACGAAGATGGCAACATTTGTATAATAGTCTTCGCCTATATTTGTAGAATTTAATTGAATCTTTTTTTTTTTGCTTATTTCCCAATTAACAGTTTCAAAACACAATGTTTTTTTCACTTATATCCGGATCTATATTCACTGAGTGACAAAGCCAATTTTGTATTACTTTCTTTCTTCCCCTGTGTTATTTTAAAATTGCTTCCATTTATGTGGTCAGTCATCTGGGTTAAGGAGCTGTTCCATATATAGCCGAATCCTCAGCCAAAGTATGATTCTGACAGTATCTGATTTACTATTCGGGTACCATCGGTGTAATGGAACACCATAATCGGGTGAGATAGGTGCTGTCGGCCACAGTCACCATGGAGTTGTACCATTACACTAATTCCATATGAGGAATACAGTAGACCGAGTAGCCAATTACTGCATTCGCAGCAAACCCGACCTTAACCCTGACCTCCTTGCATGATATTTTCTCGCGTCTTGGAATGGCTCGTCAGTCGAGAGTTGACCTACAATCTAATGGGCCACAACCACCCTCCAATCGGCCGCCTTTGGCCTCTGTGGGGTGCTTTATTCCATATATCCGACGCATGCCAATACTAGTACACTCATATTCCGCTAGGAATTTTTTACAGTTGGTGTCTAAACTAGGAACTAAGAGCTGCGACCTTGACCCCTGGCATGTTTACTGAGAGTGTCCGTTTGAAGGTAGGGGTGTTCTTGAGGTGAATAAATGTTGTGTATAGTAATTATCCTGAGAAATGATATAATTCTAACTGTAAACATGTCATATTACAGTCTACAGGGCTAGAACTGTTGACCTAGGATGGGGTTGCGGGTACTATCTGCAGGGTGTCAGAATTCAAACAGATGACCCCAGATGCTGTTAGTGTGTTGGTTTTAGGGCTTTATCCTACCCCTAATAAAAAACTCCATAAGCTTAACATTGGTCACTTTCTTCGGTCTGGAGTTCAGAAAAATGAAAAATATCGCTCTAGTGGGATACACTTTACAAATGACGTCATTTGCTAATGTAGAAGTAATTTAGACAGGCGGGGTAGGATAAATTCTAAACCAAACTCGAGTTAGTCATGTTATTGTTCATCGCACTCTGGCAAGATCGAGTATTACTGCTCTCAACTTCGCCTCGCGCAGTAATATGCGATCTTGCCATCGTGCGATAAACAACAACATGAC
This sequence comes from Alentia gelatinosa, assembly GCA_950022655.1. Lineage (NCBI taxonomy): Eukaryota > Metazoa > Annelida > Polychaeta > Phyllodocida > Polynoidae > Alentia > Alentia gelatinosa. The sequence goes on along the minus strand of OX465593.1, from coordinate 36,070,281 downwards.
TAATTCTTGTTTGGTTTCCCTAAAGTATTCACCATGATTTATCAATAATCAGCAGAAGATTGTTGCCGAGTCTGCCAGATCCTGGCCGACAATTATAGAAGGGCTGTCGGATGTATGGAGCAGGCCCTTTAACCTGATATTTCATACTTATTATCACTGCACGAAAACCACCGTTTTACATATGAATGCGCCCAACATATATAAGTATGACTTTTGCTTATACAAAGTCATCCTATTCCCAATGTATATACGCCTCATCTGTAGGCGGATATTTAAAAGCGTCCAGTGAAGAGGGCTTCACTCAGAGCGGGCAGCGTTAGGTGGCAGGGGGGTTTGGTAGGTGGGGGGGTGTTGGGGGGTGGAGGCAGGAGGGTTTCCCACTGAGGACACCTATACTCCTACCAACACAAAATGGTGGGAGGCAGCGGGGGGGAGAGGATATTTCCTCTCATATACGCTGGGTGTGAAATACACCCAAGACGCAGCCGTATATAAACCCAGGGCGTATATATATAAAAACAAGTCAATATTCAGCCAATACATGCACTTCCACGATGGCGTATAAATGAATAAAATGGTGGTTTTCGGGCAATGTATGTGAATGCTGGTGAGTAAATACCTCCAGCTATTGTCTCTCTTTCCAATTAATTTTTTTAATATTTTTGATTTAGATTGATGTAGGTCGATACTTGAATTTTAAGTAGACATCAAAAGACTTTCTCTTTATCATTGCAGATGCTGATGATTTTGATTGTAAGTAAAAAGTTTTTAAATGTTTACCACGAATGGGTAATGCTTAAGAGCAAACACCTCAAGCTATGGTTTCCCCTTCAAATTAAATATTTCAATATTTCTGATTTGGATTGATGTATGTCAACACTTAAATCTAAAGTAGTTATAAAAAAACTTTCTTTTTATCATTGCAGACCTGGGATGGGGTTGCGATTGGGAACAGTCAGAGAACTCTTACATTTTCGGGCACTATCGGCGGGGTGTCAGGATCTAAACAGATGACCCCAGATGCTGTCAGAGTGTTGGTTTTAGGGCGTTATCCTACCCCTAACAAAAAAATACATAGGCTTGACATTTGGTCACTGTATTTGGTCTGGAGTTCAGAAAAATGAAAAATATTGCTCTTGTGGGATACACTTGACAAATGATGTAATTTGTTAATGTAGAAGTAATTTAGACGGGCGGGGTAGGATAAATTCTAAACCAAACTCGAGTTAGTCTTGTTATTGTTCATCGCACTCCTGCAAGATCGCGTATAACTGCTCTCGGCTTCACCTCGCGCAGTAACACGCGACTTTTCTGTCGTGTGATAAACAAGAACATGACTAAATCTTGTTTGGTTTCTCTAAAGTATTCACCATGATATACTAATAATCAGCAGAAGATTGTTGCCGAGTCTGCCAAACCCAGGCCGATGATCATGAAAGGGCTGTCAGATGTATGGAGGAGGCCCTTTAACCTGATATTTCATAACTATTATCGCTGCATGAAAACCACAGTTTTACATATGAATGCGCTTGATGTATATCAGTATGACTTTTGCTTATACAAAGTCGTCCTATTCCCTGTGTGTATACGCCTCATCTGTAGGCGGATATTTAAAAGCGTCCAGTGAAGAGGGCTTCACTGAAAGCGGGCAGCGGTAGGTGGCAGGAGGAGGGGGAGGGGTGGGTGTTGGATGGTGGCGGCAGCAGGAGGGTTTCCCACTGAGGACACCTATACTCATACCAACACAAACGGGTGGGAGGCAGCGGGGGGAGAGGATATTTCCTCTCATATACGCTGGCTGTGAAATACAGCCAAGACGCAGCCGTATATAAACCCAGGGCGCATATATATGAAAACAATTCAATATTCAGCCAATACATGCACTCCTGCGATGGCGTATAAATGAATAAAATGGTGGTTTTCGGGCCGTTTATGTGAATGCTGGTGAGTAAATACCTCCAGCTATTGTGTCCCTTTCCAATTAATTTTTTTTTAATATTTTGGATTTGGATTGATGTAGGTCGATACTTGAATTTTAAGTAGTCATCAAAAGACTTTCTCTTTATCATTGCAGATGCTGATTATGGTATTGGTAAGTAAAACGTTTTAAAATGTTTACCACAAATGGGTAATGATTAAGAGCAAACACCTCAAGCTATGGTTTCCCTTTCCAATTAAATATTTCAATATTTCTGATTTGGATTGATGTAGGTCAACACTTAAATCTAAAGTAGTTATAAAAAAACTTTAAGTAAACTTTAAGTAAAACTCTAATTAAAAGAATGTTCACCACGATATCACAGCATATGTATTTAAGATATATAATTTATGCATTATTTAACTCGCTTCAAATGTTAAGTAGTTACGGAACAAATACAACCCTGTTGTATTTTGCTATAAATACGATACTAGCGATATACTCGGGAGTTCTTTGCACTATTCTATCGACAAGTGGCACCACCATGAGGCAGTTATGGAACTTCAGTCTTCAATTCACCTACAGAATTTTTTGTGTAAGAACGTAAAGCACAATTCGCTCTGCTATAGACTTAAGGCGGGCGTCCACCAACCTCGACAAGGCTACAACAATGGCTTTCCGACAAGGTCCATGACAGGCCTACGATTGGAAAGCGTGTCGTAGCCTTGTCGTGGTTGGTGGATCCTAGATCCTGACAAGAGTCTACGACAAGGCTGCAACTGTAAGCTTGTCGGGGCCTTCCGACAAGGTTATGACGATATCGAAAACGTTCAAATTTTTGCTATGACTGGACCTTTGTCGTGGAGTGTTGTGGTTTCCTTGATATCACTGTCGTAGTGTGTCGGAGCAATGGGCGCCTTTTTTAGGGCAACCAGCAACGTCTACGACACGCCCCAACACCACTGTCCCGACACTGCTCTTCTCATAACAAGGCTGCGACAAGGCGCTGATAGGAACTTTCTTGTCTGCTCTTGTCGTAGCCTTGTCGTGGTTGGTGGATGCCCCCCTTTACATTTGGCTTTTGTCCTTTGCAAGATCTTTAATGTCAAGTAGATTGTGACATGTCTAGATGGCATCTAGATGATGTGTCTGGTTTCAGTCTAGACATTAGACTTCGTTTTGTCCGTTCTTGCTTGCACTGTTGGTGCTGCTTTTCATGTCTGTCTAACACTTGTCACGAAACTAGTGAAACAGGTCCATGATGTGTCGATTTGTTTAATTCTTATATTTGGGGTCTGTCTTAAGGGCAGCTCTTTGTGTTGTCACGAAACTAGACAACCCCAATGTCTGTATGGTGTCACAGACATGTCACAAAACTAGTGAAACAGGGACCTGGTCTTTTTTAATATTACTGGTGTGACAACAACCACTGCACAACAAATGGAAAACTTCCCCATTGACCGCGGACACCCCAAGACACCCTTAGTGACAGCAGCTGACTGCCACTTGGTTGTTCTGCTTTTTCCTCCATTGACTTTTTTAAACTTAAATAAATTTTGGAAATCTATTCTTTGTATTTTCCCTAAATGTGACAATGTCTGATTCGGATGAAACCTTGATCCCCACCCCCACTGTTTCTTTTTGACAGTTTTGACGACCAAGAATATACTTGGCTGCCTTTCATGCTTTCTGATCTAAATCATGATGGGAGAGCGCCCACAACTATGTGATGTCATAGTTGTGAAGGGTGGTTGTTATGTTGCATTGTTCTTTATGATAATGCACACCTGGAGGTAGCATAGCAACGGTTTGGATCTGACGAGTAATCGTCATTTCAAGGTAGCATTGGTTGGAGCCAGAAGTGTATGGCGCAGAGGTTTGAGAGAGTTGGAAGGAGAGCTAAACAATGGTGTGCTTGGCGAGGTGGTTGGTGGCATGATTGGCCTAGACTGGTTCCCTGCCCAAATGAAATAAGGGACTGGTAACTACCTCTTATGTAATATTATAGAAAGACCTTGAACTGACAGTCATGTGACCTCTTGGCTCTACATAGACTTGCTCATAACCTTTTTTTTCTTATCTTTTTTTATTAGGTCATAGATCCAAATATTACATTTGGTTTTTAATCCAGGCTAGATCACAACAAAAATATGTCAATTTAAAAGTGTTACAATCAGCAATCCTATTGTACTGGCTGTAAGGAAAATAGCAGGGGGAAAAGTCTTTGTGGAACCAGAAATGGTTCTTGAGCCAGTTACATTGTCATCAGAAGATGATGTTATTGATGAGGAGATAGGTGAAGTTTATCCCTCTTGTGTTGGGACTAGGACTGAGGCTAAAAGGTTAAGCCAAAAACATACTGTGGATATTGAGACTGAGACTATATTTTCTCATTTGCGCTTTCTGGGAAACCTTTTATAACTAGGTTTAGGGCTCTCACTTCTTTATGGCGTGTTGTTTTATCTTGTTTGAGTTCAACCAGGTCAGATTGGATTGTGAACATACGATTGTCGATAGCTCTGACTTGATGCGTTACATTCTCATTACTTGTTCAATTTCGCATTTATCTCTGTTTTTAGTTTGTCAGAGGTTTGCCTCAATCTTCTCAAGCATCTCTTTATTTTGGGCCTCCATATTAGCTTGGAAGGAATTTATCAATGCTATGAGTGAGTCATTGGGGTTACCTTTAGGTGGCATGTTGTCCTTTTGAATAGGGAAAAAGCACAGGGGTGACTCAGAGGAGGTGTGAAGCGTAGCGCCCCCTATACCGACCTGAACCATATATACGATCGCGACAGCCTCAGGGTGCAACTCTCAGCCAGCATGGCCAAGGGGCAGTAGGTGGAGGGGTAAGCACAGTGTGGTGGTAGGCAACAGTAGGAGTGGTGGGTAGGACGCAGGGACTGAGGCCAGTCTAGCCTTAGTCCGAGAAACCTTTACTGCCTAGGGACAGCGCTTCACAGTCAGAGCTTCTAGGACTAGTCTAGCCCAAGCCTAGCATTACTTGTGAGAAATAAGGCAGTATTCTACAACAAAATACAGGCATAAAACATGGAGCTCTATTGAGCTCTATTGTCGTTTGGAATAGATTAGATATCACTCTATCAATATCTGAAGATTTTTGATAGAGCTCTAACAGTTTGTATACAGTAGCTGTTCCTAATTAGCCCATTTTGGCAATATTTTCCTATAGGAATCTGCATGGCTTCATGCTTTGTTGTGGATCTCTATTGTCGCTCAAAACTGTAGGGGGCGCTGCGCTTCACACCTCCTCTCGGGGTGACTTGCGGGTCACTGGGTAGCCTGTCAGTGCCTCTATTTTCGCTCACCTCTTTGATGCTGCAGATTTAATCTGTAGTTCTGATGGACATTCTACGAAGGTGATTGTTGAATATTTATTTCTAATGTTATTCCTATGGCTAGACTTGTACCAGGGGTGAGATAATTGATAAGACATCTGAAAAGATCATGAGGCACTTCTATTGGCCTAAAATGAGACAAGATGTAGCCCAATTTTGTAGAACATGTCACACATGCGACTCTGCGCAATATATTACTACGCGTCAACCTCTCGGAGCATACTGCCGCTAGTATCTGAAACTGTGTATTTATCCCACCCCTAATATAAAATCCCATAGGCTTAACATTGAGATTCCGCCACACTGACTGGCATACGGACGTTTGTATGCTACTAGGGGCACACGGAATTTTGATGATTTTCATTCATGTTTTTTATATTAAAATATTGTAGAGAGGGGTAGGATAAAATCAAAACCTGATTCGTTTTGATCTTGGCTCCCGAATGCCACTCCTGGCATTTGGTTCCGGATACCACTCGGCTCCGCCTTGTGATATCACTACGCCAAACACTAGTCATGGCATACGGGAGCCAAGATCAAAACTCATCCGGTTTTATGATAGTATCCTACCCCTCATATAAATATCCATAGACTTAACATGGTGTGCCTCTATGCCACGGTTATGGCATAAAATATTTATATGCCACTGGTGATATATGAAGTTAAAAACATGTGACAGGGTAGGACAAAATCTAAACATCACTGAATTTCATATAATAGTTGTCTTCTGCTATAGACACCACTCAGCTCCGCTTCGTGATATCATGCCGCAATATTTTTTATTTTAGATAGTGTTTATGAGTTCTTTATCATTTAAAGTGTCTTTGAGCTTAAAGGAGAAAACAGGGCAGAAGTGACAACCGCTGCACCAATCACAGGGGACGTTACATTTCATGTAGGGACCCTGACCAATCATAGCAGTCGACACAGGGTAAGCCGAGGCCGTGCGCGAATAAAAAGCGTGACCAACAAAACTTGTGGTGGAGAGATGATTGCATAAACTCGAATCCACACATCTTAAAACAGAGATAACGACTTCTGGTAAAATGTCCTAATTGAGTATGGCTACCCAAGCCTTTATTTTGAAGTTTTAACTCTTTTTCTTTTAATTCTAGATCAATTCTGCTTTGGTAAATATTTGATTTCAATGTCAAAACTTCTAAAGCTTCAATGGGTTATAACTGAATGGCATGGTTATTATGACTTTCTTAATTAGCCTATTAAAAGCTGTTATTTGCCTGACGTGTCTGGTTTCAGTTCATAATTGTTTTGCCACATTATATAAAAGCATTTACGCACAGTTTAAGTCCCCTCACAGCACTGCTACCTCACTTAAAGACAAATGCGGGTAGGTATCGCACTGCCCACTGTGTAGACACTGGTGCTGCCATCTGGTTTCATGATAGCAGTTTTCCATAGTACGTTCCCAGATTGCGCCAACTAAGGCTAAAAGCCAATACACACTGTACGATTTCGGAACATGAATGTTCCTTTCTCGGCGACAAAAGAACAATCGTAAGCTCAGGCGAGGCCTAGAAAATGTGTCGGCCAATGTGACACCCCCCTACAGTAATTTGCCTAAGATTTGGAAATCCCCCCCATGGCGATGTACCTTTGTCGCCGACAAATTGCAGCCCAATGTTCCGAAATCGGGACCGATAAATTAAGGAACGTGTTCCTTCCCGTTGTCGCCGACAACGGAGTTTAAGAAATACCCCCCGTGGTTCCTACCAATTATGGCCCTTAATTAGTCGCTGGGTGAGCAGAAATACCCATGCCACACACAGACTGAGGCCAGCTCACCGATTTAACTCCCATATACTGAGATTTATTACTTGTTCCTTTATCGGTGGCCCTAAATCGCTCACGATTTACGCAGTCAATCTTCCAGTGTGGACAGAATTTGCTTACGATTAACTCATACTAATGGCTGCCATAAACGTTGTGGGGATAGTCAACACTATGCACATATTCGCCTGAGACAAGTTAAATAGCCCTGACGATTCAGGGAGTTAATCGGTGGAAACGAAATCCTTCAGTGGGTATTGGCTTTTACGGTCTAACATTGGACGGGTCCCATTTGCCTGTTACCTGGGCCCTGATTGGAAAAGGGAATTTCTTGATTGGCTGTTCTAATTTTAGTGCATGAGGAATCATCATAACTCTCCAAGCTGATTTATTTGGTACATGCCCGGTAAAAGCTATTATCCTACCTCTGATAAAAAGACTCCATAGGCTTAACATTGGGTCACTGTATTCGGTCTGGAGTTCAGAAAAATGAAGAATATCGCTCTAGTGGGATACACTTGACAAATGACGTCATTTGTTAATGTAGAAGTAATTTAGACGGGCGGGTTAGGATAAATTCTAAACCAAACTCGAGTTAGTCATGTTATTGTTCATCGCACTCGAGCAAAATTGTGTATAACTGGTTTCTCCATACTCTGGGACCTATGCTTGAAGAGTAACACACTGGTTACTGGAAAATCACTCAGGGCAGCATAGTACCAGTGGAGGCAGGAATCCCTGCCTCAGCATGGCAGGACATAACAGTCTTCGTCTGAGCCTGTGTGCCCTGGCCCTGGCGACAACAGACTGTATTAGAGTCTAAGTTTCCCATAGACACCAATAGATAAGCACATACCTTCTTCAGATGGCCTTCCCATAGAAAGTAGCATGGTGACATAGTATTTCTTTAGCATTTCTCATTTGTACATGTTCCCAACTATCATATTCCAGAATTATTTGAAGATGGCAATAGAACATCTGTGTGATTTAGCAACAAAGTCAAAATATAGCAGTTTGCCATAGACACCAATAGTTAAGCATTTATATTTTCAGATGGCCCTCCCATAGAAGTTAGCATGGTGACATGCCATTTTTTTTTGCATTTTCTATTTGCTGATATGGGGAACGTATATTATCCAGAGTTATTTGCAGAAATCAATAGAATTTAGAAATCACCCAACTACCAGCATTTGTCTTTAATCTCATCAATTGGTATTCACTCATCAAACAACTACACAACTGATGCATTACAGGTAGTACACTCCATGGTGGTCTCAACTTTTTGATGGTCCTCAATCACATGTACAACTTCATTGTTTTTTGTGTTCCTATGGTATAGATAACTTATAAATACTAAGTGAAATAGTATATATTTCTCAATAATAACAAAGAATTTGCCTTCTTTAAAAAGGTTAACAGTGTCCATAGGATCTGGTTTAGTCTTAACTCTTAATGACTTATGGATATCTTTTGATGTTTTATTAAGGTAACCTCAACTGAAACCAATATTTCTTTTTTTTTTAGATATATAAGTTATATATAGGTTTAAATGGGAGACGAGGCTCATGGGAGTGGGGGCGGAACCCCCCACTGCGGGGCTAGGCGGGCGCGACCAGCTACCTCCAGGGCTCCGGTCACTCGCCCTCCAGTGCACGCGCAGTCAGCACGACTGTATTGACATTTATCCTACCCCTATTATAAAATCCCATAGGCTTAAAATTGAGTTTCCGTATGCCATGCTGACTGGCATATGGAGCTTTATATGCCACTAGTGACATACAGAATTGTTACCATATTATATTCCAAAATCGAGGAGACGGGGTAGGATAAGATCAAAACCTGATTCATGGAGTTCTGGCTCCGGAGTTTTGGCTCCGGACTTCACTCGGCTTCACCTCATGAAGTCACTACGCCAAACTTCAGTCGTGACATACGGTGGCCAAGATTAAAACTCATCCAGTTTTACGATAGTATCTGAGATGATGTAAACACTGTAATTTGTTGTTGTAAGGACGATCAAACAACCGTCAAAGCCTATGTCCGTGCAGGATAAATCAAAATAAATGATTTTTTTTAATTGACTAAAACCAAGTAGGACTCACTACAGAGAGAAGGTTTTAATTTGTTAATGTTTATTTTTTTAAACATTTTGTCTCATCCATAAATAATTAACTCAAACCTGTTTATAAGAATACTATTGCAGAATATCAGATATTTGTATGCAGATTCGGAGGATAAGATTGAATGCTATGCATTACCTACGTGGCATTTCACTTCGTATGTAGTATGTAAATGCTTTGATATACACTTTGTGACAGAAATGTGGATATAACTAAAATTAATAGACATGAAACAGAATATATACAGCTTGATCTAGAGAAGAATATAAGTGTCCTAATATAACAACTCTCTTTGTTTGCCTTTCCTCTGCAGGATTCTGGTGTACGTACTACTGTTACCTTTAATTCATTTACAATTATTTTTTTAAAGAACAACAGTTCAAATGATCTAAATATTAAACTGTTTAACTGACCCAGCGTTTACATTAGACAATTCTGTCCAGCGATTTTGGCATTTTGCACCTTTCTGACCTTTAAAATGGTAGAAGTCGTCTAATGTAAACGCCAAGTGTGTGGTGACTGCCGATCGTCCGATTATGTCAGATTATTCAATTTAGCACCACCTGACAAGTATTGGACACGCTCTGATGTCCGCGACTATTTCTATCCAGCTTGAATTAGTCGTCTACATGGGTGGCGATTCTGTGAAAACTTAGTTGTCAGTGTGAACACTCAAGGACATTCTGAGGTTGATGACTTTTCAAGTGGACATTGCCACCAACTGACGACTATTGGCTTGACGATCTACAGTCGCCACATATTTAGTCATCTAATGTAAACGCTGGGTAAGGTGGGTTTGCAGCATTCAGTAATTAATCACAAGTAATGGAACCCCTTTCCCGGTAGAGTCAATCATCCCCGCACACTGATCAGGGGTTTCATTGCCTCCCTCCAGCGCACCGTGTACACATACGCCACCTCATGTGTAAACACACACTCAGACAACCTTCACCTTCTCTCCTCAATCCACACTAGTTCCATCACCTTAACCCTTTAAGGACAGCTGCCTGGGGCCCAGCTACTACCATAAGGACGGGTGCTGGTGGCAGTCTGTCTGGCTAGAGGATGGGCACATAATGGTTGAAACTGATATCCAAGTTTGTAATCATGCAATATGATACATAATCATAAATATTTTATTTCTTTTTATTAGAAATACTAAACATAATATTGTATCTACATCTTCCGAAGATTTCATGAATTTTGCTCTATTATTTCTTTGTTAAAACATTTTCGTTAATATTGGGACAATGATGCCTCCAGGCATCATGTGTCTTTAGTTCGGTGATGCCCTCAGACATCATGCATCTTTAGCGTGGTGATGCCCTCAGGCATCATCTGTCCTTAAAGGGTTAAACTCATATAATCCAATTGAGCTTTGTTAATAAATCGCACTCCAAGTGCGGTGGCGCCACCCGCGAGTAGGAGTTCATTGAACCATAACAGGTGTGGGCAGCATGGGGGTAAATATCATACCTAAAGTTGATTACTCTACCACCACCATGACTGCCCTTGGAGACAGATTCTTGACCAATACAAAAATAGCGCAATCTCACGGTGCCATGGCCCGCACCCATTATGGTTCAATGAATGCCTCCTCACAAGCAGTGCACCCTGTGCAAAACATAAGGCCGCTGACAATTTTTCTTGATGCCTCAGTTGGCGACAGCAGTGGTGGTCAGAGTGCAGTGGTGTGGGTGGGAGGGGAGCGTGTCTTGTGTGTCCGCACCATTCTGGTAGACTTGATCAAGTCTTTGATTATAAGCATTTAGTGAATTGTTAGAATAAATCAATATGAAATGCCTTACACAGTGTAAGCTTCCTATAGATGGCCCAGAAATCATCTGTGTTGTCTGTGAGGTGGAGAGTAGGGTGGGGTGGTAAGGGAGGCGGTGGCGGCAGAGGCAGGACGTAAGACACAGGGACTGAGGCAAGTCTACCGTTACGGTTCAATGAACACCTACTCGTGGGTGGCATGCTGTGCAAAAGGTGATTAACAACGGCACACACACAGACAAACCAGCGGGGATCCAGCAGGGTTCTGCACATGCCCAGGGAGGCCAGGCAGGTGTTTATAAGAGCCTGCTCAGCACAGCCGGACACACTGGGTGAACTGTACTTTGGGGGTGATCTAACCAGGCTCACTCCGGGAAGTAAGAATAAACAACCTGGTTTTTTTTATCTAAGTGGTGGAGTGTGTTCTGTGTGAATAGGTTTGCTCATACTTACCGAAAAGACCGAACCAACCTATATAATTTTAGGTGGGGTGGGATATCGCAGGGAAGGAAATTTTCCGAGGAAAGACTCCAAAGCCGGCAACCACCACAGTCTATTAAGGGTGATCACCTGGCCTGAGGCCTAGCCAGGCTCAGCTGCTCCCTTTTTTTTTCTTTTTTTTTTAGATCAGTTTATTTACCCTGGTGGCAAAAAGGCAACAAGATGCCTGTTTTCGTTTACAACCAGCAAATACAAGCTTCGAGGTTTCATAAATATATGCAAAACACGATTTGGCTAGCTAGGGCTCATTCATTGAGGAAGAGAAAATAATATATACAGGAATAGTTATGCACTTAATTAGTGTTTCAGTTGCTCATATGTAGTACAAAACACTTGTCAACTGGACTTGTAAGGATCACAAGAGAGCATTTATCGAAATTGCGATGAAAAACTGAGAATAAACATGCATTATTCCTTAAGACTAACATAAAGTGTCCATGCATCTAGTGGTACACTATAACCCTATACTGACACTATACTGACACTATACCTTTGATCTTAATCCGGTCGTTTTATGAGAGGGAGGAGGTGTAATCAGGTAGAACATATGAGGGTATAAGACAGGGACATTATCATTCCTGATTATTATCGTCAAGAGGATCAGTGAGAATCAGTGGTAGATGTCACTGTCTCATCGGCTTAAACAGATGCTATCAATGATAATTGTGAAAACAAAAACACCTCCCAGTATGGCAGGCGGGAACCTATACGGGCACACCCCGCGTAAGCATACACCCCACGTTAGCAGACACTTTGGCCCGGAACGAAGGATGTCCGCTTACGCTGGGTTCTACTGTACTTGTTTACAATCATAGTTGCATTTTCTTGAGTAGTTTTTGTTAACCTTAAGTTTACATGTAAGTCAGTTACATTAGAAAGTGTGAACATAACTACGAACATAACAAATTCAAACGTCTTTGTATATAGACAATATCCGTCAAATAAGTACTATTGTAAATATGTCCTTACAGATGCAGCAGATGCAGTAGATGCAGCAGGGGAGTCAGGTATGTGTGATTAATTTCTTTTCAAATGTAGTGGTTGGGTCAGTCAAGTGATGGTGCATTTACTCTTCGCTAGAGGATGTAGGGTGCCAGTCCCTGCTGTGTAGCGGTTTGGGGGAGCCTGGCACACAAGTGCCACAGGTCTGCCCGGATGACATAACCCGGATTGTTATTTCGCTTCAGGTAAAAGACCAAAATACTTATGGGTAGAGGGGGGTACAGGTATTGTTGATGTTTTTACAGATCATATTATAGTAATATATTCAGGAATTATGAATAATTATACCCCGGGCCATGTCTGGCGCCATAGGGGTGTGCTATTTTTGTATTGGTCAAGATTCTGTCTCCAAGTGCGGTGGCGCCACCCGCGAGTAGGAGTTCATTGAACCATAACAGGTGTGGGCAGCATGGGGGTAAATAACATACCTAAAGTTGATTACTCTACCACCACCATGACTGCCCTTGGAGACAGATTCTTGACCAATACAAAAATAGCGCAATCTCACGGTGCCATGGCCCGCACCCATTATGGTTCAATGAATGCCTCCTCACAAGCAGTGCACCCTGTGCAAAACATAAGGCCGCTGACAATTTTTCTTGATGCCTCAGTTGGCGACAGCAGTGGTGGTCAGAGTGCAGTGGTGTGGGTGGGAGGGGAGCGTGTCTTGTGTGTCCGCACCATTCCGGTAGACTTGATCAAGTCTTTGATTATAAGCATTTAGTGAATTGTTAGAATAAATCAATATGAAATGCCTTACACAGTGTAAGCTTCCTATAGATGGCCCAGAAATCATCTGTGTTGTCTGTGAGGTGGAGAGTAGGGTGGGGTGGTAAGGGAGGCGGTGGCGGCAGAGGCAGGACGTAAGACACAGGGACTGAGGCAAGTCTACCGTTACGGTTCAATGAACACCTACTCGTGGGTGGCACGCTGTGCAAAAGGTGATTAACAACGGCACACACACAGACAAACCAGCGGGGATCCAGCAGGGTTCTGCACATGCCCAGGGAGGCCAGGCAGGTGTATATAAGAGCCTGCTCAGCACAGCCGGACACACTGGGGGTGGAGGAACTACGCGCGGGAAGGTGTGGGTTCAGTATGAATTATCAAGAATCCTCAAATTATCCCCAAAGTAACACTGAATAATTTCAACTTTGTATGTGATGTTTATAACTGTACCATAATGCTGCATAACTGAAAATTATTAGCAAATTGTCTTTGAGAGAGGAAATATAGTAAAGATTGAATAGTTTAGGTTTAGGTCGTTATTGATGTACATATCATCTAAGAAATGTTGAAAGACAATATGTATTGACATTTATCCTACCCCTAATATAAAATCCCATAGGTTTAACATGAGTTTCTGTATGCCACGCTGACTGGGATACTGAGTTTTATGTGCCACTAGTGGCATACAGAATTGTTATCACATAATATTCCAAAATCGATGAGACAGGGTAGGATAAAATCAAAACCTGATTTGTTTTAATCGTGGCCACGACATGCTACTCCTGGAGTTTTGGCTCTGGACTTCACTTGGCTTCGCCTCCTGAAATCATTATGCCAAACTCTGGTCATGGCATACAGTGGCCAAGATTAGAACTCATCCAGTTTTACGATACTGTATCAAAGTTATACCAGTGTAGTGGGACGGGAATCCAGCAGTGTTCGTTTGTTTCACGGAAGGTGGCGCGATATGCCGATCCCTACTGTGCAGTGATTCCGGACAACGCCGCACACGAGGGTGGCGCGGCGGAGACCGGGATTACGTAACGCTTAGTATATATATTCAGTGTTCAAAGTAGGTCGACAGGCTGTCCTCGCGCGTCCCTTCTACGGAACGGATCCTTGGGCCCTCACTTTGCAGGCGGGTTCTTGTAACCTTCCTGGTGGTTAGGCTAATCCTCTGGATTGGCCTATCCAGCGTTACCTAGCACCTATGTGCTAGGGTACTGTACTTGTGGGGAAGATCTTCCAGATCTTTCCGGGAAGTAAGTGATTAATAAACACCCTTGCTTATTAAATGACGTTGTTGTGTTATGTGTGAATAGGTCTGTGCAAACTAACCGAAAACCGAACCAACCTGTGGCTTGCTTTATTTTACCATCTCCTAATTGTAATCAGTTGATGTGAACATTCACCAACATATCACCACGGTTTTTCCTTAAATCTGAATTTAGAAAAAAAATATATACCTGCTTGCTTGCTTACTTCCTGTCTTTTCATCTAATCTTATATTCCATTTATTAAACCTTTCTGGTCTGCCTTTGGTTTTACAGATCTGATGTTCAACTCTGAGCATGGAACCTAATTCTGTTAGCCAAGTACAGGGACCCATTTCAATAGTTTGGGGAGTGAAAGGGAATGGCCACCACAATTGTGAGAGCAATCAGTGGCAATAACAGTGGGAGTTATAAAGTCTTGTTTCATAAGTGGCACTGCTGTCGCGATCCCAGTGCTGTTTGCTATGCCAGCATAATGAACGAGACATTTAATAAATCAATTTTTAACGAATAATCCAATAATTTCCAATTATTGCCCCTGTTTTTCCCAACATTTCGGTTTTTATTTGACATCTTGTAGCATGAAAGATTAGAGTCCCCATTCCACATTGTAGGTTTCAAATGAAATCCCTTTTTTCTAGCTCTTCTTTGCTATATTGATCCAATTAATTTTCTTCCTTATTTTCCCTGTGTCATTTCAAAATAGCAATATTTTATCTGGGATTAAAATGATTTTATCAAATTGTTTGATATTTCAAATTTGGAGTGATGTAGGTCAAAACTTAAATTTTGAGTAGTTATCAAAAAACCTTCTTTATATCGTTGCAGGTACTGGTGCCTCATCTGGTAAGTAATAGATTAACCCTTTAAGGCCGGTTGATGCCTTAGGGCATCATCCGGCAGGGGGCGGATGATGCCTTAAGGCATCATTTGCTCGATACCTATAAAATTGTTTTTCAAAAGGAAATATTTCAACAATTAACTTTAAATTTTCACAGAATGTAGGTATAACATCATATTTTCGAATTATAAATAATAGGATTAGAAACATTAATAAAAGCATATTATATCACGTGATCAACCTTCAAATTAAGAGTTCAGAGGGCAATACCCCCGTCCCCTAGAACTGTACATGGTCACTAGTAGCCGTCCCCAGGTGTGTAGTTCAGCCAACATCATCCGCCCTTAAAGGGTTAAAAAATGTTCACCACAATATCACAGCATATGTAGTTATCAGAAAGATATATTGTATATGCATTATTTAGTTAACTACACTCGTTAAGTAGTTATATTGATACATTATCATATGATATTATATCAATTTTTTTCAAATCGAGAGGAACATCCTGATTGGCTGGTGGCTCCCTCTGTGTGCCGTCCTTCTATGTCACCAGGGACCTGTTTCACTAGTTTTGTGACAAAAGTGTTAAGTCAGACATGAAAAGCAGCACCAACAGTGCAAGCAAGAACGGACAAAACGAAGTCACGTTTCAAAAACGCATGTCACATATATTGTCACATGTTGTGCCGCAATGTTGATGTTTTGAACAGTGACACTACAGCGTTTATGCCAGCGCTACTTGTGTTGTCAAGTAACTAGTCAACCCAATCTGTCTGTATGGTGTCACAGATGCTATCTAGACATGTCACAAAACTAGTGAAACAAGTCCCAGGTTCTCTGTAAGCCACTAGGGGAAGCCAAATGTTCATACTCAAATGGTAGACGATTTCCTAATTATCCTCTATATAGACTGTTATCACACCTCAGACTCAGTGTAAATTCATACTGCTCCCAGGGATATAGTAATTCTGTACATATTGTGTGATATGCCGCATATTGTGTATCTTTGGATACGTATTGAATGCTTTGACTGACATATTGCGTGCTTTGACTTTCATATTATGTACTTTGATATAACGCAATCTGATAGCACTAGTCTGAGCGTAAAATTCAAACATGCCAGACCTCATCACATTGCAAGTTCAGAGGCATTTTATAAATATCCCGGAAAGAGTTAATTTGGAATGAGTTAATGTGCACAGAAGAGAACGACCGATCCCTAAACTAACCTAAATACGAGAGCTCATGACCAAGTGATACTAATAAGTGATTAGCCCAAGTGTGCAGCCTTTTTTTTTCTTTTTTCAAATTTTCCTTTATTGGCATTGTTTCTTTCATTTCACATTGTATACATTTGGTTAACTTCAATCCTTTCGTTGAAAAACCAATAAAGGATGCCAGCCTGTCAGCATGGCTCTGCCGGTTGCTGGTTTTAATCAGGCACCATTACACTGTAGTTACATAACTGGCTTTTGCATTCCTACACATACTACAAACCTAGTGCACTGTTTACCTTGTCACCTACTATTATCAAGCCATTTTAGCATACCGTAATTAAATAGGTACTTCCATTATTCACAAACACAATAATAATGTGATGTATAAATTCACAGTATTTCATAAACTTAGTCTCACATAGTTCTATATAATATAGTATATATACAGTGGATAGTGTTATACAGTGCGTCAGGTTAATATACTTTCGTTCAAAATAGTTATCTTTAAGTCTTTAAAGGCTTTTAATGTGGGAGTATTCAAAGAGTATTAGATACAAAACTACTAAAGCCTGGAACCTCCTCCCCAACAATGTGCATGCAATGAAGTCCCCATCGACCCTAAAAAACTACCTAAAAAAGAAAAGAAACAAATAAAGGTAATGTGATTTCTCAATCTTAAAAATCCTATATAAGGCACCCGTCATCTGAAGGTCAATCTGCACCATGTACGGAATTCAAAATAAAATATGTAGGACCTGGAAAATCACCCTACAACCATAGTACCATCACCACCACCATCAGCATCATCATCATCCTGAAATAAAGATATCACAAGTTCAACCTATAAAATGTGGGCGGTAGGCCCAGGTTTTTCTATAAAATGTCTCTGATGTAGAGTAGTATTTACCTACAAATCTAGTCACTCGACATCACTGCAAAAAGTGACCTATGTATAAAACTGATGTAGTTAGGGAACCAGCGAGGAAAACTGAACAAAATGGCTGGATTTGAGAACCAGCCAAGATCGACTGGAAAACTACCTCTAATACACACTTATAAAGTAAGAAGATTGGCCAAGACAAATGGGTACAAATTTATCCATTCAATTTAGTTTTCACACATGTCAGACAGTGGCCAGTGAGAAATGACGATCTGGTGGAGGGCTCTATGGCAGAGGAACGGGGCCCTGTACAGGGCCGGGTACACTGGCTTGTCAAACCCACCTTCAAAGCAAGCATTACACTGGCAGATGATCTGTCTGTGCGTCACCCACTGCGGAACGGGAGTGACTTTGTTATTATCAATTGTTTTGGAATATTTGAGATATCTAAACAGTATCAGTTGAACACCCCACGTTAGATACCTCACTATTTACTAAATATACACATTAACTTGTTCCGGGACTTTGTAAGCCATCCGAAAGCATGTGAACTGAAGACTATCAAAACCGGAAGTTCAAGGAACAGAATGTGCCTGTTGAGCATGTTAACAAATGTCACACTCCTAATCATAGTCTCTGAGAGTTATGGTAAGGTTGAGGAAACCTAAGTTCTGCTTCGGTGAGTGCGTTCAAATTCTCCAAGCGGAGCATAGGTCTCTTATGAACCATCGAGAAAAGAAATTATGTGTTCAGAGAGTGAATCTTGCTTGTGCAGGTGCAGGTTACTTCCAGATTAGTATTTCGATTTATCTCACCCCTGGATTAAATTTCCAAAGGCTTAACATTGGTATATCATTCTCCATTCCCCCTCCAAGTATTGCAGTCCATTGTCTATGGTCTATATCCTTTTTGTTGCCCATTATTTTAGTGTGTACAGGTTCGCCATATTTTTCTAAAATCACTGGCTCCTCCCTACTCCATACCTCTCATCTGTGGCGCCATAATAATGGCCTTTGCCGACCTTCGACGGACTTAGTATGTAGAAAGTAAAATAATGAGTGTAGTCGAATGGATTGCCAAAAAGAGGTGGAGAAAATATAGGTGTTGTATGGTTGAAGAAGTCGTGATGAATGGGATGTGGGTAGGAGGTGAGAGTGGGTAGTGAGAGTTAGGAGTGTGGTGAGTTTTCTGTCCACCAGACATCAGCAGTGATCGGTCCTGCCCTACCGGCAGGACAACACCATCTAATCTTATATTCCATTTATCAAACCTTTCTGGTCTGCCTTTGGTTTTACAGATCTGATGTTCAACTCTGAGCATGGAACCTAATTCTGTTAGCCAAGTACCGGGACTCATTTCAATAGTTTGGGGAGTGAAAGGGAATGGCCACCACAATTGTGAGAGCAATCAGTGGCAATAAAAGTGGGAGTTATAAAGTCTCATTTCATAAGTGGCATAGCTGTTGCGGTCCAAGTGCTGTTCGCTATGCAAGCATAATGAACGAGACATTTAATAAATCAATTTTTAACGAATAATCCAATAATTTCCAATTATTGCCCCTGTTTTTCCCAACATTTCGGTTTTTATTTGACATCTTGTAGCATGAAAGGTTAGAGTCCCCATTCCACAGGTTTCAAATGAAATCCCTTTTTTCTAGCTCTTCTTAGCTTTATTGATCCAATTAATTTTCTTCTTTATTTTCCCTGTGTCATTTCAAAATAGCATTATTTTATCTGGGATTAAAATGATTTTATCAAATTGTTTGATATTTCAAATTTGGAGTGATGTAGGTCAAAACTTAAATTTTGAATAGTTATCAAAAAACCTTCTTTATATCGTTGCAGGTACTGGTGCCTCATCTGGTAAGTAATAGATTAAAAGATGTTCACCACAATATCACAGCATATGTAGTTATCAGAAAGATATATTGTATATGCATTTGTAGTGGGACGGGAATCCAGCAGTGTTCGTTTGTTTCACGGAAGGTGGCGCGATATGCCGATCCTTACTGTGCAGTGATTCCGGGCAACGCCGCACACGAGAGTGGCGCGGCGGAGACCGGGATTACGTAACGCTTAGTATATATACTCAGCGTTCACAGTAGGTCGACAGGCTGTCCTCGCGCGTCCCTTCTACGGAACGGATCCTTGGGCCCTCACTTTGCAGGCAGGTTCTTGTAACCTTCCTGGTGGTTAGGCTAATCCTCCGGATTAGCCTATCCAGCGTTACCTAGCACCCATGTGCTAGGGTACTGTACTTGTGGGGAAGATCTTCCAGATCTTTCCGGGAAGTAAGTGGTTAATAAACATCCTTGTTTATTAAATGACGTTGTTGTGTTATGTGTGATTAGGTCTGTGCAAACTAACCGAAAACCGAACCAACCTACGTAAGTGCGTAGGGTGGGATCCTGCCTGGAACTAGCGTTCCGGATTGGGGGTCATCCAACCTGCTAGACAGGCGGCGACCACCACACTGGTGCCGTGACCAGGATCCCAGGTTGCTTGCACAACCCGGGATTCTCGGTAAATGCACGGATCTGGAATAAAAACCAGATCTAAGGCTGAACAGGAGAGTGAAGATGGGGAGGTAACTTCTCAACAAACTCTTCCGGCCCGGAATGACGACAAGTCTCCAAAACCAGAGGGAGGGGGTGAAACCCAGAAGTCTGGCAAGGAGAAATCTCGGAAGAGAACCGCCGCTCAGAATCTGAGTTCGACGGTCCTGAAGAGTTTCAGTCCGGCGGCCGACAGCCGACATGGCCCCGCAAGGGATCTGGAGGGACTCAGTAAAATTGGGTCTCAGACAGATAGTCCCGGAGAGTCTAGTACTCCCCGGAATAGGTCGGAAAATACCTTAAGGGTACCTTCCGATGAAGTTCCTGTAGGTTTCCTTGGACCCGAACTCTTAGCCGAGTTTGATAGGGAGAGGGAAGCCAGAGACATGTGTCGGGAACTAGAAGCTCGAAACCGTGAGATGGCCGAGAAGGTAGCCCAAAGGCACCATAACTTGGAAGAACTCTCGGTTCGCAAGATTGAGACTCTAGAAAAAATCGAGCGATTGGACCAACATGTACAATACATGAAGGACCAAGTTCGACTAGCGGAGACAGAATCATCCCAACGGATGCCTATGTCCCAAGCTGGCTGGAGTAATGTGAGAGATCATCTATATTCCCCACCAGGGAGAGTAGAAGATCCAGAGAAGACCCCTAACAGATTCATATCTGGAACAAAGGGTGTAAAGACTCCTTTGGTTAGCTTCCGGCTACCCTCAAGAATGGGTTCTCCCAGTTCCGAACGTACTAGTAAAGCTATAGCTGAACTAGGGTTCAACTCGTTCAACCAAGTCCGGGAACAAGATCGGATCTTTAACTTGTCAATGGCGAGAGCTGACAAGGTTCCGATGATGCGCCCAGAGAACGCAGCCAGAAAAAACGCTGTCATTCCAAAACCTTACGGGAAAGGAATGGAGTGGGAACACTGGTTCGCGGGATTTTGTGAGGATATACAATGTAATGGCTGGAATAAAGTCGATGCATTGCCATACCTCAAAAGAGCGTTGCGAGATGGACCCGGGGAAGCTGCACTTCGCGCTTTTCGCCGTTCCGGTGGTACGGAATGGGATGAGCTAGTGGAGGTAGCCTCATACTACTGTGGTCAGTTGGTAACGCTGAACCCCCGATCCACTTTTCTAAAGAGGATCCAGGGTAAAGAGGAGACAACTCGCGCCTATGGGCTAGCTTTGCAACAAATGTTGTTAGAGGTTTACCCAGGGACGGGATTAGATTCTCCTGCGCTGCATGAAGATCTACAAGCTCAGTTTGTAAAAGGACTTCGAGATGATGACGTGAGAGCGGAAGTCATCTCTAAATGGGAGCCCGGTATGAACTTCATGCAGGTATTGCGAATAGTAGATGCCTATGAACAACGGTGTATACTATTCGGGAAATATGCTAATCCAGGGAAAACTTCTCGGGTTAACATAGTGGGTTCTACTTGGTCACAAGTAGAGGAAGATACCTACGAGTGTCAGGAAGCAGAAATAGAGGATATACTCTCTAATGTCCGCTCCATGGTACTCGGAAGAGGAGGTTTCAATAGACGGGGACGTGGAAGAGGTCAAACCCCTAGCTTTGGAAGGAACAGCGATGTACCTTCTGTGGCAGAGGCAAAACCAATAACCACTGATCCTGAAGGAAATTCCTCAGAGGTTATGAAGTTGTTGACCAATATCAACGAAAGACTGAATCAGGTGGAGAAAAACCAGCTGGATGTCCGACGTTGTTGGCGGTGCAACAAAATGGGACATATCTCTCCAGATTGTCCAGAAGCCCGGAACGTTACTACGGTGGAAACATCTCGTAGTCTGCCTGCGTTGATGGTTGCCTCTCAGAGTGAACCGGAAAACAAAGGAGGACTGTAGTGAGTGGCAACACTGCGGTCCGGGAAGGAAAGTGCCAGGAGACACAAACCTGTGAGATGTATAAGGAGGAAAATATTTCCAACTTACCAGAAAAGGGGAAGATACAAAATACGGTCGCAACGATCTGTAGTAAGTATCTCTCACCCGGGCATCCTTGTCTGCAATGGCTTTGTTAACGCGGATGGGATCTTGGAACCTTGGATGGAATCTCACGGTTTATAAGACAACCATCCCCTTTAGGAGGACGACGTTGGTATGTGCCGGCTAGAATTCAAGGAAGAAAGGTGGATCTATTGTTGGATACTGGTGCTAGTCGCTCTGTGTTAAACAACGGACTCTATCAGTCTCTTGGATTTGCGCAGGAATGTTCTGTTCCTGGAGCCTCAGCAAAAGCTGCTAATGGTACTCATATGAGGTGCTATGGTAGTGTGATTATTCCAGTCTCAATAGGTAACACTGAATTCGTATGGGGTCCCATACTCAGTGATATCGAAGAAAGTGGAATATTAGGCATAGATTTTCTCACCCTCTATGGAGGCTCTGTAGATCTACCCGATGGCACTCTCCGACTCAAATTTCCTGAGTTAATGGAAGTGGAATGTAGTTGTCGACGGATTTCTTCATTGATTTCTGTTCGACAAGATGTGGGCATCCCCCCCCAGCAGATGGTTAATGTCCTGATAGCTGGGGAAGGTGACTTACCACGTGGAGATGCACTTTTCGAGCCAGACCCAGAACTGTTTTCTAAAAAAGGAATACAGGCCTGGGATACCCTGATTGGAAGTGCCAGAGAAGGATCAATTCCTATAAGTAATCATACCTCCGGGTTGATTAAATTAAGGAAGGGTGATACATTGGGCTGGGTAACTCTAGCTCATGTGGATGGCCTAGTGGACTCCAGTCCACAGGGAATCACACCTATTCCCGTTTCCGAAATAACCGGGGAAGATGGACAATCTAAACTGGAAAGGTC
Source organism: Alentia gelatinosa (assembly GCA_950022655.1). Classification (NCBI taxonomy): domain Eukaryota; kingdom Metazoa; phylum Annelida; class Polychaeta; order Phyllodocida; family Polynoidae; genus Alentia; species Alentia gelatinosa. Next base: position 36,047,481 of record OX465593.1, on the reverse strand, counting down.
GGACTTAATAGGAAATGATTATGAAGAAGTGCGGGTTAGTGCTATCGATACAGGAACGGGATCCCTTCCAGTTCCGAGTCCATTGCACGAAACTCTGGAAACTTTAGTTCAGACGACAGACGCACTAAACAGTGGGGAACGACATGAACTAAGGATTCTTTTGAAGAAGATGGAGTCAATCTTTACTCGACCTGGAGATCCCTTGGGGAGAACGGATCGAGTAGAACACACGATTGACACTGAAGGTCATCAACCTTTCCGCCTTCCTTATCGACGGCTACCTCCGGTAAAACGGGAAGCTTTAGAAGAGGAAGTAGGGAAAATGATGGACCAGAAAGTAATCATCCCCAGTGCAAGTCCTTGGGCTAGCCCAGTGGTAATGGTTACTAAAAAGGATGGTACTTGCCGATTCTGTATTGATTACAGAAAATTGAATGGTATCACCCGGAAGAATGCCTACCCAATACCCCGGATCGATGAGAGTCTCGACTCTCTGGGAGGGAACCAGTGGTTTTGTACTCTGGATCTCCAGTCTGGATATTGGCAGGTAAAGATGAACAGTGGCGATCAGTCTAAAACGGCGTTCACCACTCATCAAGGGCTTTACGAGTTCACAGTAATGCCATTTGGCCTCTGTAACGCTCCTGCGACTTTCGAATCCATGATGGATCAGATGTTGCGGGGTCTACAGTGGAAAAAGTGTTTGGTTTATCTAGACGACATAATCATCTTCGGAAAGAATTATGTTGAATGTTTAGAGAACCTGAGAGAGGTATTTGAGCGTATTCAATCTTATGGGTTGAAACTCAAACCTCAAAAATGTAAGCTGTTTCGCAAATCTGTGGAATACTTAGGACGGATAGTTTCCGGAAATGGAATCCGGGCAGATCCTTCTAAGTTGGAGGTAGTGGCTAATTGGCCACGCCCCCAGAATATAAAAGACATAAGGTCTTTCCTAGGATTTTGTTCGTATTACCGCGACTTTATCCCGGGTTTTTCTGAAATCGCACACCCTATGCAACAGTATGTAGTACTAGATAAGCCAGGGAAGCAAAAAGAGATCCAATGGACTCCGGAAGCTGAACACGCTTTTCTGGGACTAAAAAGAAAGTTTACGGAGACCCCCGTGTTGAAATACCCTCTAGCCCAGGGTCGGTTCATTCTCGACACTGACGCTAGTAATGAGAGTATTGGAGCGGCTTTGTCTCAGATACAAGATGGTATAGAAGTTCCAATAGCTTTTGCCAGCAACAGCTTAAGTAAAAGCCAGCGGAACTACTGTACTACTAAGAGGGAACTCTTAGCGGTTGTGGTGTATGTAAGAAAATATCGACACTTCTTAGCAGGTGGAGATTTCATCTTACGTACTGACCATTCTTCTCTCAAATGGCTCTTTAACTTTAAAGACGCCGAGGGAATGATTGGAAGATGGCTGGCAGCTCTCTCCGAATTCGGGTTGACTAACTGCCAGATTGAACACCGGGCTGGAAAGTCACACATTAATGCGGATTGTCTCTCAAGGAGACCAGTGCAGAAATGTGGACGACCAGATTGCCGGGATTGTGGCGAGCATAGAGCAGTCATAGCTACTCTACGTTCCCAGAAAGTGAAGCTGCCATTAAACTATCAGTGGACACTAGAACAGATTAAGGAAAGTCAACAGGCTGACCCAGATTTGTTCCGGTTAACTAAACTGATAGCTAATGGACTCCATAGACCTACAGGACCCGAGATCTCGCCTGAAAACCGAGAATTTCGGAATCTATGTGGTCAATGGAAAGAGCTAGAGGTCCGTGATGGAGTATTATATCGATGGAGAACCACATTGCAACCACTTAAACGTGCTCTACAACTAGTGGTCCCTCGAGAATTACGATCCGGACTAATGACCCTATGTCATGAACATAGGAGTGCAGCTCATCTAGGACGGAAAAGAACGGTAGCCAGAATAAGGTGTCGTTACTACTGGCCTGGAATGGGTGCAGATATTCGAAGATGGATATCTGGATGTTCCATATGTAGCAAAGTCAAACCTGGGGTAGGACTCGGAAAGATGCCGTTACAACAGGAACTGTTTGGTGTCAGGTTTGCCAGAATCGCTCTAGATATCATATCTGGTATCGACGAGTCAGAGGAAGGAAATACCTGTATGATGGTGGTGATGGATTATTACACAAAATATGTGCAGATCTATCCCATGAAAAATCACAAAGCTGCCACGTGTGCGGAAGCTTTAGTGAAAAACTGGATGTTGCCTTTTGGAACTCCGAGCGTACTACATTCCGACCAAGGAAGGGAATTTGAATCCCAGATCTGGAAAGAAATGTGTAGGATACTCGAGATTAAAAAGACACATACGAATCCATATCGTCCCCAATCAGATGGTATGGTAGAGAGATTCAACCGGACATTGATCCAGTGTCTTCGGACCCTGGTAGATGAAAATCGGAAGAATTGGGATGAATTAGCGCCATTTATCGCTCACGCATATAATGGGACCATTCATTCAAGCACGGGGTGTTCACCTAATTTACTCGTCTTTGGCGAGGAAATAGTAATGCCCGCGGACATAGTCTATGGGGTTCCTGGAATGTCTACGGATGATCCTTGTCCCATAGGATTTGTCGAAAAACTCAGACAACGTTTTGTAGAGGGATATTACCTTGCGAGACGGAATCTGACGAAAGCAGCAGAGTGGCAAAAGACTGGACATGACGTCAATCTTAAACCACGTAAGTTCCGAGTGGGAGACCGGGTTGTACGATACCACACTCCGTTGGTAAATGTAAAACTCGCTCCTAACTGGGACGGACCATTCAGAATTGTTCAATTATTGTCAGAAATGACAGTAGTGATAGAAGACGAATGGTCAAGAAGGCGTTATAAATCCCATGTAGCTCGTTTACGACTATGGGAAGGAAAGCGTGAATGTTCCGACTTTGAAGTTTCACACCCTGCTACAAAGCGAGATGTGTCACTGAACACGGGTCCTACTGGGAAACCAGGGAGGTCCCGGGTTCAAAGAGCCGGGAAGCCGGGTGTCAAACCCCCATCAACACGGCAAAGGCAGACCCCGATAGGGAAGTCCCGGTCAAAGGTTACCGGGGTTCCGAGTGGGTGCTCGCCTACACGGCGAAAACCGGGACGTCCGCGGAAGGTGATTCCTACTTACGCTAACCTAAAAAGGGAAGTGTGGGTAGAAGAAAAACCTGACACGGAAAAGTCTAAATTTGCTACAAATCGAGCCGTGTATAATAAACATGGTTCGAGATGTAGAATGGAGTCTAAAATAGACTCAAAACCCCGCCGCAGCTCTCGACTAAAATCGAAGGCTGTGGTTAGCTACAAAGAGTAGTGGTGCCGGGGTTGTCGAAAACACGAGAAGCAATGGTACGAAATGTAGATCGTTGGTAGTCAGTGACATGTCGATTATACATGAATGTTGATCAAATAGTTACCTTAAAATCAGTCGTTATGTGCCGCAGCCCAGACGTTGCTCTAAGGGACCCCGTCGAGGACCCTCTAGAGGCTGCAGAATTGCCGAACGCTCTGAAAGGTCTGATCCATTTACATGGAAATTAGACAAGTCTCCCATACTATCAGCGAGATACACGACGGCGATAAGAATTCCCACACTACAGAGAACTCGGGGTGGAGCTCGAAAAGGGGTTTCCCCGGGTTCCGGAACCTGTGCTGGGTGATTGAAGGCGTGAACGAATCAAGTCGAGCGTAACGCTGACCTTTGGTTTCTTCAGGCATGCGGTGTTGAGACGCTCAAGATGAGCCAGTCTCGACACGGTTGATTGGTTCGCGACAGTGAATCTAGGTCACTTAGGAGTATATAAGACCCTGTTTTTTCAGTAGTCTTCACTCTGTGATCGGAGTGGTGCCTAGCACCACAGGAGTCGGGCGGTAGCAGCATGGCTGACCGTGCCCCGTCTACGGAGGGTGAGCGCGAGCTCCCCTCACCCCTGCCCGGATCCTCAGCTTCGGCTGAGCGGGGGGCAGATCTGGACGATGATGCTTTGCTCATCGGGTCAGATGATGGTGATTTTGACCTGGAAGGGTACGAGTCTGCGGACTCTGTTCTTCTTGGGGAAACCCGAGATGAACGACCCGGAAAGGGAAAAAGTCACACCGGGAAGAAGTCTGAGGCGGCCCCGGCCGCTAAGGGCTCTTCTGGTGCCCGTCCGAAGACGAGCTCAGTGAAAACTGAGGCCTCTGACTCGGATGTGTTCATGGCCGAAGGTTCCGAATCGGAGCGTGATACGCCAAGGCGAGGCCGAGCCCGCCCGCGTCGTCACTCTCCGAGGAAGTCCTCCGAAGAGATGGGTTCCAGGCATGAGGTTTCAACCCAGAGCCTGGAACAAATGTTAGCTGGGATCCCAGATCCCAAAACGCGTGCCATAGTACAGTCAATGTACCAAAATTGGACTCCACCCGGAGTGGAGCTGGCGGAAGCCGGGACCTTTTTTGCCCCGGGTCTGGTAGCAAAACCCGGAAAGTCTGAGGCTGGGACAGAGACGGCTATGGAGACTGATTCGTCAGTTGGGGACGACTCTGTAAAAGGGTCGTCCAGCAAAGGTGAGAAACCGGTGTCAATACCGGCTAAACCCGCACCGGGGAAGTCTGTCAGTAAGACTGAGGTGTCAAAACCTCGGGAAGCTGACAAGACTGAGCCGCAGCTTTCGAAACAGAACCGGAAGCGACTCCGTCGTGCAGCCCGGAAACGGGCTGAGGCGGAGCTAGAAAGGACAGGAGGTCAGCCGGAATCGCGTGACTCGGAGAAAGGGAAACCTCAAACCGGGAAGCGTGAGGAGTCGAAGGGGGCTGAGTCGAAAGGCTCGGACAAACCCGCGGCGCAGGCTGGACCTGGTGCGGCTGACGCTACACCGAGTACCTCAACAGGTGCCACGGGTGGCGGAGAGGTCAAGTGTTGGGGAACGGAGATGGACAAGGCTAAACCCCTAGTCCCATCCAACCCCGACAATGATGACGGTGATTTCCAACCTGGCGTAAAGCGGGCTGGGAAGAGAACGGTAGCTAGACAGATACCCGCCTCTTTGCTGGGCAAGACTTACACTTGCCTAGAAGATCTCCGTCATGGGAACCGACATTACATCCCCGATGGTGTCGGTTTAGATGGAACCTCAGATGATGAGGAGTGGCTAGTTGACGAGGGTTCTCCCAACGCCTGGTACATAGACCGGGTGAAAGGAGTTTCCCGAGTTAGCCGGCTGAAGTACGAGGATCAGGTCAAAGACCGGATCGCGTACGCATGGCACAAGTTTGGGAACGGCAATCATTGTGTCTTCTTGAGTTGCCATGGGAGGGACAAGAAATTGTCACCGACCTACGCGACTGAAGGTCGTTACGCTAGGCACCTCATAGAGGTACACTTAGCCGAACGACCATGGCTACAGTGCCTTGGCAAGAAGGGTGGTTCTTGTCAGGCTGGGTGTGCCAGTTCAAGGCGATCGTGTCTAGTCAGACACATTGCCCGGGAACACCGGACTGCTGGTGCTGCTGCTCGGGAACGGGTCATGAATCTGTGGCAGAGATTCGTTGACTTAGGTTCCGAGGCTCAGAAAGGCAAACCGGAACCCGAGACTTGTGTGACAGACGGTCGATTGTTTAAGATCGGATGGAAGAAGAATCCTGGCTGGTTCGGGAGTCTGATGCTATCCGCTTCAAAACATCGACAGATGTCAAAAGAGTCGAGGAAGAAACGGTCCCTTAGCCGGGAACCGTCTCAAAAGTCCTCTAAGACTAAACGACGGGTCAAGAAGCTGTCATCGTCCTCGTCCAGCGAGACTGACACTTCTGAGCGATCCAGTCGGAAGCCCAGGAAGAAATTGGCTCCGGGTAAGCACACCATCGCTGACGTGGTGGAAGCTGCTTACCAGGTAGGGCCAAAGTTGTCTGGGGGATTGAAACTCCTCTCAGACCTGAGTGAACGAAACGTTCCAATGGCTTCAAAAGCCCGCGGACCCGTAGAAAAACCAGCTGGGACTCGTCCTAGCTCAAGTCTCTCGGGAGTTTCCCCGCTCAACAGAGGTGCTACCCAAGCACCCGGGAAAGTTGAGGAGGAAGAGGCCTTTCCGGCACTCCCTCCACCAACCAACCCGGTTGTTGAGGTAAAGAAGAAACCAACGACACAACCACCCGTTGCGTCGAAGGTGACTTCTTCTCCCTGTGCGATGTCGGTTGAATACGTCCAACGGGCGGATCAGCTAGAGTCGCATATAGGTGGCACCTTGGAGGGCCGTGTCCGAACAGGCGCGCATTCTCTCCATGAAGGCCTCGTTAAGGAGCTAGTGAACCTAGCCCGATTCAAGGTAAGAGAAGCCACGAAAGGCCTGGCTAAACAATACGCGTTGGACTTAGAGGACGCGCGTATTGCGAAAACCACGGCCCAGTCGAGGTTTGCCCGGGTGGAAGCCCAGACCCATCGCCAAGATGAACGTTGTCTTCGGCACTTGGGTATGTCGCTCTATGACATCGGTGACGACCCGCAAGCCCTTGAGGAAGCGTGGTTGGCCCGTCAAAGGAGCCGGGGAAGATTTCTTCAGTTCACCACGGAAGAATCAAACCCGACACGTCAGCAACTCGCTGGCATGTTGGGATGGTCACCCGTGGAAGAAACTTCCCACCAGGACACTACATCCATAGCGGCTCAGCCCATGGATGTCAGTGTGGATACTCCGCTGTCAGGACCCGGTCAGACCCCACAGGATCAGACTGAAGTCCTACAGCCGAGGAGGCCTCCCGCCGTGACACGGGCTGAAAAATCAGCAAAGCCTTCCAGGGCTAAGCCGGTAGATCAGCCCGAGGAACCAAGTGGGGCACTGGGGGTGAATGCCAACATCATCCCATTGGAGTCTGTAATCTTTTTAGAAACCGGACCAACCTCTCTACAGTAGTTGATGTCTCAGCGCACCAAGCCAGTCGGACCTTCTCGACCTCAGGATATCCTCTGACAAGGATATTTAGGGGTTGACAATGACCGACTCGGCTGGTGCCTAACAAGCCGGGAAGACGCCGTCTAAACTCGGAACCGGCAGAGCCAACAACTCTCCTGGATCCGAAGTCAGACGGGTATGGGAAGTCCCGGGGAGGAAAAAATTTTTTCCGACCTAGCTACTTCCAGAATGTGGCCTCCTAGCCAGAATTCTGCACTTTCTCAGCTAACCGCAAGGATCGCTGGGAGGGGTAGAGGGAAAGTTAGGATTAACCAATGATAAGCGATCCTGGGTTGGGGCTGGGGAAAGTCATTAAAATGACTTCCCTAAGGCACAACCCTGGTTTCAGACGGCTGAAGGTTCTCTCAATGGTTAGGCCCGTAATAGGCCCCCATCACGAAAACCTCCGGCCTGTGGTGTGGATATCGTCCACACTAGTACTTGGTACCAGGTAAGGAAGATTATGCCTTTCGGGTATAGATCTGACTTACCAGGTCTGTGTCGGAACTGAGTTCATCGACTCGATAGTGAGATAGTAGGCGTAACCCCTGATCTGTTGGATTACGCCGGCTATTTCTACCTTGGGTCGGTGATCGTAAGTTCTGAATCCGGCTTAGAATTGGGGCCTTAATTGGTACTCGATTCGAGCCGAGAAAAAGATATGCCAGTATAGCTGGAGTCAAAATGAAAGAACACTGATACCACACACTCTTACCAGGTGGATGGAGAATTGTTTTGCCTTTTTGGCCGTTATTTTTGTATTCGGAAACTTTCAACTCGGAAGGTGTTTAGCGAGGCTAACCCTTCTCTACTTATGGATGTCTTCCAACTTGAAGAACAGTGGGAAGCCCAGCACCCGTCGGCATCGGGCTGAATGTAGTAGGTCTGCTACGCCGATGGGCCAGCTGGGCTCGATACTTTAAGATGAGAAAGAGAACGACACTTCACTCGCCGGGAGCTAACAGAGGACTTCAACAAGATCCGGAAGAGCTGGAGGCAGAGTGCTCGACAGGCCGGGCTGACCACCTGTAGGTCCGCGACTGTCGAGTCTTCCCTGCCCAACGCTCAAGAACCCGCTCCCCGGCTCAAGATGGGTGAATATCACATTTATTCAAGGTGCTAGCGAGGCTAGTCCTTCATTCTCCAAATGTCGTTTCCTCTTTCCTAAATGTCATATCTTCCATATTTTTAATAATTTCTCCATCTTACAATTCCACCTTTTTCACTTATACGTTGGTATCAGTGAATTCTTGTGAACACCAGGAAGCTAGAGAGTAGACCAAGAACTGCTGGATATATGTTGTAATTTTTAATTGGGTAGTCCCTTAGCAGCAAAATGGCTGCCTTGGTTCCCCCCTTAGTAAAAACTGGGAGGGGTAATGTAGTGGGACGGGAATCCAGCAGTGTTCGTTTGTTTCACGGAAGGTGGCGCGATATGCCGATCCTTACTGTGCATTGATTCCGGACAACGCCGCACACGAGAGTGGCGCGGCGGAGACCGGGATTACGTAACGCTTAGTATATATACTCAGCGTTCACAGTAGGTTGACAGGCTGTCCTCGCGCGTCCCTTCTACGGAACGGATCCTTGGGCCCTCACTTTGCAGGCGGGTTCTTGTAACCTTCCTGGTGGTTAGGCTAATCCTCCGGATTGGCCTATCCAGCGTTACCTAGCACCTATGTGCTAGGGTACTGTACTTGTGGGGAAGATCTTCCAGATCTTTCCGGGAAGTAAGTGATTAATAAACACCCTTGTTTATTAAATGACGTTGTTGTGTTATGTGTGAATAGGTCTGTGCAAACTAACCGAAAACCGAACCAACCTACGTAAGTGCGTAGGGTGGGATCCTGCCTGGAACTAGCGTTCCGGATTGGGGTCATCCAACCTGCTAGACAGGCGGCGACCACCACACCAGTAACATGTCCTGACTTCACTATTATTTCTTTCCAGGTGAAGTGTGTAGTACGTATGAATATTTCATTTTCCATTAAGATAAGGCATAGAGTCAATGAATGCTAAGTCCCATACCCATCAGTGCTGACACACAATTCACACGCCCCGATGCACTTGCCATATAAAAATAGCTACGATGAGATTGTGTCGAAAATGAGAAATAAGTTTTTGTAAGGGGAAAAAGTTCCATGTAAATTCCACTTTACGATGCAATCACCATGCACTGACAATGCACGATGCACTCACGATGCCCTTACGATGCACAATGCACTCCCGATGCACAATGAGCTTACAATGTAAATTCCACTTTACGATGCAGTCACGATGCACTGACAATACACGATGCACCCACGATGCACTCACGATGCACTCACGATGCACAATGAGCTTACAATGTAAATTCCACATTACGATTCGCTCACAATGCACTCATGATGAATGATGCTGTCACGATGCACTCATGATACACTCATGGTGTAAATTCCACTTTACGATGCGCTCACAAAGCCTTTAGGATGCACAATGCGCTCACTATGCACTATGCATGATGCGTTCACGGTGCAAATTCCACTTCATGAGGTGCTCAGGATAGTAAAACCCAATAATTTTTCGCAGAATAAAGTAGATGTATAATGAAACACATTTAAGTTTTATAATTCACGTGAGACTGCCCTTGTTTGTGACAGAATTGAAGAAAACCATATTTTTCAGTACATTTCTTATGTAAATCAAGCAAATATCTATAGGCCAATCTCACCTATTGAGATTGGGTAAACTGGACAAAACATAAAATTTACTCATTTGGAATTAGAATAAATCACAAAGAACCAGATTTAACTGATAATTGACAATGTTTAAAAATCACCAGGTAGCATTAACATGAATTGGATTATATACACAATATTGCTTTGATTTTAATCTGAGTGGCCGTATTCTCCTCGTAGTTGACGTGTAGTATTGCGTAGTGTCAACTACAAGGAGAATACGGCCACACAGATCGAAATCATGGTAATGTTGTATTTATTACTCACCTTTCGACTAATTATTTTGGAGAAAAGAATCTTGTAAACAACTAGAAATTCGATTTAAGCGCCATGCTTTGTTTATATGAAATATCTCCTATATTGCCCGTCAGGTGGCTGAAAAAGCCGTATTCTCCTAGGAGAATATGGCTTTCTGTATTCTAGTAAGTAGCAATCTGGGGGCTCCATAGGCTTAGGACGGAGACTCCGTATTAGGTGGGTAATAAATGCCTTTAAAGAGTGACCGTAAGCCCCATCAGGCTAGAGGGAGCAGACTTAAGAATGGATCCGTACAAAATAGTTTCAAAATTGCTAGAGAGATGACATAGCGATCTATTTCATATGAAGTATAAAGTAATTTCCTAACTATACTCCACTTATTTTACTTGCCAGATGCTACATTTGCAGGTATGTATAATATTAATTATCTTCAATCATTTTAAAGAATAAGCTCAATGTAATGTTCTAGTGGAAATGAAATATCTAGCATGTTAAATAGTTATATAAAAAAATGAAAATGAAGAATGCCAAAGAACAAGGTGATGTTTTGGGCAAAGAGAATTTATTGTCAAATAAAATTCAAGAAAATGAATATTTCTATCATAAAAACAATGTTTTCAAATAGGTTTGGGAAAGTAAATATGTAATGGAGTTGTGTTGGTTTTGTGAGTTTTTCGAATGAACGAAGCTCTTTTATTTGTATTCAAAATACATTGATTACATGTAACATGTAAATCAAAGAAATATCTATAGGCAAATATAGATAATCCTTACTGTAGGGTGAGATCATGAGACAGTGAGTTGTAAAATGATTTTTCGGTATATAATAATAAAGAGACATAGTGAGTGTGACTGAATTACATCTGTTCTTCCAATTCGTTAAGTATTTCTGAACAAAATATCTCTGAACAGATGTAATTCAGTCACACTAACCATGTCTCTCTATAATACCAATAATTTCCTAACGGCACTCTTCTTATTTTACTTGCCAGCTACAACATGTGCAGGTATGTATAATAATAATCATTATAATGTTCAATGTAATTTTCTAGTGGGAATAAAACATCTACTATGTCAGTTAAATAGTTGTATAAAAAATGAAAAATGAAGAATGCGAGTGATCGGGATGACGATTTGAGTGAAGAGTAGTTTCTCGCCAAACAAAATTCAAGAAAATGAATGTTTTTATCATTAAAACGATGTTTTCAAATATGGTAAATGTAGTTTGTGTTGGAGTTGTGTTTTTTTGGTGGGGTTTTTATTAGATGAACATAGCTCTTATATATTTATTCAGAATACATTGATTACATTTATCCTACTCCTAATAAAAAAACTCCATAGGCTTAACATTAGCGGACTGTATTTGGTCTACGATGCAGGAAAATGAAATTTATTATTGCTCTAGTGGGATACAGTTGTCAAATGAAGTCATTTAAAAAGCGACCAATGATTATAACTAATTATCGGTGAGTTTTATATTATTTCTTAATTTGCTGAAGTAATTTAGAGGGGGTAGGATAAATTCTAAACCAAACTCGAGTTAGTCTTGTTGTTTATCACACTCCGATAAACAACAACACAACTAACTCTCGTTTGGTTTCTCCTAAGTATCCCCATTTCATACAAGTGTACTTTCCAGTCCAGTATTGTTTTTTTGGGTTTTTTTTTATTTCGTAAAGGTACAGTGCAGGGCAGTCTGCCAGTTGCAGGTTTTTTATGCCCTCATTTAGAACAACTACATTTGTTGGTACATGTAATTACATTTATCCAGTGCAGGATTTACAGATGTATCATACAAGGTGATTAAATATGTGATGGGATGAAATGATATATGTCTCGGTCTTAAGTACATCAATTTATTAACATGAGCTCTTCAGAGATGATTTTACTCTTAGCTTTTGCAAACCTTTTAAACTCAAACACAGAGTTGGTATCCTGTATTTCAAGTGGCAATTTGTTCCAATATTCCATTCCTTTATAGAGGGGATTTTCCTTAAAGAAATTACTTCTAGGCCGCTTTAGTTTAACCATTCGTTTTGTTTGCCCTCTAGTCCTTGGGTTTTCATCTCTTTCTAGATTCTTAGTGTATCTACGCATGTACATTAGCTTAAGATAAATACGTCTAGTGCTTATTGTTGATGTGCTTGTGCTGTCACAATCTATTTTGATTTGATTTTCTTAGACTATGTAATTTACATATTGCAAATTGCTTCTAATACAAGTTGGTAATTAACTCTTTAAGGGCAAATGATGCCTTGAGGCATCATCCAGCCCAGGGGGAGTGATGCCTTGATGCATCATTTCTCAAAAATCTGCAAAATCGATTTTAACGAAAAATAATGGAGGAGCATTAATGAAATTTTCACGGAATGTATGTATAATACCATTATTAGTATTTCTATTCAAAAGAAATAAAATATTTAAGATTATATATCATATCACATGATTAACCCTTTAAGGGCGGAGGATGCCTTAAGGCATCAGCCGGTTGGGGGCGGATGATGCCTTAAGGCATCAACCGGCCGGGGGCGGATGATGCAATAAGGCATCATTTGCTGGATATGATATATATTATATGAAATTGCTTTTGAAAAGGAAATATTTTACCAGTAAACTTGAGATTTGCACAGAATGTACGTATAACATCATATGTTAGAATTCTAAATAATATAAAAAGAAATATCAAGGATTCCAAGTAATATCACGTGATAAACCTTCCAAATCTGAGTTCAGAGGACAATGCCCCGTCCCCTAGAACTGTACATAGTCACTAGTGACCGTCCCCAAGTGTGCAGTTCTGCCATAGGCAGCCGTCATTAAAAGGTTAAACAATTGAATTGTGGGTTTTAACGACTGTGTGCCCGTCCCCTAGCGGTATAAAGTGCCACCAGCACCCGTCCTCCAGGCAGTAGCTTGGCCACAGGCAGCCGTCCTTAAAGGGTTAAACAGTGCAGTCTGAGCTAACTGCAAATATTTGTTATTAATGAAATCAAGCAGTCTAAGATATTTGTTGATTATACATAGCAGTCTAAGTTTTTTATGTTTACCTTTACAGACTTAAATGCAAACCATCTTATGCATGTGGCTCTTTTTTGTGTTCTTGAAGATACATTATGCAGGGAATATCTCCAAGTACTCTAAGGCCTGGCATCCACCTACTACGATAAAAATTTAGACCTACCAATATGGCACCGACACAAAAAGCAAATATGGGAAATATATCGGGAAAGTGCAAAATCGTGGACATTTGTCTAGACATGCCAATCCACCATGCATCGCAAGGGTTTTTATCAGTGCCTAATCGCAGAAGCATGGGCAACTGCCCCGATATTAGGTGACCGTCCGACGCAATTTTGATTTTTTATCGGGAGTTGAATTGTAGACCATATCGGAGCCATATTATAGTAGGTGGACGCCGGACCTTATCCAACTACTGATCAAACCTTTCTGGTTATATCCCTTAATCATTGGTTCTTTCTTTTTTTCCTTATCATTAACATCTTTCTGCCTCACTTCTTGGAGCAATAATGTATAAAAGTATAAAAATTCTGTAAAATAAATATCTTAACACAATTATGTTTATTTTCCAGGGTTAGCGCTGACCGTCGACGGAACTTCACGTATGTGTCACTTCTGCATTAACAGTGATGTTTAGTAATAAGAGAAAACGTGGTTACTGAGCGGGTAGGGATGACCGTTCGAGGTCTTTTGTCCTGTAAAATGTATACCTTACACCAAGCGGGGTAAGGTGATATATTAGATGCGTGAACTACTCAGCAGGGGCTCCCTCTCATTCACTTATATCTCATCTGACCAGGGACCTGTTTCACTAGTTTCGTGACATGTCTGTGACACCATACAGACATTGGGGTTGTCTAGCTTTGTGACAACACAAGTAGCTGCCCTTAGGAAAAGACAGACCCCAAACATAAGAATTAGACAAATCTACACATCATGGACCTGTTTCACTAGTTTTGTGACATGTCTGTGACACCATACAGACATTGGGGTTGTCTAGCTTTGTGACAACACAAGTAGCTGCCCTTAGGAAAAGACAGACCCCAAACATAAGAATTAGACAAATCTACACGTCATGGACCTGTTTCACTAGTTTTGTGAAGTGTCTGTGACACCATACAGACATTGGGGTTGTCTAGCTTTGTGACAACACAAGTAGCTGCCCTTAGGAAAAGACAGACCCTAAACATTAGAATTAGACAAATCTACACATCATGGACCTGTTTGAGAGAGTGAAAGTTACAAGGTGAGGATTGGAAAAATTAATGTCCAAGGCCTTGGCCATAGGCAGTAATTTTTCCAAGCCTTACCGAGTAACTTTGACTTTTTCTCTCCGGATACTTGGTTTCCCTATTCTTATATACCTTCAAATGTGATTTAATAACGGTAATTAGTGTTATTTGCTCACCCACCATCAAACCCGAAGCCAGATCCAACCTTGTTAAGTATATTTTCTCCCCACTGCGCTTTTCATATGAATTTTGTAAGAAACTATCTGATTGGTCTAAATGTCAACCTTGGGTAGTATACAGCAACCTTGCATAGTATATGGCAACCTAGGGTAGTATGAATAAGTTACTCCACCCCCCAGAACTTGGTGTAAGCATAGAGTGTACGGCTATTGGTATATAGGATTCACACGGTGGGACAAATAGACTTGAGACTGGTGTACTTCACACCTCTGCAACAGCTGGGTACAAAGTTTCACAGATTGGGGTGTTCTACAGTCTCAGGGCAACATGGCGGATTCAATTCACATGGGAAGACTTACCAGGTACATAGTCTCACCCCTATACCCCTACACAGGGTACACAGTCGCTGACTCAGGGTACATCCTGTGTGAATAGGTGTAATTTGGGACCACTGAGACTCACAGACTGGGGGAGAACGTGTGAAGTACATTTTTACAAAATGCCCCTCTAAATTTTAAACCTGTTTAAAGTCAAAATCTCATGAGATTCTGTTTCTTGTTAGAGGTGATTGTCACCTACAATTGCAAGGAAGAAAACTTGTCTGAGGAAAATGGAACCCTGTCATTCAGACGAGGAGATTGTGTTTCAGTACCGAATCTCAACAGGATTTGTCTCAGACAAACGCTCTGTGAGGTACATGAATCCCACCGTGTGAATCCCACTTCAGGGACAAAAGGCCGAAGACAAAATCCTTACGGGCTCAGTCACTACGTTTTCTTATTGTTATACTTAGATAATACTTATAAAAGCCATTTTGTGTACTTCAATGTCATGGATTCACTTTCAGCCTGAACATTACTCATACTTCTTTCCCTAGCAGATGGTAGTATTACAATGGGTACTGAATCCCCATACATTTTTAATGGGGCTTTTGTATACCATGGGTCTAAATGACAGTATACTACATTTCTGCTGGACTTTCTTAAAGTTTATCCACTTATACTCCAGAAAGTGATAACTATGCCATTTAATAGAATTCCATTGTTCTTCCAAACAAATATAGATATAAATTGAGACAGTTTAGATATGGAGAGAATGTATGTTACACAAATTTTAGAGTTCAGTAATATCATCATGCATATGCTATGAAGGAGAGATTACTGGCTAGAATTTCTTTGTCTAAGAATATTATAAGTAAATAGGTTGATCTAAAACCAATACTCTTTTCTTTCCTTCCAAATCCAGTTCAAGGTATGTATAATTACTTCCTTTTCAGCTGTGTTCAGAAATGAATCTAACATTGTAAATATAATAATTAATACTATGATATAATTATATACTATGATATGAGCATTAACATGTCTGTGCTATTCACTTAATACAAGCTCGGTGGCCAAGTGGTAGGGGTGTTCGCCTCGAGCATGGGAGGTCAGGGGTCCAAATTCGTTTGGGTCATACCAAAGACTTACACAAAAATGGTACCCGCTGCCCATTTGGCTTAACATCCCCCATTAGAATGAGGAGTAGGGGGCTAGGGCCCAAGTGGAAGAACGGCCTGTTAGCCGAATTCGGTGATTGTGTAACACAATTTCCCCTTAAAAATTGCTAACAAAATATTTTAAAAAAAATAACTTCCTGCCTGCGACCATGTTCTCTTATGCAGAGTCAAGTGAACCCACCAATTTGAAATGGTCTAGTTATACCACCCCTCTCATAAGATCTCACACTCTCTACGTGGTATTCTGTACAAGGTTCTCACTACGTTCTATAACCCCTCTCATAAGACCTCACACTCTCTAAGTGGTATTCTGTACAAGGTTCTCACTACGCACCCCTCTCATAAGATCTCACACTCTCTACGTGGTATTCTGTACAAGGTTCTCACTACGCTCTATCACCCCTCTCATAAGATCTCACACTCTCTACGTGGTATTCTGTACAAGGTTCTCACTACGCTCTATCACCCCTCTCATAAGATCTCACACTCTCTACGTGGTATTCTGTACAAGGTTCTCACTACGCTCTATCACCCCTCTCATAAGATCTCACACTCTCTAAGTGGTATTCTGTACAAGGTTCTCACTACGCTCTATCACCCCTCTCATAAGATCTCACACTCTCTACGTGGTATTCTGTACAAGGTTCTCACTACGCTCTATCACCCCTCTCATAAGAGCTCACACTCTCTAAGTGGTATTCTGTACAAGGTTCTCACTACGCTCTATCACCCCTCTCATAAGATCTCACACTCTCTAAGTGGTATTCTGTACAAGGTTCTCAGTATGCTCTAGAGGAGAAGCATTCTTAACAAACTAGGCTTAGAGCCTTGAGAATCCACTGGCCTGTCTCCCGTGCTAAACACGTACATCAATGCAACCCAACGATTCCTATAATCTCGATGATGCCACCTAGCGGGAATACTGTATCTCTTTTTCCTTCCATTTCAGGCGCAGTTCAAGAAGGTATGTAGAAATCTATCCTTTTCAGTTCTGTTGGAGAACAAAATGAAGATAATGAATTACTATGAGATTAGAAAGTTATATATATATATATGTCAATTTAAGCTGAATATTCTTGTGTTTTTCACAATTACTTTCTTGAAACTGCTCACAATCACTGTGCGAAACCACCAGTTTATATTTGTATACACCCGGCGTATATATAGGTATGATTTTGCATATACAAGGTAGTCCTATTTTCCGTTGTGTATACACCTCATCTATAGACGTGTAAAATGTATACGACCCATGTATACATGTTCTGCACACGATATTTCTCTTCATATACGCTTTGTGGCAAATACAGCCATTACGCTGACATATAGAAGAGTAAATGTGTCAATATACAGCTGATACATGCACTTACGCGATGGTGTATATATGAATTAACTGGTGATTTTCGTTCTATAGATAGATTTGTTATATGATAATGTATGTGTATATAGATATAAGGAAACTTGGTGCATGAGCAAAACTTTACCCCAACTCAGGGTTAGATATATATGAAAATTCAATAAAATACCTACAGAAAATACTACCACCTGATATAAACTTGTGGATAAAGATAATAATCATCACCCATTTCATCTTATCATCATCATCATTGATACTAGAGTGACACCGAAATTTGATGTATTTAGCTAATAAGTTTCTAAGTTGAGTGTAAAGCTAATGTAGGGGTCCGGGTAGTTGAACAGTGGTTCGTTCACTTTGCGCTAGGTGCCGCGAGTGCTGATCCCTGCTGTGCAGTAAAGCCAGTGGACCTGTGTATGCAAATACTACGGGTTCACCCGCATTACGTAACTCGGTCAGTATATATAGGCCGAGTCCACAGCGGGTCAACAGGTTACTTGTGGAGCCTCTCAATTGTGTGAACACTTTGAGCCTCAGAAAACTGCTAGGTTTCTCTGGAAACCTTTCAGTAGTGACTCGTCTCACCGGATAGGTTGAACTAGGCCCGGTTGTGAGGACACATACCATGAACCGGCGATATAAGTAAGGCCCGAACAGCACGGATGGCGGATTCGGTGATTTGTAACAAATACAAGTACCCTAATAAAAATTGTAAAAAAAATAATCTTGACCCACTTTGTAAGATGGACAGTGATATCCAGTTCTTCCAACATGTCTCCATTTCACCTCTGCATATTCCTGGGGCTCTACTTGTGGTTTACGACTGCCTTCCCACAAAACCATCAATTATTGTCTATGTATATGGTGTATGTACATAGACAATAATCGATGGCTTTGTGGACAGGTGGCCATAAACCACAAGGGGCTGGCGCGTAGTAATACACGAGCGCTAGCGAGTATAATACGACGTCAACCTCGCATGGTTTACAGAGCCGCCTGTCCACAAAATCATCGTTTGTTGCATTTATCATCCATCTTTTGGAATGAATTAAACCCAGTAATTGCCATCTTAAAGGGTATAACAATAGGGACTATTTCTTTGCTCTATAGCAAATTTTCCCGTATACCATGGTTTTGAGGCCATAGCGATAGAAAATAAAAAAGGTTCCCCCAGCCACCCCTCTGATGTATCAGAAGGCTTATAGCTGGAGAAGTCCTAGTCCCACCCCTCCCCGCCAATGTTGGCCCGTTTAGTATTCAGACTTCATCCAGTGCTTTGCTTTATATCGTTGCACACAAATATTTTATCTGAGAATCGTTTATATCATTGTGGAGAGATGAAACTAGTAAAATGAGTGTCCTAACGCAACTACTTTTTTCTTACCTTCCATATGCAGTTTGTTCATGTAAGTATAATAACTTGATACTCAATTGTTTGAATAAATGAAATCAGTGTGATGAGTAAATGGTTTGTCCACAGGCAAAGACTATTCCATGATAATAACCTACACATTATCCTCTTTGTGAGTGAACTGCGACACAAAGTTAAGGTGGAAAAAACAATATGTCTGTACCTCAATCAAAAACACAAATTCAGATTTCTAGAGAAACTAGAACAAAATATCGTAAAACTGGATGAGTTTCAATCTTGGCCACCGTATGCCATGATTGGAGTTTGGCATAGTGACTTCATGAGGCGAAGCCGAGTGAAGTCCGGAGCCAAAACTCCAGGAGTGTAATGCAGTGGCCAAGATTAAAACGCATCAAGTTTTGATTTTATCCTACTCCATCTCCTCGATTTTGGAATATTACGTGATAGCAAGTCTGTATGCCACTAGTGGCATATAAAACTCTATATGCAAATCAGCATGGCATATGGAAAGTCAGTTCACCTCTTCCACTTTATCCTACCCCTAATAAAAAAACTCCATAGGCTTAGCATTGGGTCACTGTATTCGGTCTGGAGTTCAGAAAAATGAAAAATATCGCTCTAGTGGGATATACTTGACAAATGATTTCATTTGTTAATGTAGAAGTAATTTAGACGGGCGGGGTAGGATAAATTCTAAACCAAACTCGAGGTTAGTCGTGTTATTGTTCATCGCACTCCGGCAAGATAGCGAATTACTGCTCTCGGCTTCGCCTCACGCAGTAATACGGGATCTTGCCGTCGTGTGATAAACAACAACATGACTAACTCTTGTTTGGTTTCTCCATAGTGCTGTAGACTGCATCTTGTCAGTTCACCTCTTCCACTGTACTGTCCGATTTGTATTGTACTGTCTTGTCTAGTTTATTGTTACGATGTTAGACATAGTTTTCTCTCTCAGAGTTTTACCACCCAGATTACTTCTGATTATACTTGATACTGTTATCAATGTAATAGGACTATTTGACGTTCCTACGACTGTTATAGTTTTGAACAATACTCTATACTTATGATTATGTTTGCCAAGAACAATAGGCTAAGGGTGGCAACCTCAGAATAGAGGCTAGCTAGGCTTCTTGGAAGGTTAGACCATGCACTCCTCCATATTCAAAAAATAGGGGAGAAAAAAAATGAGAGCAATGAACCACAGTTAATGATATAATTCATTGTAAGGACTCAGCATACATCTATGATTGTAACCAATACATGTGAAAGGAAAAAAACTGATATTTAAAAAAAGAAAAAAGAAAAAGAAATCAGTGTGATGATTCAGTGGAACCCTGAAGTTAGTATGTGTTTCCTGTGTGGACCTTATTTATGATAGAAAAGATGGTAAAAGTTCTGAACCACTCCCTTGTTGACACTTCACTTCCCTGGGCCCCGTTGCTCCATGTTTACGACAGAGTTGTGGAGCGCAGAATAGCCATCCGAGGGCCTAAACATTGTTCCTGAAATTTTGCGGATTGTGTCGTAATCGCATAGGTGCATTGCCGTGTAAAATACTGCTTTTTGCGAGACTTTTTCTGCGGACCTTCACAGCACTGCAGATCGTATCACTGTGGGTTAAATACAGCCTTATCTGTTTTTTCAAATAAAGATCCATGGTGGCACCACAAAACCCCACCACTTGTTCTTCTACCTATAGAAAATATCGATCCACACAACCAGGTGTCAGATCAGTTTTAACTTTTGTGCCATCTGTATTCAATTAATGAACTAATTAATTTTCCCCTGTCCCATTCAATATGTGCTCCTAAATTGTTGTATCGCTATCGCATCCTAAAAAATAGTGATACCGCCGGAATATAGGGATACCATCTGATATTATAGGAGCAATGCTTTTTCGGTTCGGATTGTTAAATTAATCGTAAAATTAGAATTGCGATCCGCTTATAGCTAGCGATACCACAAATAGTGGAGCAACGGGACCCAGATGCGGTATTATGTGAAACCATAGTTATGGTGACAATACGGGGTAGATTTATGAGTTGTTCCGGAGAAATTCGTTCTGAACGAGCTGGCACGGCGAGTTCAGAACAAGTTTCTCCGAAACAACGAGTAAATCTACCCCGTATTGGCACGATCACTATGGTTTCATATTATTATATACCTTAATTCAGTCTTAATTCGCTAAAACTGACCGTAATTCGACGTCGAAGTCACTTTTTGCAACTCGCAAAGACAATGTGTACGCTAGCAGACATGCCAGAATTGGCAATTACGTTGTTCCGGGCTTTAGAATTTAACGCATTCTGATTGGCCAAGAGGAACGGGATTCCCCAGAGCGTAGGGAATTCCTGATAATGACGTCACACTATTTGTTGACATCGACAAGTCGCCCGCTCGGCCCGTGAACGTATCGAAATCGAAATTTCTTGCATATCTAAGCTATCTAAAAGTGTATCACGTGGTTCGTTATTGTATTCCACCTCGATGTTTGATGTATTTTCACACTAACTCGCTCCGTGGTTACTGTACGATGCCATGGAACTCGCGAAGTGAAGTGTTTCGCCATTTTTGAATCTTGCACCTAGAATTCTGTTGTCTGACTCTCGTCCAATCAAAATGTGTTATTTCTTCAAAGCGTGCAATATGTAGCTCAAAGCGTGCAATCTGTTGATATCCAAAGGCACCAGTACAATGATTCACGGCGTACAGTGCATTCTGTGTACGATAACTATACCCCCAGCAGCAGTGTGTATTTACATTGACTTAGTGCATAGGTATGTAATAATAATCCTTCATTGTACAAATGGATGGGCCTCACCATAGTTTGGATGCATTTGTTTGACAAATAATCAATTGTAAGAATGGTCTTGTTCTTGAAGATGTTAGATATTGACAGATGAACCTAATGATAATTGCCATATGCAGATGCCTTGAAAAATTCTAAAACATTCTTAGTAGCATACGGATATACTGTCTCCGTACATCAAAAATTGTTGATCACATACATCCCGAGGTATATAATAATAGATTTAACTTGTGACAATTCATATTGTGTATCACAGTTATTTCTAATGCACATTCTAAGAAAAGGCTTTGATATTCAAAGTTTCTTTGATATCAGTAAAACAGTTTGAAATTGTAGTCTTATCTTCTATTTCATATGCAGACTGTGTAACGCAAGGTAAGTAAAATCACTTTCTTGTCCAGCAATGCTTAGAAATGAGATTTACACATTGAGAATTAGAAATCAAAATATGTTCATGTAAGGCACAATTTCTTATCCACTCCTATTTCAAAGTATCGTCATAGACAGAAGGCAAATTACGATCTTGATGCATCTATTGTTTTAGGGAACAAAGCTTGTAAAACCATAAAAGTTCACTATTCTCATTATAAACTTTTTTTCTGATAGGAAATACATATATTCAGCAGACTATTAATCAGTATTCATTTTACCAAATAAAACCTGTGAAGTTCTGGGACCTGTTTCAGTAGTTTCATGACATTAGGCCTAGACAGACAAGCAGACAAGCAGCAGCGGAAAACATTTTGTTGGGTTTCAAAATGCATGTCACAGTTGATGTCAAATATCAGTGGATTGGAGCTGCCAGTTTTCTTGGTATTTGAAATGCTTATACGGTATATGTATCCCTTACTCATGCAAAAGTTTCATTGCTTAATTCCTATGGGAAATTGTCTAATACCTTTGAAACCGGACATACCATATTTGGGGTCTGTCTTGTCCTAAGTGCCGCAACATGTGTTGATCTGTCTATATGGTGTCACAGACGCCATCTAGACATGTCACAAAACTACTGAAACAGGGACCTGTTTCACTAGTTTTGTGACATGTCTGTGACACCATACAGACATTGGGGTTGTCTAGTTTCGTAACAACACAAGTAGCTGCCCTTAGGAAAATAAAGACCCCAAACATAAAAATTTGACAAATCTACACTTCATGGACCTGTTTCACTAGTTTCATGACAAAAGTGTTAGACATGAAAAGCGGCACCAACAGTACATGCAAGAAAGGACAAAAAATAGTCTAATGTCTAGTTCTTATGAAACTGGACACACCATATAGACGCCATCTAGACATGTCACGAAACTACTGAAACAGGTCCCAGGTCTCCACATCCCTACCATGATCAATTATATCGGTTTCTATGAGAAGAGTCATCTAGATTATCTGTATTTATTGATACCAAATTGACTGCATCAAGACAGTCACCATTTTATAGCAGCTCCTCCCTGTCTTGATGTTGACTGTACAGCAGCCACGAAGCACCATGGAGTTGTCCCATTACACTAATTCCATATAAGGAATACAGTAGACCAAGTAGCCAATGACTGCATTCGCAGCAAACTCCAACTTTCACCCTGACCTCCTTACATGATATTTTCTTGCGCCTTGGGACGGCTCTGCAGTCGAGAGTTGACCTACAATCTAATGGGCCACAACCACCCTCCGTAGTGAAGGCCATGTCTAGCCTCATTATCGCTCACTCTAAAGCAGGGCACTCTGATATGATACCTGGGACCTGTTTTACTAGTTTTGTGACATGTCTAGATGGCGTCTGTGATACCATACAGACAGATTGGGGTTCACTAGTTTTGTGACAACACAAGGAGGCGGGAGTTTCGCTTGTCACGATTGGTACGTTGCCAACTGTGACGCTACATGCAACATTAGATCTGACATACATTAGGAAATATGACTTACTTTTGTCCGTTCTTGCTTGCACTGTTGGTGCCGCTTCTCATGTCTGTCTAGCACTTTTGTCACAAAACTAGCGAAACAGGTCCCAGATATATTCAAAGTGTGAGATGTATTGACTCTAACATCTGGAGTAGGTGTTACCTTATACAGAACTGCATCAAGAATCATATAAATAGACAATACTCCATGAGTTTGGCTGGGCCGCAATCGTCATCGAGGCAAAGCCGAGTGACGATTATGGCACAACCAAACGAGTGGAGTTTTGTATTATTATACTGTATTATAGTATGTATGTGTTTTACGGTTCGAGTGCGGTTCTCACCCCTTTTTATGACATTAAATATCATCACAATTTCACAATAATTAGAATATACTAAGCAAATCCATATGACATCATCTCAAATTCCTTACGCCATGGCTGTGGCGTAGGATTGTCACTTCATGGGAGTGATCGTTGAGTATTTTTTACTAATGTTATTCCTATGGCTAAACTTGTACAAGGTGTGAGATAAAGCCATCTCAGGCACAGCAGTGGAGTGTGAAATCATGAGTGTGTGTGTGTAAAATTAGTGTCCTAAATCGGTATTCTTACTTTCTGTTCCATATGCAGGGTGTGAAAGTATGTATGCAAATTTCATTATCTATATATCAAAAACTTTTGCATCTTGGGCACTCATTGTGGTCCCGGTGGTGTGTGGAAGAGTGCATTCATTCTGCAAAAAAAGCAGTGTCTGGTCCCCCTCCACATGGGGCCAGGCGCTGCTAAGTCAAGACTATACATTGGCTCACATCGTTCCCGCCGCCCTTTGTCTCAATCTGCACCAATTAGGGACAGATCAGAATAACATGTGACTGACCAGGACCAGTGGATGCCTTGCTTTGAAGGTGACAAGAATAAATTAACTCACACGGCGCCAGCCTGCCGAGAGAACACTGTCATATACCAGCAGTCGCTCAAGCCGATCGCTCGTCAACAACCCAAATTTCATTATCTATTATTTCAAGAAAGGAACACATTCAGTGGGACTCTCAAATTGAGCATGTCATTTAAAAGTGAATTCTTTTTGTAGCATTCCTAAAGTATTCTGTATCTCAGATTAAGCTTTTCACACTTTTTCACTCAAAGAATTTCACTTACTGATTTTAAAGAAATTCAGAGGCAAGAAAACTTATTAAGAATAAGTAATTAGATTCCTGAATGCATAGTGTGGATATTGTCTATCTTCACTTTCATTGTCTCAGTCGGGACAGATAAAGTCCTCACTCACGAGTCCTCACTCACCTGTCTGCACTATACAGTCCTCACTCACTCACTCACCAGTCTGCACTATACAGTCCACACTCACCAGTCCTCACTCAACAGACCTCACTCACACCATAAGATCTTGATCAATGATGAGCATAAAGTGCTGATTCCACAAGACCAGAGGCTTTATCGGAAAGTTTCTAAAGTCCTTGGAATGTATCAAAGAATATCTTATATGGTGAATTTTCTTGCACGATAAATCATATAAGTGTCCGAAATTACCAGAAAAAAATGTGCGCTTCCACCGCCACCTATGCTTCTACGATATTCCTGATTTCCATTTCGGCAAATTTCGGTTGCTCGGTGGAATCAGCGCTTAAGAATGAGTTTGGTCTAACACATTCTCAATTTTTTATTAATTGTAATCAAATTGAAAATATTGTATTAGTCTAGAGGCAAGTTGTGCACGTGTATCTTTGGTGTCTAGCTGCCTAATAAATCACCTGAGGAATTGTT
Source organism: Alentia gelatinosa (assembly GCA_950022655.1). Taxonomy (NCBI): domain Eukaryota; kingdom Metazoa; phylum Annelida; class Polychaeta; order Phyllodocida; family Polynoidae; genus Alentia; species Alentia gelatinosa. The sequence continues at coordinate 36,022,399 of OX465593.1, read as the reverse complement.
TTCATTACAGAAATTGTTTTCATCACAGAACTGAAAAATCTTCGATATCATATGTCTCATACATCAACCTTCTGTATACACCTTGCATAAGACCAAAAGTGTCCCCATATACTGGGTGGCCCCATATACTGTGTCCCCTTACAGGAGGTTGAATTTAACATCTAACCAGAGAACTAGAACCCCTGGAAGGCCCACTCGCCGTGCAGCGCTGTTAACTTGTGGCGCGCATGCACCGGTTCCTACAGTGGAGCAAAACATCCGGTTCACGCTTCTAGCATGGCCGACTAGTGCTGCTGATAATGTACCCTGGTTCCTGGGGTATCTGTTAGTTGTTCTGGCGGCCACTTTTTACATGTGTCGATGTCCACCTCCCCTGTATCTTGAAAACAAGTTTGTCTCATAGGCACAACGCTGACCGGCCGTGAGTGGGCCTTCCAGGGATTCTCGTTCTTTGATCTAACAGAGGAAAGTGTTCCAAGAAAAAGTGATCCCTAACACAAGGTGTCCCTTAATCAGGGTGTCCCTTAAGTGGGGTTTTACTGTACTATATTATATACACTATTATACACTAATGCTGGGAATATTGAGATTTATGATATACTAGACAATTCTATTTTCGATGTCTCTTCACAATGAACTTTTTTGCCACTTTCCGTTTGAAATCCAAGGAAATTGAACTCAGCTCCTCAAGAGAACATACGCTGCGATTCACAGTGTTTAAGTAACAATATAGAATGTCCTGACCATGCTGTAAAAGTCACAGAACGAGATGGTAATTTACGGTTTATACGGAACGAGGCGTTTACGCTGAGTTCCGTACAAACCGTAAATTATCATCGAGTTCTGTGACTTGTACAAGCATGGTTGGACGTTACATATTTACTATATACCCGAAATTTTTTAATCATTAATTTCATTTGACTTAACAACCAATATTTTAATAAGCGTGTACGAGAAGGTAGTCCATATTTTCCTGTACGGACCATTGGACCGTACAGTATTTTTACGTTATATGGCGAAACGGTGCATATTTACAGTATATACGGCATGGGTATATAGTAAAGGCCATTACCTGATTATTTGAGGCAGAAAACATTGAAAGCTGAAATGTTCTCGTTTATAAATATGTCAGTAAAATAAGTGTCTGAATATGATTTTACCTTCAGTGTACAGCAACTTCGGTATGTTCATTTACTTCATCTTCACTATGGAAATAGTTTGGTAATTCTGGGGTCAACAAATATGAGTCAACACTAAATCCCCCACCCAGTGACTATAGGCCATGCAACCATATTGGGGACTGAAAACTAGTTATTTTTGACTTGACATATTTTCTCAGAAATCATGTTAAAAGTTCGCCAAAATGTTTGAATTCTAGAATATGAGTGAAGATTCCATAGAATTCCAAATGGAACTAAAATCAAAGCCCAGTTTAATCAAGCAGAGATTTTCTTCACAACCATGTTAATACCTTAACTTTTGTTGTATTCATAACACAAGTCAAAATGGACTGTTTTGTTATCAAAATAGAAAAATAGCAAAAAGCCCTTTTTTGTGATATCTGCCATATGTCAATGCATTGTCATGGAAGGGTGGAAAATAGAGAAGAAAGGCTTGGTTGGAAATGATGCAATATTTTTATATTGTAATTTCAGAGAATTTTCTTCCTTTAGATATTATTTATGAGCAAATACTTACTTAATCTAAATAGATATGTAGCACAAGTCAATTTATTCGATTTTTTAAGGAAACAGTATTTGAATCCGGATCCCACCATAGTCCCTAATATGCCTTCCTGACCTATAGTGTTTGTATAACCTTATAATGGGTGGCCATTCAGCCATCAAGGGTATTGTACCTGCCATTATCCCAGTAAACACAAGATGTAGACTTATGTGGCTCACAGGTAGATTCCCAACGTATACAAATTTACAAATGTTAGAGGGAAACTATGTTCCGGTGGGAATAAGTCAAAGTTACGAGGTAAGGCTTGCAAAAAATTACTGCCCGCGGCTACGCCTTGGACAGTACTTTTTCCAAGCCTTACCGAGTAACTTTGACTTATTCCCACCGGTACGTGGTTTCCCTATTCCTATATACCTTCAAATGTCGGCTAATATTGATAAAAACCGAATGTCTCTGAACGTTAACCTGGGCAGTAAACGTCAACTTAGGCAGTAACTTCAACCTGGGCAGTAAACAAAAGTTATCCCACCCCCAGCAGCGTTAAGTAATCATAGGTTGTTCGCTCATAGGTATATAGGAATAAGGTTTACTTACATGTATAGAACGTGTGGTAATTTTTGGTAATTTTGCGGATTTCAAACATTTAGATAAACCTTGTGCTCTAGATCAAGTATGTTTTAGAAATCATAGAAGTGTAGCATGTAATATATAGGTATAAAAAAATAGAAAAATAATGTGGTGTTCGACTAGAATAGTACAACAAACAAAGATGCGAACTCAAAGAAAGTTTATAATTATGATTGTCTTTTTCATAGCTAAATATAAATGATATTTCAATAAACACTGCAATATAAAAAAAAATTCTTTTTTTTACATAAACTTACAAAATTGATATTACCTTTATTCATGTAAATTTACGTTTATGCGCATGAATTCAGAATTTATGTGCATGAATTCACTAGATGGCATGGCAGTAGTTTCTGTGAATTTGTTGTATTTCTTGTGGAGGGTATAGCCTGTAAAGTTGTCTTTTTTTTAACCAAATTTACCAAACCAGCAGTCTCAATTATCGTTAATGTCATTCAGCTATGGTTGGCTGATCTTGTTGTCACTGCAGTTATCTTGATTCTGGTAGTTTTTGGCAGTATGGTTGAACCACACCTTTCTGCAAGGGTGTGGTATATTAACTTTTTTTTCAGCTGAGAAAAAATTATAGGAAGGTGATGGAACCTATGACGATAAAAAGTATACAGAATTAACTATACTGATTATACTTTCAGGCTTATTATACTCACTTCCCTACTTCATAGAGAAATCCCCAAATAAATACTCCCTTTCTATATAGATAAAGCTACCAGAGATATATATTCATATAATTATTTAGATTTTCGTTTCTAAAATAAATAAAATAACCATTTTACATAAAATTACGAATTTCTCTGTCGGTATATTTACATAAAGTCATGTAGTTTACACACATAGACTTACATTTCTGATCGATGTGAATCTACATAAATTTACGAAAACCTAAATAAATTTATGCATACGTTCTACAGACGTAAGTAAACCTTAACATTTTCAGTTCCTGCTACGTAAAAACATACGTAAATTCTCCAAAATTAAAATGTAAATTTACATTATGTAGAATGCATTTGTGTTTACTGGGATCATAGACATGTAGATAGCAAGGGAATCATAGATTGGCCGCCACCTCTGTCTGCACCAACCCTCTCATAAGATCTCACACTCTCTAGGTGGTATTCTGTACTCTCACCACGCTCTATGGGAGAAGCATTCTAAACGAAATAGGCTTATAGCCTTGAGAATCCACTGGCCTGCCTCCCGTGCTAAAGACGTACATCAATGAAATCCTAGTGGGAATACTATGTGCCAGTGGATTCCCAAGGCTCTGAGCCTAGTTCGTGAAGAATTCTTCTCCCATAGAGCGCAGTGAGAACCTTGTACAGATTACGACTTAGAGAGTGTGAGATCTTATGAAAGGGGTGCTCTGTCTTCACTGTGTTCCAACTAAGAGGTTGTTATGGTTCAGTCTAGGTCTTGTCTGAGAGCTCAAATACTGACTAAAAAATATCCATAGCTCACAAAATTGATAATAAAGTCTACTTTTATGGTTATTTCATTCAAAATATAAAAAGAAATAAGAATGTGAATACATCGTCTTAGATTATATTCTAAGTGGGTTCTAGAAGCTGAAATACTTGCTAAGAAGTATCCATAACTCACAAAATTGATAATAAAATCTACCTTTTTGGTTATTTCAATCAAAATACAGAAGGAAATAAGAATGCCATTACATCGAATTTGAGTAAGATGAGGCTGAACTGCCAATTTTATTGCCTTGTGTAATGGCTTTTTACTGAAATGTTATGCATGCAGCTTCCAAAGGCATTTCCTTATAAAATACAAATAAATTTAGTGTTTGCTAGACCACATTATTATTGATTAAAAACAATGATAGAATTTAATTGTAAGGTAAGGTTGCTTTAGCCTTTTCATCGAATGAGCTTAAATGTAACTGCATATTAGAAATAAGTAATATATGTATAATGTTGATTCCTTTCCCTTAGAACGACGACTGAGTCCTTCTATGAAGAAAAGGCTGCTTGATTTGGTAATACCTACATTAAACTTATCTACATTCCATTTGTTATTCTCCATGCATATTGGATTAAAGGAATAACTGCTTGAATCACATTATCTCACCCCTGGAATAAATGTCCATAGGCTTAACATTGGGAACTCGTTTTCCATGCCCCTATGAGCATTGCAGTCAGTTCTCCATGGTCTATATCCTGTGTGTTGTCCATTCTTTTAGAGTGTACAGGGGTGAGAAAAATACAGAAAGCAACTCTTTTTGGTCAAAGAAGTCCTTCTCTAACTCGTTTGAATGCTATGTGATATATGCATCGATCATATCACTCCACATTAAACTTGTGGAGAACGAAGACTTTGACCAAAAATTGTTGGTTTCTTCTTTAGTACCACTGCATGAAACTTACCATTTTATTCATATATATGCCATAGTGGAAGTGCATTTATTGGCTGAATATTGACTTGTTTTCATATATATACACCCAGTGTATATATACGGATGCATGTTGGCTGTATTTCACACCCGGCGTATATGAGAGGAAATATCCTCTCCAAAGCCACCTCCTGCCCGTTTGTGTTGGTAGAAGTATAGGTGTCCACAATGGGAAAACCTCCCCCCGCTGCCCTCCCCACCCCAAACCCACCCCTGCCACCTCTCACCATGCTTATATACGCTGACAGATGAGGCGTATACACACGGGGAATAGGTTTACCTTGTATACGCCAGGCGCATTCATAAGTAAAATGATGGTGTTCGTGCAGTGTACTGATCACATTCATTGTTGCATAATATCGAGAGGCGTCACGAGTTTGAGTCTGAGTTTATTTATGCCATGCATTTTGTTGGATCCATAATTTCACAAGTCGAAGACGAGTGACATTACTGAGCCAACAAAATGAGTGGCATAAATAAGCTCAAACTCAAACCAGTGGCGTCTAGATTTTATCCTACCCCATTTCCATATTTTTTCAGTATCAGAAAGTAGTGGCATAAACAACACTTTATGTCACTACCCATGACATAAACAAATCCCATGTTAAGCCTATGGCATTTTTTATTAGGGGTAGGATAAAATGCATTCCCCACTTATTCACCTGGCAACCAACACCCCGTCTAAACTGAGCTACGATATAGGGCTTGGTCGGGTTAAATCACACACAGTATCCCTTTGTGTTCGCCTCCAACCGAGTAGTTTTATCCTATGTATACTTTAAAAGCAGATATACTTAATATGAAATATCCATTGCTAACATATTGACAAAGATACCACAATCTACGTTCAATATATTTTGACATAGTATACAGGAAAGGAAATAAGAAAATTGATAATTGGCTTTGAGGTTATGACATAACACACTCTCCAAGCAGTACGAAAGATCTGGTTGAAGAGTAATTAACTGGTCCCGCTACTGGGTCAATGTGGCCGCCTATCAAACCCAACCAGAGCTAATTTTGTGTAGCTCTGATTGCCAGTGTAAAGTAGCCTTTACACTGGCCTCTTTGAGGGTTTTTTCTAATTTTTTTTTTTTAAATTTAATAAACAACATTTCTAACCTAGGTTAGATCTTCCACTGTGTGTTACAATAACATCCAACAGTCGGGTACATCTTGTATTAAACATTGGAGAGTTTTTTAAAAAACAGTAAGATGAAAAAATTGAAATATCAAAATGGGTTGATAATGAAGGTAATGATGGGTATTGCGATAAGAACCTTATACAAAGAATTAAACTTACACAGAATACATGTATATCACTTCCTTTCTGAATACTTTGTAAGTATCACTCTGCTGTACTGTTATGTGAGGTCATGTGATCAATTTGCAAGAAGCTAGTAATGCCTGCCACACCTCCGGCTGTTTATCCGTAAAGCTGTCTACTTCGGACTCCTGTACTTTGTCTTACCTCCCAGTCTTCTTATATTTCAACCCACCTTTTCTTACTCATCATATTATGTTCTAAAATTAATGTTAATTGCATCTAGTTTACATAGATTGGGGCATGTATAGAGGTTGAAATTTATGAATATGAAACTAACAGTTTAGTAGGACTGAGGCCTAATGCCTCATTTCTTTCCATTTCAAGTAAACAAATTTAAGTCTCAGTAATATCATCTTGACCCTATTATCATATTAGATAAAAAGACTATTACATATTTTGATGATGTACATTGATGGAGTTCCTTTTATTTGACAGCTAGAGGCGAAGTAGACTTGACGTCATACCCGCTGGCCATGACCATGCCACTTGAATGGATAAATCCTTATTCAAAATTACCGCACAGAATGTCTCTTCAATTAAACACTTAATTGTAACTTTCATGTTAAAAAAATAAGTTGAAGTATCTTTGGATTATAGAAAAGTATTGTGAAGTATGTTTTTCCTGTATCAAAGGCATATCAGACAATTTACCTTAAAAAGTTAAACCCATGTCAGAATCCTGGAAATAGAATATCATGACCTTTGAGTTGCATCAGACACTTTGCTAATTTGGCTGGTTTTTGATTGGGAGATGAATGTTAGGACAACATTACAATAAATAAATAGACATTCTAAAGAGTAAAACACACCTTCTTCAAACTTTCACAGAAAGGAGTAAATGTAGAATACTGCAAATTTAAGTTGTAATCCTATATTTTACCATTCTTTTTATTGAAACAATTGAAAGAATATCTATTTGTCAGTAGATTCCGTAAATGGGCCGAATTGGGAAAGACTTTATTTTATATTAGAATGTATCATAAGGATCAAATTAGATATGACAATTGTCATCACCTGCGGATTGTAGGGTATGCCTTTAATGTCTTAGAAAAACATAACAAAGATAGACAGAATGATTGAAGTAGAACTATTAGTAGTACAATTTAAGCAATGCTTTGTTATGAAAAGAGATAATGATCATTCTCTATGAGACATTTCATTGAATAAAACTATGATATTTTTATGTAATAAAGTTGTGCACTGCAAGGAGAGAATTGACTTATTTTTATTGATAATTGTAATGAATGTGTTTTAGCTACAAATGTAGAAATTTTACTTTGAGCTAAAGAGATAACGGCTAAGACCCTATGGACAATGTGGAAATATAACATATAACCTTAATGTCAGACAATCCTTACACAACAGATTCTACTAATTACCCTCATTAGGCCTTGCCTTTACTACATTTCAAGCCTAGCTACAGACAGACTGTTGGATTCATGTCATACCAACATCAATATCACTTCATACAGGTTACTTCATACAGGATTTTTTTTTTTTTGGGGGGGGGGTACTTTTGTTAACTTTAACCCTTATAGAATACTCTCCTCTCTTGAGTAGGCCTAAGAAATTAGGGGCACTGTAGCCCGATAGGTGTTACAGTCTTATATTTGTACCAAGATATCACACCAGGGGGCGCCTGTGTTTCACGCCTTCCTACCTCACTTCCGCCTTCTCGGGCTTCATTCCCGCCAAAGCCATTGTACTACAAACAGCTTTGGTAGATTAATTCTTTTTATTTTTTTTTTTTTTTTTAATTTTCACTACTTAATAAATGGGGGTGTTCTTTATCACCTTTCAAATCCCATCTACTTGTTGTGTCATCCGTACGTATCCAATATGCCTGAAATCCAACAATAAACCTGGTTGGAGGGAAAAAAAACCTTATTGTGGGAAACCTGCAGGAAACGGGAAAGTAGGGTTCAGGTAGTTATTAGTCTAGTAGAAACCTCTGGATCGCCCCTCCACCATAGATCTACTGTCTGAAGAGAGTTGTACAGTGAGATAGCCAACGTCCGAAGACTATATATATTTTTTTTTTATATAAATCTTTATTTAACTTCTGTTTGGGTTAACAGTTCTTCCAGTGAATAAGGGCAGGTACATCAAAATTGTACATCATCAAGTCGAGAATAAAAGAAAAAAAAGAAAAATGATGTGAGTGTGTTAGTAATTTCTTCTGCAATTGATCAGCTATAATTAAGTTGTAATCTGTAGCAGTCTCAGTTCATTTTTGAAGATCTCCTTGCTTCCCGCCTTCTGCACATGTTGCGGGAGCAGGTTCCATAAAGCAATACCCCGGTGTAAAGGGCTTTTCTCATATGCGCTACTTTTACCAGTTCTCTCTGTAAACCGAATTTTACTGTCAGATCTTGTTTTTAGTTCCCTGTTGTCAATCAGTGTACTGTCTTTTGACATTTTATAAACTATAACTAATAATTGTTCTATACGCCTATCCCTCAACATCATAATTTGGTAATTCTCATGTAGTTGCACAGTGGATGTCCTTTCCTGCCATGATTTCAATACCATTCTGAGCGCCCAATTTTGTAGACGTTGGAGGCAATCTATATCTTTGTGATTAGCTGACTCAAAAAGGTACCCACAATATTCCATTTTCGGCCGTATTATGGTAGTGTAAATCTTGCTGGCAACAGATTTAGTTATTAAATGTCTATGTTTTCCTAGGTTTACATTTTTTATTACATCTTTTAGGTGTTTATTTAGATCTAAACTGTTATCAAGGTTAATTCCTAGGTATTTGTAGCTATTCACATAGGGTATATTGAATCCAGATATCGCAAACGAGGTTTACTCGAGAACCGCATCGTCTTTGGGTTTTTTTACGTTAACTGTTAAAGCATTCATCTCACACCACATTGACACCTTGTTTACACCTTCTATTAACTTTACTAATGTTTCATCTTGTTTTCTACCTGTTGTATAAATAACCAAGTCGTCTGCATATTGTATGGCCTCGCAATTTTGAATATTTTCCGTCATATCATTTACGTCAAAATTGAACAGTGTAGGGCCCAATACAGATCCTTGCGGAACACCAAACGGCAGATTAGTTGTTTTTGATTCCACATTATTAAAGAAAACTATTTGCGAATGCTCGGTGAGATAATTCTCTAACCAATTATATAAGGTGTCAGATAAGCCATATAAATGTTTTAACTTTGATAGCAGAATATCTCTTGGTAAACAATCAAAAGCCTTGCGTGCGTCAAAAAAGCAACATGCATATTATTTGGGATGATATCTGCGACCATTTTTGATACATTTTCCCTTCATCTTCTATGCAATACAGGTGTCTGTCATGCCTCAAATTATACATATTCTTGTTAATAAGAATCATTGTTGTGGAAACTTATGAAGGTTTGTCACAAGTGACCGACACCTTTACTCTGTACTACTGCTTAGTGTAACTCATATCACCTTGAGACATTTTATATTCTTAATTGTTGTCATACCTCATATTAGTGGAGTATGTATTTTTTATATTTTTTCCTTATATTCAATATTTATATATTTTTTCGTTTACAACTCGCTTTGAACAGCTCGTTCTGAACGAATTTATCAAAGACAGCTCAAAAAGCTAGCCTACTGCATGGAGTTGTCCCATTACATTAAGTCCATATAAGGAATAGAGTAGACCGAGTAGCCAATGACTGCATTTGCAGCAAACCCCGACCTTGACCCTGACCTCCTTACATGATATTTTCTAGCGCCTTGGGACGGCTCTACAGTCGAGAGTTTACCTACAATCTAATAGCCGACAACCACCCTCTCTATATTGGCACCATTACTATGGTTTCACATGGTACATGATTTGGTATAGATACTATATTCATAAGCTGCTTTATTATTCTTCATTGCAAGTTGCTTTCATAATAATCATAAATGCAGGTTTGCATGCAAATATATATATGTAGCGTAAATCTTTCACCTCCAATTTTTCATCTTGTCGATTCTCCAGTAATCATTGTGACTCCTAATTGAAGGAAATCCCATCTTTTGCTCCTCTCTAACATAGCATGCAGTGCACTATACTGAGTGCCTATTGTACTCAGTTTCCTAAGCATCTTGCTGCATTATAGTAGATAATAAAAATTTACTCAAGTAATTATTGGCAGACAGCATAAGCAACGTAGATACAGAAAATTGGGAATGCGATTATGTTAAAGTGGTGTTCCACTGCGCCGATCCTTATTCTCCACCCGTTCTTCTCCCAATCTCCACCCATTCTCCACCGGAGTTGGTCTTCTCCTAATCAGTTAAACTAAGCCATAGCTTCATCACAATTATGGAAAGCATAGACAAGATGGGTTGGTATTTGCATATCTCTTTTTGTGTACATTCTCCGTATCTTGATTGGCTCGACTGTAGAGATACCAAGTTCAGCATATAGTTTCTGGGCATCAGTGTTGTCTTCGGGAAGAATCGCCTCAATATAAGTCATCGGCTCACTTGCAACTTCATTCAGCAACATATAAACTAGAGCCTTGGCAACATCAGGGCCGTCACTGTAGAGCATCAAACGGTATTCTCCTTGGTACCCATATAAAGCACCCCAACCTTTCACTTCATCCTTATCGATAGCCACAAATCCATTGCGCCCATGATCCAAAACCCACTTGATGGTCTTTGCTCGATCCATAGGGTGAATTTTCTGGTCATATTCCATGACCTTTACAAAGTGATCATCATTGATGGAAGATAACATAGGAGACAATTCAGGAGGAGGTACATATTCTTTGTCGAGGAGAAGGTTCATAATGGGGATGTGGTAGGACAACATTATGAAGCTCAACAATTCAAAACCAATTGCCATGTACAATTCCTGCCGATTCAACACTGCATTTATCCCAATATTTCTGGTCCCGAGTGCTTTGAGACTCAGATTGCATACCTTTGTCCCAATTCCCCTTTGTCTGTAGGATTTCTTAGTGATATAATAGAATACACTTCCATTTGCATCATCCAGAGGCATGGTTGCACAGTGACCTGAAATAAGAGAGAACATGCTTTTAGCATTTCTAAGGTTCACAATATTTAGGAGAATACTTCAGGTACTTAATCAGATGCTGTAAAGAATGATGAATCAGAACATTGTCCAAGTGACAAGTGGAATGCCTCAGGGTCAATTAACCTTTTTTATTTCCAGTACACTTATACGCCCGGCGTATATATGTCGCGCAGAGGTTATTTCCTCTCATATACGCCAGGTGTGAAATACAGCCAAGACGCGTACATATTTAAGAGGAAGCCAAGCTGTATATCCCTCATACGCTGGCGCGAAATATGGATGTATATATATGAAAAAAAGTCAATTTACAGACGATACATGCACTTCCACGATGGCGTATATAGAAATAAACTGGTGGTTTTCGTGCAGTGTGAAAGGCAAGCTGCAACATAGCAAATGGAGGATAGCATTGGCCAAGGGCCAGACAAACTGTCAATGTTCTGTGCACTGCAGGAAAACTACCATTTTATTCATATACGCCATTGCGGAAGTGCATGTACTGGCTGAATATTGACTGGTTTTCATATATATACGCCCTGGGTTTATATATGGACGAGTCTTGGCTGTATTTCACAGAAGTATCCTCTCCCCCCGCTGCCTCTCGCCCGTTTGTGTTGGTAGAAGTATAGGTGTCCTCAGTGGGAAACCCTCCTCCCGCCACCTCTCAGTGAAGTCCTCTTCACTGGATGCTTATATCCACCTACAGATGAGGTGTCTATATACACGGGGAATAGGACGACCTTATATACGCAAAAGTCATACTTATATACGCCGGGCGCATTCATATGTAAAATGGTGGTTTTCATGCAGTGGTGGAGATTTTGTTTGTTCAAACCGACCGCGCTTTTCTATGCGTGAACTATGAAGAGAATACGGCCACTCAGATAGAAATCATGGTAATATTGTGTATTTTTCAATCCTCATGGTTAGACCTGGGACCTGTTTCACTAATTTCGTGACATGTCTGTGACAGACATGAAAAGCAGCACCAACAGTGCAAGCAAGAACGGACAAAATGAAGTCTAATGTCTAGTTCTTATGAAACCGGTCATACCATCTAGATGCCATCTAGACATGTCACAAAACTAGCGAAACAGGTCCCTGGTATAACCAACCATAGAAGTCTTCAACATTATTATATGGTTTGCTTTTGTCTTTTAGGGTTTTTATTACCCAGGGACCTGTTTCACTAGTTTCGTGACATGTCTGTGACACCATACAGACATTGGGGTTGTCTAGTTTCATCACAACACAAGTAGCTGCCCTTAGATAAAGACAGACCCCAAACATAGACAAATCTACAGTCATGGACCTGTTTCACTAGTTTCGTGACTAAAGTGTTAAATAGACATGAAAAGTGGCACCAACAGTGCAAGCAAGAACGGACAAAACGAAGTCTTATGTCTAGTTCTTATGAAACAGGCCACACCATCTAGACGCCATCTTGACATGTCACGAAACTAGTGAAACAGGTCCGTGGAGTAATAAAAATTGGATATTTTAAGGTATATAATAATGCAAAAACTGGGATACTGTGTCTGTACGTACAGCCACAGTAACCCTGTTTCCGTATAATACATCATATGTATCATGGAAATTCAGTATACATATTGAGCAACACAGATATTTACCATATTCAATAATACTCAAACAACAAAGGTTCTACATATACAAAAGGTACTTACTTATTATTTCCCCTTCTGAAGTTTCAGCAACAAAAAATCCTCCTGAACAAAGGTCAAACTGAAAGAGTAGATGATCCAAGTAGTTCTGCCATCCTACTTCTTTGGCCAGCTCTAATACTGCAGCCATATCTTCCCTCTTTGCTGGGCGCACTGTATACTCACAGGATTCAGACATATTTAATTCCCTCACCACACCTTACAAGTGATATGAGATTGTGTACCGCTGCTTAAAGATGTTAATTTGACCCAAACATGAACTCATTATCCACCCAAGCATGGACTAGACCTTCAAGTGATGAGAGTTGGTGTCCTATGTGCTGCTACCTGTACTGGTTAACCAGGTTACCGGGTCACTGCCGATTAACCTCCTGAGCCATGACAATAATCGATGGTTTTGTGGACAGGCGGCCGTAAACCAACAGAGGTTGACGCGTAGTAATTAAGGGAAACTAGTTAACCTAATTGGGACGGCTTATCGTACCGCGTTACTATCGGCAAAGAACCAATTCTATGTTCCCCCCCCTATCTCGATGTATAATTACCCCCAATAAATTCACTTTTAATTTAATCAGCTTTTCTGGTTTTCTGTGGATCCTATCAACACGATCATATCGGTAAAATTATCGCATGAGCTCGCAGAGCAAATGTGATAATTTACCGATAGTAACAAGGTACGATAAAGCTGTCCCAATTAGGTTAACAAGTTTCTCTTGTACTATACACCTCTAAATACCTTAAATACTTAAAAACTCACTAAAATATGGTGATGTCGAAGTGATAAACAAAGTCACCTATAGGCGGGCGGAAGTCACTTTCTGCTATGAATGTGTACTGTAATATTCATAGCCACAATTTTGTAAATAAAATTCAAACTCTTAGAAAGTTATTTTCTTTCCAAATATTAGTCTCATAAAATTATTAATTTTCTGTCTACTCTTTGTGTTCAGATATTGATTATTTATGATTTATCGGCACAGTATGGTGGTACGGCTCAACTACCACTTGGACAGCAGAGGTTGGTATTTGGAGTATTTTAAGGCACAGGTGTATAGTACTAGGTGAGCCCTAGCCACAAAGGATCCTTCTAGAAAACAGTAGAACTGAAAGAGTAGATATGCTAACCTTCTTCTTTGGCCAACTTTAACACCTCAGCCATGTCTTCCCTCTTTGCTGGGCGCACTCACAGGGTTCAGACATCTTTAGTCCTCTCACCACACCTCACAAGTGATAGGAGATTATATGCCGCTGTCCACAGAGTTTGACGGCAGTATAGACATTCAGTAGTGGGTTTGATTTGTTTGTTTGTTGGTTTGATTTAACGTCCAGTTAACCATTAGAGGTTCTCACCAGACTTACTCAAAGTTCTTTTACACCACATGGGTGGTGATCGAATCTATGTAATGAATTCAGATAGAAATCTCACCCCTACACATTTACCGAGGTGAGAGTTCTTTTAGTTCCCACACCACATAGACCTGGTATGAGAACGATTGGCTTTTGATATAGCAGTAAATCTACCACTGCTGGGAATCAAGGAGAAGAGTGGCTGCAGTGGGATCAGTATTGGGTACACTAGTTTTACGGCCATGGAGTATTAAGAGAAAACATGATTACTGAGCCCCTAGGGATAGCCGTTCAGGTCTTTTGATGCCATAAATAGGTCCCGAAGCCGGAGGCAGAAAATGGCATCCCTACAGGCTCAGTTACCACGCTTTCTTATTATTACATACCTAAATATTTAAAAAGACATTAATTTATATACTTATTTTATGTAGCTATTGACCTGCATCCTATGGCTACCCTCCTCGCTGTGATACAGTCCCTGCATCCTATGGCTACCCTCCTCGCTGGGATACAGTCCCTGCATCCTATGGCTACCCTCCTCACTGTGATACAGTCCTTGCATCCTATGGCTACTCTCCTCGCTGTGATACAGTCCCTGCATCCTATGGCTACCCTCCTCGCTGGTATACAGTACCTGCATCCTATGGCTACCTCGTCACTGTGATACAGTCCCTGCATCCTATGGCTACCCTCCTCGTTGGGATACAGTCCCTGCATCCTATGGCTACCCTCCTCATTGGGATACAGTCCCTGCATCCTATGGCTACCCTCCTCGCTGTGATACAGTCCCTGCATCCTATGGCTACCCTCCTCGCTGGGATACAGTCCCTGCATCCTATGGCTACCCTCCTCACTGTGATACAGTCCCTGCATCCTATGGCTACTCTCCTCGCTGTGATACAGTCCCTGCATCCTATGGCTACCCTCCTTGCTGGGATACAGTCCCTGCATCCTATGGCTACCCTCCTCGCTGTGATACAGTCCCTGCATCCTATGGCTACCCTCCTCGCTGGGATACAGTCCCTGCATCCTATGGCTACCCTCATCACTGTTATACAGTCCCTGCATCCTATGGCTACTCTCCTCGCTGTGATACAGTCCCTGCATCCTATGGCTACCCTCCTCGCTGGGATACAGTACCTGCATCCTATGGCTACCCTCGTCACTGTGATACAGTCCCTGCATCCTATGGCTACCCTCCTCATTGGGATACAGTCCCTGCATCCTGTGGCTACCCTCCTCGCTGTGATACAGTCCCTGCATCCTATGGCTACCCTCCTCGCTGTGATACAGTCCCTGCATCCTATGGCTACCCTCCTCACTGTGATACAGTCCCTGCATCCTATGGCTACTCTCCTCGCTGTGATACAGTCCCTGCATCCTATGGCTACCCTCCTTGCTGGGATACAGTCCCTGCATCCTATGGCTACCCTCGTCACTGTGATACAGTCCCTGCATCCTATGGCTACCCTCCTCGTTGGGATACAGTCCCTGCATCCTATGGCTACCCTCCTCGCTGTGATACAGTCCCTGTACCCTATGGCTACCCTCCTTGCTGTGATACAGTCCCTGCATCCTGTGGCTACCCTCCTCGCTGTGATACAGTCCCTGCATCCTATGGCTACCCTCCTCGCTGTGATACAGTCCCTGCATCCTACGGCTACCCTCCTCGTTGGGATACAGTCCCTGCATCCTATGGCTACCCTCCTCGCTGTGATACAGTCCCTGCATCCTATGGTTACCCTCCTCGCTGGGATACAGTCCCTGCATCCTATGGCTACTCACCTCGCTGGGATACAGTCCCTGCATCCTATGACTACCCTCCTCGCTGTGATACAGTCCCTGCATCCTATGGTTACCCTCCTCGCTGTGATACAGTCCCTGCATCCTATGGTACCCTCCTCGCTGTGATACAGTCCCTGTACCCTATGGCTACCCTCCTCGCTGTGATACAGTCCCTGCATCCTATGGCTACCCTCCTTGCTGTGATACAGTCCCTGCATCCTATGGCTACCCTCTTCACTGTGATACAGTCCCTGTATCCTATGGCTACCCTCTTCGCTGTGATACAGTCCCTGCATCCTATGGCTACCCTCTTCGCTGTGATACAGTCCCTGCATCCTATTGCTACCCTCCTCGCTGGGATACAGTCCCTGTACCCTATGGCTACCCTCCTCGCTGGGATACAGTCCCTGCATCCTATGTCTACTCACCTCGCTGGGATACAGGGACTGGTACAATTGGTAATGGTGTTGGTGTAATGGATTTCTGGCGCTTTTTGGCTCCAGTATTCCCTACACTCTCCGTACAGATCCTGGCTACTGGTTAGGATATCTGCTGGGAGATTGATACAGTCAGGAGCAGGTGAAGTTTATTGCTATGACAACACAGGCGGCCAGGGAACTGGAGGAGGGGTGGGGAGGGGTAGGAGGGGATGTGGGGTTACAGGGAGCGACTTGGGTCATAAACAGGAGATTCTGGTCAGAATGGACAAGTCTTTGATTCATGGAAGTCTTTGAGTCAGAGAAGGACACATACTACAATGAATTGTATTCCGATTTTCTTGAATGTTCATCATAATCAAAGACTTGAGCAAGTCTATGTGCAGCCATGTGAACTAGTGGCGCGCATGCGCTCACTCCTACAGGGGAGCAAAACATCCGGTTCTGGCATGGAGATTCCGACTTGATCTGCTAATTATGTATGCTGGTTCGGGTGGTATCCGCTAGGGGTCTCGGCAGAGATATACCCAGTACTATGGAGAAACCAACCAAGAGTTAGTCGTGTTGTTGTTTATCGCACGACAGCAAGATCAGCATCTTGCCGGAGTGCGATGAACAATAACACGACTAACTCGAGTTTGGTTTAGAATTTATCCTACCCCGCCCGTCTAAATTACTTCTACATTAACAAATGACATCATTTGTCAAGTGTATCCCACTAGAGCGATATTTTTCATCTTTCTGAACTCCAGACCGAATACAATGACCCAATGTTAAGCCTATGGAGTTTTTTATTAGGGGGAGGATAAATATTCTAGGATCATACATGACGATCCTTTTCTGCACCCTATAGAAGTGTTATCATTTAACTAGCGACTTCGTCGGGTCATAGTTGGTTCCCCCTAAACACACACATACACACATCCATATTAGCAGAGACGCTAAAAGTTTAATTTTATATGAGCAATTTTCACCAGATATCATGTACATACGCCCTCCAGAGGTTACTAAACTCCCTGTTATCGCGCCGGGTAAAGCAAAGTTCCGCTCCCGATAGACTTGGCACACTACGACAAAATGAATCACAGTTTTCTGATTTATAATTGGAGAAACTGAATATAATTTCGGATTCCCATGTAGAAATAGCTGAAATTTCCATTTCTGACATCAGAATTTCAATTTGAGGATCTCTGAAAACCGTTAAACTGCATTAATTCTGGGTTGCGGGTAAAGGGTCTATCACCATACAACGTCGGTAATCAGCGAAAACCGGAACTTGCAAACAGACTGGATTACGGGATACCTCAATAGGGTCTATATGCTCTGGCGCAGTTCCCAATCAACTGTCTTGAGACTCTACCTACCAGGTGGCGTGCTTAAAAAATGTCAGGTTGTATTATTTTGTGCGACACAGGTACTGCTTCTCGTAGACTGGTTCCCTGCCCATATGAATAAGGGGCAGGTAACGGGTTCCACAGGCATGGCCTTCAACCTTGGCTGGTGCCCGCCTGTGAATAGCGGATACCCCGGGAACCAGCCTAGTGGTTTGGCTGGTATCCACTTGTCATACACCTAATTCCGCCGAGCCCTCTAGCGGATGACCAGGGAACCAGGAGGCGTTACCAATAATGCAACACAAAAATGGAACCAGTTACCTGGCCTATAGTCTAACTAGGCCAGGCTTCCAGGCTATGCTTCTCTTAGCTTTCTCTCATACGCCATCCAGAGGTTCCTAAACTCCCCATTATCGCCCAGGGTAAATACAAGTTCCGCTCATGACTGACTGGGCACACCACGACCACATGAACTATAGTTTTCCCATATATGTCGGGAGAACCTGATTATAATTTTGGTTTAATACGTAGAAATAGCTGAAATTTCGATTTCTGATATCGGATTTCCAATTGGAATATTTATAAAAACCGTTAAACTGGATAAATGTGGGTTACAGTTCAAGAGTCTATCACCATTCAATGTCGGCAACCAGCGAACACTGGAACTTGTAAACAGACTGAATTATGGGATACCTCAATTGGCAAGGAGATTAGAAAACTACAGTTCTAAATCATCTTTTAAGTACAGCGAGAAATGAATCTAAGGATGGAAATATGTCTGAGTAGAGAAATCAAAAAGAGAATAGCAGGTTTGAGTTGATCACTACACGAGAATCTCACTCTCGTGGCCCTTCAGTCTCCACGCCTAGGTCTGGTTCACTCTGTCTCTATTTGCGGGAGCAACTCCAAGCGGATCCGATGAAATTCTAACGTTTTATATGTGGTAGGTAATAATAACTAAGTCTGTTCGCTAAGACAGTATTAGTCATCCATAAGGTTGTCCATGCGTGTTGATTAAAATTGACCCACATCGTCCCTGGGTTTCTATGGCTTACAGAAAATGGTCTACATGAACGATCTTAGATTAAGAAACGGGGCCCTGGCAGGAGCGTTTTTGCATGCCGAGATTACCTAACTCACTTTGTATAAACAAGCTAGTCTTTAGCAGTCAGCCACTCACCGTGTCCTACACTAAACCCTTGGACATTCAAGTCTGTACTGCTCTGCATAAAATGTAATGCAGTTGCTAAACAATGGGTTGGTCAATTTTTAAAGAGATATACTTCCAAAGTTTGTTTACACTTTGTTTCCACTTTGCATATGACCATATATGGCGAACTCTGTTTCCGTGTATAGGTTGTTTAAGAATATTACATCTGAACCTTAATATCAGAGAACTTACCTTATATGAGTCTGACCTCTTAGAGATGGTGTTGCCAGTTCTGGGACCTGTTTCACTAGTTTCGTGACATGTCTAGATGGCGTCTAGATGGTGTGTCCGGTTTCATAAGAATTAGACATTAGACTTCGTTTTGTTCGTTCTTACTTGCACTGTTGGTGCCGCTTTTCATGTCTGTCTAACACTTTTGTCACGAAACTAGTGAAACAGGTCCATGATGTGTAGATTTGTCTAATTCTTATGTTTGGGGTCTGTCTTTTCCTAAGGGCAGCTACTTGTGTTGTCACGAAACTAGACAACCCCAATGTCTGTATGGTGGCACAGACATGTCACGAAACTAGTGAAACAGGTTCATGATGTGTAGATTTGTCTAATTCTTATGTTTGGGGTCTGTCTTTTCCTAAGGGCAGCTACTTGTGTTGTTACAAAACTAGACAACCCCAATGTCTGTATGGTGGCACAGACATGTCACAAGACTAGTGAAACAGGTTCATGATGTGTAGATTTGTCTAATTCTTATGTTTGGGGTCTGTCTTTTCCTAAGGGCAGCTACTTGTGTTGTCACGAAACTAGACAACCCCAATGTCTGTATGGTGGCACAGACATGTCACAAGACTAGTGAAACAGGTCCCTGAAGAAGAAGATTAAGTCTGTCTGTTTGGGAGTAACCTCGCTGAAATCTTCATTTCGTACATTCGTACATTTTGCTCCTGTGGGTTTTAGATGTTTTGAATCGCAGGAGCTGCAATATCTCAACCTGGGACCTGTTTCAGTAGTCTTGTGACACTAGGCCTAGACAGACATCAGCAGTGGCACCAACAGTGCAAGCAACAGCGGAAAAAGACTAGCAAATATCGGAAGATCGAAGTGGCCAATCTTCTTCATATTTGGAACGATTATAGATTATATGTATCCCCTACTCATGTTAAAGTGTCATTGCTTAATTCCTATGAGAAGTGAGTGAAACTCCGTGTGTCATTGACTGCAATCTTGTGATCTGTCCGTATGGTGTCACAGACGCCATCTAGACATGTCACGAAACTACTGAAACAGGTCCCAGGACGCCATTGGGTCCGACAACGTTGGATGGACTTCGATAAAAGATTTCAGTCGTGACCGTCTGAGGTGGGCAGAAAACAATGGCTGAACAGGTCCGGTGGTTATTGACCTGCGTCTCCCGTAGACGGTCTATTACCTACCGATGCCCCCTCTTGCGGTATTCGACGTATTATAAAACCCTAACATTACATTATTTAGGCTACTCATAAACAAGCTAGTCTTTAGCAGTCGACAGGCCACTCATTGTGTCCTACATTAAACCCTTGGGGCCCCACATTGGTTGTGTATTAAAGAATATTACATCTGAACCTTAATATCAGAGAACATACCTTATATGAGACTGACCTCTTGGAGATGGTGTTGCCAGTTCAGATGCCCGGAACAGTATAGACAATGTGCTTGAAATGAATGAGTCCCAACATCAAGTTAACATGCTCTGAATCGACGACTGAATAGAGCTAAAGCTCGCACAACAGTTGTGGTTTTCCAGAGCCTCTTGTTTGAGCTCTGATCATCAACTTCATTTGACAGCATCCAGTTCCATCGACTGTTACTTGACACGACAGTGTACAAGGGACTTGAACATGGCTGTTTCATAGAGTAGAAGTTCCGACTTCTGTATCTCACTAAGGAAGTGTAGGAGAAGGAATGGCTTGTAGTGACCATATGGGTCAATATCTTATGTCTCCCTATTGTTCTCTTGAAGTGGGTGGTTGGCGTGTGCGACGGTCCGTGACGGCCACGAACACGGCCGTCGCGCCCCAGTGATCACATCTTTGCTCCCTTTGTGGGTGTGTTGCTGCCTATGTCCATGCCTCCCTGTTTGCCCACCTGCCTGCCTGCCTGCCTGCCTGCCTCCCTCCCTCCCTGCCTGCCTCCCTACCTGCCTGCCTGCCTGCCTCCCTGGCTGCCTCCCTGCCTCCCTCCCTCCCTCCTTCCCTCCCTGCCTCTCCCTCCCTCCCTCCCTCCCTGACTCCCTGCCTGCCTCCCTACCTGCCTCCCTCCCTGCCTGCCTCCCTCCCTGCCTGCCTGCCTCCCTGCCTGCCTGCCTGCCTGTCTGCCTGCCTCCCTCCCTGCCTGCCTGTCTGCCTGCCTCCCTCCCTCCCTCCCTGCCTGCCTCTCTCCCTGCCTGCCTGCCTGCCTCCCTCCCTCCCTCCCTACCTCCCTCCCTGCCTCCCTCCGTCCCTCCCTCCCTCCCTGCCTGCTTGCCTGCCTGTCTGCCCGCCTCCCTCCCTCCCTCCCTCCCTCCCTCCCTCCCTGCCTGCCTCCCTGCCTGCCTCCCTACCTGCCTGCCTGTCTGCCTCCCTGCCTGCCTGCCTGCCTGCCTGCCTGCCTCCCTCCCTCCCTCCCTCCCTCCCTGCCTGCCTGCCTGCCTGCCTGCCTGCCTCCCTCCCTCCCTCTCTCCCTCCCTGCCTCCCTCCCTGCCTCCCTCCCTGCCTGCCTCCCTGCCTGCCTCCCTGCCTGCCTGTCTGCCTGCCTCCCTCCCTGCCTGTCTGCCTGCCTGCCTCCCTACCTGCCTGCCTGTCTGCCTGCCTCCCTCCCTGCCTCCCTACCTGCCTACCTGCCTCCCTGCCTGCCTCCCTACCTCCCTGCCTGTCTGCCTGACTGCCGCCCTACCTGCCTACCTGCCTCCCTTCCTGCCCGCCTGCCTTCCTGCCTGCCTGCCTGCCTCCCTGTCTGCCTGCCTGCCTCCCTCCCTGCCTCCCTCCCTCCCTGCCTGCCTCCCTCCCTGCCTGCCTCCCTCCCTGCCTGCCTGCCTCCCTCCCTGCCTGTCTGCCTGCCTCCCTCCCTCCCTCCCTGCCTGCCTGCCTGCCTCCCTGCCTGCCTGCCTGTCTGCCTGCCTGCCTGCCTGCCTGCCTGCCTCCCTCCCTGCCTCCCTGCCTCCCTGCCTCCCTGCCTGTCTGTCTGCCTCCCTCCCTCCCTGCCTGCCAGTCTGCCTACCTGCCTACCTGCCTCCCTCCCTCCTTCCCTCCCTGCCCCTCCCTCCCTCCCTCCCTGCCTGCCTCCCTGCTTGCCTGTCTGCCTACCTGCCTGCCTGTCTGCCTGCCTCCCTCTGCCCTGACACTGACCTACTGATCAACCCAACAACCAACTGACCCACTGACCGTCCCACCAACCAACCCACCAAACGTCCGACCCACCAACGTACCAACCCACCGGTCGATTGATTGACCAATTGACCGACCAACCAATCGCCCAACCGACTGATTGTCTCACCAACCGATCGTCCCGCTGACTGATTGACCCACCGACCAACCCACTGACTGATTGATCAACTCATTCACTGATTGACCAACCAACCAATCGTCCCACTGACCAAAAGACCCACCAATCGATTGATCCACTGACCGATTGACCTACCAACAGATCGACCCTTCGACCCACCAACCCACTTACCGATTGACCCACTGACCAATAGACCCTCTAATAGATTGACCTACTGACCAATCGACCCACTGACCGATCAATCCACCGACCTTCCCAATGACCGATTGATCGACTGACCGACTGATCATCCCACAGACTGATTGTCTCACCAACCTATCGACCCACCGACCGATTGATCGACTCATTGACTGATTGACCAACTGACCCACTGACCGATCAACCCATTGACCGATCAACCCACCAACCTTCCCAATGACCGATCAATCAACTGACCGACCACCAACCAATCGACCCACTGACCGATCAACCTGTTGACTGATCGACCCACTGACATATTGACTCATCAACTGATCAACCCAATGACTGATCCATCCGCTGGCCGACTGACCAACCGACCAATCGACCTACCAACTGATCGACCCATCAACCCACTGACCGATTGACCCACTGACCCATAGACCCTCTGACAGATTGACCTACTGACTGATCAACCCACTGACCGATCAACCCACCGACCTTCCCACTGACCGATCAACCCATTGACCGATCAAACCACCAACCTTCCCAATGACCGATCAATCAACTGATCGACCACCAACCAGTCGACCTACTGACCGATCAACCCGCTGACTGATCCATCCACTGGCCGACTGACCAACCGACCAAGCGACCTACCAACTGATTGACCGATCGCCCCACCAACCAATTGACCAACCAACCCACTGACAGACTGACCTGTCGACTTGACTCACAAGCTAATCGACCCACTGCAGGGATGCCAGTGAGGTCTCAGAAAAAAACCTGAAATGTTAACACTCTATTTTACTTCCAATTTTAACTTTGATATTCTGATCATTTTACAGAAAAAATTAAATAGCAGTACAAATATAATATTTAGTTTTGTAATAAATGCAAATACTTAAAGACCTGAGAAAGTCTACTACAGATATGACCACCCTAACGCCACCACCACCACCAGCCTCCTGAGATTACAAGCAGCTCAAGTTTCATTAAGCTCCACTCACTCTCCAAACATAGTTCTTAGTTCAGGGGTTTCAGGGGTTTCACTTAACCTATGGCAGTCCACTATAGCGCCACTAAGTTCTCAGGGGAATTCCCCTGACTCTGCAAGGCCCTGGGACCCACAGGGTACCACTGGGTGCAGCCTGACACCAGCCACCGGGCATGGCTCCCACCACTGGCCGCCTATTTAGAGATAAACTACATTTCACAAGAATGAATGGTTATTTTCAGAATTGAGAAAAACACCTGAAAACCTGAGATTCCCTGAGAACTGGCATCCCTGCCACTGACCACTTGATCGACCCACCAACAGACTAACTCACCAACAGAACAATACATCTACCAGTCAACCCACAAAGCGATCGAGCAGCAGACCGATCGACCCACAGACCGATCAACCTACCAACCCAACAACCGATTGACCCACTGACTGATTGACCCACTGACCCAACGACCGATAGATACCATCCATCCCCTGACCCATTTATAGAGCTATGAGCTATTGCTTGGTTATTACTACGCGTTGAATACTCCTAATTTATAGCTGACGGAGATTTGGTGACTAGCAGTGACAATGTACACAAACTTTGAAATGAGGAGTCTGGGTCAATTCAGGTCTATATTTTCATTTAAAAGTAGAAAACACTAACTTGAGAGATATATTGTATATTATTTATGTGAGAATATATAGAATCAATCAAATACTTTTCTTTTTATCATTACAGATTCTTATTCTACATATGGCAAGTATAAAAAAAGAGATTCACCCCACTATATCACAGCATAACATATAGTTATTGTGGTGGTCGCCGCCTAGCCTTACGTCTGAAGGTCTACCTCTGGAACGCTAGTTCCCGGCGATATTCCACCCTATGTGCTATCACGTAGGTCGGTTTGGTTTTCTGAAAGTATGAGCTAACCTATTCACACACAACACAACCCCACGGCTTAAATAAACAGGCATGTTTATTCACTACTTCTCGAAGTGATCTCGGGAGATCACTTAAAGTACCCCAGCACTAGTGCCGGGTAACGCTGGAGAGGCTTATCTGAAAGACTTGCCTAACCACCAGGAAGATTCAGAGAACCCGCCTGCCAAGTGAGGGCCCAAGGGTCTGCTCCTGAAGAGAGACGTGTGAGGACAGCCTGTCGACCCAATGTGAACGCAGAGTATAGATACTCAGCGTTACGTAGCCCCGGCCCCCACCGCGCCACTTGCGTGTGCGACATTGCCCGGAATCACTACGCAGCGGGGATTGACTCTGTGCGCCACCTTCTGAGGAGCGGACAAAACACTGCTGGATCCCCGCCCCACTACATTATCATTAAGATTTGTGTTAAATGCATCATTTAACAAGTTACTCTTATTAACTAATCATATAAATACATTATTTTATAATGTTATTATAATGTGATGATACAGACAGTTACAATATGATATAAACTCTTGAAATGATAATTTTTTTAAAACAACAACCAAAGTGGTACCAGCAAAGAAGTACCCAAAATTAATATACTATTCTAGCTAAACTTCGTTTTAATCTAGGCACCCGTATGTCACTCCTGCCAGGGAGCTGTTTCAAAAGTCGAGTGAAGTCTATGGTTTTGAAACAGCTCCCTGGAGTTTTGGCTACGGATTTCACTCGGCTTCACCTCATGAAGTCACTATGCCAAACTCCAGTCGTCACATACGGGTGCTTAGATTAAAACTCATCCAGTTTAACGATAGTATGGCCGCGAAAACCCAAGAAATCATCCAAAAGCTTAGGTAAAAATATGACTATTTTAAGGTAGTAATCAATGAGGTTAGTGTCTGGAACTAAATGTCTTGCAGAAATATTTTAATTGCAATAGACTTGTTATTAATATTGTAGGTGGGTAATAAATACAATAACGACTGGTTTTGTATACGAGTGACCGTTATCTCCTCATAGTTGACGATGTGATATCCTCGCTAATCGCTCGGATATTGCTACGTGTCAACCCCTAGAAGATTACGGCCACTCGTACACAAAACTAGTCGTTATTGCGTTATCGTCTTCGGTCTCAGAACAATTAATCCATTGTGGGTTGTGTATCCAGTGCACACCTTCTTTCTGGGTACTCTGAATCACCGAACAATCCGCGGCCATTTTGTGCATTGATCCTTGTATTTGCTCAACGTATCACTAGGTTATCAAATACACCTGCGCGGAAGACACGGCCGGATGTATCTAAGACTCCACGCGCATGCGCATATACACTGCACAAGCGCAGTAGGACGGCCCAGCACATTTCCGCCATGTTGCGCGTCTACTTCCCGCACTTTGTGTGGCTCGTAAACTTCATTTCCGTTTCTGGTAGCGAAACGCCGCAAAGCAGACGACTTCCGGAGACTTCGCTGGTTGCCGGCTTCCGGGTGCGGTGGGAGAAGTGCACGCCGGTAGATAGCGGCGTGGTGCTGAGAACGGCGAATCGTCGGTCGGCGATCTCGTGTGCGCGGGACTGCTCTCTGACTACGGAGTGCGCAGGCGCCAACTTCGGGATGAAGACGCAGACCTGCGTCCTACTCTCCACTCACAGTACGTCACTCTCCACTCTCCTCTCTGTGTTTTCATACCATTTCTCTATAGTATCCTACTCTCCACTCACAGTACGTCACTCTCTACTCTCCTCTCTGTGTTTTCATACCATTTCTCTATCACTGCACGAACACCATCAGTTTACATATGAATGCGCCCGGCGTATATAAGTAAGTATTTTGCGTATACAAGGTCTTCCTCTTCCTGTGTGTATACACCTCATCTGTAGGTGTATATAATCATTCAGTGAACAGGGCTTCATTGAGAGCGTGGCGGGGGGTGGCGGGTGGGGGGGGCGGGAGGGCTTCCTACTGAGGACACTGTAATTCTACCAACACAAAGCGGCGGAAGGGGGTGGGGGCACAGGGTAGTTCCTCTCATATACGCCCAATGTGAAATACAGCCAAGACGCGTCCGTAGATAAGGCCTGGGCGTATATATATGAAAACAAGTCATTAATCAGCGAATACATGCACTTACGCGATGGCGTATATGAATAAAATGGTGGTTTTTGTGCAGTGTATAATATCCTACTTTCCACTTACAGTATGTCGATCTCCACTCCTCTCTCTGTGTTTTCATACCTTTTCTCTATAGTATCCTACTTTGCACAAATAGTATGTAATCTACACTCCTCTCTCTCTCTGGGTCTTCTCAATATCGCTCTGCTTTCCTTGCGTAGTATGTAATCTACACTCCGCTATCTGTGTGTCCTCATACCATTTCTCTATAGCATTCCGCTCTCCACAAATAGTATGTTATGTCCATTCCTCTCTCTCTCTGTGACCTCATAGACCCTCCAGAGGTTACTAAACTCCCTATTATCGCCCCGGGTAAATAAAGGTTCCGCTCCTGACGTTGAATCGTCGGTCGGCGATCTCGTGTGCACGGGACTGCTCTGTGACTACGGAGTGCGCAGGCGCCAACTTCAAGGTGAAGACGCGGACCTGCGTTCTACTCTCAGTATGTCACTCTCCAATCTTCTCTCTGGGTTATCATACCATTTCTCTATAGTAGCCTGCTCTCCACTCACAGAACGTCAATCTCCACTTGTCTCTGTGTTTTCATACCGTTTCTATTTAGTGTCCTGCTCTGCACAAATAGTATGTAATCGCACTGCGCCCGTAGTAAATATTCAGGCGCACTGTGACCATTGGGTCAAATGGTACATTTAATAAGTACATAAAAGGCGGTTTTTTTAATATTTAGGTATGTAATAATAAGAAAACGTAGTGACTGAGCCAGAAGGGATGCCATTCTCGGCCTTTTTATACCATAAATACGTCCCTCCGCCCGCCTCGAACAGCCATCACTTGTAGTACATGCTGACACAAGTAATTTTGTTATCAGACCAGTCTACAGTAGTCAATACAGTGTATAATCAATAATATTGATGATAATGATAATAATAATTATGATAATTGTATCAATTATGGTGATGAAGATAATAATACAGTGTATGATTAATAGTATTAATGACCCACTGGAGCTAGATATCTTTGGATCCTAGGCTAGTGAAGCAGTTGGAAAAATGGCATATTGGCTGGGTGCAAGTGGGTTACTATCGTAAAACTGGATGAGTTTCAATCTTAGCCACCGTATGCCATGACTGGAGTTTGGCAAAGTGACTTCATGAGGCGAAGTCGAGTGGAGTCCGGAGTCAAAACTCCAGGAGTGGAATGTGGTTGCCAAGATTAAAACGAATCAGGTTTTGATTTTATCCTACCCTGTCTCCTCGATTTTGGAATATCAAGTGATAATAATTCTGTATGCCACTAGTGGCATATAAGACTCCGTATGCCAGTCAGCGTGGCATACGGAATCTCAATGCTAAGCCTATGGGATTTTATATTAGGGGTGGGATAAAGAGAAAGATCCATAGACTGAACATATAGACCCAAAAACCTTTTGATTCGTATTTATTTATACTTTGACGATCATTCATCTATGATGAACATACCATTTTCTCCTAGTTTTCAGACAGGAATCATGGATTCTCATAGTCCGTTTACAGACCGCACCACCTAAAGCTTACGGTCCATAAGGGTCTAACAGAGCACGGCTCCCATTTGCCAGTTCCCTCTGCCTGATGGGAGAAAGGAATTTCGTGATTGGCTGTTCTAATTTTAGCGCCAACTCAAGCCACTTGTTACTGGTAAATCAGTCAGGGCAGTTTAGCACCAACAGAGGCAGGAATTCCTGTCACAAATTGGCAGCGCATTAAGCCGGAGACACACCAAGCGAGAAAGTCAGCGATTTCTGGAATTGCCAACACAAAATGGCTTGTTTATAAGCTGTCGTTTCATATTTCCCTTGATTATTGCTTCTATATTACCGGTGGGAGATGTTTTCTCAGATAAATGCTATTTTGTATTGGCGATTCCAGAGATCGCCACCTTGACTCGCTTGGTGTGTCTCCGGCTCAATAGTCTTAGTCTGAGCCTGTGTGCCTTGGCCCTGGCGACAACAGACTGTGCTAGAGTCTAGGATTCTCTTAGTCTGAGCCTGTGTGCCTTGGCCCTGGCGACAACAGACTGTACTAGAGTCTAGGATTCTCTTAGTCTGAGCCTGTGTGCCTTGGCCCTGGCGACAACAGACTGTACTAGAGTCTAGGATTCTCTTAGTCTGAGCCTGTGTGCCTTGGCCCTGGCGACAACAGACTGTACTAGAGTCTAGGATTCTCTTAGTCTGAGCCTGTGTGCCTTGGCCCTGGCGACAATAGACTGTGCTAGAGTCTAGGATTCTCGGTGAGATTGATTTATTGTGGATTATTTTACCCGCAGTTCTCACCAATATTGATCATTGTGCACTGACCTACGATGTCAACTGGAGGTTTATCTACGGAAAGACTGTCACCTTCAAGAAAGGTGGGTCCCTGCATTCATCTGTCTGCGAAGCTTCTTTTTTTCTATTTCGAGTAAATTGATTTTTAAACAATGTTGTTTTGTCACGGGGTTTTGCTGGATTCGAGCTCCCTTCCCACCACGTAGATTTTTTAACAATATTCAATATATATTAAAAAAAATGTTTAGGAAATAATCTTTTATCCTAAGGCCACTCAAAAAAAAACTTGTTTCTCATCACCAAGCCACAAAAATATGACGAGGGTGCTTTTTTTTTTTTTTTTTTTTTTGCTATATCTAAGATGGCAGACATACAGTAAAACCCCACATAAGCGGACACCCTCCGATCCGGGCCAAAGTGGCTGCTTACGCGGGGTGTCTGCTTATGCGGGGTTTCCAGATTTTTACTAGCTATACATTTAATGCATCCCTGACATCAGGAGCTTTAATTTGATACTAAATATACATACCTTTCATAATTTCTATCAAGGTTCATCTATTTTTTTTTTTTAAAGAAGAAAAAATCTTCTAAAATCGTTTTTTCTCATGCGCGCAGTGATGAGAAACAAGTTGGTTTGACCAATCATTAATCTTATTATCCTTTTCACCCGAAATCATTACCCTGGTGTTGCATCTATATTCTGTGAAAATGTCATGATTATATATCCAATAATCCCTATTTTATTCCACAAAAACGAAATTTTGCAAATTTAAGAAAATGATGCCTTTTGCCATCACCCGCCTCAGCATAGCTGATGCCATATGGCATCTTCCCACCCCAGCATGCGTGATGTCTTATGGCATCACCCGCCGTGAATGGGTTAACCTGTGTTTGTCCGTGTTTTGCTGTATTTGATTGTGTTTCAGGGGGCTGTTTCAAAAGCCTAGACATCACTCGACTGTTGAAACAGCTCCCTGTTTCACTGTGTTTGATTGTATTTGACTTTGCTCAACCATCTTTCTTTGTGTTTGACTGTGTCTGATCATGTTTGATTGTCATGCCCGCCTGGCGTCCACCTACTACGATATGGCTCCGATATGGTCTACGATGCACCTCCTGATAAAAAATCAAAATTGCGTCAGAAATTCACTATTATCGTGGCAGTTGACCAAGTTTCTGCGATGAGGCACCAAAATACCCTTACAATGCATGGTGGATTGGCATGTCTAGACATATGTCTAGATTTTGCACCTTCCCGATATGTCTCCAATATTTGCTTTCTGTGTCGGTGCAATATTGGTAGGTCTAAATTTCTATCGTAGTAGGTGGACGCCAGGCCTTACTTTGTTTCACTGTGCTAGACCATGTCTGACCATGTTTGCTTGGGTCAGGCTGGCTGGGACTGGAGGCTGGGCAGAATGAGCGGTCGGGACGCGCCATCGTGTGGCTGAATGGACAATGGGGCACGCTGTGTGATGCATCCTTTGGTAACACGGGCTGGCCACGGTCCTTCTGTCGCGACCTCGGCTTCAAGAAAGCTCGGGCAAGATATGCGCGGGTCACGACAGCCGGCATGGGACATGGACACATCGCCTGGCACTCGCCTGTGTGTGGTGGCAACGGTGACCTCCACATGTGTATTGGCCAAACAGATAACATCATCTGCAGCCATGACCTTGATGTGGCGCTGGAGTGCAAACCTTGACCTTGACCTTCCAATGACCTCCTGACCTCCCTGTGTCATTCCTATTGTAAGAAATGAACTGCACTCATCTGTGGCCATTTGACAAGAGATTTATTCAAGATGGTGGATTTCGCACTTCCTTATCTATTGAAATAGGCTCAAGAGTTACATCCTCCTTGTTCTAGTTATATAAGCTATATATGGTTTCACGCAGTGGTATGTAAACAGAGGTGACGCCTGTGGAAAGCCCATAAGACAGCGATATTTTCCACAGATTCTCCCCGATCCGATCACCGATTATGATTGGGAACAAGAATGTCGCTGTCTTATACCCTTTGCCGAACACACATCTCCACTTTATGACCTTGTACAGCGACCCGATTGAAATCAAAGAGAGCCGCCAGGACCCGAGCCGGATGAGCCACGGGCCGCTGGTGTGGATTCATAGAAAATAATTCAAAGTTTGATAACTTTGGATCCAATCAGATTCATTATCACCTCTGTCTCCCCTACAAATTGGTATAAGGCACTTGTAAATCGGACAAGGGGATAGGTAGCATCGATGTTCAAATGGCCTTCTCAGAATTGGGAACAGTCGGTGAAGTGCGTACAGCGAACCGATTATGGTCGGGCAGAGTCGGTCATTACCCCCACGCTAGTAATGCCAGACTCGATTAAAATCGGATCTGTGAAGTGCGTACAGCGACCCAATTTTGTCCGACCCAACGGATTCGTCGGGCACAGGTGTGATCGGGCACAATGGTCGGGTCGCTGTCTTATAGGCTTAAGTCGGCTCCGCAGCTCACTGCTCTAAATCAGGGATTAATTACGAGAAAGAGCACCAATCTAGGACAGGCAGACGTATCAGTGGCGTCAGAATAGGGGGGGGGGGGGCAGGGGGGGCGACCAGAAGCAGCATAAAGAAAACAGACCTAACCTAGCTAGAGTGTAATATGAATAACACCATCACAAAAAAATATCAGAGAAATGAACAGTCAAGAAAACGAATGGAAGCTCAAGAAAAGGAAATTAGAATTGAAAGAAAGAATGAGACTTATGGAGGAAGAACACAAAGCGTGGAAAGCAGGTAGTGCGAACGACACCTCTCAAGGGACAGAAGGGGGTCTAAAACTATGCTACTATAGCAAGGGATAATTCCAAAACATTCAAAGAGTTAAATGAAGATCGATACAAAGTGTTCATAATTGGTATCCCGGAAAACTCAAAAGAAGATCTAAACACTATAGTGTGTGGGAACTCTTCTGGCATAAATCGGTACCCCGATTTATGTCAATCGGTACCCCGATTTTATCCAAAAATAAAAAGAATCGGCAATCGGGACCCCGATTTTATCCCCAAAGAAATTCTGAACACTATAGTGTAGAGATATAAGCGTTTCACTAAAATGGGATTCACATGGTGGGATCCATGTACCTCACAAAGTGTTTGTCTGAGACAAATCCTGTTGAGATTTGGTACTGGAACACAATCTCCTCGTGTGAATGATAGGGTTCCATTTTGCTGAGATAAATCTTTTCCCTTGCAATTGTCGGCGACAATCACCCCTAACAAGGAACAGAATCTCATGAGATTTTGACTTTAACCAGGTTTAAAATCTACCATGTAACTGCCCTAGCCAATAGGAGGCCAGCAAGCATGATTACATGTTTGTAACACCCTTCACATCAAGGGTAATTGAGTTCCAAGGTGAGTGTTCACTGTGACTATGTTTGAGATTATGTACCAGGTGTGTCCTCCCATGTGAATCAAATTCGCCATTTTTCCTTGAGACTGATAAATGTACTTAGCCATGAGAATTTTCTACCAAAAGAGAATTGTCTGAGACTAGAGAAAAGGTGTGAAGTACACCAGTCTCAGGTACATGAGTCTCTTCGTGTGAATCCCACTTTATGCCGGGAAATGTCATTGAAGTGTACAGGGTGGGTAAACAATCCAAACTGAATAACAATAGACCATGACCTATAATGGCCCGAATTATTGTTTGTTTGGTTTGATTTTACGTCCAGTCAACCATTATAGGTCCTTTCCAGACTTTCTCAAGGTTCTTTTACACCACTAGGGTGGTGATCGAATCTATGTGATGAATTCAGGTAGAAATCTCACTTCGGTAAATGTGTAGGGGTGAGATTTCTACCTAAATTCATTACATAGATTCGATCACCACCCTCGTTGTGTAAAAGAACCTTGAGAAAGTCTGGATAGAAGGAGATACATATTGCTAATGGGCATAACTCGGAGTCTCAATCATTTATCGGAATTAGACAAAGAAAATATGGAAAATGAAAATCGTAGGGTGACAAGAAATGTGGGAAAAGA
This sequence comes from Alentia gelatinosa, assembly GCA_950022655.1. NCBI lineage: Eukaryota > Metazoa > Annelida > Polychaeta > Phyllodocida > Polynoidae > Alentia > Alentia gelatinosa. The sequence goes on along the minus strand of OX465593.1, from coordinate 35,989,488 downwards.
CAACCTATTTATCCCTTTTCCCAAAAAGGAGAAATTTAGGAGGTCTCCGATGTATGCAAGTCTGAAAATATAGAACGAGTTATCAGGGGGCTTACAAAATACGGAGTCAAAGGAAATGTTCAAAAAAGGAGTTCATGCCTTGCTGATAAAGAATTGATGTAATTACCTACTATATCTAAAACGGTAGAATTTCGTCAAATCTGTTTGGAGATCTACCCGCACATAGGGACATAGTGAACTAAATCTAGGCGTGGAGACTGAAGGGCCACGAGAGTGAGATTCTCGTATGTGGTGGAATTCGAACCTGCTCCTCTTTTTTCTAGCTCGATATGCAGGCATGCTTTTTCTCTTAAGATTCAATTCAAGCCATGCCGAAATCAAAGTTTAGTATTGTAGTTTTCTGCTTTAGTTTTCTCGTGAGAAATCAATGAGATACCAACTTTCGCTGGTAGCCCTTTCAAAACTCCGCTGATTCCCCCCACCCACCAGCAGCTTAAGTATTTGGCCCAGTTATAGCATCGGTCTTTGTGGAGCAATTGGAAGGGCCTCCGGCTTGGGATGCGGCCATCGGGCGTTCGAACCCCGCTATCGGTAGTTCATTTTTTCTTTTTTCATACTCGGACTCGACGAAGTCGCTAGTACATAACCAAAAAGCCAGATAATGGAGTTCTTATATAGTATAATTGGGGTAATGGGGTTGTGTGACATAAACTAAACGAAGAGTTAGGTGATGAAAAAATGTTGAATTTTTATATAGTCCTGTAGCACTAATCATCCTGTTCAGTCAAAATTTACACCTATGATGTTTGATCTCAGTAAGGGCCTAGGATCAAATATCTGTTCATCACTATGTAAATTTGTTACATTGTACACCGAACTTTATGTTTCGCTTGGAAGAGCGATTGTAATGATCGAATGTGAAATAAAAAAAATATAAAAAAATAAGCTCAATGTCTTTGACATGATCTTATGTTCACATATGAAGTGGCTTTATAATACAGTATACTTTATGATAAGTGCAATCTTTCAGTTGCTGGTAAAATATATATGCTCTAGCAATAAATTTGGTGATCTTATATTACTGGTTGACCAGGCAAAAGCGGTTTAAGATCTTCTGGGATCATATGAATGCGCCCGGCGTATATAGGTATGCTTTTGCGTATACAAGGTCGTCCTATTCCCGGTGTGTATACGCCTTACCTGTAGGCGTATACCACTATCCAATAGTCCTGATCTCTGCCACTTGGGGACACCACTGTTAGCATATTTCATTTGCCATTAGTCATCAAGTCCTTGGTATATGGAAAATCCAATTTTATATTGTCAATTTATTTTATAAAACCTTTATAAAACCTGATTGAGTATAAATTGATTAATTACACATAATAAACCCTGCATTATGTTGGGTTTTTTTTACTGTTTTTCTAATAGATTTTACTTTAAAACACCATTTCTATGTGTGGTCAGTGTAGGTCCAGTATATAATGGCCCCATTCAAGCTCATAGTTGACTATTGAAATCATCTTACCCCAGGCTATACCCGGCCGACCCTGGCCCCTGCCGCTGCCCCTGCCGCTGCCCCCGCCACTGACCCCGCCGCTGACCCCGCCGCTGACCCCGCCCTGCCGCTGCCCCCGCCTCTGACCCCGCCGCTGACCCCGCCGCTGACCCCGCCGCTGACCCCGCCACTGACCCCGCCGCTGACCCCGCCGCTGACCCCGCCGCTGACCCCGCCGCTGCCCCTGCCGCTGCCCCCGCCGCTGACCCCGCCGCTGACCCCGCCGCTGACCCCGCCGCTGCCCCCGCCACTGACCCCGCCGCTGACCCCGCCGCTGACCCCGCCGCTGACCCCGCCGCTGCCCCTGCCGCTGCCCCCGCCGCTGACCCCGCCGCTGACCCCGCCGCTGACCCCGCCGCTGACCCCGCCGCTGACCCCGCCGCTGACCCCGCCGCTGACCCCGCCGCTGACCCCGCCGCTGACCCCGCCGCTGACCCCGCCGCTGACCCCGCCGCTGACCCCGCCGCTGACCCCGCCGCTGCCCCCGCCACTGACCCCGCCGCTTACCCCGCCGCTGCCCCCGCCACTGACCCCGCCGCTGACCCCGCCGCTGACCCCGCCGCTGCCCCCGCCACTGACCCCGCCGCTGACCCCGCCGCTGACCCCGCCGCTGACCCCGCCGCTGACCCCGCTGCTGACCCCGCCGCTGCCCCCAGGCCAATGACCCCGCCGCTGCCCCCAGGCAAATCTTTATAAATAAAACATTATCATAAAGCTGACACCTGGGCCTATCCATTGGTACATTATCATATACCTGTGTTATGACTAAGATTTCTAATCATAGATTGAATATCGGAATTATTAGGTAAAAAAAAGACACAAACATGTTACCTGCCTACTTTCACAGTGATTTAATGAAAAATCTATCACGATGACCCATAGAAATAAACATCCTATCTTATTAGTCATTTCGAGACGATTAAAATGATACCTATTTTGCCAGACAGTGATAGATATTTCCTGAGGCAATGGAATAATAATGCATCAGTTAGTTGTCAGGAAATTTGGGAATTTGAACTAACAGCCAATGAGGATTGACTTGTCTCGTTCTGGTCTGTCGTACATGCCAGGAGGGCCGCTCATGTCACTGTGTTGGTCTGCGATGGTCTGTGATTGACTGCATTTTGAATATGTTTGTGTTTAACTATGATTGTTCGTGTTTGAGGTTGATGGTGTTTGACCATGATTGACTGTACTTAACCGTGTTTCTTCATGTTTCTCTGTCTTTGACAGTCTTTGTCCATGTTTAACCTTGTTTCACTGCGGTTTACCATGTTTTCTTGGTTCAGGCTGGCTGGGACTGGAGGCCGGGCCGAATGAACGGTCCGGGCGTGCCATCATGCAGCTTGGCGGACAGTGGGGCACTATATGTGATGAGAGATTCAATCACCGCAGCTGGCCACAGTCCTTCTGCCGCGGACTCGGCTTCAACAAGGCCCAGGCGACCCACGCGCGGGACACGACAGCCGGCATCGGCAGGGGACACATTGCCTGGCACTCACCTGTGTGTGGTGGCATGAAAGACCTCTACACGTGCCTTGGCCAAACAGATGGCTCCATGAACTGCGGCCATGACCTTGACGTGGCGCTGGAGTGCATACCGTGACCTACTTCTGACCTTCTTTTGACCTCCCCATGACCTTTTTTTTTTTTGAAGAGTTTATTACAATTTCTTCCAATTGTACGTACAGATGTTCACAGGTTTTAGAGCACAACAAAATACATCTCAATGTGCATAGATGAGGGATAATGGTGGATGAAGTTATACATGCACGGATATTAAAGTGTATATTGTAATTGGTACCAACAGTAAGCTACCTCACAGCCAGATCATACTTTAGGGAAACTTGTTAACTTAATTGGGACGGCTCCTCGTACCGCGTTACTCCCAGTAAAATTATTGCATGAGCTTGCAAAGCGAATGCAATAATTTTACCGAGAGTAACAAGGTACGAGGAGCCGTCCCAATTAGGTTAACTAGTTTCACTTGTACTATACACCTCTAAATATTCGTAATTATTCAATAACTTACCAAAATAAGTCGGTGTCGAAAGCGGAAATCAAACTCGACTGGTAGTGCGGAAGTTATTTTCTGCTAGGCACTATGCGCATGTGCAATATTTACTCTCCAACCAGAGACTTGAACACAACTTTCTGCAGAACATCCGGGAGGTGACTGCTTGACCTCATTAACGGTTTTATCGAAGTATTCATAGCCACAATTTCGTAAATAAAATTCAAACTCTTAGAAAATTTTTTGCTTGGCAAATATTAGTCTCATAATATTATTTATAAATTTTCTGTATGACTTTTTTGTCCGGATATTGATTATTTATGATTTATTTTCATATTTCCATTATTACACATACTCGCTTTGCTATGTGTTGTAATATCACTTGGTACTTACTATTATTGTTGTTAGATTGTTGTAAATCGCTATACTAATCTTATTTGATCATTATGGTCCATATTTTTATGTTTACCCACAAATATCATATGTTTGTGTAATTACTTGCTTGCGATCGTCTTTGTTTACATTTTGTAACAACCGTTTACGCATGGCATCGCGGCATCGCGTCATAAATAGGTCAGTTGATTTTCTTAACCAATCAGATTGAGTATTCAAAGTGTGGTGGTACGGCGCCATACCACCGCAGTATGGTGGTACACCTTAACTACCACTTGCATAGCAGAAGTTGGTATTTGGAGTATTTTTAGGCATAGGTGTATAGTACTATAGGCCCCAATTACACACTTCGCACTATTTTGTCCCAACTTACGGTTCAAAACATATTTACTTCATTCAACTAAACCATAGAATTATTCTACATGTAAGTATTAACCGCCCTTTTAAAATCTTTTATATTCCTTGATGCTTGTGTCTCCGTTGATAAATTGTCCCACAATTTCACACCTCTATAGTAGGGCCCCTTTTCATAATCACTTGTTTTATGTGCTCGGTGGCCAAGTGGTAGGGGTGTTCGCCTCGAGCATGGGAGGTCGTGGGTTCAAACCCCGGTCAGGTCATACCAAAGACTTACACAAAAATGGTACCCACTGCCCATTCGGCTAACACCCGCCATTAGAATGAGGAGTAGGGGTCTAGGGCCCGAGTGGAAGAACGGCTACATAGCCGAATTCGGTGATTGTGTTGTAACACAATATCCCCTTAAAAATTGCTAAAAAAAAAAAAAAAGTCTTTTTACCTTAAATTTTACCTTAAACCTTCCCACTTCACTTCACGAACACAGTGAACTGCCAGTGGCTCCTTCCTGTTTCAGTGGAAGATCATAACAGGGGTGTTTTTATGCGCAGCTCCTAGATAGTTGTGCTTATATCAGTGTTGTTTATGAGTGGAAGCAAAAATTACCTTCAGCATAGGCGTCTATGGGAGCCCGAAAATTGATGCACATGTTTTTTGGAAAGGCAGCATTTCATCTCAAATCTTATCAATCTTCCATCCCTGCTGAGAGGCCTGTGCCTTCCCTGTGCCTTCCCTGTGCCTTCCCCTGCCTTTGATAATCTGGTGGAATCTCCACTGATATTTTTTCACACATGGTATTAGGTAATAGGGGCTGGTCTTGGTGGTCTTGGTGCACTCCTCTCATAAGATCTCACACTCTCTAGGTGGTAGATGATGCCATAAAGACCTTGAACTGCGGCCTCTCTTGGCTCTACATAGACTTGGTCAAGTCTTTTTTTCTTCTCATGTTTTATCAGGTCATAGATCCAAACATGACATTTGGTTTTCAATCCAGGCTAGATCACAACCAAAATATGTCAATTTAAAAGTGTTACAATCAAATTCAGGTTAAGAGAGTTATGAATTAAATAATCACACCATTACATTATCACCCAATACATAAATCCAGGAAGTAAGCCCTAAGAAATTGTATTATTTCCTAATACTAGCGATTTACTACCTCCGGTGCTTTATTTTGAAGAAATACCGCTGCTGAATGATTAACAGAAATCATGTTGTACTGGCTGTAGGGAAGATAGAACTGCAGGCCTAATAAAAGTCTAGATAAAATAAATGGAATAAAAAGAAAAGGATACAAGTACTGATGCTAGTCTAGGCTATACAGTCTCAGAATGGCAATGTTGCACTCTCCCAGCAGATCTTTTGTGGAAATAGAGTACAGGATCTCTGATAGGAGAGTGCAGGAATTGGAGGCGTTACCCATAGTGCACCATAAAAACGGAACCCGTTACCTGGCCTATAATGTCACTAGGCCAGGCTTCCAGGCTAAAGGCGGCCTCTGGATTTAAAGACAAATGCGGGTAGGTATCGAAGCGCCCCCTGTTTCTACTCAATATACACTGGTGTTGCCATCTGGTTTCATGAAAATGTAGCAGTTTCCCATGGACACCAATAGATAAGCACTTACCTTTTTCAGATGGCCTTCCCATAGAAATTAGTATAGTGACATAGTATTTTTTTAGCATTTCTCATTTGTCCATGTCCCCAACTATCATAATCCAGAATCTTTTGAAGATAGCAATAGAATATCAGTGTCATTTAGCAAGAAGGTCAAAATATTGCATTTTCCCATAGACACCAATAGTTAATCACCTACATTTTCAGTTGGCCTTCCCATAGACGTTAGCATGGTGATATGCCATTTTTTGCATTTTCTATTTGCTGATATATGAAACTTATATCATCCTGAGTTATTTGCCAAAATCAATAGAATTTAGAAATCACCCAACTACCAGCATTTGTCTTTAACCTGACCAGAGCTAACTTTGTATAGCTCTGGTCGCCAGTGTAACTCGCCTCATGACTAATTTCATGTATATGTTAATATTATCAATAATCATCCTATGCAAAGTATCATATCAATGATTAATAATTACATGTATCAATAAAATATATGTTCATATAAAAAATGTTCACCCAAAATCTGAGTGATTGTTTCATTTGCCATGAGTGCCATAAGTCCTTCATATATGGAAAATCCAATGTGTTACTATATACCCATGCCGTATATACTGTAAATACGCACCATTTACTATATACCCATGCCGTATATATGTAATTTTTATACGCACCGTTTACTATATACCCATGCCGTATATATGTAAATATGCACCGTTTACTATATACCCATGCCGTATATACTGTAAATACGCACCGTTTACTATATACCCATGCCGTATATACTGTAAATATGCACCGTTTACTATAAACCCATGCCGTATATATGTAAATACGCACCGTTTACTATATACCCATGCCGTATATATGTAAATACGCACCGTTTACTATATACCCATGCCGTATATATGTAAATATGCACCGTTTACTATATACCCATGCCGTATATATGTAAATACGCACCGTTTACTATATACCCATGCCGTATATATTGTAAATACGCACCGTTTACTATATACCCATGCCGTATATACTGTAAATACGCACCGTTTACTATATACCCATGCCGTATATATGTAAATACGCACCGTTTACTATATACCCATGCCGTATATATGTAAATACGCACCGTTTACTATATACCCATGCCGTATATACTGTAAATACGCACCATTTTGACATATATCGTAACTCGGCAGTACTTTAGTATACGGACCACTTGGCAGACAAGTTGGACTTGATGGTCTATACGTTGCTATGTGTAGTGAACATATTTGTTTGTTTGGTTTGATTTTACGTCCGGCCAACCATTATAGTTCCTTTCCAGACTTCCTCAAGGTTCTTTTACACCACTAGGGTGGTAACCGAATCTGTGTGATGAATTCAGGTAGAAATCTCACCCCTACACATTTACCGAGGTGAGAGTTCTTTTACTTCCCATACCACATAGACATAGTATGAGAAGGATGGCCTTTGTTATAGCAGTAAATCTACCAATGCTGGGGATGAAGGAGAATGGTGGTTGTACACCACACCACATAGACATGGTATGAGAAGGACTGGCCTTTGATATAGCAGTAAATCTACCAATGCTGGGGATGAAGGAGAAAGGTGGTTGTACACCACACCACATAGACATGGTATGAGAAGGATGGCCTTTGTTATAGCAGTAAATCTACCACTGCTGGGGGTGGGACTCGAACCCACAAAGTCTTACAACCTTGGGGTTACAAGTCCGGTGCTCTAACCACTGAGATAACTCCCGACCCCCAAGTGAACACGTCGGAATAAAGTAAAGCCATTGGTTGATAAGTGCTACACCTACCTGAAGACTCTGCAGGGCCTTCGAAACACTCCTGGCAACCTGTTTCCTAGAAAAACAAAGGAAAAAATTAATGTAGTACAGAAAACGATAATAACGATATAATCAAAAACACAGAACGGTATGCAATAATATTATATTAATTTAGAAATAACTCCAGCATAAATAGCCTGATTTTCATGTTCTTTGTCACATTTGTATTTTTTGCCCTGAAGAAGGAATGTGTGTTCCAAAACGTCGGCCAGTAATTTAAATACAGAAATTACAGCTGGGTCTTTGAAACCGTTTATCAGTCTCCATTGTCTATTTGCTAAGTTCTGGGGTTCATTGGAATTATCACTAATTTAGAAATTGTGCATTAGGTTTATAATACTGGTACGAAAATATCGGTTAGCGTACAGAACGAACTAGACTGGCTCCAGTCCCTGCCTCCTATGGCTACCCTCCTCGCCGGGATACAGGGACTGGTACAATCGGTAATGGTGTTGGATTTCTGGCGCTGTATAGCGCCAGTATTTCCAACACTCTCCATACAGATACCATGGCTACTGGTCAAATATCTGATTGGAGATTGATACCCACTCACTTTGATCTCAATCAGGTCACAGCCAGGAGTAGTCTAAATTTATTGCTATGACAACAGTGGCGGCCAGGGAACTGGAGGAGGGGAGGGGGAGGGGCAGGAGGAGGTAGAGGGTTACAGGGAGTGGCTTGGGGCCATAAACAGGAGATTCCGTTCGTAGTGGGCAAGTCTTTGATTCATGGGCCAGTCAGAGAAGGATACATACTTAAATGAACTTAATTCTGATTGTTATTAATCAATCACTGAATGTTCATAAATCAAAGACTTGAGCAAGTCTAGCTGAAAGTATATGTGAGCACTCTTACCTTTAATTGGAAAATGTATAGCGCGTGCAAGCAGCCTCTAATAAAGTCAACGTCAGTGAAATCTACAATGGCACTTTCTGGCTTACCTGTCGCCTTACACTTGGCCTTTGCTGAGTAAGCATATTTACAAGGCGCTTGATCCCGTGGCTTGTGGTTGAAGTCCCATTCAGAACAAGGAATTAGCCGTGCCATACTAAACTGTAGCCAGAGCAAACGATGGCGGTCCGTTCTAGTGAAAGTTCATGGAAGGATTGAGACTGGTGCCTAGTTTGGCAACTGGTGCCTCGCGTTGCCGTCCCACGACTGCACTTCTGCCCGCTAGGTGTCCTCTGCTTGCCATTTTGTCGACCGATCCTTGCGCCCCCTCGTGTGGAGCATATACACCAATATGCCTTTATTGGTCCCGTAATGTCCAGATAACCATCGTTTGTTGCATTTATTATTAATCTTTTTGATTGAATTAAACCCACTAGTTGCCATATTAAAGGGTATAAACATAGGGACTATTTCTTTGCTCTATAGCACAAAGGGGATATTTTCCCCGTATTCCATGGTTTTGAGGCCGTATATCATATAGATAGGAATCCTTAAATACCACGGTTATGGTATCTGACAGGTTTTATATAATGGGTTGTGGTTTACTGAGTCCCCGTACATTTTCAATGGTGTCTTTGTATAAGACGGATAATAAAGGATGTTCAAGATGTACACATTCATAATATGGATAATGAGGCCACTCAAAAAAAACTTGTTTCTCATCACCGCGCGCTTCAGAAAAAACTATTTTAGAAGATTTTTTTTTTTTTAAATAGATGAACCTTGATTGAAATTATAAAAGTTATGTGAATTTAATATCAAGTTAAAGCTCCTGATGTCAGGGATGCATTAAATGTATAGCCAGTAAAAATCTGGAAACCCCGCGTAAGCAGACACCCCGCGTAAGCAGCCACTTTGGCCCGGATCGGAGGGTGTCCGCTTATGCGGGGTTTTACTGTATGTCTGCCATCTTCGATATAGCAAATAAAAATTTTAAAAAGCGCCCTCATCATATTTTTCATGGCATGGTGATGAGAAACAAGGTTTTTTTTTTAGTGGCCTTAACCTAATTGGTACGGGTCCTCGTCCCGCGTTTCTCTCACTTAATTTGCCACATGAGCTCATAGTGCGAATGCCGTAAATTTAGCAAAAGAAACAAGGGACAAGGCCCAGTACTAATTAGGTTTACTACTTTCACTTGTACTTTACACCTCTAGATATTCATAAATATTCAATAACTTACCAAAAATAAGTCAACATCGAAGCGAAAATCAAACTAGACTCAGAGTGCGGAAGTCACTTTCTGCTATGAACAACGCGCATGCGTTATCATCACTACCGCAATATTTATTGCCATAATTTTGTAAATAAATTTCAAACTAATACAAATAATATCATTTGTGAATTTCCTGGGTGAGTTTTTCTGATACAAGTTGTCTGGCACATTGTAACACAAGGTATACTCTATTTACCGTAACAACATATACAAAGTAAATTATAAACAGTGGTATAATAATAATAATGTAATATTTAATGAAAATGGTAATTTATATCTGCATGAGACTGGTTAACCCAGATTACTTCTTATCCAGATTAAAGCTGTTCTTGAAGGTAACAAGATCTTGGGAAGTCTGACATTTCATATCTAGGGCATTCCACTGACGTGCTCCTCTAAGGCTCTACTTTGACCTAGACTGGTTCCCTGCCCATATGAATAAGGGGCAGGTAACGGGTTCCACAGGCATGACCTTCAACCTTGGCTGGTGCCCGCCTGTGACTAGGGGATACCCCAGGAACCAGCCTAGTGGTTTGGCTGGTATCCGCTTGTCATTCACCTAGTTCCACCGAGCCCTCTAGCGGACTACCGGGGAACCAGGAGGCGTTACCAATAATGCACTATAAAAATGGAACCCGTTACCTGGCCTATAGTCTAACTAGGCCAGGCTTCCAGGCTATACTTTGACCAAGCTCGGTGGCCAAGTGGGAGAGGTGTTCGCCTCAAGCAGGGGAGGTCGTGGGTTCAAACCCCGGTCGGGTCATACCAAAGACTAAGAGGGGACCCCCACCTACCATGATTCTGGTCCCGATAGGCCTTACGACTGCCTTCCCGACACCATACCGATTCTATCTTGAGGTAAGCAAAAATCGTGATAGGTGGAACAGGTTTCTGCGATGCCGTCTGCGATACCTCACGACAGGCTGCGATAGAAAACGTCAATCGTAGAGGTCCCGATTAAATCCAACATGTTGGAATTTACGTAGCCTGTCGTAGGGTATTGTGTGTGATTTATCGGGAAAATATCTCTTTCGGGTGAAATACTTAACTATGAAATTATGAAATTCTGGAATTAGGTAGGGCGCATATAGATGTATAATCGCTGTAAATCTGATATTATTTGAGGAAGTCTAAGTGTCTGAAAATAAGTTTCATAACAGAATTATGATTCTATCACAGTTATATTCTTCAATTTGATTGTTTTAGTGTCTGGAAAATAATATCATAATATGTTGTTAATACCTCTAAAAGAATATTCAGATTCATTAAATATTTCTAAAATTAAAATATATTTCAATATTAAAACTCTGCCTGAGATCTAAATTGGTACACCGATTGAATCGTGAGGCAATCGTGACCATGGTTAATGTTTTTGGTCCTCCAAAGGCATTTCTATGCTCTACGATTTCAAACCATGTCCACGATTTTAAACTATCGGGGACCTCCCGATAGGTCACGATTTGGCCATTTCAAATCGTAGCTATCGGGAAGTATGTCGTAGACCATCGTGGTAGGTGGGGGTCGGCTTTTACACAAAAATTGTACCCACTGCCCATTCGGTTTAACACCCGCCATCAGAATGAGGAGTAGGGGCAAGGGCCCGAATGGAAGAACAGCTCAATAGCCGAATTTGGTGATTGTACACACAATATTCCCTAATAAAAATTACTAAAAAGGAAAAAAAAGGAAAAAAAAAGGGCTATATAAAGCTTTTCAATGTTTCATAATATCATTGTTTTGGTCGATCGGGCCTGCACTTAGGTAGTACAAGCCTGCCTTGGATTATATATACCGACCTGTCCATTAGTGTATATGTAATATACAGAAAAACCCCACGTAAGCGGACACCCTCTATATGTAATATATATGCCCACATGTATTGGATGCCCAATACCTACACAATATTATTATATACCTATGTCCGAATGTCTATCATATACTGCCCGCTGCTAGGGGTGCAGTAATAATAGTGTTCGTGCCCGCTGTGAGTGCGACTTTGTATGTCATTAAAATGGCGTTTTTTACCAATTAAAGGTATATCTTCTTTTTTTTATCAAGACGTGTTTATTCCATATAAAGAATGAAAAAGGTATTAAGTGTTCACCATACAATTGGTGATCTTCCACACTTACACCAAGGGACAGTACATTAAACGGCACAATTATCGTAATAATAAGCAAACATCTACCCTAGCGCCATGCTTTGTTTATATGAATTAGTTCCTGTAAGGCCCATCAGGTGGCCGAAAAAGCTGTATTCTCCTAGGAGATTCCTGAGGTCTATATTCTACTCAGTAGCGATCTGTACGCTCCATAAGCTTAGCATGGAGACTCAGTACTAAGTGGTAATAAAGCCCAATACAGGCATGGACTGTTGTGAGAGTGTGGTAATAGGGGAAATGGATGAAGATTGGATATACATGTACACATAGCAACCCAGATGACGTCACAGCAAACAGGTCTGTAGCCACCACCTGGGTTCAGTATAAGGAGTCTATTTTCTGAAATATGATATACTATGTATTAGTGGTGCAATGAGTCAGGCTGCCATTAGTATATGGTGACACCAGTCCAGTAACCTTATACATCAATGCACTTACTTTGAATATTTAGGTAATCTACTCCACAAGAACCCATTCTTCCTGGCAAAATGAGTGACACATAAATGAACCCATACATCACTGAAAGCCACTCTTCTCTCTCTGGCACTGCAGTGATCGTTACTGCTGGCGGCTTCTTATTGAGAATCCTCTCGGACGGCCATCAATACACGCCATATGAGGAGTGACGAGGCTGACCACCAACATGCCGCTCCTTCACCTTTCCACCAGTCTGCTGCTGCTAATCTCCACTGAACTCAACGGGCTTCATGCTTCTTCAACCTTCATGAACTTTAAACGAACCTCCATAGACCTATCCGAGATACCGTACACGACACAGCGGCTGATACAGGGTCCCAGATGCAGCCTAGTGTCCTGTACGTTGCAGTGTAGTGAGGAAAATACCTGCCGGGGGTTTGGCTTCCAGAAACTAAGCCCTCAGTCCCAGTGTCTCCTCATCATGATCACTAACATACGTGGACTGGGGGCTCAAAGTCAGAAGGGATTTGTGTACTACCTTCCACCAGGTCAGTGCTTACTATATTTCTATACATGCTGACATGTATCAATACAACCATATACAAACTCACACATATTGACCTCACAATGCTTCTAAGACAACTTCTTATTTGCAAATTGCACTCAACTTTCATAAAAAAAGCTACATTTTTCAAAATTGAAACTTTTTCTTTCTTGTATTAATATTACCAATCACACATATTACACACAACAAGTGGCTGATAGATACCAGAATATATGCCATCTGGGCTAAAACCGACACTAGTACCTGGCCATAAGCGACTAGTTCTGCCATAGGCAAATGCCCTTGGAGGTTTAAATCCCAAGTATGATGTATACACACACAACACAACCCTTTTTTGGAAGATTGAATCCCACTTTCAGGTAAATTAAAAAGATGTCCAATATTTAATTTTCAGATCTTCCATCGGATTGTGCTGAGTTGACACATGCAGACTCGGGTCTTCAGCTACTAGACCTGGGTTCTGGTTCTCTGGCTGTATCGCAGTGTGATCAGGATATCGATGGTGGAGGCTGGTTGGTAAGTCTATACTGACAGCACATAAACCATGTACTATGTAACATGTAACATGAACATATAACTGTGTACATAACTAATGCACAGTTAGTACTCATGTTACTTTGCTATCAAGACCTGTCTGAATGTTTAAAAGCCAGCCTCTCAGGATGAGAGCACAGCAGCTGACCAAGCTCGGTGGCTAGGTGGTAGGGGTGTTCGCCGCAAGCATGGGAGATCAGGGGTTCAAATCTTGGTCGGGTCATACCAAAGACGTTCACAAAAATGGTACTCACTGCCCATTCGGTTTAACACCCGCCATTAGAATGAGGAGATGGGGCAGGGGCCGAAATGAAAGAATGGCTCTATAGCCAAATTCGGTGATTGTGAACACAAATATTCCCTAATAAAAATTCCACACAAAAAAAAGGGTAATAAAGTAAAAGTGTGATTACTTCACCTTCTCATTGCCTGTCTACTCCTTGTGTCTGTCCTCTTTAGAGCTTTATCTTAGAATAGTTATGAACTCATACTCAACAGGCTTGTGAGTACAGTAACTCATACTCAATGGTCGATAAAGAGATAAATATTTCCAGGCTAAGATAAAATCAGAGATATATCATTCTTTGGCCTGAGTCTCTATTTGCCATCTTGTTTGGAGCACTTCAGAATATTGACTCATCTATCTCCTTTTTCACAACATTTTCTTGACCATTCGTGTATGAAATGTGTGATCCTGCTATCAATAATCACTCTCTTGTGATTGTTCCAGAAAAAATCACTCACAATCATCATGACTTTGCAAAACAAATTATCGCTACACCTGAGACTGATCGCTCGTGTTGCGATCATTTGACTATGCAATGCCATGCCCTTGAAGACTCACTATCAAGGTGTTACTTCTTCATTGTCCCTGGCATCTGCTCTGGTGGCCAGTATGTAGATTGGCCGCTACCTGTCTCTACTCTGTTCCGACTAAGAGGTTCTTATGGTTCAGTCACATACGGAATCTGCGGTATGCACCTCAAACCAAGTAATTTTCATTTCTTGAATACCTATCTGGTACTTTTTCATTTTCAAGTTGATTTCAGTTAAAATGCGATAATCAATTTGACATTTGATGATGAAAATTTTTTTCCGACGACTACGGAGAAAACAACTCACACCCAACATCACCACCACAAGAGAATAACTCTGTACGACTAGGAAAAAGATTTGCGGAACACAATTATTTTCCTTCAATCACCCTGGCGACACATGGTATGACCCCGCCGGGACGGCACCAAACAAAATTATGTAAGCTTGGACAACAGAATTAGAACTCACCCTAATTCCGCTCTGTCCACACATAGCTCAAAAAGCCTGACGAGATCTAAGATTGAAACTGCTGATGTCGGAAGACTCGAAAACAAAAGAATCATCCGTTAAAATAAATTCCCCGACTGGTAGCACATAACTTTTGAAAGTAACAGTGCAAGAACCCAACTTCTGGAGGGTACAGTACCCAAACCAGACAGGGAACCAGTACAGTAATACCCCCACAGAGGGCAGCACTGTCACCAACCATACAGGTGAACAGGGTAAAGCCTGACAGACAAGTGTAGGGGAAACTGATTGGTGAATATAATTAACCACTAATCAGAAGGTCAGATCATAAACATATGACCACAAGAACCAATGGGAGACAAGCTTACTACTGGCTGTCACAGGTTTCGCAGCATAAAAAGCTGGCGAAACCCCGGTCGGGTCATTCATCAGCAGTCGCTAGCTCTGAGTGCCTCGTATTCTTCATCATTTGATGATATATAACCTTGTATTTATTGGTATTTTTTTATGAAACTTTTTTTTTTTTTTTTTCTATCACTGTTAGGTTTATGTAATAATACTTTTTCAACTTTTACCATGTGTAATACCACTAAGGTATTTCTTGTTATTCTCTTAACAAATGTATAGTGGGGTGGGAATCCAGCAGTGTTCGGACGTTCTACGGAAGGTGGCGCGGAGAGCTGATCCTTACTGTGTAGTGGTTCAGTGCAACACCGCACACGACAGTGGCACGGCGGAGACCGGGATTATGTAACGCTGGGTATATATACTGAGCGTTGACAGTAGGTCAACAGGCTGTCCCTGTGAGTCTCTTCCTTTGGAACGGAACCTTGGGCCCTCACTTGGCAGGTGGGTTCTCATAATTTTCCTGGTGGTTAGGCGAGTCTTTTAGATTAGCCTCTCCAGTGCTACCTGGCACACCGTGCTGGGGTACTGTACTTGATCCAGATCTTTCCGGGAAGTAATTGTTAATAAACATTCCTGTTTATTAAACTCGTGAGTTGTGTTGTGTGTGACTAGGTTCATGCAAACCTGCCGAAAACCGAACCGACCTACTTAATAGCTTGTACGGTGGGATCCTGCCTGGAACTATCGTTCCAGAAAGGGGTCTTTCATTCTGCTAGATAGGTGGCGACCACCACAAATGTATTACCACCAGGTATTGACTTTTTCATTACCGTCAAGTAAAAATATTTACCAACAAGTTATTTCTTATTTCCACTTATTGTAATAAAAGATACCAGAGAAAATTCAGATGTTTCATTTAACTGAACTCAATTTGGAAATGAATAATTACCAGACAGGTATTCAAAATGTTGGAAACTGCAATTTTATCAGAAATAACTCAGTGAAGGTATTTTTGTCAATGCGAAATTGATACATTGTATTTTGAGTATATATAACATTTTCTCGAAATCACATTGAACCTTGTTGTCTTCATTGAGGCAACTGCAGATCAAACACCACTGTTTAGTGCATATTTGTCAGAACCAATCACAGTAAATCTTCCACTAGTTAGTTCTCTTAAAACCCAGGTGTTCCTGCAGAGAGTGGATGGGTCGAAGGGCTTCTACCGTAGCTGGAGTCGGTACAAGGTTGGGTTCGGTGACTTGCTCACTGAGTTCTGGTGGGGAAACGACCATCTCCATCAGATGACGGCAGATGGAGACCATCAGCTGAGGGTGGAGCTGAGGGACAGCACGGGGCTGGAGTTCAACGTGCTCTACACCACCTTCAAGGTGGAGGATGAAGCCGCCAGGTACAAGCTCACTGTCAACGGCTTCCAAGGAAGCAACCCCCCAGGTACTGTATGGTAATAGAGTTTGCAATATCTGGCATATGCAAAGTGGTCTGGCACTTGAAAAGGGAGTGTAAACATACCTTGAGAGTATATCTATTTAGAAATTAGCAAACTAACTGTGTAGCCATTGCACAACATTTTATGCAGAACATTACAGGCTTGCATTTCCAAGTCCAAGAGCTCAGCATTTTTATTATCCATCGTATACAAAGTCCCCATTGAAAATGTACGGGGACTCTGTAAACCACTCGAGGTTGACGTGGTAATACACTCGCTAGCGCTCGTGTATTACTACGCGTCAACCTCTCGTGGTTTACGGCCGCCTGTCCACAAAACCATCGATTATTGTCTATGTATAACATTTGCAGCATGTGGTGTTGTATGAGATACATCACAGCCTTGGTGTATTCATTTGCACAGATACGCTGCTATAATTAGTTTGTTTATGCTCCCAAAATTTATACTCTGTTTTCAAGTATAATTGGGAAACAGGCTTACTGTGTCCTGTACATGATAAATATGATAAATGAAAATATGCCAAAGGCAGAGGTTCATGTGATCATCAGTTTTACCAAGTATTAATCACAGTATGACTGTTTTTCATATTGTTATAAACTTTATAATATCCTTTTCATACCCTTACTTCTGGCAGACTGGTTTTGCCACCTTGCCCTGTACAAACATGAGCTCAATAATTCAATTTCAGCCATTTGGTTTACATATTTTAGCAATAAGATTATAAGGCCATTCCCATAATATGGGCAGAAAATACCCCCCCCCCCCCCCGCCCATTAGGTAGAATGCCAAATACTCAATAGGGTGTTTAGTATGTCTCCTCAGGAGGTCACAAAATGTTTGCCAATCAGTGTCCAAGATTTAAAAGTTCCAGCACACTTCATCAACAAACGTTGGCTCGTCAAGCCGACACACCCGTCAGGTGGCCAAATTTATGACGAGCCGGTTTATGGGATTTTTTTGTTTTTTTTCATCAGCAACAACATCATTTCTGGATGAAGCAGATTGTCCACAGTGTAGGAGATACTAAAGAAGAAGCCATCAAGTTTTGGTCAAAGTCGTCGTTCTCCACGAGTTTGATGTGGAGTGATATGAACAAGGCGACACGTAACATTCAAAGGAGTTTGAGAACAGCTTCTTTGACCAAAACAAGTTGCTTTCTGTATTTATCTCACTCCTGTACACACCAAAAAATTGAACAATGTACAGGATATAGACCATGGAGAACAGACAATACTCGTAGGGGTATGGAGAACAAGTTCCCAATGTTAAGCCTATGGGACAAAAATACCAGGGGTGAGATAAATGGCTCGTTTGTAATCACATTTTACCATCAACATTTACATATACAGGATGAATGTATTAGTGTTGATGATATTTGACAACATACCTTGCCATTTTTTATTTCCATTCATACTGTGAGAAACTCTTTTTGTTTCACTTTTTCTAACCTCTGCATGTCTCCGTCCAGCCTGTCCCATAACTTGCTTCCTCTGTACAAGCTTCTTTGTTCTGGTGATGTTAAACTTATTTCCTTCGAGCTGCATGAGTGTCTCCTGTTTTGTTTTATCAACTCTGCATTTTGACAACATATTCATCTGTGCTAGCAGCTGAATTTTTGTTGTTGTAATCACAGCTTTGTTAGTTCATTTCAGCGAATGTGTTGAAATGCATTCACATTGGGAGTTTCCCCTCCTAAGATTACTATGTGCCTTCAAGACATGACATACTTCCTGGTAATACCAACATTTGTGAATTTCCTTCATAGAAATATTTTTATTTCCAGGAGATGCCATGAGTTATCACAATGACAACGAATTCTCCACATTCGACCAAGACAATGACAAAATTTCTTCTGGAGATCAAAACCCATGTGCAGAGACACTGTCTGGTGGATGGTGGTTCGACAGCTGCCATCACTTCCACCCTACTGGTATCTACGGCTCAACTGACTATGCAAAAGGTATAAATTGGTACCAGTGGCACGGGTATAACGTCTCTCTGAGCTATGTGAGACTGCTGATAAAGAGACGCAATTAAATCCCTCAGCAGCTTTCAGTGGCCTATCTAATAATCTCTGGACATAATGAAGCTGTGGCTTGTTGAATAACTTATGTCGACCGTGTACGGGGTACAGGGGAGACAGGGTACAAGAGGATATCATTGGTTAATATTCAAGCATGTTTGCCAAGACTGTCCTTCGTGACAAAATGATATCCATAAGTGTTGAATTAAGTTGATCCACATCATCCCTGGGTCTTGTTGGCTTACAGAAAAAGGTCTTCATGTATGACCCTAATTTGTTCAACAGGCCCCTGGCTCTGCTGTCTGTGATTCAAGAGAAAAAATTACCTTTTTTTTTTTTTTTCTAGCTCAACATGTTTACAGTAATTTTCAGTATAACAAATCTAACCTGTAAAGTTGTTTGGACACTCTGAAATAATGCAAAGTTACTGTATGTATTCCACTCTCTATGGATAAGTTGTTCCAGGCTGTTGTTTTCACTAGAACTGTCATTTCTCTTCTATGACCTGACATTTCCAATTTGAGTTTTATCAAACTTTGTTTACTGAGAGACAGTGATGATACCATAGTCTATTATTGATATACTTTTAGATTGATAAATGACTTTTAACTACCACATGTTTTTATGATCTAGATAGAACTGCCAACATGTAAACTATGAGCAGTTAGACCGATGGAGGGCAAAGAAAACCACATTGATATTGCAAGTGACTCTACTGAGGTGTATGTTAAACTATCAGAAGATGATACTGTGTAAAGTACTCGAGTGACAGTATGCCCTGTTAATGGAATGAAAAATATGAACTGGACGGGGAATCATATACATATATAATACTCCATGAGTTTGGATGTGCTGCAATCATCATCGTTTCTTGTCTATTTATTCTACCCCTAATATAAAATCCTATAGGCTTAACATTGAGTTTCTGTATGCCATGCTGACTGGCATATGGAGTTTTATATGCCACTAGTGGCATACAAAATTGTTATCATGTAATATTCCAAAATTGAGGAGATGGGGTAGGATAAAATCAAAACTTGATTCGTTTTAATCTTGGCCACCACATGCCACCAATGGAGTTTTAGCTCCAGACTTCACTAGGCTTCACCTCATGAAGTCATTATGCCAAACTCCAGTCGTGGCATACATTGACCAAGATTAAAACTCATAGAGTTTTATGATAATATACATATATAATACTCCATAAGTTTGGATGTGTTGCAATCGCCATCCAGGCAAAATGAGTGACGATTATGGTGCATCCAAACCAGTGGAGTATATTTTGCGATTTGAGTACAGTTCTGGATTTATCTCACCCTTTTCATGTCCTTTAGATTACCATCACAATATCAGAATAATTCAAATTACTTTGCAAATCCAGTGTCCATGGTAATATCTTGCTGCTCTCTGAAATCCTAGCTTCTGATTGGCCAGTCGATTATGACATCTTTCCATATCACTCCTCCATGACCATGGCGTAGTATTGTTACTTTACGAGGGTGATTGTTGCATAGAATTCTTAATGTTATTCCTATGGCTAAACTTGTACTAGAGTGAGATAAATAAATACATTCTTGAACTACTTGTTGAATTTGTCATTCAAAGTAAGACCGGATTCATTGACTTTTATGGTTATTTTATTCAAAATACATACAAAAGGAAATGAAATAAGGTAAAAAATGGGTTCAAGAGTGAAAAATAACTAGCCTGGAAGCCTGGCCTATGTACTCACTCACTTTATAGGTCAGGTAATGTCAGCCATTTTTTTTGGTGCACTGTGGGTAACGCCTCCATTTCTTGCAGTCTCCTAGCAGAAAGCCTGTACTCTACTTCTGCAAAAGATCTGCTTGGAGAGTGCCACATTAGCAGACTTAGATTGTAGAGCCTAGATTGACCTCAGTCCCTGGATCCTTTTCTTTTTATTTCATTTATTCAATCTAGACTTGAATTAAGCCTTCAGGCCTATCTTCCTTACAGCCAGTACAACAGGGTTGCTGTTAAACATTCAGTAGCAGTATTTCTTCAGAATAAAGTACTAAAGGTAGTAAATTGCTACTATTAGGAAAGAATGCAATTTCTTAGGTCTTACTCAGTGGATTTATGTATTCGATGATATTGTAATGGTGTGATTATTTAATTCTTAACTCCCTCAACCTGAATTTGATTGTAACACTTTTAAATTGACATAGTTTTGTTGTGATTTGGTCTGGAATGAAAACCAAATGTCATGTTTGGATCTATGACCTAATAAAAAAACAGAAGAAAAAGAAAGACTTGAGCAAATCTATGTATAGCCAAGAGATGTGGTGTGACTGTCAGTTCAAGGTCTTTCTCTAGTATTACATAAGAAGTAGTTACTGGTCCCTTATTTCATTTGGGCAGGGAACCAGTCTAAGAAATAACTAGTCTCTTTCACGACCGCTTGAGGCGCACCGGGCACGCTAGGAAGGGTCTGTAGGACTGTGCGCTGATTGGCCAATGTGGGGATTTTCTAGTTAGCCTGGCTATAAATAGTACAGATTCCAACCCGGAGAATGACCAACAAAGCCTCACGTGCGAGCTGTCAGATGAATAAACTTCTAACTATTGAAACCAAATTGAAAATCTACTGATACATTTTTGTATATACTATCAATTGGTAATCCTAAAACTTTTGACAAAATTACAATCCTTTTCCAAACTGCTGAGGTAATTTTCACTCTGTCTTCTTCCTGTACATAAACATGTGACGTCATTACTGCCGCCATACTGCTTCCGGGTATGGAATTCACTACTTCAACCGCTAGACCCTTGTGTCCAAGTGTCTGCTAAGTGTATTTAACCTGACCAAAGCTAATTGGCAGATGGCAGCACTAGAGACTTACTGACGCCTCTGTGACTGAACACAGATGGCGCCACTGAGTATGATATATCCGCTCTATGAGGACAACCAGAGGAGGTGTGAAGCGCAGCGCCCCCTATACCGACCTGAAACATATATACAATCGGAACGGCCTGAGGTAGCCACTTTCAATCATGACATCGATAGGGAAAGCACAGCGTGCGGTGGTAGTGGGCAGCAGTAGGAGAGGTGGGTAGGACACAGGGACTGAGGCCAGTCTAGCCTTGGTCGAGAAACCTTGACTGCCTTGTGGACAGCCTTCACAGTCAGAGCCTCTAGGACTAGTCTAGCCAAAGCCTAGCAATACTTGTGAGAAATAAGGCAGTATTCCACAACAAAAAACAGGCATAAAACATGGAGCTCTATTGAGCTCTATTGTGGTTTGGAGTACATTAGATATCACTCTATCAATATCTGAAAAGATTTTTGATAGAGCTCTAACAGTTTGTATATAGTAGCTGTTACTATTTAGCCTATTTTTGCCATTCTTTAGCATAGGAATCTGCATCAGCTGTCATTTGAATCCATACCAAAACGAAAGGGGGCGCTGCGCTTCACACCCCCTCTGGAGGACAACAGTATAAACAGTTTGGACTATCTTTGCCCTTTCCCTGCAGCACCCAGTTCCCCTGCTCAGCATTACGTGGCAGGCATTGCCTGCCCAAACGACCCTGCTATGGCAGGCACCTTTTTTGGGGAAATTCCAATGTCATGTGTCGTGTTATGTGATTTAAGTAATTTACATTGGTGACTGATCATATTTTGTTATACTTAATCAAAGGTCAATATAGCTTTCATATATTGTCAAAATCTCTTTTATATCAAACAATTATTTAAGTATCAATGATGCCTCTAAGATGCCTGGAGGTATCTTCCTGTCATATCCAGGGGAATGCCTGGAGGGATCTTCCTGCCGTAGCCAGGGGAATGCCTGGAGGCATCTTCCTGCCGTAGCCAGGGGAATGCCTGGAGGCATCTTCCTGCCGTAGCCAGGGGAATGCCTGGAGGCACCTTCCTGCTGTTAAGTAACCATTATTATTGGTATTTGGGTTTTTTTGTGGTTTGAGGCGAGGAGTATTTATCTTTATTTTACACAAACTTCATATGCTTGTACTAAAAAGGAAAGAAATTGTATTTCCTTGGAAAAGTGGACAAGTGACATCCCCAGGATGGATTATATTCCTTATATTGCAGTTAATAGACTTTTAATGGGCTCTGGGCCCTGGTCCGACCGGGGTCGTCGGTCCACCCAGCAGGTGGTTGCGTAAAAATGGTTCAATTTGATATTGCAAGGAAAAGAATTGGCATGCAAATCACATGCGACTTTCTCCATTTTGGAGGAGGAATAGAGGGAAACTATGTTCCGGTGAAAGGAAGTCAAAGTTACGAGGTAAAGCTTGGAAAAATTACTGCCCAAGGCCTTGGCCGCCGGCAGTAATTTTTCCAAGCCTTACCGAGTAATTTTGACTTCCTTTCACTGGTACTTGGTTTCCCTATTCCTATATACCTTCAAATGTGGTTTAATAACGATAATTAGCGTTATTTGCTCATCCACCATCAAACCTGAAGCCAGATCCAACCTTATCGAGTAACTTGACACTTTATGTTTACTCCCCACTGCGCTTTTCATATGAATTTTGTAAGAGACAATCTGATTGGTCTAAATGTCAACCTTGGGTAGTATACGGCAACCTTGGGTAGTATACGGCAACTTTGGGTAGTATCCATAAGTTACTCCAACCCCCAGAACGTGGTGTAAGCATAGAGTGTACAGCCATAGGTATATAGGAATATCGCATGCGACTTAGTACCTCAGCGGTGGGGGGGGGGGGGGGGGGATAAACAGCCGTGGAGTACGAGTTCCTAATGTTAAGCCTATGGAGAAAAATACCGGGTGAGATAACATGAGTGAACATGGCTGAGCATAGGTGGACAAAACATGAGGGGTAGAGCTGATTATAGACGACCATACAGGGCACTTACAGGACCTTACACGGGGTTATATAGACTTGCTCAAGTCTTTGATAATGAACATTTATTTAATGATTAATCACAATCAGAATGAAGTTCATTATAGAAGGTATCCTTCTCTGACTGGCCCATGAATCAAAGACTTGTCCATTATGAACAGAATCTCCTGTTTATGGCCCCAAGCCCTATACCTCCTCATACCCCCCTCCCTCCCCTCCTGCAGTTCCCTGGCTGCCTGTGTTGTCAAAGCAATTAAATTCACCTGCTCCTGACTGTGACCAGATTAAGATCAAAGTGAGAGGGTATCAATCTCTCATCAGATATCCTGATCAGTGGCCAGGATATCTGTATGGACAGTTTTGGAAATACTGGCGCTATACAGTGCCAGAAACACCATTATCGATTGTACCAGTCCCTGTATCCCAGAGAGGAGGGTAGACATAGGATGCAGGGACTGTATCACAGCAAGGAGGTTAGCCATAGGATGCAGGGACTGTATCACAGCGAGGAGGGTAGCCATAGGATGCAGGGACTGTATCACAGCGAGGAGGGTAGCCATAGGATGCAGGGACTGTATCACAGCAAGGAGGGTAGCCATAGAATACAGGGACTGTATCACAGTGAGGAGGGTAGCCATAGGATACAGGGACTGTATCACAGCGAGGAGGGTAGCCATAGGATGCAGGGACTGTATCCCAGCGAGGAGGTTAGCCATAGGATGCAGGGACTGTATCACAGCGAGGAGGGTAGCCATAGGATGCAGGGACTGTATCACAGCAAGGAGGGTAGCCATAGGATACAGGGACTGTATCACAGTGAGGAGGGTAGCCATAGGATACAGGGACTGTATCACAGCATGGAGGGTAGCCATAGGATGCAGGGACTGCATCACAGCGAGGAGATTAGCCATAGGATGCAGGGACTGTATCACAGTGAGGAGGGTAGCCATAGGATGCAGGGACTGTATCACAGCAAGGAGGGTAGCCATAGGATACAGGGACTGTATCACAGTGAGGAGGGTAGCCATAGGATACAGGGACTGTATCACAGCAAGGAGGGTAGCCATAGGATACAGGGACTGTATCACAGCGAGGAGGGTAGCCATAGGATGCAGGGACTGTATCACAGCAAGGAGGATAGCCATAGGATGCAGGGACTGTATCACAGCGAGGAAGGTAGCCATAGGATGCAGGGACTGGAGCCAGCCTATTGAGGGTGTCCGCTTACACGGGGTTATACTGTATAAGGAGATCATTGCCAGTATCGCCTATGTAAATCTTAATTTAGTCGTTTATTCAGCATTGATCTTTCATCTTTAAAACACTCCCTAATTTCGGTGTAGCTCTAACTCTATTCACAAATCTGTGCAAGTCATGGTACGATGAACTGGCATAATAACATCAGTTTATAATAAATAATCTCCTTCTAAGAATCAGTATCTGTAAAATGAGACAAGGCAAGTACCAAGTTCAAATATCTGACAATTATCTCACAAAGTTTGAACCTTCGATATTAGATCTTTGTAATATGGTATTTAGAGGTCACATATTGGTATCTGATTGTGTAAATCCGTATCAAAGTACGAACACCATATAAGAGGTTCTTAACTAGTGGGTTACTCTCACACGCCCTCAAAGCGTGTTTTGAACGTTGCCTGGAAGCCTGGCCTATTCACATTATAGGCCAGGTAACGGGTTCCATTTTTTGGTGCACTATGGGTAACGCCTTCATTTTTCTGTTGCATTATTGGATTGCGCCTGTAGTATGGCCACCATTCACCAGACGGCGTGTTCATGGCTCAGAGGAGGTGTGAAGCGCAGCGCCCCCTATCGTTTTGGCATGTACTCAAATGACAGCTCTATGTAGATTCCTATACTAAAATAGGCTAACTAGTAACAGCTACTACATACAATCTATTAGAGCTCTATCAAAGATCTTTTCAGATATTGATAGAGTGACATCTAATGTACTCCAAACCACAATAGAGCTCAATAGAGCTCCACGTTTTATGGCTGTTTGGTGTTGTGGAATACAGCCTTATTTCTCATAGGCTAGGGCTTGCTGACCACACACAGTCCATTATCAAGAGCTCCTTCCCCAATGCTGGCAGGTTTGACTTTGAAAGTGGCGCCTTGAACCCTGCCGCGATCGCATATATGAGTCGGGTCGCTATTGGGGGCGCTGCGCTTCACACCTCCTCTGTTCATGGCTCAAGGTGGCAGACCTACCACCAAATAAAAATAGCCTTAGCCTGTTCTTGTGAGAACTGGCGTGACTGACAGTTCAAGGTCGTGCGCGAGTGTTATGTAGGAACCGTTACCAGTCACTTGTTTCATTTGGGCAGGGAACCAGTCTAGTTGTGAAGCTTAAAGAATAGACTGGTTCCCTGCCCTAATGAAGTAAGGGACAGGTAACGGGTTCCTACGACCTTCAACTAGACTGTAGTACATCCCGTTGTCGCTAGGTTTGTTTTGTTTGTTATAGGAGGTATAGGTGTGTATCATGATAAGAAGAGCAAGTTGTCTAGGTCTAGGCGGGTAATAAACCAACAATGTTTGGATAAATTTGATAATTGAGAACTAATCACCTTTCTGTTGAAATTATGTTAGAGTGAGTACTCAGGGAGAAAAACTGATATGAGGTCATGCGACCAATAGAAAGGATAAGAAATTTGGAAAAAAAACTGGAAAAATATATGTAAAGGCTTGTTCATCATCAAATAATACTGGATGAAATATGTATATTATTATATGGTACTTTAAAAGAATATCATTATCATTTAAAATCTATATGTAACGAACTTTACATGATTTGGTTATATTAAGAACTCTGTTAAACCTTGTATTATAGTCGTGCGACTATCCCTTTGTAAATCACCTTGGAATGGTGAAAGAGATTGTCGAAAAATAAAAATGATTATAAAAAAAATGATAAAAAACATGGCATGAGAATGATGGCCTTTGATAAAGCAGTAAATCTAGCACTGCTGGGGGTGGGACTCGAACCCACAAAGTCCTACAACCTTGGGATGACAAGTCAAGCCAAGGTGACACAATCCCAAAATGCAACAGAAAAATGGAGGTGTTACCAATAATGCACCACGAAACTGGAACCCGTTGCCTGGCCTTTAGTCTAACTAGGCCAGGCTGCCAGGCTCCAGTTTCGTGGTGCATTATTGGTAACGCCTCCATTTTTCTGTTGCATTGTGGGATTGGCAGACCACCAGATACACTGGTTCCCGGGGTATCCACTAGGGGGCTCGGCGGAGATATATGCGGAACCAGTCTACTTAAAGAACCGTTCTCTTGTAACTTCCGGTCTTAGTGCATGTGTACTTACGCTGCACTCGAACCACAGCAGAGTGACCAGAAGATTGATGGTGTATGTGAGATGTAGTAATACACGAACGCTAGCGAGTGTATTGTGACGTCAACCTCGAGTGGTTTACAGAGCCGCCTGTCCACATAACCATCGTTTGTTGTATTTATTATCCATCCTTTCGAATAAGTTTAACCCAGTAATGGCCATATTAAAGGGTATAACAATAGGGATTATTTCTTTGCTCTGTAGCACAAAGAGACTATTTTTCCGGTTTTGAGGCCGTATACCACAGATATGAATCTGTATACCACAGTTATGGTATCTGACAGGTTTTATATAATGGTTCATGGTTTACTGAGTCCCAAATACATTTTCAATGGGGTATTTGTATACCACGGATAATAAACTGGCCACCAAAGCTACACTACGTTAGCTCTGGTTGGTTTAAATCTGTGACCGCCTTGACCCTTTAGCTGTACATGTTCGACACTCACCCTGCAGATCTTTCATCTGACCTAGACCTATGGTTGGAGAATGTGTCCATTCTCACCTTTGAAGCTATTTTTCCATGTTCATATTTCCTTTTGTGTGTCTTTTGAATAAGATAACCTCAATAGTAGACCTTATCATCAATTTTGAAAGTACTCAGACACCCAGTGTTAGAGAGGACGACTTGTTCGTGCAGGTTGGCGTCGGGATTGCCTGCTATTTTTAAAGACATATCGAACAATTTTGTATTCAAAATAAAAAAGAAATGTCATTTTCCTGAAAATTTACTATGATGATCTCAATTTGTTGTAGAACACATATCTAACTTAAAAATCGGGGGTCGCCATGCTAGATTTTGATTTAGAGATTGGTATTATGATAATATCATAAAAGAACATATAGAAATTCTAAAAGGTTGCCTTTCACATAGTAAAGACTATGTAACTTTCAGTTAATATAATAGATGTATTGTACTACACATTTCAGTTTTAAAAACCATAGATCACCATTCTTGTTTTTTAAAGACTTGAAGAAAACCTATGTAAATCAGTCAAATGTGAATTGGCCCATTTTACCTATTAGGATTGGTACACAATATAATTAGATTTACTCATATGGAAGTGGAACGATTCCCTAGGAACCAATTTCGACTGATACTTCACGATATTTTTAAATCACCAGGTGGCGCCACCGTGAATTGTCCGATATGCCTTTAAGGATTATTATCCAACAGTGATCCATCAATAACTGGTTCTCTTTATACAAATACACGGCTAATATACTGAGAGCTTTTCAAAAGACGGGTGCAGTCAGACTGGGCCGCTGGCCAATAAACTGCCATGGTCAACATGGATATTTTACCACACAGGGAGTGTCAATACATCTCTATGAGGGTGGTTGTGGCCCCTAAGATTCGAGGTCAACTCTTGACTGCAGAGCCGTCCCAAGGCGCGAGAAAATATTATGTAAGGAGGTCAGGGTAAAGGTCGGGGTTTGCTGCGAATGCAGTCATTGGCTACTCGGTCTACTGTATTCCTTATATGGAATTAAAGTAATGGGACAACACCATGGTGCTATTGAGGACTCTATGTGCGGACTTATATCTATCTCCCTGTATTCTGGGGCACAGAAAATAGTTCCGTAGTGAGTAGGAATTATATAGAACTGCATCGAGAATCGTATAAATAGACAATACTCCACAAGTTTGGATGGGCCGCAATCGTCATTGATGCAAAGCCGAGTGACGACTACGACCCATTGTTTACTCCCATTGGTCTTCAACTAGACTGGCCTCAGTCCCGGTATCCTACCCCTCCACCCCTTCTGAGTGACACAGGGACTGGTCTCATCCGTAATCGGCCGTGTAGACTGGCGCGATTTTACGCCACACTCCCCAAGCAGAGGTCTGGCTTCTGGTCAGGATATCTGCTGGGAGATTGATACCCTCTCACTTTGATCTCAATCGAGACATACTCAGGAGTAGGCGAAATATATTGCCATGACAACACAGGCGGCCAGGGAACTGGAGGTGGGGAGGGGGAGGAATAGGAGGAAGTATAGGGTTACAGGGAGTGGGTTGGGGCCATAAACAGGAGATTCTGTTTGTAGTGGACAAGTCTTTGATTCATGGGCCAGTCAGAGAAGGATACATACTTAAATGAACTGTATTCTGATTGTGATTAATCATTTAATGAATGTTCATAATCAAAGACTTGAGCAAGTCTAGTCTCCAACATGTGTATGTTATAAATTGTACCATTAACATCTGTCAAAGTGTGTGTGTAACTGTTGATACTTCTGCAGGCTAAACAAAGCTGACAATACTATAGTTGTTGAATGCATACCTGAAAGTGCCTGTGATGATTATGGGACCCCATGTAATGGCCAATGTAGTTTACGTTTTTTGTTCTGATGTGCTCTGTATTGTACTATGTCTATTTATATGACGGATTTAAGTGGAAGATCACGACTATGTATCTGTTTTTCATCTTAATAAAAGCTTTAAATAAAAAAATTGGCCATGTATTTAACTCAACCAGATCTAATGTAGTCTAGCTCTGGCGGCCAGTGTTCATCTGCAATACAATGGCACACTCCCAAGCCGAGGTTTAGTGACGGTTTGCGTCTAGCCTGACGGAGACTGTGTATGGAGAGTGGTGCCGTTAGCGGCCGTGTGGGGGCGTTTACAGGTAGCTGGCGTCAGTACACGTGTACTAAGTGTGATGCATGTTTTCTCCGCTTGGTGTCTCTACTGGTAAAGCTGTGTCAGCATGTAATCATTACTGTACTTCCTGGAGATTCTCTGAATCAATAAAGACTATGAAGAGATAGAATACTATGGAGAAACCAAACAAGAGTTAGTCTTGTTGTTGTTTATCACACGACAGCAAGATCGCGTATTACTGCGCGAGGCGAAGCCGAGAACAGTAATATGCGATCTTGCCAGAGTGCGATGAACAATAACATGACTAACTCGAGTTTGGTTTAGAATTTATCCTACCCTGCCCGTCTAAATTACTTCTACATTAACAAATCACGTCATTTGTCAAGTGTATCCCATTAGAGCGATATTTTTCATTTTTCTGAACTCCAGACCGAATACAGTGACCCAATGTTAAGCCTATGAGTTTTTTATTAGGGGTAGGATAAAGGTGTTGACGTTTAGCGACGTTTAACGGTCCACTGCCTAGTTATGGGGCCGCTCGTACAAATATGGCTGAGTCCGGCAGTATTCATTTAGGAACACACAGCAATCACACCTAAAGTGTGAACCGTGGGTGTGATTGCAGGAGTGTTGTTTTTCGACAGATTAAATTCCTGAAACAAACTAGGGTATTGTACTAACGAGTCATGGCTGTCTAAATTTATAGTTGATAATTATCTTGGTTTTAAATAGGAAAAATATAAGCATATAATAGCTGGGTCTGCCAATGTATTAATGTGTATGCAGTTTCAGTGTCCCTGTGTTATCTAAGGTATATCTAAAGTATCATTGAGGTGATATGCATGTATGATACACCAAATCGGAGCTGGAATACCAGAGAATACAATCACTGTTATTTCTCTGGAAATAATGTGCACGGGTATTATGAACGTATTACGCTCATACACTGCGTAAATCAATGCTAAAGTATACGTTGCCAGGTGAATGTTTGGCTTCAGTTGTTGGGTAACTAGGCGGATAAGGTGCGACACTGGCGTGTGGAAATAGCCCTATTAAGAGCGAGAATAGGTAAGAATGATGCATCTATCCACCCTGACAAAGGTCTGATATTTTCTGGTCTCTTATATGGAATGAGCCACCTTACCTTTATCCTACCCCGCATATAAACCTCCATAGACTTAACATGGTGTAACTGTATGCCATGGTTATGCCATATCATATTTATATGCCACTGGTGACATATGAAGTTAAAAACATGTGACAGGGTAGGATAAAATCTAAACTTCACTCAAT
This sequence comes from Alentia gelatinosa, assembly GCA_950022655.1. NCBI lineage: Eukaryota > Metazoa > Annelida > Polychaeta > Phyllodocida > Polynoidae > Alentia > Alentia gelatinosa. The sequence continues at coordinate 35,958,605 of OX465593.1, read as the reverse complement.
TCCATATAATTGTTTACATGGCATTCATTGTCTTCTGCTACAGATATCACTCAGCTTTGCTTCGTGATATCATTCCGCAAAGACAACTCATGCCATATAAACAATCATATGAAATTTCGTGAAGTTTCATGATATTATCTCACCTCTAGTATTTTTGTCCCATAGGCTTAGCATTGGGCACCCATTCTCCATGCCCCTACGAGTATTGTAGTCCGTTCTCCATGGTCTATACCCTGTGTTGTCCATTCTTTTAGTGTGTACAGGGGTGAGATAAATACAGAAAGCAACTCGTTTTGGTCAAAGAAGTCATTCTCCAACTCGTTTGAATGCTATGTGATATCAAACTCGTGGAGAAGATGACTTTGACCAAAACTTGTTGGTTTCTTCTTTGTTACTGATGAAAATGCCTTTGATATATGACACTTTAGATGAAGCTACGATTTAGTATTTTCTAGGAATTGTTGATATTAGAGGGCCTTCCATAGATATATATACACAGAGCATATAGTGTCTCTATTATCCATCTAATACATAGTGTCGACAGAATACACATGGGGAATGTGTATCTACATACCTGGAGCATACGGATATATCCACCTAATACAAAGTGTCCATAGAAGACACATAGGGAGTGTGTATCATCATACCCAGAGCATACAGATATATCCACCTAATACAAAGTGTCAGTAGAAAACACATAGGGAGTGTGTATCACCATACCCGGGGCATGCAGATATATCCACCTAATACAAAGTGTCCATAGAAGACACATTGGGAGTGTGTATCACCATACCCGGAGCATACAGACATATCCAGCTGATACAAAGTGTCCATAAAGAACACATAGGCAGTGTGTATCTACATACCCAGAGCATACAGATATATCCACCTAATACAAAGTGTCCATAGAAAACACATAGGGAGTGCGTATCTACATGCCCAGAGCATACAGATATATCCATCTAATACATAGTGTCCATATAAAACACATGGGCAGTGTGTATCTACATACCTGGAGCATACAGATATGTTGCATGCTCTGGGTTGCAAAAGCTGGCGCATACGGAATAATTAAGTGCCTATAAAAATATGTGCAAAACTAAATGAACTAGTACCAGTAACCCTCTTGTCAGGAAAAGGTGGATAATAAATAGAATATAGACTGATTTTAGGTGATTTTAGCTGTTGTATGCTCCTCGGAGTTACCTCTGCGAAATAGCCTTACATGTATATATATATATGGTCGATTCTCACGAAAGCGGTGCAATTGTTGCAAAAATCGAAAATGTTATTTTTTTTCGTAATTTTGATATCCTTGGGAAAAAGATATACCCTAGATGATTGTTCCCAACAAGGCGGTTCTACTGATATATAGATTTCCAGTATCTGGATTGGTTTAATATGTAAAATGGAGGAAAGAAAATAACAGCAATTGTGTCATTCTACGAAACGACTTATTGTAAACACTCAGAAAACGTTTATAAAAATATATTTCAATTTCCATACTTATATACAATGAAAGGCAAGACTCTAAACTACAAAACTGGGCAAAAACCAAATAATCTTTCATTAGTTGTTAAATATGAAAACAGAAAGAGTGTAGCACATTCAACTATGGTATTATGTGTCATTCTACAAAACGTCATATTGAAAAGCCTGTATTATTTTTATTTTTATACATTAGTGAGAGAAACATTATTTACTGACTTGTAACAATGTCTACTTTGATTGAAAATCCATTACAAAGCAACAGACTTGTAGATTTCCTTTCTATGAGCTGTAAACCAGCTAAAAACGTTCATGTCATTCTACGAAACGGCCTGTCATTCTACGAAACGGCCACATAACTTGTTGCTTTGAGGGGGGATGCATTTTTCACAAAATGTTAAGTGCTGAACATGATGTCGTGTGTATGTGGATGCTTCTTTAGAGGGAAACAGACAATAACTTTCATTCTTTTTTGTAAAATAGACACTGTCAGTTATGATACTTTTAGAATGATAGGAAGAGAGTCCAAAATCAATCTTTCATAGGGAAAAAACACTTTGATTTGCTAGGAGAGGATTAGTAGTTATTTTACAACAAAGTGTGTACACATACTGCATGACCAGGTGACATACATAGTTGTAAACCAGCTAAAAATGTTCATGTCATTCTACGAAACGGCCTGTCATTCTACGAAACGGCCACATAACTTGTTGCTATAAGGTAGGGAATTCATTTTTCAAAAAAATATTAGTCCTGAACATGATGTCTTGTGTATGTGAATGCTTCTGTATTGGGGAAAAAGTTATAGGGCCTAATATATAAAGGAAAACTAAATTATTTACTGTGAAATGCATGATTTATTAGAGGGTGACCTATACTGACCAACCAATCTCAACTGACTGATACAGATGGACCAATACCAACTAACTCATACTGACTAACCAATACCAACTGACCAATTCTGACTGACCAATACTGACTGACTAATACAGACTGACCAATCCTGACTGACTGATCCCAACTACCAACACCGACTCACACTGACTGACCAATACTGACCAACCAATCTCAATTGACCAATACAAATGGACCAATACCAACTGACTCATATGGACAGACTGGACCCAACTGACCGATTCTGACTGACCATTACTATATACCCATGCCGTATATACTGTAAATACGCACCGTTACGGCATATGACGTAAAAATACTGTACGGACCGCTGGTCCGTACACTAAAATACGGACCACCTGGCCATACACATTTATTAAAAAAATTGAAATTGATTTTTTTTTAAATTGATTTTTAAAAAATTTCAGGTATTTGGTAAATATATAACGTCCAACCATGCTTGTACAATTTACAGAACTCGATGATAATTTACAGTTTGTACGGAACTCGGCATAAATGCCTCGGTCCGTACAAACTGTAAATTATCATCTCGTTCTGTGAATTGTACAGCATGGTCAGGACGTTCTATATAAAAACTGACTGACTGATACAGACTGATTATTACTATATCCCATGCCATATATATACTATAAATATGCACCGTTTCGGCATATGACGTAAAAATACTGTACGGACCACTGGTCCCTACACTAAAATACGGACCACCTTGCCATACACATTTATTAAGATATTGGTTGTTAAGCCAAATAAAATTTTGTTTTTTTAAATTTTGGGTATAGTAAATATATAACGTCCAGCCATGCTTGTACAAGTCACAGAACTCAATGATAATTTACCGTTTGTATGGAACTCGGCGTAAACACCTTGGTCTCTAGAGACCGTTAATTAGCATCTCGTTCTGTGACTTGTATAGCATGGTCAGGACGTTCTATATAAATGCTGTCTGACCTATCCTGACTGACCTATCCTGACTGACCAATACTGACAGACTCATACTTCCTGACAAATACCGACTAATAACAATACATACTAAAACTGAGTACCTATGGACCACTACCAATACCGACTAGCTGATGCCAACTGACCAATACTAACTAATCAGTAATGACTGAACAATAAAGGTATACTCATACTGATTGACTGATTCCAACTGAGTGATCCCTACTGGCTAGCACCATTGGACCAATACAAAATGACCAATACCTACTGATTGGTACTGACTGGCCAATACCTGCTAACTGGTATTGACTGGCAAATACCGACTGAATGAACCCAACTGAGTAGTACCGACCGACCAATACTGACAGACCAATACCAACAGACCTATACTGACTGACCCATACTTCCTGACAGTGCTTTCACTGCAATAAAAACACTTCAATTTGCTAGGGGATGATTAGTAGTTATTTTGTAACAAAATGTATAAACATACCACTTGACCCGATGACATGTATAAGCTATAAACCAGCAACATATGTCCATGTCATTCTACGAAACGACTGTCATTCTACGAAACGACCATGTTACTTGTTGTTTTGAAGCAGGGGATTCAATTTTCAGAGAGTATTAAGGTATTTACATAACATCCTGAGTTTGTGGATACTTCTGTAGTGCAATAAAAACTTGTTAAAGCCCCCTTGTTTAAATCGGCACTGACAGTCATTTGACTTTTAGATTGTTAGAAAAAGAGTATAAAGTAAGATTTACTGCATGATTTATATGAAAAAGAAACACTTTGATTCATTAGAAGAGGATTTGCAGTCACATAATAACAACATTTGCGCATAAACAACTTGATTAGGTGACATGTATAGCTGTACACCAATAACATACGTTTATGTCATTCTACGAAACGACTGTCATTCTACGAAACGACCATATATCTTCATGCTCCGAAGGATATTGTGTGATTTCCAATTTTTCCTTGATTTTAGATGGTATGAAACACTATCCTATGTCCGATGATTATAGGAATATTCCTTACAACTGCAATTTTGGCCCAGCATGATTAACTTTAGGTGAGAATAGGCTTGAGTTACTATGAAAAATATTATTCAGAACAGGAAAAAAGTTTAGAGATAGCATCTGAAATTCTCATTTTCACTTGGATTGTTTTATTCTACACACAATCTTTAAGCAAAACACAAAGCTGCTATTTTAATATATTAATTCACCTAAAAAATGGTGGTATATGATGTCATTTCGTAGAATGACAGGTGCTTGGGTTTTATAATTCATCTGCCTGTAACTTGGTCCCTATTTGAGATTAGTGAAAAATATTTTTACCTTAAAAGCTACAATTTGTCTACTTTTGAATAAAACATTTGTTGATAGGATACATTGAATTGATTTTTTTCATGAATTGCACCGCTTTCGTGAGAATCGACCATATACATATACATATATATATATATATACATATATATATATATATATATATATATATATATATGGTTTATATTTATAAAATAAATGAAGTAATTCTAATGAAGTAATTTCAACGTAATGGCAACACTGTAACTTGAACACGAAAACAAAAGTTAAAGAAAAGATTCGAAGGAGTAAAGATGCAGAAATCCTATCATAAAACTTTTTATAAATCACATAAAATTTACAGAAATCGTGTACAATCATCCCTGAGATAGAGAGTGAAGAAGGAAGGGAGTAAAATGACAAGAAACATTGTGAAAGTCTCCATAAGTCCACGACAATACATAGGCACTTATGTGTAAACACACATTTGGTATATGGGAGGGGGGGGGGGGCGTCCACCAACCATGACAAGGCTACAACAAGCGGCGACAAGAAAGTTCCAATCGGCTCTTGTCGCGGCCTTGTCGTAAGAAGTACGGCTTTTCGACAGCGTTGTCGGGGCGTATCGGGAAGTGCACGCTCCACCAAAATTTACTATCATAGACCTCTGCGACATGCTCCCAACATGCCATGAAACTCCACGACAAGGGTCCAGTCATAGGAAAAATCTTCCAGTCACAGCCTGTCGTGGCCTTGTCGTAGACTCTTGTCGGGAAATTGGGTCCACCAACCACGACAAGGCTACGACAAGCCTTCCAACCGTAGGCCTATCGTGGACCTTGTCGGAAAGCCATTGTCGTAGCTTTGTCATGGTTGGTGGACGCCCGCCTTAAGTCCTCGACCATACATAGGCACTTATGTATAAAAACACATTTGGCGTTGATTTAAACCAATGGTTAGTGTGTCAGCTGACAGATTAAGAATAAGCTTAGTGAACATGATTGAAATCTGCTTATAGTGAAATGTTAGGTCAGAACCTTCTTACATGGGGTTATTTATAGCAATAGAATGTTCACAATCCAAACAACACAAGAAGGGCCGGTGCCTCTGGGTACAGGTGTACCTAGACTCTAGTACAGTCTGTCACAAACTAAGACTGTAAAGCCTTACACCAGTTTTGTTCACATCCTCCTTTAAAGCCTATAAGACAGCGACCCGACCATTGTGCCCGATCACACCTTTGCCCGACGAATCCGTCGGGTCGGTCAGAATCGGGTCGCTGTACGCACTTCACGGACCCGATTTTAATCGGGTCGGGCATTACTAGCATAGGGGTAATGACCGACTCTGCCCGACCATAATCGTGTCGCTGTACGCACTTCACCGACTGTTCCCGATTCTGAGAATGCCATTTGAACATCGATGCTACCTATCCCCTAGTCCGATTTACAAGTGCCTTATACCGATTTGTAGGGGAGACGGAGGTGATAATGAATATGAAAACTGTTTCCGAATATCTTAATTAGATCAAAAGTTATCAAACTTTGAATTATTTTCTATGAATCCACACCAGCGGCCCGTGGCTCACCCCGGCTCGGCTCCCGGCGGCTCTCTTTGATCTCAATCGGGTCGCTGTACAAGGTCATAAAGTGGAGATGTGTGATCGGCAAAGGGTATAAGACAGCGACATTATTGTTCCCGATTATAATCGGTGATCGGATCGGGGAGAATCTGTGGAAAATGTCGCTGTCTTATGGGCTTAAAAGACACCGAATTTTTTCCCTGATTCTTCGGGTCGGTGAAGTGCGAACACCGACGCGATTGATGCAGATTGTCACAGACCCGACGGATCCGTCGGGCAAAGGTAGAATCGGGCACAGCAGTCGGGTCGGTGTCCTATAGGCTTTAGGGGCTGCCATTTTGAGACAGGAATTCCTGCCTTCGCTGGTACTAAGCTACCCTGAGTGATTTGCCAGTAACCAGTGTGTTACTCTTCATGCATAGGTCCTAGAGTAGCTTTTACTGGGCATACTGTGCATAAATCAACTTGGAGAATTATAATGATTCTCCAGAATCGTGGTATTCTCAGCCTTGAGTTGGTGCTAAAATTAGAACAGCCAATCATGAAATTCCTTTCTCCCATCAGGCAGGAGCGAACCGGCCAATGGGAGCCGTGCTCTGTTAGACCCTTACAGACTGTAAGCCTTAGGCGGCGCGGTCTGTAAACGGACTACAGGTGTACCCGATCGGGAGTTATACAAGAACAGTAGAACCCTGCCTAACGGACACCCCGCGTAAGAGGACATCCCATGTAAGCGGCAATTTTGCTCGGAATGGAAATTTTTCCCTCTATTAGATATTTAGTTTAACCCCGCATAAGCGGTCACCTCGCGTAGTCGGAGACCCCGCGTAAGCGCACACCCCGCATAAGCGGGCACCCCGCATAAGCAGACAGTTAATTTGGTACGAAAACCCCGTGTAAGCATACACTTCCGACGGACACCCTACCAAGAATAGATCAATCTGTTTTTTATGAATGTGTTTGAATATTTTTTATAAAAAAAACATTTTTTTAGTTCAAGGTTTCATAACTTCGGATCTAATCAAGATATTGGAAAATGGATTTCAAATCTACCATCCCCTCTGTCTCCCCCACATATCAATATAAAACACCTATATATCAACTCGGGGGAAACTTGAAAACCCCGCGTAAGCGGACAATTTAGCCCGTAACGGGGGTGTCCGCTTGAAGGAGGTTGAAGGAGGTTGAAGGTGGCGAACGCAAAAATCTGTTTTGGGTGCTTGTCTCGTGCCTACAGCACACACACATTGGGAACCAGCATTTGGCAAGGAGCTTGTACTCGGCGAGTTGTGCTGCCTGTACTCACAGGAGGCCTGGCACTATCGCGTTGACATGTTTGTTAAAAGGTTGGATAAAGTTCAGGGGGTTATTTCACTAGAAGAGACGAGGAGTCAAAAGTATGTTCATCACAGATGAATGAGCGCGCAATTATAAATTAATAACAACTGCCTGAGACTAGGATCAAAACATATCAAGCACCAGTAGGTCAATGAGGTATTTCGGTATTGGAGTGATTGGTTGGTCATGGTTAGCTGGGCATACCTCTAAGACCCTCAGACACTGGCACCCTGCTCTGTTCTCAATATCACAGTGAATAGCACACAGATAGTGAAGGGATCATTTTCATGCAGTACCCTGAAAGTCTATATAGACACCTCTGACAGCGACATTCATGTTCCCGATTATAATCGGTGATCGGATCGGTGAGAATCTGTGGAAAATGTCGCTGCCTTATGGGCTTAATAAGACATCGACATTTTATTCATCGCGCAATGCCTCCAATATTTCTGGCTCCTAAATTCACGCTACACGTACTGAGACCAGGGACAGGCCGGATTTAGGTATTCACTGATCAATACAAACAGGTAGGCAGTCGGGTACACGTGCACTTGATGAGGTTCACGGACTGGGAGGGGTTTGGGGGCGGTGGGGGGTTGAATACTTCACTCCAAGCTGTGGCTGGCACGACCAGGTTTGGCAGCATTCGAGTTGCACAACCATCAAACAATCATCACAGCCAACAACACTGCAGGCTGAGTTGGGCATGTTTCACTTTCACTCTGCCACATTTCACAATCTACACAAAGAGAGTGAATTCAACACACAGCGAATCTACACAATGTGTGAATATGAGAAATCTACCCCCTCCAAGCTGTGAATGTGACACTCGGCAAATCTACACAATGAGTGAATGTTACACACAGCAAATACAGATGCATTTAAGACGTTACCTAGAGGAGACACTTAGACCTACAACCAAATGAACTACTAAATTCCACTTACCATTATTATTATATACCTGTGTCCAAATGTCTATGAAATACTGCCAGCTGCTAGGGGTGCAGTAATAATAATGTTCGTGCCCGCTGTGAGAATGACTTAATAAGTCATTAAAATGTCATTTTTCCATCGATTTAAGGTATATAATAATAAGCAAACGTCCTGACTGTAGACGAAACGATTCTCGTTCTCGGTCAGTCGTCGATTTCATACTGCCTTCCGCCTATGGCGTCAGGCAGTATGATATAACCGACTGACCTCGAACAGGAACCGTTTCATCAACAGTAAGGACGTTTCCTAATTTACTTCATCCATCAATCCTATATATGGTATTAATTGCTTATGTTACTTAATTATGATGCCTCACTATTGTATCAGAATAACTCATTTGTATTAATTGAGAGATACAATAAATTCAACTAAAAAGAAATCTAAGCAATGTGTGAAAGTAAAACATAGCAAATCTACACAATAAGTGAATATAATACACAACGAATCTACACAATGAGTCAAAACAACAAAATACTGCAAATCTACACAATGTATCAATGTAAAAGACAGCAAATCTATACAGTGTGTGACAAAAACAACACCCAGAAAATCTATGCATTTGTTCTTCTCTAGACTTGCTCAATTTGTTCAATTACAAACATTCATTGGATGATTAAAACTAGGAGCAAATGGTATGTTCATCATTGATGAATGAGTCTGCAGTTATAGATGAATAACAATTACAAGGTTTGGGTTACATTCAGTCTATGGATAGTTTATTGTAACTCACTTGCAACCAGTCAACTTGCCATTTCTCTAACTGCCTGCGTCTAGGATCCAAATATATCAAGCACCAGTGGGTCAATGAGGTATTTTGGTCTTGCTTGGTTGGTCATGGTCAGCTGAGTATGCTTCCAAGACACTGGCACCCTGCTCCTTTCCCAGTATCACAGTGAATAGCACGCAGATAGTGAAGGGAAAGTTTTCTGGAAACACACTGGAAGTGTACAAGTGACCACTCTAACCTTTAGGCAATGTACGCTCTAACTAGGAGCAAATAGTGTATTCATCATTGATGAATGAGCGTGCAATTATAAATGAATAACAATTAAAAGGTTTGAGTTAAACTCAGCCTATGGATAGTTTTCTGTAACCCACTTGCATCCAGTCAACATGCCATTTCTGCAACTGCCTGAGTGTAGGATCCAAACATATCAAGCAACAGTAGGTCAATGAGGGTTTCGGTCTTGAGTGATTGGTCATGGTCAGCTGGGCACGCCTCTAAGACACTGTGACACTGGCTCCCTGCTCTGTTCTCACTATCACATTGAATAGCACACAGATAGTGAAGGGATAGTTCGTATGCAGTACCCTGAAAGTTTATATGGACCTCTCTAACCTCTAGATGATGTATTTAGCGCATGCAAGCACGTTCTAATAACCATGATAGACTCAAAGTCCCGCTTAAGCGTGCTCTAATAAATCAGGATGTAAGCAGGTCCAGATATCAGTCCAGTGGCTGAGGTGTGAGTGTTAGGGGTAGAGGTAAGGGAAGCGGTGCAGGTAAAGGGGAACGACATGATTATCTCACCCCTGGAATAAATGTCCTTAGGCTGTACATTGGGAACTCGTTCTCCAGGCCCTTACAAGTATTGCAGTCCGTTCTCCACGGTTTATATCCAGTGTGTCGTCCATTCTTTTATTGTGTACAGTGGTGAGATAAATACAGAAAGCAACTCGTTTTGGTCAAAGAAGTCATTCTCCAACTCGTTTGAATGCTATGTGATATTCACTCAGCTGTCGCCTTGTTCATATCACTCCGCATCAAACTCATGAAGAATGACGACTTTAACAAAAACTTGTTGGTTTCTTCCACAGGACTGACTCAAGTTCTGCTCATACATTGAGGAGGCATGCTAGTTTCCTGGACCTAGAAATCTGATGTGACTTAAATCATCAGCATACATTCCCACAAGATGGTCTCACAGACTGAAGACAGCTCCAGATAAGGTAGTTATGGGTCCTTTCTCTGCTCGCTGGCGTTATCTGGTTTACTTATCACCCTCAGAGCAGGATGACCTCGGTGCACTGCCCGATAGGGTCACAGGGGTCAAAGGTCAGAGTCAGTGATAACAACCTAAAGTCCGTCCACCACTAGTTGTCTGGCAACCCACTGAGGGACTGAAGTCTGTATCACAGTGAGGAGGGGTGAGGTAGGTACAGGGGTACAGGGACTGAAGCCTGTATCACAGTGAGGAGGGGTGAGGTAGGTAGAGGGGTACAGGGGTACAGGGACTGAAGCCTGTATTATGGTGAGGAGGGTGGGGTAGATGGAGGGGTACAGAGACTGAAGCCTGTATCATGGTGAGGAGGGGTGGGGTAGGTGGAGGGGTACAGGGACTGAAGCCTGTATCACAGTGAGGAGGGGTGGGGTAGATGGAGGGGTACAGGGACTGAAGCCTGTATCATGGTGAGGAGGGGTGGAGTAGGTGGAGGGGTACAGGGACTGAAGCCTGTATCACGGTGAGGAGAGGTGAGGTAGGTGGAGGGGTACAGAGACTGAAGCCTGTATCACAGTGAGGAGGGGTGGGGTAAGTGGAGGGGTACAGGGACTGAAGCCTGTATCATGGTGAGGAGGGGTGGAGTAGGTTGAGGGGTACAGGGACTGAAGCCTGTATCATGGTGAGGAGGGGTGAGGTAGGTGGAGGGGTACAGAGACTGAAGCCTGTATCATGGTGAGGAGTGGTGGGGTAGGTGGAGGGGTACAGGGACTGAAGCCTGTATCATGGTGAGGAGGGGTGGGGTAGGTGGAGGGGTATAGGGACTGAAGCCTGTATCATGGTGAGGAGGGGTGGGGTAGGTGGAGGGGTATAGGGACTGAAGCCTGTATCACAGTGAAGAGGGGTTAGCTAGGTGGCTATAGCAGCATGATGCCCCCAAGCATTCCCCTAGATGCCTCTAGGCATCTTTGAGGCATCATTGATACTTCATTGAGGCATCATTGAACTGGGTGCTGCAGGGAGAGAGTTAATGACACCAGTAGATGCCGCCCACTTGGTTTTGTCAACACGCAGCTTCACATCACTGCTGGTGGTTGGCGGTGGTCGTCTTCTCCGAAGTGGGAAGTTTATTTAACCCGCCACGTTTGTTTTAGTAAAGAGAGAGCTCCGCAATCATATCCTGTATATGTACGTATGTGTGTGTGTGTCTGTATATAGAATAATAAACTGACATTTCTCTCCCATTTTCTCTGCCACCATCTCTGTTTCCCTCATCTCTGCTTCCATGATCTCTGTTTCTATCACAGTTTCTGTCCCATGATCTCTGTTTCTCTCTCCCACAGTTTCTCCCCCCCCCCCCCCAAATTTCTGTTTCTCTCTCATACTTTCTCTCCCACTATCTCTGTTTCCATCAACTCGGTTTCTCTCACACACTTTCTCTCCCATCTTCTCTGTTTCTCTCTAGCAATTTCTTTTCCACCATCTCTGTTTCTCTCACTCACTTTTTTCCCACCATTTCTGTTTCTCTCACTCACTTTCTCTCCCACCATTTCTGTTTTTCTCTTACAGTTTCTCTCCCACCATCTCTGTCTCTCTCACACTTTCTCTCCCAACAACTCAGTTGCTCTCCCACACTTTTTCTCTCACTGTCTCTGATTCTCTCCCACACTTTCTCTCCCACCATCTCTGTTTCTTTCCCACACTCTCCCATTGTCTCTGTTTCTCTCGAACACTTCCTCTCCCATCATTGATGTATCTCTCACACAATTTCACTTCCAACATCTCTGTTTCTCTCTCATACTTTCTCTCCCATCGCCCTGTCCCTGAAAGAAGTAATCTAAGACAAGACAAAACTGTAATTACTACATTTCTGGGTGTGAGTCAGCCAAAATGTGGGACAGTTGGCCGAAAAAGCCATATTCTCCTCGGAGATTCCGGAGGTCAGTATTCTACTCAGTAGCGATCTGCTAGCTCCATACGCCCTCCAGAGGTTACTAGACTCCCTATTATCGCCCAGGGTAAATACAAGTTCCGCTCGCGACTGACTGGGCACACCACGACCACATGAACCACAGTTTTCCCATTTATATTTGGAGAACCTGAATATAATTTTGGATTAACATGTAGAAATAGCTGAAATTTCCATTTCTGGCATCGGATTTCCAATTTGAAGGTTTCTGAAAACCGTTAAACTGCAATAATTGTGGGTTACGGGTAAAAGGTCTATCATCATACAATGTCAGCAACCAGCGAACACCGGAACTTGTAAACAAACTGAATTATGGGATACCTCAATAGGGCCTATAAGCTTAGCATGGAGACCCCGTACTAGGTGGGTAATATATACATATTTATATATAAACATACACACACACATACACACATTTGGTCTTATTTACTCGAACAGGTGAATTTAGTTGATGATTCTGCCTGGTCACGTGATACCGGCCCTTAACGACGTGAGAAAGTCGACCTCTCATTAACCCCGGAAACGAGGACCTCCTGCGGCCTACCCACATCCCTCCCACCACCACCCCCACAGTATGAGTAGGTGTTCCCCGCTAACATCTCAAACACGAATAACATCAACTGTCCTAGTCCGAGACTTTGGGATGCGACGGGCGGCGCCGTTTTTATGACCCTCGCCGGCCGTTTATGACTTTTTATTGACTTGCAACAATCGCATCGCACCAGTGGGGCCGGGCCTTAAGATATAACAAGATATACCAAGATATAATACAGCAAAGCTATCGTGATTTTGGAACCAGCCTTCTATCAAGAAGCACATCTTCAGAGGGTCTCCCCTTAAGTGGGGTTCTCCTGTATTTTATCAGTGAACATGAAATTTGCACATAATAAAGGCGTAACATTATATTTTTTAATTCTAAATGATAGAAATAAAAAATATTAAGGTTAACAAATTATATCACATGAAAAACCTTCGAATTTTGACTCAAGAGGAGAATGCCCCATGCCCTAGAACTGTAGACCGTATTGAGGTATCCCAGAATTCAGTCTGTTTACAGGTTCCGGTGTTCACTGGTTGCCGACGTTGTATGGTGATAGACCCTTGACCCGTAACCCACAATTATAGCAGTTAAACGGTTTTTATAAATCTTCAAATTGGAAATCCGATGCCAGAAATGAAAATTTCAGTTAATACTATACATACATTTCAATTTATTTTCAGTTTCCCCAGTTATAAATCAGAAAATGGTTGTTCATCGGAAGACAGGCGGTCGAGGTGCGGCCAGCGAGTCGGGAGCGGATCCTTTATCTCACCCCTGGTACAAGCTTCGCCATAGAAATAACACAAGGAAAAAATACTAAACGATCACCCCCGTAAAGTGACAATACTACGCCACAGCCATGGCGTAGTGAATTTGAGATGACTTCATAAGGGTTTGCTAGGTATATTCAAAGTATTCTGATATTCTGATACTATCTAACGTCATAGAAAGAGGTGAGATAAATCCAGAACCGCACTCGAATCGTAAAATAGACACTACTCCACTTGTTTGGGTGTGCCATAATTGTCACTCGGCTTCGCCTCGATGACGATTCGGGCACACCCAAAGTCGTGGAGTAGTGTCTGTTTGTACGATTCTCGAAGCAGTTCTATATAAATACTTATCCAGGGCGATATTAGGGAGTTTAGTAACGTCTGGGGGGTCTATACATAGTCACTATATAGTAGCCGTCCCCAAGTGTGTAGTTCTGCCATAGGTGGCCGTCCTTAAAGGGTTAAGCTGTCTTGACCTTGTTATAATTACTGCACATAGGTGCAGTACAAAATGAATACTCCAAGGACATGATGTAACTCGTAGAAGTATGTCCATGGGGGCATGACAAATTAAGATCACCACTTCGAGGAGGAGAAGGATGAATCTATAGGCATACTAGTAGATAACACAATATAGTTCAGAAATACTCACCTCATTCTTCGAATTCGGTGAGTATTTCTTACCAAAATATCGAGGAACAGATGGAATTCAGACACACTCACTATGTCTTTTTATTATTATATACCTAGAAATCATTAAGAATACCATTCTACAACTCACTAAATAGAGGAATATATATTACGCCACAGTGTGGACGAATGAAATCATTACTACTGGGGCATAAACATGAGACATTCATGCACCGGTATATAATGATATAGCATACTCCACCCAAGGTGTACATTAATCATTAACAGTAGCTGAGAATGTATATGCATGTGTGAGCATGATAAGTCTACTGGTGATTTACATCAATCACTGACAATGAAGTTGCTGAGAATGTATACATTTAGACTGGCTCAAGTCTTTGATTATGAACATTCATTAAATGATTAATCACAATCAGAATAAAGTTCATTATAGTATGTATCCTTCTCTGACTGGTTCATGAATCAAATTAGGCTTGCTCAAGCCTTTTATTATGAACATTCGTTGAATGATTAAACACAATCAGAATAAAGTTCATTTAAGTATGTATTCTTCTCCGACTGGTCCATGAAACAAAGACTTGTCCAGTATGAACAGAATCTCCTGTATATGTCCCGAAGCCACTCCCTGTAACCCTATACTTCCTCCTACATCTCCCCCTCCCCTCCTCCAGTTCTATGGCCGCCTGTGTTGTCATAGCAATAAATTTTGTCTGCTCCTGACTGTGACCCGATTACGATTTAAGTGAGAGGGTCTCAATATCCCATAAGATACCCTGATCAGTGGCCAGTATATCTGTATGGAGAGTGTTGGAAACACTGGAGCTAAACAGTGCCAGAAATCCAACACCATTATCGATTGTACCAGTCCCTGTATCCCAGCAAAGAGGGTAGCCATAGGATGCAGGGACTGTATCACAGCGAGGAGGGTAGCCATAGGATGTAGGGACTGTATCACAGCGAGGAGGGTAGCCATAGGATGCAGGGACTGTATCACAGCGAGGAGGGTAGTCATAGGGTACAGGGACTGTATCACAGCGAGGAGGGTAGCCATAGGATGTAGGGACTGTATACCAGCGAGGAGGGTAGCCATAGGATGCAGGGACTGTATCCCAGCGAGGAGGGTAGCCATAGGATGAAGGGACTGGAGCCAGTCTATGTATACATGTGTGTGTGTGTGGGGGGGGGGGGGGGGGGGATCACAGCGTTATTCTGCCTACAGAGGCCTAGTTAGGCGTGTAAGTTCATCGCCGATACCAGCTGGGGGGCGTCATAAAGCAATTAACCACTAAATGAACTTCTCAAATGTCATTAGGCGATCATACTCCATGCTGTGGGGAACTAAAGTCCAACCAAGTCTCTATACTCATTGGTCCAACGTGAAATCCGCTATGAGGGGCATGATGTGTCAGGAATTAAGATAAAAATCAAGTTTTGGTCAAAGGTATCATTCTCCACGAGTTTAATGACGAACGAGGCGACAGCCCAGTGAATATCACGTATTATTATTATTGTTAATATTATTTTTATTACAAAGTGTCCATAGAAAAGACATAGGGAGTGTGTATGGACATATCCGGAGCATACGGATATGTTGTATGCTCTGGGCGGAACGGAAAAAATAGTGCATACATACACAATATTGACTGGTTTCAGATACAAGCGGCCGTATGCTCCAAGGAGTAGACGCGTAGTAATATCCGAGCATGAGCGAGGATATTGCGCAGAGTCAACTCCGAGGAGCATACAACCGCTTTTATCTGAAACCAGTCTATATTGTATTTATTATCCACCTTTTCTGGGCAAGTGGCATGTCGATATCAGTTCATTTTAGTTATGCACTATTTTCCCACACGCACTATTTTTCCGTATGCGCCACCCGGAGCATACAACATATCCGTATGCGCCGGGTATGTCCATACACACTCCCTACGTATTTTCCATGGACACTTTGTATTGGGTGTATAATAAAAACTGATATCGACATGCCACTTGCCCAGAAGAGGTGGATAATAAATATAATATAGACTGGTTTCAAATAAAAGCAGTTGTATGCTCCTCGGAGTTGACTGCGCAAAATCCTCGTATTCGCCCGGATATTACTACACGTCAACTCCTCAGAGTATACGGCCGCTTTGTATCTAAAACCAATCAATATCGTGTATTTATCTCACCGCTGTACACACTAAAAGAATGGATGATGCACAGGTTATAGACCATGGAGAACGGACTGCAATAGACCGCATTAGTCCTGACGTCATTTTGGTGCCAAACAAATCCAAACTCCGAGAAGCACTGCATAAACGTAACATCATGGCATAGTAGAGTTAAATATACTGTAGAATTTAAAAAAATGGAGATGTCTAGATGCTGACTGCTGCACTTATGAAGGGATATCCTTGGGATATCCCAATGTTTGGCACCAGAACGTAGGGAAACCCCAGTCAAATGACGTCACACTAATGCGGTCTATACTCGTAGGGGCATGGAGAACCAGGGGTGAGATAAACTTGCGGCCATAACGCCGTAGCGGTTTGCTATGTGGTGTGGTACACAATTTAATCACATTATCATATCCCCTGAAGAACTGGGGGAAGGGAGGGCAGAGGGGTATGAGGAGGTACAGGGTTACAGGGAGCGGCTTGGGGTATTAGACAGGAGATTTGGTTCATAGTGGACAAGTCTTTGTTTCATGGACCAGTCAGAGAAGGATACATACTGTAATGAACTTTATTCTGATTGTGTTTAATCATTTAATGAATGCTCATCGTCAAAGATTTGATTCATAGGCCAGTCAGAGAAGGATATATACTATAATGACAGTTATTCTGATTGTGTTTAATCATTTAATGAATGCTCATAATCAAAGACTTGAGCAAGTCTAGGTTACAGGGAGTGGCTTGGGGCCATAAACAGGGAATTTGGTTCATAGTGGACAAGTCTTTGATTCATGGGCCAGTCAGAGAAGGATACATTCTATAATGACCTTAATTCTGATTGTGTTTAATCATTTAACGAATGCTCATCGTCAAAGATTTGATTCATGGGCCAGGCAGAGAAGGACACATATTAAAATGAACTTTATTCTGATTGTGTTTAATCATTTAATAAATGCTCATTTAATCAACGACTCGAGCAAGTCTAAACTAGCGGCCGTAACGCTGTAGTGCTTTGCTGTGTAGTGTCATCCACATTTTAATCACATTATCATATTCACCTACACCCGTAGCACTGCAGCCGACACGGGTCGCGGGCAAGGCGCTTCGGTACGCGTGCACCAAGAGACCATCACGCACTCTCCAAGCGGATACTGGACGGCCGGGCACCTGCTTGGAGAGCGGGCGCCACGTGGACTTCGGAGATCGCGGAGTTGTTGTTGTTGTTGTTGGGCTAGCATTATGGCGGGAATTCAACCGTCACTACCATCCCAGCTGTTGAAGAAAATCTTACTTATTTCATCCATTTTTACCACGAATTATACTTGGAACGACTTCTAAACTCCTCCTTGAATAATATCCAATGAATTTCAAACCTGAAAATCCCGTAAAATACCCCAAAACAAGAAAATACCAAAAGTCGTCTGCTATGGGATTCTTTCGCTGGTATCCAGCAGTGAGTGCTGACTCGCCGGGGACCAGTTCAGTGGAGAGCGGAGTGCG
Organism: Alentia gelatinosa; assembly: GCA_950022655.1. Classification (NCBI taxonomy): domain Eukaryota; kingdom Metazoa; phylum Annelida; class Polychaeta; order Phyllodocida; family Polynoidae; genus Alentia; species Alentia gelatinosa. Next base: position 35,940,506 of record OX465593.1, on the reverse strand, counting down.
CATGCCCGTACCTAGCCGCTCGGTGCATGTGTCCTTAAGTCCACGTGCACTCTTGCAGCGTGGGGTTGGATCGAGGCGCGAGTTGGACAGATCTCACTGAGCCGTCGGCCGGAGCAGACGACAGGAGTTCGCGCTCTTTCTACAACCCTGGACTGTGACACAGCCACATACACAGCCCAGAGATCGTCTTCACACACATACAACTACCACAGGCTCTCCTGACGACATTTCTCCATATTACAACATCCCAGACGACATTTATATCTTTGTTTACGCGCGGAAACTCGCACGCGACACTTCATCGTAGCCCGGAGATTCCCTCACTCCAAGGTAAGACATTTCTCCAGTCACACCCGCTCACAGATACTAAACCATGACTTAAATATGCCCAGAGATATATCAACCTTGATTTTAATATGTTTTTACAATCACCAGTGGTTAGGGGATTGTCTGCTGGTAGGATATTGGCGGGAAGGTTAGGATTGGGAGTTTGACAGCTGTCAGATTGTCTGTGTCTCAGAATGGTTTCTCAAGGGAAGGGTCCTCAGTCGAACACACACACACTAACAAAGGGCTGCTTCACAATCCACCACCATTCTGGGTCTTAAAGAACATTTGCGGGACCAATATTGATCTATTTTCTGTCCACAAATGGAATCGGGCGATGTTGGGGGAAAAACCAGATCTCTTTTGATTGAGGTTTATAGTATGCAGTAGTTGACCTCGGGTGGTCACCCTGGTCTTATAGTAGACTCGTCATTATCAACAGAATCTGTATTTATGAGTCAAAATCACGTTTATGAATATTACTTTCCTCATATGTCGCCGTTCCGAAGGTGCCACTTCAGGTATAGGGGAGCTATAGCGGTGTGTGTGGGGAGGGGGGGGGGGGGTGCCGAGGTCTCGGTACACGTGTACTCTGCACGTACCAGAACGACTGCACGTACCAGAACGAAAGCAGGATCCGCTTTAGTATAGTACCGTAGTCCTTTGTGTTGTTCCTTTTATAGAAGACACAACTTGATCACGGACGAATCACACACACATATATATATATACTCGTATTATTTAATATTTATTTAAACAGTGAGCAGTTGAGAATATATATTATCTCATCCCTGGTATTTCTGTCACATAGGCTCTCGTTCTCCATGCCCCTGTGGGTATTGCAGTCCGTTCTCTATGGTCTTTAACCTGTGTGTTGTACATTTATTTCTCATCTCTGGTATTTTTGTCCCATGGGCTTAACATTGGTAACTCGTTCTCCATGCCCCAGCGAGTATTGCAGTCTGTTCTCCATGGTCTATATTCTGTGTGGTGCCCATTCTTTTAGTGTGTACAGGGGTGAGATAAATACAGATAGCAACTCTTTTTGGTCAATGAAGTCATTCTCCAACTCGTTTGAATGCTACGTGATATTCACTCGGCTGTCGCCTCGTTCATATCACCCCACATCAAACTCATGGAGAGCGACGACATTGACCAAAATGTGTTAGTTTCTTCTTTAGTCCCTAACAAAAGATGCGCGTGCATAGCTATATGAGCGTGTGCGGGTCGCGGGCGGGTACGCGTGTACCGAGCACTGCCAGTCACCGCAGACCCCCCACTCCACCCCCACCCCCACCCACCCCCACCCACCCCCTCCCACCCAGTCGCGCCTCACCTCGGCCCAGTGATGCCGGAGACACACCAAGCGAGAAACGCAGCGAGTTCCGTAATCGCCAACACAAAATGGTTTATATGTGAGCTATTATTTCATATTTCTGTTTCTAATCTCTAGATTCCTGGTTGTAAATAAAGATCTGCTTCCAGTTGATAAAAAAATGAGATGAGATACTTGGATTCGACACACGCGTCGTCATAAGATACTCATTGCGAAACATATCGCGACAAAGGAGGTACGACATATCACGACACTGTCAGATATAACAAGATATACCAAGATATACCATGGCAAATTCATCGTGTTGGTGGATCCAGCCCTTAGTCTCACCCCTGATACAAGCTTATAGAAATAACATTAGGAAGAAATACTCAACGATCACCCCCGTAAAGTGACAATATTACGCCACGGCCGTGGCGTAGTGAATGTGCGATGGCAGCATATGGATTTGCTAGGTATATTTGAACTATTGATTGTTATGGCGGTCGTTGTTTACAGTTACAGATCGCTCTTTGTTTTCCTAACAAACCATCGTCCGGCCCTCCACCAGCTGTCAGCCTCCGCCCAGTGCACGTGTACCCAGAGCGCACTGACCACCTCCCCCCCCCCCCCCCCACCCCCTCCCCCCTCCCCCCCCTCCCCCCCTCCCCCGCTCCCCCGCTCCCCCGCCCCTCGCTTCCTGGTGAGTTCCCGGTCTGACAGGAGCGCGGGCCACAGGGACAGGAAGGTCGATAAATACATACAGCTGGCGATGGTGAAAGAAGCACGCTCATTTATTAATATCCACCTAATGCAAAGTGTCGATAGCATACACATAGGCAGCGTGTATCTACATGCCCAGAGCATACGGATATCCCCCCCCCCCCCCCCGCCCATTGTAAAGAGTACATAAAAAATACATAGGCAGTGTGTATCACCATACCCGGAGAATACAGATATATCCACCTAATACAAAGTGTCCATAGAAAACACATAGGGAGTGTGTATCACTATACCCAGACCATACAGATATATCCACCTAATACAAATTGTTCATAGAAAACACATAGGGAGTGTGTATCTACATGTCCGAAGCATACAGATATCTTATCATCCACCTAATACAAAGTGTCCATAGAAAACACACATAGGGAGTGTGTATCACCATACACAGAGCATACAGATATATTCACGGAATATGCTCCTCGGAGTTGACCGCTGGCATACATCCTCTTATTACTACACGTCAACTACTCGGATTATAAAACCGCTTGTTTGTGAATCTCCGCTAACAAAACGATCCAATTTAACCTCACATTTGAGTCACATTATATTGGCCAGCCTGGGAGACTTGATTACCAAGCAGTAATTTGGTTCTTGAAAAATGTCACTCGCCAATCGAGGCAACTTGAGTGGGTTTTTTTATCTCCTCGTTTAGTTGACATGATCAAAGGAACTGAAGGAACTGAGAGAGAAGAAGTGCTTCTTCCCACGACTGGCTCCAGTCCCTGCATCCTATGGCTACCCTCCTGGCTGTGATACAGGGGGAGGGATAGGAGGAAGTATAGGGTTACAGGGAGTGGCTTGGAGCCATAAACAGGAGATATGGTTCATAGTGGACAAGTCCTTCCTTCATGGGCCAGTCAGAGAAGGATACATACTATAATGAACTTTATTCTTATTGTGTTTAATCATTTAATGAATATTCATAATCAGAGACATGAGTAAGTCTACCTCTTCCCCAGCGCGGCAAAGGTCGCGGCGCCAAGATGGCGGATTGTGGACACTGCCCGAGAAAAGCAGACGACTTTTCTCAGTGCACGTGTACTCAGAGCCTCCCGCCCACTGGTTCCCGGCAGGCAGCACTGTCCGCCAGGAAGGCAGGCGGGGCACAAGCCGAGCTGGTTCGATTATGATAATGGCCGCTGGTATCGACAGCGCAGGACACGCCAGGTCACAGCGATGTGCTCAATGTCGTCTGCTCAGCAGCGTTCTGTGGAAACCGTCTAAATATAGATTATATCCCATAATTCAGTCTTTTTACAGGATCCGGTGTTAGCTGGTTACCGTCGTTGTACAGTCATAGACCCTTGACTCATATCCCACAATTTGTACAGTTAATTGGTTTTTACGATTATTCAAATTGGAAATCCGTTGTAAAAATGGAAGTTTTAGTTATTCTAATTTATACTTTTCAAATAATAATTGGTTTCTCCAGTTAGAAAACAGAACAGGTCTATATATACCATATTTAGGCATCCCAGAATAAATATAGATCATATCCCATAATTCAGTCTGTTTACAGGATCGGGTGTTAGCTGGTTTTCGTCGTTGTACAGTCATGGACTCTTGACTTATATCCCACAATTTGTGCAGTTTATTGGTTTTTACATATCTTAAATCGGAAATCCTATGCTAGAAATGGCATGCAAATTTTACCTATTTCGACATGTATATGCATCATTATATTCAGTTTCTCTAATTTAAAACCGGAAAACTGCGGTTCATCAGGGGACAGGTGGCCAAGGTGCGGCCAGCCAGTTGGGAGCGGATCCTTTACTCAACCTTCAACATTAGTCATTACTTCTAAATAACGCAACCACTCGGAAATAGTTGCTAGTATTGCCCATATAAATCGTAATGGTAGTTATTTGTCCGGCATCATTCTTAGTTTTAAAATATCTCCCTGTTCAGTCCACTGACAGATGAAGAAAGAATGCTGATTCACGAAGCTTACTATTCAATGACACAACCACACATCACATGGTTTATTGTTTCATACAATATGAATGTGTGAGTAAAATTAGCAGGCAAACCGTGACTTTACGATGGTAGGGCGTAATAGTCTAGTTTAATTTGTGATTATATATAATTTGTGATTAAATATAACCTGTAATTATTCATGTAGTAAAGTACGGTGACTGAAGTGAGGAGAATGGATTCTTTGAGTGAAGCTGGCACCCTGCCCGTCCAAGGTGCGCACGCACTTTGATCCCATGACCCACAGTATGTACTCTCCCCCCACCCTCCCTCCCGACCGCCCCGTAACACAAACAAAGCATATGGTGGAGAGTGACGTGGCAGACTAGCGGAGTACATGTGTACTGGAGAGTGTAGTATGCCCAGTACCAGTATATATAACTGTCAGGATTGTCCTACCTGTAGTACTATACTGAAACTGGTTTACTGTCTTCGTATGTCAGCAATATGTGGTGAAATTATCATCACATACATCATGATTCCGAAGGCAGAGGGATGTATGGGGAAAAAAGTGACCCAAGTATTATGACGTACGAAGACAGGTAGACTTTTTGCATCATTATAGACCTGAAAAATAGGAGATGAGATCGAGCTCTGCCCCTAAACTTGAATAGGTTTCTGAATTTATCTCGCCCTTCACACTTACTAATGGACAAACCTTTGTGATATAACCTGCAATTGAATATATTTTCTTCTAAAATCTCCAATTGGCCCTGGATACTAGTTCCCGATGGGGGAAAATACCAGGTGTGAGAAACAAAAGTTGGAGCCGATCTGTGGTATTATAGTTCCATGGTAAATCCTGGCGACATATGTCACTGTGTTTGTGTATTGAGCCATGGCGGATGCCGTTTGGACGTTTCATTGTGTCCCTCGTGCATTAAAATGTCGTCTGCTACTTGTAAACAAAAGTCTCGTCATAAAACCAGACCTCCTGCCAACAACCAAGCCACCACTCCAGGTGTGCTGTGTATAATGGGCCTTTGTGAAGCCCTCGGTACAGGTGTCCTTACGGAGGCCGCATGCCTCGACACGATTCGTGTACAAAGCTGTGACCCGCCCAAGAACCTGTGACGTAAGCACACATACGCGTGACGTCATAGTGTGGGGCAGCAGAGAACGCCCGATGTGTTGTTATTGTGACACATGGTAACCGCTTTTATGGGATTGATTATTTTTTTATTAGTCAGCCAGTAGAGGTGTCGTGCATGAACTAGACGAGTGTCTATAGTGCTGTAACATGAACAGTTTGTATGCGGTCCCTCAGGCTGGGCGGTTACCTTTCGGTTACATATTTTTATTTGTTTAAACAATTTTTATTCAGAGAATATTGTGTGTACAATCACTGAGTTCCGCGATACAGCCGTTCTTCCACTCGGGCCCTAGCCCCCTACTCCTCATTCTAATGGCGGGTGTCAAGCCGAACGGGCAGTGGGTACCATTTTTATGTAAGTCTTTGGTATGACCCGACTAGGATTTGAACTCCTGACCTCCAATGCTCAAGATGAACACCCCTACATCTTAGCCACCGAACTTGGTTAATCATAGCAATATATAAATAAATGACCCATATTTGTGGACGCTTTTATTACGCTGGAGATAGAAAACTACACCCTCGCGATACAAGCCGTGGTTTACTCAGTTGACCTTCTGCATTGACATTTCCCCCACACCACATCCCCCCAAAGTCAGTGGACTTAGAGACGCGTTGCCACGGCAACACTCACCACCCGGATGAGACCAAAAACAAGGCCGCTGGTTTAGGCTGGTTACTGTCGGGTTCAACAGGAACATGTGGCTGTAGGCCAGCAACCAGCGAAGACCGGATACTGCCTGTTTTACAGCACTCTCCATACACATGTTTTGTGAGCTACTCCTTACGGAGTCTCTGCTGGGAGATTTTTAGGTGGAAACTGGTTGGAGATATATGTATGTTTATTTGTATAAACGTACGAAAACAAATCGTACATGTAGGGCCACTTGTTATTGCTTCATTGGTGGTATTTATTCCTGAAGAGGTCTTATTTTCACCTAATTATCCGAGGTGAACCAGAAAAAATACAAGCGACCTTTTCAGGTGCCTTTCAGCGGAGACACTTCTGGCAATTGACATTCCATGCTTGGGAAAAAAGAGACAATGTCTGGTTTGTAAAAAGTGTAGCATTTTTGTCAACATCCACACATTTCAGCAATTTCAAGATTCAGCATTTTGTGGATTATTTTGCCAATTAGGCGGTGATCTCATCATCCTGAATCGTGTGCTCATCGTCTTGTATCGTGTGGAGTCGTGTTGATTCGCATTGTCTCAGGTTTTATCTCGGAGCATACGGCCGCTTGTATCTGAAACCAGTCATTATATCGCCCCTGGTACAAGTTCAGCCATAGGAATAACATTAGGAAAAAATACTCAACGATCACCCCCGTAAAGTGACAATACTACGCCACGGCCGTGAATTTGAGATGACGTCATATGGATTTGCTAAGTCTACTCAAATTATTGTGAAATTGTGATGATATTTAATGTCATAAAAAGGGGTGAGATAAATCCAGAACCGCACTTGAATCGTAAAATACACAAGACTCCACCCATTTAGTTGTGCCATAATCGTCACTTGGCTTCGCCTCGATGACGATTCGGACACATCCAAACTCGTGGAGTATTGTCTATTCATACGATTCTCGATGCAGTTCTATATAAATTCTACATTCTGGTAAAAAAAACTGTATCCCAGCATGGAGGGTAGCCATAGGATGCAGGGACTGGAGCCAGTCTACACCTCTCGGTGCACGTGTACTTAGAGCACAGTCAGCGTCTGTGTCAGAGTAATGACGTCACGAGGCTACCTGTCAGGCAACCACATCTTGCTGTTCTAATTATAACCACTTTCTTAAAGAAATAGGGCGGGGGAATGAAAAGCATGTCACGAAAACGGCGAAAATATCGAAAAAAGATTGTGTAAGGAACTGTTTAAATTTAGTAAGGTAACCCTGAATGATGAGCACAGGCTGCTGTAGGTAAAGTATTCACCCCTCATCTCCATTGAGTAATCAACAGCTGTTTTATAACAACACGCAAGGTACCTCGTAGTTAGAGAACCATCTAGAACCATCACGAATAAAATTGTTGGTCTTGAGAAGCAAGGAATTAGCGTCACTAGAAAACTACCTCTTAACACACAATCAATAATAGGAATGGGTTCAGAAATATGTCTCGAAATCGGCGAAAATAGCAACGAAATTGTGTAAGGAACATAGATATGTAAACAAATTCGTATGTTTATTGATGATAAATTTGTTTCATACATGTAAATTCTTCGCAACAATAACTATCGTCGATCGAACTCTCACCTCAGTAAATGTGTAGGGGTGAGATTTCTACCTGAATTCATCACATAGATTCGATCACCACCTTCGTGGTTAAAAGAACCTTGAGAAAGTCTGGTAAGGACCTTTAATGGTTCCTGGTTATCCTAGAATATTATATTGTAGTGTCCTAGGCTCGTAGGAACATCAATTCCCCTTCAGTACTAGGTAAGTACCTTGGGTAATTAACTATTCCTACTCACTACGGAACTATTTTCTGTCGCCCTGGAATACAGGGAGATATTTAAAGAATGAAATTTATTTTCCCAAAATAATGTGAGTCGACAAAATTCTTGTATACATCTTTTATCATGGCAAAAAACAATTAATCGGGTAATTAACTATTAAATCAAACCGAAGAAACAAATAAAAAAAATTCCCCAACCCCTGACAGGCCTAGTAGGTGGAGGGATTGATAGGGGACAGCGGCTGAAGCCAGTCTACCCTCAAAGTGGAAACACAGACTGAACCTGTCTGGGTCTGTTTTTAGACCGGGGTCACGACGCGACATCTGGTGGCGTACTCGCGAACTACTCCAGTGGGCAAGTTTTTTGTCTGCGGCGTCGTCAAAAATGTTACTCAATGTTTACCTCCCGGCGCTCTCCATACAGAGTCTCCGCTCCCACTGAGAGTGGTGGAGAAACCCGAGATGTGCGGGGAGAGTGTGGGAGGTGTCTGGGCACCTGTTGATGAGCTGTCAGTGGGTGTTGACAGGTGTTGACAGCTGGGGTTGACAGTCAATGGTTAGGAGTACTAGACGCGTGATCCCAATAGACCCTTCAGAGGTTGCTAAACTCCCTAATATCGCCCCGGGTAAGTACAGGATCCGCTCCCGACTGGCTGGCCGCACCTCGGCCCCCTGTCTTCCGATGAACAACCATTTTCTGATTTATAATCGGAGAAACCGAATATGAGTTGAAATGTATATGTAGAAATGACTGAAATTTTCATTTCTGGCATCGGATTTCCAATGTGAAGATTTAGAAAAATCGTTAAACTGCAATAAATGCAGGTTATGGGACAAGGGGCTATCGCCATACAAAGCAAACTAAATTCTGGGATACCTCGATAGGGCCTATGTTGTGGGACTTTGTGGGTTCGAGTCCCACTGCAGCCACACTTCATCTTCATCCCCAACAGTGGTAGATTTACTGCTATATCAAAGGCCAATCCTTCTCATACTTTTTCTGTGTGATGTGGTATACAGCCACCTTTCTCAAACTGTCAGTGTCTGTCATAGTGGTTGACAGCATGGTTAACAAACTATCAGTGTCTGTCGTAGCGGTTGACAGCATGGTTAAGAAACTATCAGTGTCTGTCGTAGTGGTTGACAGCACGGTTAACATACTGTCAATGTCCGTTGCGGTCGTTGACAGGCAAACTGTGTGGAAATGAGGACCTTGTCGGAAGTGTAGAGGAGAAAAACGCTGACAGGATGACAGAGGTGGCGGAGTGCCCGCTTTACTTATAACCGCTGTCTCTCTCAATCTGTCACAGCTGTCACCAAAAAAACACGTCCGTCTGGTTAGAAACACATGAGCCCTACATGGCAGGGATTTCAGGGATTGTTCACATACAGGTCTTGAAAAAAGTCCCCAGTTTACCCGAAATGTACGTCCTGTGTAGACGTGATGTGAGGGTGGTTGTGGCCCATTAGATTTTAGGTCAACTCTTGACTGTAGAACCGTCCCAAGATGCTATAAATATCATGTAAAGGGCACAATCCACCAGGCCGATTTCTCACCCGATCAATTGTTCCTGGGCCCTTAAGAGGAAGCTCACGGATTGTAATTTATTTAATTCTGATAATAATAGTTTAATAAATGACCATTTTCAAGGATGTGAGAAATTCTAGGGCATCCGATAATAATCGGCGATTGTCTGGCTACGGAATCGGCTACCGTCGGTCCAGTGGAACACCCCCTTAGGGAGGTCAGGGTGAAGGTCGCGATTTGCTCCGAATACACTCATTGGCTACTGGGACTACTCTATTCCTTATGTGGTAGTTAATACCGGGGGACAACTCCATGCAGGTGTATAACTTGCGGCCATGTTGGTAATTTGTCCCTAATTGGTGTGATTGCTCTCGGAGTATATAAGTGGCTCTATTCATGCTGCAGGGCTCCTCGGGATAGGGCTCATTCGGGGCTCATTCCTGGTGGCTCTGCGATGATCACTTACTTCTTGCTTCAGGGGAAGACACTAGACTTGCTCAAGTGTTTGATTATGAACATTTATTAAATGATTAATCACAATAAGAATACATTTCATTATAGCATGTGTCCCTCTCTGACTGGCCCATGAACTAGACTTGCTCAAGTCTTTGATTATGAAGATTCGTTAAATGATTTAACACAATCACAATAAAGTTCATTAAAGTATGCGTCCTTCTCTGACTGGTCCATGAATCAAAGACTTGTCCACTATGAATAGAATCTCCTGTTTATGGCCCCAAGCCACTCCCTGTAACCCTATACCTCCTCCTACCCATCCCACTTCCCTCCTCCAGTTCCCTGGCCGCCTGTGTTGTCATAGCAATCAATTTCGCCTGCTCCTGAATATGACCCGAATGAGATCAAAGTGACGGGGTATCACACTAGGAACTCGTTCTCAACATGCTTGCGAATACGGTCACTCATTCTCAACGGGTGATAAACAGATATATCTTTCCAGGCTAAGATAAAATCAGAAACATATTCAAGTCCCCATTCGCCATATCGTTTGGAACACTTCAGAATATTCACTCAGCTATTGCCTCGTTCATATTACTGCGCACTCCAAACTCGGTGGCGATCGAGGACACAGACCAGACGCAAATAATGTTTTTTATAGGGAGCCAAAGTGAACCCGCTCAAACCACAGATACCCGTTTACGAATCACCATTTCTGGTGGCCCGCAAGAACGAGGTTTAGTGCTAAACCTATGGGGGTTTGAGGCTAGACTTTCGTTTTTGGTCTCATTTGTTACTTTTGAAGTGTAGTTTACTACTATCGTCTCTGAATAACTCTGTTTCGAAACTACGATGACAGTTGTTAAGGTTATTAAAAATTTGGATCTAAAAGATTGGAGAATGACACATATAATCTCGAACCTACATAGTCAAAGTACTGAGCGCCTATACCAAAAATTGTATTTTGTAACCGGCTATCTGTGGTTGCAACGGGTTCACTTTGGCTCCCTATAGTCCTTAATAGTTCATCTGACTGAGGACTACTTTTAGATTCTCCATGAGTTATCACTGATATAGAGTATAGAGAAGGCGTTCCCATCGCTGGAAGTAAGATGTTTATTAGAACGTAACGGAAGCAAAATGGGAAACTCCCTGGGGCCAATTACAGGTCGTTAACCGGGGGGAATGTCCTCAAATAAACATGAAGTATTTTAGACGGGGCAATAAAATATTTGTGTTAAGCCGATGCTACCTTGTTAATCTTAACCCTTTAAGGGCAGGTACCTATGGCAATAGTATGTGGTGAAGGGCGGGTACTGGTGGCAATAGTAGGTGGTAAAGGGCGGGTACTTGTGGCAATAGTATGTGGTAAAGGGCGGGTACCTGTGGCAATAGCATGTAGTAAAGGGCGGGTACTAGTGCTAATATATACCACCAGGGGGCAGGAAGTCTGAGGCTAATTGTAATTGTTCTATGGTATTTGAAGTGATAGAATATGCAATCATTAATCTCATTGTCCATTTCGCCCAAGATCATTAGCTGAGTGTTATATTCTGTGAAAATTCCATGATTATTCATCCAATACTTCCTATCTTGTTTAAAAAGAGAAAAACACGAAATTCTGCAAATTTAAGAAAAAGATCTGCTCGAAGAATGATTCACTCTTCCAGCAGAGATTCTGACTCTGGTAGTAAGAAGATCAGCTAGGCGATTGAAAATCAAGGTTGTTTAGATCGGATTCCACCAGAGGTAACGTCAGTGTAGCTCTGGCGGCCAGAGTAGCTTCACAAAACCACCACCAGGGGGACGTTCCCAGGCCACCAGGCGGCGACACGGTCACCCCGTTTCCGGTCTGGGCCCTGTGTCAATAAAGCCTGGTTATAGCCGCGACCTCTACCGGGTAAAGAGGCTAGGGAAAGAGGGCACATCCACCGGCCCCGGTAAATAGGGCCCCTACGACGGTTCGGCCCAGGCCCAGGGACAGTTTGATCGGCCGGGTGATCGGTCGGGTGATCGGTCGGGTGATCGGCACCGATAGACTTGCCAAAGTCTTTTTTACCTACCACATGTAAAACGTGTCAATTTCTGTAAAATCCGCTTGGAGATTCTCCCGCACATAGAGACATAGTGAACTAGACCTAGGAATGGAGATTGAAGGGCCATGAGGGTGAGATTTTTGTGTAGCGTTGAATTCAAACCTGCTCTTCTGTTTTTTCTAGATCGATAGACAGACATGCTTTCTCTCTTATGATTCATTTCAATCCATGCCAAAAATCAAAGTTTACTATTGTAGTTTTTTTATCTACCTTTCTCGTGAGAAACCAATGAGAAATCGATTGGAGAACACGAGATTCATATAAATAAAATGGCCTGACTAGTTAGCTTTTAGACAAATAAACCAGCGGATTTGAAATATAAGTGCAGTTATGCTTATGGTTAGGGTTAAGGGTAGGCTTAGGGATAGGAATGGGGTTAGGATCAAGAATTTTCTGTTTATTTTCTTCCCCAGAAGCCAAGATAATATGCTTACTACTAAATATAGTATTTATCCACAATTGTAATAACAATCTTGAATATGGAATATGTAAAACGGGTCGAGTTTTTTACGGGTCGAGTTCGTTTCGGGTCGAGTTCTCCAGTATTCGGTGGAGGGGACTAACACCAGTCTAGGCTCACTAGGCCGAGGCAGGCCTAAGTCCTGACCTCGGAGGACGTTTCCCCACAGGTCTTCATGGCCTACATATGATTAATTTATATGTTGTGAAATACAATTTATGACAGAAACCAGTCAACCGTGACTTCACATGTATACACCTGGCATTCTCTAGCTGCAAAACTTAACCAACCAATAAAGGATGTAACTGCAGATATATCCACCTAAACCTGCTCAAGTCTTTGATTATGGACATTCACGATTTAAGAAGATAGAGATTTTTATAAATGTCCATAGGCTTAGCATCGGGAACTCGTTCTCCATGCCCCTACAATATTACAGTCCGTTCTCCATGGTCTATAGCCTGTGTGTCGTTCATTCTTTAAGTGTGTACAGGGGTGAGTTGAATACAGAAAGCAACTCGTTTTGGTGAAAGAAGTCATTCTCCAAAACATTAAAATGCTAAGTGATATTCACTCAGCTTTGCCTCGTTCATATCACACCGCATCAAACTCGTGGAGAATGACGACTTTGACCAAAACTTGTTGGGTTTCTTCTTTACTACCTCAATTCATCTCACAGATTCGGTCAAACCCGAAGTAAGACTAATAGAACATATTGTATTTTAAACTACAAAAACAAGCAAACAAAATAAGTATAAAATATACTAGTCGGGGAATCAAATCGCGGTGAGGATTAGTGGAGGGGTACAGGGACTGAAGCCAGTCTAGTAGCGACCTTCTCTTACGTGGACATAGGTCGGGGATGTCACGTGACTTGGATGGATGACCGTTCCAGTTCTTGACCCCTACACTGCCACCCCAAGTGAGGCCCCATCAAGGTCCTCAGATCTACCAACGAGTATAGACCCTATTCGGGTATCCCATAATCCAGTCTGTTTACAGGTTCCGGTGTATGGTGATAGACCCTTGACCCATAACCAGCATTTATTGCGGTTTTAATAACGGTATTTCTTAATCTTCAAATTGAAATCCGATGCCAGAAATTAAAATTTCAGTTATTTCTAATATATTTTGAATAATTAAAAGGGAGTACATGTATTTCCCCGCGTGGAGCTCCTTTGAGAGCCCCGCCGCTTAGTTGAAAATATGATATTTTCTATCCTAGTATATCCCTCGAGAAAATTTTAGAATAAATATATTTTGAATAATTAAAAGGAAGTATTTCTCTGCGGGGGGCCCCTTTGAGACCCCCTCCGTTTAGTTGAAAATAGAATATTTAGTATCCAACTGTATCCATAAATATACATAACTTTAATATAAAAATAAAAAATAGATTTTGAATAATTCAAAGGAAGTATTTCTCGCCGTTTAGTTAAAAATAGGATATTTTTATCCTAGCGTATCCATCTATAATAAACATAACTTAAAAAAAGAAAATTAAAATAAATTTTGAATTATCAAATAGAAGTATTTCTCTGCGGCGGAGGGCTCCTTTGAGAGCCCCAATGATCACTCGCGGAGCACGTGATCGGGACGAGATTGAGGTTCAGGCGTCGCGACACAGAATCTGGGCCTGTCGACCTTGTTATCGAGAACGGGAGTAAAAATGAGGCCCTAGTTGACGGTGATCTAACTCCACAGCTGATGAATGGGCCCCGGGCCGATGGAGGCAGCGAAAATACCCGACAGACCACTGCCAAGTCTTACATACGAATGTGGGCCTTTTCTCACGGTCTCATGGTTTTCTATTGATTTCTCACTATATGGAGGTTTTTTTATTTATTAAGAAGTGTGAATTGACGAATCGAAAAGTATGAGTACTCATACCTAATAATACCAACCTCTGTACTACAAAGGAAAAGACACTGCATTTGAATCTCGTTCTGTCAATTTTTTTAGTTCATGACTTACAAAAAAATGAGAAATTTTGAAGTTCGTAGCATAGGGAATATAAATGCGCTCAAATAAGTAATGTTGATGCTAATTCAATTAGCGAAATATTATATCAGTGATTGATAAACTGCGATACATCCCTAGATCTGCTCAAGTCTTTGATTATGAACAGTCATTAAATGATTAAAGAGATTAGAATAAAGTTCATTGTAATATGTATCCCTCCCTGACTGACTCAATCCTGTATCCCATTGAGGATGGGTGAGGTAGGTGGAGGGGTAGCCATACGATGCAGGGATCGGTAGACTTACTGCTATATCAAAGGCCAGTCCTTCACATACCATGTCTATGTGGTGTGGTGTACAGCAACCTTTCTCCTTCACCCCCAGCAGTGGTAGATTTACTGCTATATCAAAGGCCAGTCCTTCTCATACCATGTCTATGTGGTGTGGGAAGTAAAAGAACTCTTACCTCGGTAAATGTGTAGGGGTGAGATTTCTACCTACATTCATCTCACAGATTGGTCAAATCCAAAGTAAGTCTAATTGAACAAATTGGACATTAAACTACCCAAACAAACATAAAAAAGGGGTGGGGTCCACCAAAACTACCCCGACACCTGTATGCAGAACGTTGGGGGTGGTGGTTTGTTTTACTGGTGTGGGGGTGATGATGCCCGGTGCCAGCTGGATGCGCATGACTGCCTCTATTAACTCTCAAGGTGATATACTACATACATGTTGCATGCCTACTGGCGGTTCTCACAGACAAGGTATGAATCTTTACTCAGACCTGTGTGACAGACCGGTTTTAACACCTCCATCACAGACTGGCTTCAGACTTGTCAAGATATTTTCCTCTGGTAGGTCTGTTTTCATTTTCTTCATACTTCATATAGTGATATTCATATTTATATACTAACGGCATTGCAGAACGCCCTGCTCAAAACTCTAGAGCACCATTCTCCAGTTGGCCTGTGAGATACCATTTAAATGGTCAACACCCTTCATCTCTGGTACTTATGTCCCATTTTTTAACTCTCCTAGGGGCACTGCAAGTCTAATTGAACAAATATGGGCACTACTTTTCGTTTCCCAGGGACCATTGACACCTCCCAGCATTACCTTTCCGGCATACGTTATTTAATAAAAAAAAAAAAGAACAGTTAAACACCCAAACCAGCAGCATTGACACTTCCCACGACTACCTATTCAACCTTCCAGCTAGACTGGCCTCAGTCCCTGTATCCTACCCCTCCACCCCTTCTGAGTGACACAGGGACTGGTCTCATCCGTAAACGGCCGTGTAGACTGGCGCGATTTTGCACCACACTCCCCAAGCAGAGGTCTGGCTACTGGTCAGGATATCTGCTGGGGGACTGATACCCTCTCACTTTGATCTCAATCGAGACATAGTCAGGAGTAGGCAAAATATATTGCTATGACAACACAGGCGGCCAGGGAACTGGAGGAGGGGAGGGGGAGGGGTAGAGGGAGGTATAGGGTTACAGGGAGTGGCTTGGGGTCACAAACAGGAGATTCTGGTCAGAGTGGACAAGTCTTTGATTCATGGGCCAGTCAGAGAAGAACACGTGCTATAATGAATTGTATTCCGATTTTCTTTAATCATTTAATGAATGTTCATAATCAAAGAGTTGAGCAAGTCTACCTTCCAGCATACGTAACTACATGTATTTGATAAACAGAATAGTTCAACATCTAAACCAGCAGCGATGCCCTTTGAACGTGCGAGTTGATCTGCTGTTGGTTCTCCCACGGAGACGAGTCGTGAACGCTTGTTTACGTGCCGCCAGAGCCTCTAGCGGGCCTGCAGGCAACTACAGAGTACACCTGTACTCGCCACTGCCTCAAGCGCGAGTCGTGGCAGCAAAACATCTGCTGGGAGAGAGTCGTGGTGCGGCGGTTTTCACCTTCTCCCGCAGCCGCTATAGATCGGGATTCCGGGATGTACAGAGATGTCAGTTTTCCGTTTTTCCGTGGAAATCCACTTTTTCATATTCAGCATATGCAATTGCTTTTCCTTGTGTCAAACAAAGATGATATTGATTTAGCCCCATTTATGCCAATTAAAAAGTGGTTTGAACCTCCCAGCAGACACTAAGCCCTATGCCATGGCCGACAACGACACATTATCCAAGTTTTCCTGCTCTCTCTGAGGCAGAAAAATCCACATGAAAATATTTCCACTTTTTTCCCTGAACCCAACTGACATCCCTGGATGTAGAGGTTGTCCTACCCCTAATATAAAAAGCCATAGGCTTAACATTGAGTTTCCGTATGCCACGCTGACTAGCATACAGAGTTTTATATGCCATTAGTGGCATACCGAATTGTTATCACGTAATATTCCAAAATCGAGGAGACGGTGTAGGAAAAAAATCAAAACCTGATTCGCTTAAATCGTGGCCACCACATTCCACTCCTGAAGTTTTGGCTCCGAACTTCACTCGGCTTCGGCTCATGAAGTCACTATGCCAAACTCCAGTCGTGGCATACGGTGGCCAAGATTAAAACTCATCCAGTTTCGCAACAGTATGTTTACGTGTGTGTGTGTGTTTCATGGAAGTTCGTTGGTGCGAATTTGTGTGTCACGACGTCCAGATTACTTGTACTTTTTTTTGATAACGTAAACCACTCCAGCGCTCGTGTATTACTACGCGTCAACCACTCGTGGTTTACGGTCGCCTGTCCACAAAACCGTCGATTATTGTACACGTATTCGCTGAGCGGTAGCGGTAGCGGCAGACGACAAACTGCCTCAGAGGTGTGGCTGAACGCGGGCTTTTCACCTCTATGAGGACAGAGCTCTGAGTACACGTGCACCAAGCAGTAACCAGAGAGTCGGCCGTCCTCAAGCACTATCCACAGAACGCCAGCAGCCTGCAGGATCTGCTGGGAGCTTCTCCCGCACACATAGGGCCATTAACGAGATATAGGCTTGGAGATTGAAGAGCCACCAGGTTGAAAATCTCGTGTGTATTCTGCCCTTCATGTTTTTAGCTCTATTTGTTACTTATACAAGAAGCTTGGAGATTTAAGAGCAACGAGGTTGGGATTCTTATGTAGTGATTAGTAGTAAAAATGCCCTTCATGTTTTTAGCTATATTTGCTACTTATACAAGAAGCTTGGAGATTTAAGAGCAACAAGGTTGAGATTCTCATGTAGTGATTAGTAGGAAAACATACCCTATATACTTTTACCATAATTTCCTATTTATAGCCTACAATCATGTCGAAATGATGGCTTTTAATGTATAGTAGGTAAACAGGAGGGTGGGTGTGTTTAGACAGGCAGGTGGGTGTGGTGTGGGTGAGGTGGGTGTGGGTGTAGGTGGGTGGTGGTGGAAGGCTTGCATTGCATTACATTCACATTGCATCACATCATGTCACTATTGATGTCGAGGTACACGTGCACCCACCACGGCCGGGCGAGGCGGCAGGCAGCTGCCAGCGGCACTGACCTGCCTACGGTGGCGCCCTCTGCAGGCCTTGCCGCAGCGCTGAGTGCACGTGTACCGAGTGGGCGGCGGTGCGCGCGCACCCGGCGCCAGGAAGTTTCCCGGCGTCCGCTCTGAGAACGATCGATGGTGTGTTGACATGCTGCCTGCCGCGCGAGAGGGAGAGGGAGGGAGAGAGAGAGAGAACAGAGGAGAGAGGGAGGGAGGGAGAGAGAGGGAGGGGGAGGGACGGAGAGGGAGGGAGAGAGAACAGAGGAGAGAGGGAGGGACGGAGAGAGAGAAAAACAGAGACAGAGAAAGAGGGAGGGAGGGAGAAAGACAGAGAGGCAGAAAGAGAGACAGACAGAGAGAGGGGGAAAGGGAGGGAGAGAGAGATAGAGAGAGAGAGAGGGAGAAGGAGAGAGGGAGACAGACAGACAGGGAGAGAGAAACAGAGAGAAACAGAAAGAGAGAGGGGGAGAGAGACAGACAGACTGAGGGAGAGAGAGACAGAAAGACGGCCAGAGACAGAAAGAGAGAGAGAGGGGGGGTAGAGAGACAGACAGACATACAGACAGAAAGAGAGAGAGAGGGAAAGGGAGATAGACAGACATAGAGAGAGAAATAGAGAGAGAGGGGGAAAGGGAGATAGACAGACAGAGAGAGGAGAGACAGAGAGAAGCACAGAGAGAGAGAGAGACAGAGAGAGAGAGAGACAGAGAGAGAGAGAGTATCTCACTATATTCTCACTATACTCTACACTACTCTCTCACTCAACGTCTTATTTTATAAACTCGTCTTACTGCGACTTTCATAACCGACAGACATTTCTTACAACGTATTCTGCGCTCATTGTTTTAAATATCAGCTCACTGTCTCTTGATCTTTCACCTGATAATGGATTTCCGATCGAGAAAAGCGAACAGTTGTCATTGTTATCTGAAGCTCCCTGATTTAATGTATCCTACAGATAAACCAATAAACTAGTTCTATTTTACAAGGAGGTCTTTCTGAGAATATTGCTGGAGATTGTAGTACAACAGAGACTAGGAGGTATTATAGGAGCAATTGGTAAAGGAAACCTTTAAGTACAGGGTTATAGCTCGTATCCCATTAAGATTGAATCGCATAGTGATTCCCAGGGCGAAGCCACATGAATTACATAGCGATTCAAACGCAGTGATACACACTAAAATGAACTTTATTTTGTTCTTTGATTTTGTTCTGTCAATTACAAAATGTCTATAATCAAAGACTTGACCTAGTCTAATGGTTATTTCCGCGCTGTGGTATATGTCCTTATATCCCTGGACTTTGAGTTCTTGGAAGAAGTGTTTGACTTAAAGTTAACAGAGCGCGACCAGTAGACCGGCTTTAGTTCCTGTCTATTACCCCTCCACCTACTTCACCCCTCCTCCAAGGGATAATAAAGAAGAAACCAACAAGTTTGGATCAAAGTCATCATTCTCCATGAGTTTGATGTGGAGTGATTTGAATGAGGTGACAGCCAAGTGAATATCACATAGCGTTCAAACGAGTTGGAGAATACTTCTTTGACCAAAACGAGTTGCTTTCTGTATTTATCTCACCCCTGTACACACTAAAAGAATGGAAACACACAGGATATAGACCATGGAGAACGGACTGCAATACTCATAGGGGCATTGAGAACGAGTTTGTTGAATTTATTATCCATCTTTTCAAATAAATTAAACCCAGTAATTGCCATATTAACGGGTATAACATTAGGAACTATTTTTTTGCTCTATAGCAAAAGGGACTACTTTTCCCGTATACCATGGTTTTGAGGCCGTATACCACAGGTTTGAATCCGTATACCACAGTTATGGTATCTGACAGGTTTTATATAATGAGTCGTGGTTTACTGAGTCTCCATACATTTTCAATGGGGACTTTGTATACGATGGATAATAAAATCCAAGACGTGGGCAAGTCTACGTGTCCAGGTGTCTGTGGTCGTCTGCTAAAACGTTTATGCGGTCGCCAGAGATGTTCAGGTCCAAGATAAGGTGCTATTGTTTGATGTGGAGAGGCTAGATGTCAGTAAAAACCTGATAGCTGCGATAACTGGTGTGGTGATACCAGGTAACCTCGGCACATCCGCCAACTGCTGATATCACTGACATAACGCAGGACATGCCCGGCAGGAGTGGTGGAAAACAAGGCGAAGACAAACAATACTATGGAGAAACCAAACAAGTTGTTGTTTATCGCACGGCAGCAAGATTGCGTATTACTGCGCGAGGCGAAGCCGAGAGCAGTAATACACGATCTTGCCGGAGTGTCGATCTTGCCGGAGTGCGATGAACAATCACATGACTAACTCGAGTTTGGTTTAGAATTTATCCTACCCCGCCCGTCTTAATTACTTCTACATTAACAAATGACGTCATTTGTCAAGTGTATCCCACTAGAGCGATATTTTTCATTTTTCTGAACTCCAGACCGAATACAGTGACCCAATATTAAGCCTATGGAGTTTTTTATTAGGGGTAGGATAAAAGTGCTGCCGTTCAGCACCGCCCAACGGCCCACTCTCTAGTTATGCGGCCGTTCGGAGAAACACAGCCGAGTCCGGCGTCATGCCTATAGAGATACACAGCAATCATACCTAAAGTGTATTATATATCCATGTAGTCAGGGCATATTCTATATACATAGAGCCATGGCATATTCTATATACATGTAGAATCAGGGCGTGTTCTATATCCATGTAGAATCAGGGCGTATTCTATATCCATGTAGAATCAGGGCGTATTCTATATACATGTAGAATCAGGGCGTGTTCTATATACATGTAGAATCAGGGCGTATTCTATATCCATGTAGAATCAGGGCGTATTCTATATACATGTAGAATCAGGGCGTATTCTATATCCATGTAGAATCAGGGCGTATTCTATATACATGTAGAATCAGGGCGTGTTCTATATACATGTAGAATCAGGGCGTATTCTATATACATGTAGAATCAGTGTTTGTTCTATATCCATGTACCCAGGGCGTATTCTATATCCATGTGTGCTGTTGGACCATGTTCTATATTCAGGCTGGCGTACTGGGGGCACGCTCATCGGCCAGTTGTTTGTGCCAAGTCTCGGTGGCGCCCTCTGGCGTGGAAAAGTCAGGTCATGTGACCAGCCACACGCCATCCCATAATAGCAGGACGCTGGTGACGTTCTTTCTGTCGTTATTATCGGTTTGTGAGCCATCGACATATTAATACACCCACTGGTGTCCAAATAAATGGAACATACAAGTATGAGTCCTACAGTAACAGTAGCAGAAAGTCCATGGACTGGAGAAGGTCACATTTGTGAAGTCATTCAGGGGCTATTTATTATTACCTACCATATCTAAAACACTATGATTCTGGTGGGATCTGCTTGGAGTTGTTCCCGCATATAGGGACAGAGTGAACCAAACTTAGGCTTGGAGACTGAACACCCATGAGAGTGAGAATCTCGTGGAGAGACTAACTTGAAGCTGTTGTTCTTTTTTGTAGTTTTTGTAACTCATCTATCCTTCTCATCTCGGGATTTATGTGTAGCCATGCCGAAAACAGAATTAAATGCTGTGGTTTTCTGATATCATTACCTTGATAGACACCTCTGAGATTTGACCTGTGTCAAGGGAAATAAAACCCCATTCCGAACTATGATTGTTTCCCCGGGTATCCGCTAGGGGGCTTGGCAGATGCCTGCGAATCTTGCACGTTTCCCATCCCTGTACGATAGCGCGTTCATAGGCTCACACGACTAAGTCCCTAGTAGCCATACAAAGGGCTTCCCCCACACTGCACCGCTAGAGCAACCTAGGGGAAACTATATAATAAACTGGAGCGGCGCAGTGTGGGCTTCCCATGGAGTTTCCGTTAAGGCCATGGCGGGAAACTGTCAGTTTCAGAGCAGCCGACATTTGGCCCGCGAGTTGAGATGAGTAATAACTGCGGCTTGTCTGTGAACATAGAGGGAGGGAGGGTGTGGTATGAACGGTGGATGGCTTATTTGAACCATCTCCAGTTCTGTGATGCCAGAGCTTGGCGGAATACAAAGGACTGTTACTTTAAGGCCCCCAAAATAGGATATATTACAATAGAATTAGAAATAAATTAAAATGACACTTATTGGGTGAGATATGCTCGCTGGAAAATTGTAAATTCGACAAAAAATAACCATTATTATCTCTCTTTTTTTAGAAAAGGGTGAAAAGAAGAAAAAAAAGATAACTCTGCCAGGGCGTAAGCTTGTGTGTTACTTTAAACCCGAAAAAATAGGATATATTACAATAGATTTAGAGGTGAACTATCAAGATTACAATAATTGAGTGAGATTAAACACTTTAGTCAAGCTTCGGTGGAAAGCTATAAATTCTAGAAGGAATTCCCTTCATTATCTCCCTTTATAAAAAAAAAATGGGAGAAAAAAAAGGAGAAAAAAGAGATGATTCTACCAGGGCATATAGGGCGATGTCTAAACCATGGAGGAATTTGCCCCCCCCCCCCCCTCCACTCCGTGTGACCCCCACCCCCTCCCTCAACCCCACCCCGATCCTACTCAACCTCACAGCACCTGTCCATCCCCTCAATCGCTAATCAGGAATAATATTGTCTCAAGTGGTCGCGCATTTGTGATAAAAGTTTTTAGCAGCCGACATTCTCTGCGCGACGTATCTGGGCCGCCGAGATTTTTGGCGCGCATTTCTTTTTACTCGTTACAGAAGTGCTTCACTTATTTTCTAGATTTCTGACTGGCATGTCTCGATATTCCACACAACTGTAAGAGCTTGTATTACACTTGTATTATCCACCTTATACAAGGAGTCCATAGTAACCTTTAGGAACCCTGTATGGACATACCTGGCACATACAGATATCTATTATCCACCTAATACAAAGTGTCCATAGTAAACCTATAGGAACTCTGTATGGACATACCCGGCGCATGTTATAAAATCCACCTTTTAGTAATAGTGCATAAGTAAATACTCGGCGTCAACTGAAACCAGTCCATATTGGGACTGAGTCACTCTGAGCAGACGGCAACCGTCCCAGTGTGACGTCACAGCAGACGACAACCGAGCGCGTTTCCCGCCACGTGAACTTGCTCAAGTCTTTGATTATGAAAATTCATTAAATGATTAAACGCGATCAGAATAAAGTTCATTATAGTATGTATCTTTCTCTGACTGGCCCATGAATCAAACCTGTTTCCCAGCGAGAAGGGTAGCCATAGGAGGCAGGGACTGGAGCCAGTCTAGAACTTAAAGGAATGATCGAAATGAATCATGATGCTAAAAGTTCCTCTCAGTGGCTCAGGAATGGTCACCCAGGCAGATGGGGAGAGTAGGGTTAAGGGGGATGGGGGATGGGGGAGTGTAAGGATGGGGCGGTAGGCAGACAGGGAAAGGTGGGGAGGACACAGGGAGTGTGTATCACCATACCGAGGGTGGTTGTGGCCCCTAAGATTCGCGGTCAACTCTTGACTGTATAACCCTCCCAAGGCGCTAGAAAACATCATATAAGGAGGTCAGGGTGAAGGTCGGGGTTGGCTGCGAATGCAGTCATTGGCTACTCGGTCTACTCTATTCCTTATATGGACTTAAGGTAATGGGACAACTCCATGCTGCAGGGACTGAAGCCAGTCTATCCCAGCCTCTCGCCGTTTGTGTGTGTGTGTGGGGGGTAGGGGGTGGGGGGGGGGGAGGTAAACCGTTACTGGGGAGGCAGTGGGGAGTGGGGGGACAAACCGTAGCAGACATTGTGCAACTCGTTCACCTCTGGGTGCCCAGACAAGGGGTCCCTGGAATGAGGTACCGGGGTGTAGCCATGTGCAAAAACACGACAAAAGTACATCATAAATAATAAATTCTCCGGGACAGATTCCCAGGCGGTACGTGACAGACTGACGGGGACTGTTTCCATGCGCGACAAGCGGTCTCTGGGGGCTGTTTAATAATGAAGACCCTTTTCTGTACCTCGCACAAGGGATATCGTTTAATAATATCTAAGTCTGTTCGATAAGACTTGTGGAAGGTAGCCAGAGTGCAGGTGAATGAGTGTGTTGTCGTTAATATTTACTTGAATTTTTTTTATTCATGAATATATATATATATATATATATATATGTATCTGTCTGTCCATCTATATATCTATCTGTCTATCTATCTATCTATCTATATATTATACATATACGTAGGCGGACACCCTTCGTTCCGGGCCAAAGTGTCCGCTTACGCGAGGTGGCCGCTTACACGGGGTAAAATAAACATCTAATAGAGGTACCCTTTCCGACAGTCTCAGCCGTCCATGACGTCATCCATAAGTGTTGAATAAAGTTGACCCACATCGTCCCTGAG
Organism: Alentia gelatinosa; assembly: GCA_950022655.1. NCBI lineage: Eukaryota > Metazoa > Annelida > Polychaeta > Phyllodocida > Polynoidae > Alentia > Alentia gelatinosa. The sequence goes on along the minus strand of OX465593.1, from coordinate 35,916,226 downwards.
TCTCTATGGCATACGGGAAAGGGTCTTCATGTACGATCCTGGATTATTAAACGGGCCCCTCGAGTCTACGAGCTGAGAAGGCTCGCCATGTGGAAGTAGTCTCCAGCGGAGTCTTAGTGAGGAAAACATGGAAGTCTCCAGCGGAGTCTTAGTGAGGAAAACATGGAAGACTTTTATCCCTTCTAAGAAAAGAGCAGACGATTCACAAACTGGTGCCTGTTGTGTCCTGTCTTATTCTCATGGTTGAGGTCACCATTGGATTCTTGATGGACACAATGCCTCAGTTGCAGATAATATCTGCTGTTGTATTATTCCCCTAGACACAGAACCCAATATCTACTAATGACATATATCTTAAACACAGTAGCCAAAATCCCCATAGACATAGTTCCCCAATATCTATTGTTTAAACATTCCTTAGATAAAGCACTCAATATCTACTGTTTATTATTCCCCCAGACACAGTACTCAATATCTACTGTTGTATTATTCCCCTAGACCCAGTACCTCAGTATGTACTGTTGCAATATCCCCATAGACACAGTAATATCTACCAATGAAATATTCCTTAGACACAGTACAACAATATCTGCTAATAAAACATTCCTTAAACAGAGTACCTCAATATCTATTGTTGTATTATTCCCATAGACATAGTTCCCCAATATCTACTGATGAAGTAATCCTCTTTTCATCTCACTGTAATTCTTCTATTTGAATAAACCCCACCAAGAAGTAAGTGACAGCAGTGGCCAGAGGGTCACACTGTCAGTGTTAGATTAGATAAACGCATATCAACAGTGGGAGATAACTAACTGAGGATATCTGGTGGACCCGGAGAAGGACAGGTCCCCAATAATTACCACGATCAGTGACGCAGACTGGAGGCAATGAAGGTACTCCGTGTTCTCAATGCCCAGGCAAACAGGTAGCCAGACTTAAGTGGTCGCTTAGTGACAGGAAACAGGAAGCAATACTTTAGTGGTTGCATAGTGACAGAGGAAAAAGTTAGCAGGACTTCAGTGGTTACTTAGTGACAGAGGAAACAGGTAGCGCAACTTCAGTGGTCGCTTAGTGACAGAGGAAACAGGTAGCGCAACTTCAGTGGTCGCTTAGTGACAGAGGAAACAGGTAGCGCAACTTCAGTGGTTACCTAGTGACAAAGAAAATAGTTAGCGCGACTTCAGTGGTCATTTAGTGACCAAAAAAAGTAGCGGTACTTCAGTGGGTATTCAGTGACAAGGGAAACAGTTAGTGCAACTTCAGTGGTCATTTAGCTTCAGAAAAAAACAGTTAGCGCAACTTCAGTGGTCATTCAGTGCCAGAAAAAAACAGGTACCATGACTTCAGTGATCCCTTTGTGACAACAAAAAGTAGCAGTACTCCAGTAGGCATACAGTGACAGGGGAAACCAGTAGCTGGACTATCAGTGGGCATGGGACAATCATGATTCTGGCGCCAGTTGAGCAAACGTTTTTGTTATCACATGGATCCCCCCTCCCACCTCCCACCTCCCTCCCCCTACCACATGCAGGAGAGAAAGTATGAGGAAGGTGGGAGGGAGGGACAGTAGGAGTGACATCACAGCTGAGGTCCTGGTACCGTAGAGGGCCCAGTGCTATCACTGTGGGTCTTATGGGGGTGGGGGAGGGGGAGGGAGGGGGAGGAGGAGGGGGGTCTCTGGGGGATAAAAGTCTGGCTGTCAGGAGTGCCCTCCGCTTCAGTCCAGTGTGTTCGTCCGTGGAGGTAGTCGTGTGCAGTCCTGAGTAGGCAGGTAGGCCACCGTAACTTATACCTGGGATCTGTTTCACTAGTTTCGTGACATGTCTAGATGGTGTGTCTGGTTTCAGAAGAACTAGACATTAGACTTCATTTTGTCTGTTCCTGCTTGCACCGTTGATGCCGCTTTTCATGTCTGTCTAACACTTTTGTCACGAAACTAGTGAAACAGGTCTATGATGTGTAGATTTGTCTAATTATTATGTTTGGGGTCTGTCTTTACCTGAGGGCAGCTACTTATGTTGTCATGGAACTAGACAACCCCAATGTCTGTATGGTGTCACAGACATGTCACGAAACTAGTGAAACAGGTCTTTGATCCACCATTGAGGGTCTTTGACAACAAACTTGTTAGTTTTCTTCTGGGGCCTGTTTAATAATCTAGGATAGTACATGTATACCCTTTTCTGTATACCTTTTGCATTGGCCGGCAAAAATGGTATAGATTTCCTGTGTTCGCCTAATAGCCTATTTACATTTTGCGTCAGCAGTGCTGAAGGTCCAGTGGCGGTTCCTGACTGTATATCAGTGATGGCCAATGGAAATAGGCTATTAGGAGAACACAAAAAATCTACTCTCTTTTCGTCAGGCAATGGAAACGTGCTTATAGAGAACCGGGGAAAATGTGCCGCCAATACTTTTGTGCCCAAGGATACCCTTAGATGAAACAGGCATTAAACTTATGGACGACCTTATGGATGGCTAATACTGTCTTATCCATACATGATAGTAGCATGTACTACATGTATATTTTTATTGCTTTATGGCACATAGGGACTATTTTCCCGTATACAATGTCTTTGAGCTCTTATACCACGGATTTGAATCCGTATGCCATGGTTATGGTAGGTGACAGTTTTTAAGCAATGTATTATTGTTTACTGAGTCCCCATACATTCTCAATGCGGACTTTGTATACCATGGATGATACATAATGGCAATTGGTTTACCAAGTCCCCATACATTCTCAATGGAGACTTTGTATACCATGGATGATACATAATGGCAATTGGTTTACCAAGTCCCCATACATTCTCAATGGAGACTTTGTATACCATGGATGATACATAATGGCAATTGGTTTACCAAGTCCCCATACATTCTCAATGGAGACTTTGTATACCATGGATGATACATAATGGCAATTGGTTTACCGAGTCCGCATACATTCTCAATGGAGACTTTGTATACCATGGATGATACACATTGGGTTGTGGTTTACTGAGTCTCCATACATTCTCAAAGGGTAATTTCTATACCATGGATAATAAAAGATAACTTTCCCTTCCACTGAGGCTCGGACTTGATATACTCAGCAGCACCATGCCGCTGGTCGGAGAGTGTTTGATCCACTCTCCCAGCACAGTCCCAGCGCTCTATATCTGGGCGGAGATTGTGTTTCATCCACGCACACACTTAGACCCGGGTTCTAAGTACACTACCAGGACGTGTGCACTCTCTCACTGCACGCCGCCTAAATGTTAGGCCTCACGTAGGGCGCCTACGCCTAGGCGGGCCTTAGGCGCGCTGCTCGGTGTGCCTGCACTCAGCCTAACATCTGGGGTGAGCGGAGAGAGATAGCCTATCACTGGAGACAGCGATAACTTGAACGTCGCCGACTCCATCGATAGATAACCTTATCAAGAACGGAGAAGCATGTCCCTTTTTTTTTTTTTTTCTTTTTTTTTTTTCGTTTATTTCAATTTCTCCCACAGGAGGAGGATATAATTGAGGATACATCCAACAGTCATATTTATACAACCGATTTGAGTACAAGTGCAAGAGTATGAAGTAAAGAAGAAATGATTTATATATACGAATAGATAATGACCTTACCTAGTACTGAAGGGGAATTGATGTTCCTACGAGCCTAGGGCACTGTTTTCAGGTGCCCTAGGATTACAGGGAATAATCACATACATGTAGTTCCTCTTCCCTGTATCATAGGGCGACAGAAAAGCAGTTCCCGTAGTGAGTAGGAATACATGTACATTTAGATTTCCTTAATGTACATCGCTAACGTCATGTCCTTTTCCCTATCTTTATACGCTACTCTTTATGTCAATTGCTAACATCATTTCATTTTTCCTGTCTTTACAGAAAGCTCCATTCTTGCCTCATTGATGATCTCCGCTGACCTCTGACCCGTGACGTCACAGCGTTGAGAAGACGTGACAAAAATCGTCTGCTGTCAAAAATTCACGAAAACAGTCACACACACTCATAAAAAAAATGGGTCAGCCCAAGCTACCCGTACCCAACGCCAAGCCGGCCGTGAAAGCCGTAGATACCCGCCGAGGTGTCCGTACGGCCTGCATAGAAGCCCCCGTACGGGCTTTGTTCGAACGCCACGGCCGTTACGTAGCCAAGCACCCGTACCCGTTCTTCGTCATTCCTTTGATCCTGGCCGGCTGCCTGTCCATCGGCATGCTCCATTTCGATGTGGAGATGGATACAGAATACCTTGTGACACCCAAGAACGGCCCAGCCAAGGCCGAGCGAAAGGTCGTCCGGAAGTACTTCGAGTCGGATGTGAAAGACCGCTTCCTGCCCGACCGTGCGCCCATGCTCGATGGCTTCGCGGATATCGTCATCAAGTCGCGTCATCCTGACAACAACGTCATGACGAAAGACCACCTCGCTGACGTCATCAAGTTGGATGAGTTCGTTCGCAAGGTCAAGGTCAGCAACGGCCAGGGGAAGGAGATCGGCTTCGAGGATTTGTGCGCGAGATACAAAGGGAACTGCATTGGTCTGCCGATCCTGTTTATTTACAAATACAATGCGAGTTTAGTGGATCTTCAGCCGATCACCTACCCAAACATGCAGTACAACAACAAACCCTTCTTCATCGGAAACATCCTTGGGGGCGTCACGTATCGCGACAACACGTCGCACGTAGTCGACACGGCCGAGGCCACCCGCCTCACGTACTACGTGCGCTACGTATCGAAGAAAGACCAAGCTCTGAGCAACGCTTGGTTCATCGAGCTTACCCGCCAGTTGGAAGTGCTCTCCCTGCCGAGCGTCGTCTTCTACCACTGTGAGACCAACTCGCTGGCGGAACAGTTCAACGAGGCGTCGGCCGACATCACGCCCAAGTTCGCGGCGCCCTTCACGCTGCTCATCATGTTCTCCATCCTGTCGTGCATGATGAACGACTGGGTGCGCTCCAAGCCCTGGCTCGCCATCTCCGGCGTCTTCTCCGCCGGCATCTCGCTCGTCTCCGTCTTCGGGCTCCTCTCCGCCGTCGGCTGTAAGGCCGTGCCGCAGGTCGGACTCATCCCCTTCCTCACGCTCGGTGAGTTGGTTTAATTACTATCATCATTATTATTATTATTATTATTATTATTATTATTATTATTATTATTATTATTATTATTATCCTTACTTAATTATTATTGTTGTTCTAATTATTATTATTATTATTATCATTATCATTATCATTATTGTTTTCTTTATTATTATCTTTATTATTATTATCTTTATCATTACCTTCATCATTACATTTTTCATCACCTCTATCATTACCGTTATCTTTATCATTACCTTTATCATTATCTTTACCTTTACCTTTATCATTATTACCTTTATCATTATTACCTTTATTATTATTATCTTTAATATTATTATCATCATTATTATCTTTATTTTTATTAATTTTTTATTTATTTTTGTTATTTTCATTATTATTATCGTTGTCATTATCATCATTACCGGGGAAAAAAATTTAAATTTAAAAACTCACTTTTTTTTGGCGCCAGGCCTGCGACCACTCTTTATCATCATTATTGCTATTATTATTGTCATTATTGATATCATTATTATTATCATTATTATAGCATCATAATTATCATCATTATTATTATTATTATATTATCATTTAACTTTCAAACGTTTAATTGCTCGAAAGTTCGGTATGTCTCTAGTCTCCAATTTACATAAATTTCCATACACAAATATCCATTTACAAAATATAACGTAGTGTAACGTTATCTTCTTACAGGTGTGGGCGTGGACAACATGTTCATCCTCATCTCAGCGTGGCGTCGCGCCACGGTCGACCCTAGTCTGCCCATGAAGCGCCAGGTGGAGCTGCGGATGGGACAAGCCATGCACGAAGCCGCCATGAGCATCACCATCACCTCGCTCACTGATATCCTCGGTAAGTCACACACACTCATCCACATGCAGGAAACATCACAACGTTTCACATGATTGTTTATATTGAGTGAGTTGTCTTCGCGGAATGATATCGTGAAGCGGAGCTGAGTGATATTTGTAACGGAAGACAATGAACGCCATGTAAACAATTATATGAAATTAGGTGATGTTTAGATTTTATCTTACCCTGTTATATGCTTTTAACTTCATATGTCACCAGTGGCATATGAATATTTTATGGCATAACCGTGGCATCTCTATTTTACATTATTTAGTGTCTAACAATTTTTTTTATCATTTATCTTCGAACATATCTATTTTACATTATTTTTCGTCTAACATTTGTATTTTTCATAATTTACGTCTAACATTTTTTTTACATTATTTGGTGTCTAACATCTGTATTTTTCATTATCTAGTGTCTAATATCTGTATTTTACATTATTTAGAGTCTAATATCTGTATCTCACATTATTTAGTGTCTAATATCTGTATTTTACATTATTTAGTGTCTAATATCTGTATCTCACATTATTTAGTGTCTAATATTTGTATCTTACATTATTTAGTGTCTAATATCTGTATCTCACATTATTTAGTGTCTAATATCTGTATCTCGCATTATTTAGAGTCTAATATCTGTATCTCACATTATTTAGAGTCTAACGTCTGTATTTTGCGTGTTTTCAGCGTTCGGTATCGGCGCCATCACCGACTTCCGCACTGTGGAGCTCTTCTGTCTCTACACCGGTCTCTCCATCCTCTTCTGCTACGTCTACTGCATCACCTTCTTCGCGGCCGCCATGGTCTTCTCCGGGTGGCGCGAGCACGCCAACCGCCACTGCTTCGCGCTCGTCCAGGTGGCGCCACTCGAGGAGTCCAGTAAGTACCTCAGACTGAGACCAGCCGCCATTTGTGATTTATATATATATAAATTTTTTTTGGTTATCATAGTGTATGAGCTGCCATTTGACTTTGGGATTTTTGAATTTTTGTATCTTTTTCGGCTTGCCATAGAGGCATATATTGAGCTGCAGTTTAACTTTGAATTTTTTCCGGCTTGCCATAGAGGGATCCATGGGCGGCCATTTAACTTGGAATTCATTTTTTCCGACTCAAACTTTTAATTTTAATTTTTAAAATTTTGTTTGGCTTCCCATAATGTATGAGATGCTATTTGACTTTGGGATTTTTTTATGTCTTTTTCGGCTTGCCATAGAGGTATATGAGAGCTGCAGTTTAACTTTGAAATTTTGTTCGGCTTGTCATAGAGGTATATGAGAGCTGCAGTTTAACTTTGATATTTTTTTCTCGACTCCAACTGAGACCACCGTGCATATTTACAGTATAGCCTGTATGTACTTGAACAATGCGTATTTATGGTATATACGTCATGGGTATATAATAATGTACTCTATTTACTTGAACAGTGCATATTTATGGTATATACGTCATGGGTATATAATAACGTGCCTCTATTTACTTGAACAGTGCATATTTACAGTATATACGTCATGGGCATATAATAATGTGCCTCTATTTACTTGAAAAGTGTGTATTTGCAGTATATACATCATGGATATATAAAAACATGCCTCTATTTACTTAAACAGTGCATATTTACAGTATATACGTCATGGGTATATAATAACATTCCTCTGTTTACTTCCAGTTAACCGCGGATGGTGCTACAGGTTCTGGTGCACCGGCCTGATGGCACCCGCTGAAGACAAGTCGCAGGCCATCATGACATCCAAGGAGGCGGAGGCAGCGGCTCTGAGTGAGAAGTTTCTACCCGTCGTCTCAGTACACGACCCTCCTACCGTCACCGCTGCCCTCAAGGAGAAGGAGGCTGCCGCAAGTGACACCTTCCTCCCCCCAGTGGTAGTGCGCCACGAGACAAAGCCGAACGATGCCGAAGAGCACCTGGTGATGAAGTTCTTCCAGAGAGTGGTGGGGCCCTGCTTGATGAAGCCCTATGTGAAGGCCATCATCATCATCCTCTACGTGCTCTACCTCACCGTGGCCCTGTGGGGCTGCGCTCACCTGCGCGCCGGAGTCAGCTTCTCCAAGCTCTCCAACACGGGCTCCTACCTGGCCAAATACTACCACTCCAAGGATGTGCTCTTCAACAAATACGGCCCAAGCGTCAGCATCCTCTTCACAGAGCCTATGGAGTACCACTTGCCGGAAACCCAGGAGAAGGTGCTTAGCATCCTCGAAGAGTTTGAGAACAACAGCGAGTTCTTCGTGCATGATCAGAGCCACTGCTGGCTGTGCGCCTACCTCCAGTTCCTCAAGCACTACCCACGCAAAATCACCAACGAGAAGGACTTTGTGCAGACCTTGCGGTACCAGTTCTTGAGGATGAACGGCCCAGATGTCTTCAACCTTGACGTTACCTTCAACGACGAAGGCACACGGATTATCGCATCACGGTTCTATGTGCAGTCGCGCTGGTTCGAGAAGACCGAAGAGATGATGCTGGAGGCACGCCGCATGGCCGAGACCTTTGTTGACCCCAAAGTGACCGTGTTCCATCAAACATTTGTGTATTTCGATCAACCTGTAGCTGTCCTGCCCAACACTCTCCAGAACATTGGCATCGCCATGGCAGTCATGTTCTTCATAGCCATCCTCTTCGTGCCACATCCGCTCTGTGCGATCTGGGTCACCCTAGCGGCAGGTTCCATTGAGGCCGGGGTCATTGGCTTCATGACCTTGTGGGACGTAAACGTGGACTTCATCTCCATGACCTACCTCATCCTTTGCATCGGGTTTTCTGTGGACTTCTCCGTGCACATCACATACGGCTTCATCTCGTCAACAGCCTCCACCGGGAATGCCAGGGCCATCAACGCCTTGGGCACTCTGGGGTACCCGATCTTCCAGAGCGGGATCTCCACCATTCTTGGTATCATCTTCCTGTGTACGTCCATATCCTACCTCTTCTTGTCCTTCTTCAAGTGCATGATTCTGGTGATCGTGTTCGGCGTAGCGCACGCCATCTTTATCCTACCCGTCACGCTGTCACTCATCAGTGGCAGCTGCGGGAAATGCCAAGATGGCGAGTGCGGGGACTGCGAAGACTGTAAGGAGAAACTAGCGCACAAAGGAAAGCACCTCACGGAGAAGGGCAAGACCTTCTGTCCCACCGTCTTTAAAGCAGACTGTGCAGACCAAATGAGCGTTGTATGAGCCCTGCCCATTGGTCCAGAGACACTAAGTGTGACCAGAAGTAAGGGGCCTCCTGATTGGACGAGCTGGTGTGTGTGACTATGACTGAGCGACTGTTGTAAGAGGCCCCTTGATACGTCTGCAGACAATATTGTGATGCATCGAGAAAGTGCCCCTGAGTATGTTCTCGGGACACGTCATAAAACATTATTCATCGACATCATTCCTCATTGTAAAAAAATCCCGTCATTTCAACCCGCCCACAGAACCAGGTATCATCTCACAGACACCCTCCTCTCGCCCCATTCTCTCCCAGCGGCATTTTCTATCTTCAGAACTCGTTCCATTTATTAAGAACTCGTTCCACTTATTACGAACTCGTTCTGCATGTTCGGAACTCGTTCCGCGTATTTAGAACTCGTTCCGCGTATTCGGAACTCGTTCCGCGTATTCGGAACTCGTTCCGCGTATTCGGAACTCGTTCCGCATATTGCCCGTACGGGCAGAGACAATGTGATCATGTACTAAGACAGTTGATGGTGTCATATCTGATATACACACACACATATATATATTATATCATATTATATTATTCGTCATTCGCCATGCTAGGTTTATATACATGACTAGATTATATTACAATTATTGCGCTGAGCGCCGAAGGGGGAGATGTTGCCATAATGAACCCATGACATCAGACTAATTGTGACCCAATGACGTCAACAACTAATCATGACGTCATACTGACGTCACGCCGGACGCTTTTTCACGTCAGAAATTTTAGGGTCACAGAAGAAAGTGAAAGGCTTAAATCTTTGTGCAATGATTTTTTTTCTCTCCCCCCATCTTTGTTTTTTGATGTATAGGAAAATATTTGATATTGATGCATAGTATCTTGTGTTAGTGTGTGCTTGGAAACAGTTTATTTATTGTCTGCGTGATTGTCTTTGGTGAATCAGATGGCTAAAGGGAGCCAAAGTGAACCGGCTAAAACGGCAGATACCCATGTTCAAAACACCATTTCCGGTGGCCAGTAAGAACGAGGCTTAGTGCTAAACCTATGGGGGTTTGAGGCTACAATTTTGTTTTTGGTCTCATTTGTTACTTTTGAAGTGTAGTTTACTACTATCATCTCTGAATAGCTCTGTCACAAAGCTACGATGACAGGTGTAGAGTTTATCAAAAATATGGATCTAAAAGATTGGAGAATGACGCATATAATCTCAAACCTACATAGTCAAAGTACTGAGCGCCTATATCCAGAAATGTGTTTTGTAAACAGGTATTTGTGGTTTCCGTGGGTTCACTTTGGCTCCCTATGACAATTGTCATTCGATCCTGGCCTATCTACATGTTAGACGCTGGTGATAAAGCTCTGCAGCCACTCACTGAGAAAAAATAGATATATCAATATTTGACGGCCATAAATCCACTAGATATAGTCACAGCGAAAGATAAAGATATACGGACAGATTTCGGTTGATTTCCATTATCAAAGTCCTCTCGTAAAATAGTGCCATTGTTTTTATACGTTTTTTTCACATTCGATGCATTTCCACTTGACACAGGTTTCTAAGTATCTTTCACTTTGTGCGAACGAAGTTGGTTACACTCCACTCACTAGAAAAATAACTCGAGAGTTTGTGCCAATGTCTTTCCGCTGGAAATGAGAATGTGCAACGGTTATGTTCATCTCAAAGTCTTGTGACAATAGCAGAATAATAAGGAACTGCATCGAGATCCATAGATACTGATACTATACTATGAGTTTCGGTTGCGTATTATTATATACCGGTGCACGAATGTCTCATGTATACACCCTAGTAGTAATGATTTCATTCGTCCACACTGTGGCGTAATATATATAATACTACCCTCCGTGCCGCGTTACCACTCATTATTCTATTTAGTGAGTTGTAGAATGGTATTCCGAATGATTTTTAGGTATATAATAATAAAGAGACACAGTGAGTGTAACTGAATTCCATCTGTTCCTCGATATTTTTGTTAGAAATACTCACCTCGTTCTTTGAACTTGGGGAGTATTTCTGATCAAAATATCTCTGAACAGATTCGATTCAGTCACACTAACTACGTCTCTATATAGTAATCTCAGTAGGCAAAGCTGATTGAGATTACGTAGCAAACCAAAATGAATGGCATATCTTCAGTTGCTATGGATCGAGTGCGGTTCAGATTTTATCTCACCCCTATCCCTGACCAATTGGCTCGCATTCGTAGCATCATCCCCCATTGAGTATTCCTTTCAAATACTCCATGGGCGTTGCGTACGGTTACCCAATGTTTATGGGAATGATAAATACCAGGGGTGAGATAAATAATGAACTCACATAAAATTAAATCTGCAAGAAGAAAAAAAAACTCGATCTCAGATCATTGACAGTTTTTTGACTCTCCATGTGAACACAGGGTAGAATTCAGGAAAGCAGACTCGAAACATAAAATGGACCAATTGTAAATGAAGTTGTCTTTTATCTTGCGTCGCACATTATCCTTTCATGACATTCATATCGTCTTTGTAAAGGAAAGCATTACCAAAGACTATTTTCTCAAATTCTGCTAGTGATACATACAGATATTACGTGACTTGAAACAGGTATAAACTAGAGGAGGATTCCAAATGTATTATGTCGCACTCAAAAAGAAAAAAATATAGAATTGTGAGATTTCGAGGGAATTTGTTGTACTTGGCATTTGTTGATGTTGAGAATAGGATTTAACGATTTGATATTGAAGACATTGATACACTTGTCAAAGATGGAACTCGATGTATTGATTTTCGTGCATAATGTTATCTCCCTAAAATTATTGATAGGCTCGAGCTCTGTTAGGCCAAGCTTAGGCTTGTGTCGTGGTCCTAATTTAGGCCGACTTCAGATGGATTTATAAACTTGTATAACAACGGGAAAAAACACTCCGGAAAAAGGATATATCAAATTCTGTATTCATGTTGTGTTCTTCAAAAGCCAATAAAGGAATCCTAACATATTGTGATACTATAATCAACTGTGTTTGTTCTTCATCATGCTTAATTTTGTTCGAGAAAGTTACGATTTAAAGATCTTTTGATGTATATCAGTATTAAGTGTATTTCATTAGGAAATGCATGCGCCCATGGAAGGGGAACCCAGAAAATATCGCCATTTAGTAATCATAAAGGTCGTTCTAAATTGACTATAAACCCGAATTTCATAAAAAAAATTATCAATTTAATTTAGTCTAACAATTAGTATTTTAGTCAACGCGTTTTCTCCATTGCCCCAACAGTGGTGGATTTACTGCGATATCAAAGGCCAGTCCTTCACATACCATGTTTACTTGGTGTGGTGTACAGCCACCTTTCTCCTTCATCCCCAGCAGTGGTAGATTTACTGCTATATCAAAGGCCAATCCTTCTCATACCATGTCTATGTGGTGTGGGACGTGAAAGAACTCTCACCTCGGTAAAGGTGTAGGGGTGAGATTTCTACATAAATTCATCTCATAGATTCAGTCAAACCCAAAGTAAGTCTAAATGAACAAATTGGACGTTAAACTACCTTAACAAAGAAACAGACTTGTATGAGTTACAGTAAAGAATCTTCATAGGGGATCCTAGATTATTAAACAGGCCCCCGTTCTCACAAGGGGACGTCTGCACCGGAGTTGACCTTTGGATTGACCTTGGCACCGAATCCTTCGCCATTAGCGAAAAGACCCAAAGATAAGGCGCACTTTGTCTCCTAGACCGGAGGTGTTTTAGAAACTAAGAACCATAATCACTATAAGACTACGATTAAGACCTCCCACATCGATACAATCTAGGATATTCATGCCAGTCCCTATTTTAAACAGGATCGTCAGAAATCCAAGATATCTTTCAAAGTGTTCATATGATTTCTCCTTCCATATGGGAAGACATTTTGTTCTGTACCATCAGTTATATAAAGATATAAAGATCGATTTATTTTCTTTAATAGCAGCTTTTATTGACATTAAAAAGGGATACAATTATAATGGAATATCCGGACATAGTTTCTACAATACGTTAAAACAGACAGTAGTCCGAATTTGATTTACTGAAATAAAAAAATTAATAAAATCTTAGCAATGACCACTGGAAGAAAAAGTTGTACAAAAGTCAAATAATGGCACCCAAACAATGACTAAATGATGAAATTCCTTCTTTGCTTATATCATACACGAATTACTTGAGATGGAAATAAAGATTTGCTCAAAAAATAATATCTTAAAAGTTGGGAGACCCCATGATTGTGTAGGTTACTGGAGAACTCGACCCAAAACGAACTCGACCCGTAGTTGTCAGAAGAACTCGACCCGTCTTGTAGAAATTCGACCCGTTTCAGATACTTATGAATGAGACATTTTCATCTACAAGTAAAGGGCTGATTAGTTAGCTTTTAAACAAATAAACCAGCGCTTATGGAAAATAAGTCCAGCTAGGTTTAGGGGTAAGGTTAGGGTTAGGGTTGGGGATAGGGTTAGGGATAAGGATCGGGATAGGGATAGGGATAGGGTTAGGGATAAGGTTAAGGGTAGGGTGTTCTGTTTGTTTTCTGCCCCAGAGAAGACAAATTTGAAGTCAAGATAACATACAGTAGAACGGCCACCCTGCATTAACGGACACCTTTGCTTGGAACGGATCCCTCTTTTAGATGTTTATTTTAACCCCGCATAAGCGGACACTTTGGCCCGGAACGGAGGGGGCTGCTTACGCGAGGTTCTACTGTACTTACTACTAAATATAATATTTATTCACAGTTGCGATACTTGAGTAGGGAAGATTTAAAACGGGTCGAGTTCGTTACGGGTCGAGTTCTCAAAACGGGTCGAGTTCTTAAAACGGGTCGAGTTCTTAAAACGGGTCGAGTTCGCTACGGGTCGAGTTCTTAAAACGGGTCGAGTTTGTTATGGGTCGAGTTTGTTACGGGTCGATTTCGTTGTAGGTCGAGTTCTCCAGTATTCGATGGATATGGAGGAGGTTATTTGAGATTTGGAGCGACGTTCATCTATCTGCGACTATCGCCCGTGGTTATGAATGCTTCCTTATCTTTGATATCAGCAGGATCGAGGCACGCTGCGATAACAGGGTCCAAACCTGCCATTGTGCATGAACCCGGGGCCACAACTCAATCACTGATAACGATTGACCGCGCTTATTGTTTTAATCCAAACAATGTGGCAGGTTATAACCACCAAGGTACATGATAAATCAATACCACCATGCGTCAATAATGTGGCAGGGGAGTGAACCATGCAGATACCTGATAAATCAGTGTTACCATGCGTCAACACAATGTGGCGGGTTAGTAAACCATGCAGATACATGATAAATCAATACCACCATGTGTCAACACAATGTGGCGGGTTAGTAAACCATGCAGATACATGATAAATCACTGCCACCATGTGTCAACACAATGTGGCGGGTTAGTAAACCATGCAGATACATGATAAATCAATACCACCATGTGTCAACACAATGTGGCGGGTTAGTAAACCATGCAGATACATGATAAATCAATACCACCATGTGTCAACACAATGTGGCGGGTTAGTAAACCACGCATATACATGATAAATCAATGCCACCATGCGTCAATACAATGTGACGGGTTAGTAAACCACCAAGATACATGATAAATCAATACCACCATGTGTCAACACAATTTGACAGGTTAGTAAACCACGCAGATACATGGTAAATCACTGCCACCATGCGTCAACACAATGTGGCGGGTTAGTAAACCATGCAGATACATGATAAATCAATACCACCATGTGTCAACACAATGTGGCGGGTTAGTAAACCATGCAGATACATGATAAATCAATACCACCATGCGTCAACACAATGTGACAGGTTAGTAAACCACCAAGATACATGGTAAATCAATACCGCCATGCATCAATACAACATGGGAAGGGAGTAAACCAAGCAGATACATGGTAAATCAATACCACCATGCGTCAATATAATGTGACGGGTTAGTATACCACACAGATATTCTATATGAGTTAGCTCAGTGGTTAAAGACAAATGCTGGTAGTTGGGTGATTTCTAAATTCTATTGATTTTTGCAAATAACTCTGGATAATATAAGTTCCATATATATCAGTAAATAGAAAATGCAAAAAAAAATGGCATGTTACCATGCTCACTTCTATGGGAAGGCCATCTGAAAATGTAAGTGCTTAACTATTGTTGTCTATGGGAAGATGCAATATTTTTACTTTGTTGCTAAATGACACTGATGTGCTATTGCTATCTTCAGGATTATGATAGTTGGGAACATGGACAAATGAGAAACGCGAAGAAAATAATATGTCACCATGCTAATTTCTATGGGAATGCCATATGAAGAAGGTAAGTGCTTATCTATTGTCTATGGGAAACTGCTATATTTTCATCAAACCAGATGGCAGCACCAGTGTCTACACGGGGGGCAGTGCGATACCTACACGCATTTGTCTTTAAAGATAGTCCTGTCTAAACTTTGTATACTGTTGTCCTCATAGAGCGGATATATCATACTCAGTGGCGCCATCTGTGTTCAGTCACAGAGGCGTCAGTAAGTCTCTAGTGCTGCCATCTGCCAGTAGTTGTTGGATGTTTGGAGGTACATTGCAGATACACTGACAACCAGAGCTACACAAAATTAGCTCTGGTCGGGTTAAGTTAGCCTGGAAGCCTGGCCTAGTTAGACTATAGGCCAGGTAACGGGTTCCAGTTTCATCTGAGTTTCGTGGTGCATTATAGGTAACGCCTCCTGGTTCCCTGGTCATCCGCTAGAGGGCTCGGCGGAATTAGGTGTATGACAAGCGGATACCAGCCAAACCACTAGGCTGGTTCCCGGGGTATCTGCTAGTCACAGGCGGGCACCAGCCAAAGTTGAAGGCCATGCCTGTGGAACCCGTTACCTGCCCCTTATTCATATGGGCAGGGAACCAGTCTAGGGTTAAGTAAGCGGCCTTCTTGACCCAGGGGCCCGTTTCAATAGAATGGGTCACTAAACCACTTAGTGACATGTTTAGTGACTCAAATAGTGACAGGAATAGTGACAAAATTTAATTCTCGTTGCAGAAGGCATGTCACTATTAGGGTGGTGTGTCAGGTCACTGTTGGTGAGATAGTGACATTGCTGCCTGGGCATTACCATGGATGGTGTTAGTGCTCTCGGGAACAAGTAGTGTCAAGGTAAAAGTCGCTGCAGAAATTAGTGACAGGCTTGAGAAATCCTACACTGGCTATCAGAGCAGCATTTTCTATGACAAAATTCAAATGTGAATATCATTAGATTGCATGGACCGATATCCTTCATATTTGGCATGTTTATATGTTGTATGTGTCCCTAACTGGGGTTAAAGTTTCATAGCTTTATTCCTATGGTAAGTAAAGTTATGTGTTTGTGACATCAAAAACGAGAGGGTATACCCTCTCGCTATTATAGACACTATAGTGACCCTTTTAGTGACCGGACAGACACTTCTGAAATGGTACAAGCCACTATTTGCGGCTGTCTCTTATACTATGTCCCAGAAACGTTTGTCCCTTAAGTATTGAAACGCGAAGTACCGCTATTGTGTCACTAAACCCAATAACGGACGTCCTACAGACTATTGAAACGGGTCCCAGTAGTGGTACCTGTTTGTTACTCTCCTACCAGATCTTTTGTAATGCTTGGAGAGTGTGTTTAGTCATAACCTTGAAGGCAATTTAGCAATATTTCCTTTTGTGTGTATTTTTTAAAATAAAACCACCATAAAGCCAGACTTATTTATCAATTTGCTAAGCTATGAATTCTACCTATTGAGTATTTCTGCTTTTAGAGCCTACATAGAACAAATCGACTTGGTTTGAGGCGAACCAAGAGGGATACCGTATGGGATTTAACCCGACCAAATCCTATATCGTAGAAAGGGTTGGTTGCCAAACTACATCGGAGAATACACTGGTCGCCAGAGCGACTGTAAATTAGCTCTGGTTGGGTTAGACTCTAGTACAGCCCGTTGTCGCCAGGGCCAGGGCGCACAGGCTCTCATACTGGGACTGTTTTGCGCTGCCATTTTAAGGTGGAAATTCCTACCTCCGCTGGTAGAAGCTGCCCTGATTGATTTGCCAGTAACCAGTATGCTACTCTTCAAGCAGAGGTCCTAGAGTAGCTTTTACTGGGCATGTACCAAATAAATCAGCTTGGAGAGTTATAATGATTCCCAGAATAGTGCCAGAATCGTGGTATTCTCAGGCTTGGGTTTGCACTAAAATTAGAACAGCCAACCAAGAAATCCTTTTCTCCAATCAGTGCCTAAGGAACTGGCAAATCAGAGCTGTGCTCTGTTAGACCCTTACAGACTTTAAGCAGACTAAGCGCCTGTCGGTATTCCCCCTTGTCAAGCTGATGCTTTAAATAGAACAGCCAACCCCGACATTCCTCTCACTGAAGGTGGCTGGCCAGTCAGAGCCATACTCTGTTAGACCTTCACGTACCGTAACCCGAAGGTGGCACGGTACGTGAACGGACTATGGTTGGGTTAGATACATGGCCACCTTGACCCACTAACTGTAAGTGTCTGTGACTCTCCCCGCAGATCCTTTGTGTGACCTGGACCTATATTTGGTGAGTAAGTTATTTCTTAGACAGGTTCCATGCCCAAATAAAATAAGGGACTGGTAACTACTTCTTACATAATACTAGAGAAAACCTTGAACTGACAGTCAGGCCAGCTGTCTTGGCTCTACATAGACTTGCTCAAGTCTTTGATTATGAACATTCGTTAAATGATTAAACAAAATCAGAATAAAGTTTATTAAGGTATGTATACTTCTCTGACTGGCCCATGAATCAAAGACTTCTGCACTATGAATAGAACCTCATAGTGTATATTGCAGTGGGAGTAGGCAGGGAGGGGCAGGATACAGGCACTGAGGCACAGAGTAGAGATTTGCCTATATATATATATCTTTCTACTCTGTGACTGAGGCTGGTCTAGGCTCTACAGTCTAGGTCTCCCAAGCATGAGCGCCCTGGCCCTAGCGACAACGGGACGTACTACGGCCTAGTTGAAGGACGTAGGAACCCGTTACCTGTCCCTTATTCTAGGGCAGGGAACCAGTCTACCCGTTACCTGGCCTATAACGTGATTAGGCCAGTCTTCCAGGCTAGTTATTTCTTAGACTGGTTCCCTGCCCAAATGAAATGGGGGACTGGTAACTACTTCTTATGTAATACCACAGAGTAGAGAGATACTAGAGAAATACCTTGAACTGACAGTCACGCCACCTCTCTTGGTTCTACATAGACTTGTTCAAGTCTTTTTATTTCTTCTATTTTTTTTATTAGATCATAGATCCAAACAGTACATTTGGTTTTCAATCCAGGCCAGATCACAACAAAAATATGTCAATCTAAAAGTGTTACAATCAAATTCAGGTCGAGAGAGTTATGAATTAAATAATCACACCATTACAATATCATCCCATACATAAATCCACTGAGTAAGCCCTAAGAAATTGTATTCTTTCCTAATAGTAGCAATTTACTACCTTCAGTGCTTTATTCTGAAGAAATACTGCTGCTGAATGTTTAACAGCAATCCTGTTGTACTGGCTGTAAGGAAGATAGGCCTGAAGGCCAAATACAAGTCTAGATTGAATAAATGAAATAAAAAGAAAAGGATACAGGGACTGAGGCTAATCTAGGCTCTACAGTCTAAGTCTGCTAATGTGGCACTCTCCCAGCAGATCTTTGCTAGGAGAGTGCAAGAAATGGAGGCGTTACTCATAGTGCACAAAAAAATGGCTGATGTTACCTGGCCTATAATGTGAGTGAGTACATAGGCTCCCAGGCTAGTTATTTCTCGCTCTTGAACCCTTTTTTACCTTATCTTATTTCCTTTTGTGTGTATCTTGAATGAAATAACCATAAAAGAAATTGAATCCAGTCTTACTTTGAATAACAAAATCAACAAGTAGTTTAAGAATGTATTTATTTACCTCACCCTAGTACAAGTTTAGCCATAGGTATAACATTAAAAAATTTATGCAACGATCACCCTCGTAAAGTAACAATACTATGCCATGGTCATGGAGGAGTGATGTGAAATGACCTCATAATCGACTGGCCAATCAGAAGTTAGGATTTCAGAGAGCAAACAGGATATAACCATGGACACTGGATTTGCAAAGTAATTTGAATTATTCTGATATTGTGATGCTATTCTAATGCACATGAAAAAGGTGAGATAAATCCAGAACTGTAATCAAATCGCAAAACATACAATACTCCACTCAATTGGATATGCCATAATTGTCACTCACTTTGCCTGGATGACGATTGCAGCACATCCAAACTCATGGAGTATTATATATGCATATGATTCCCCATCCAGTTCATATCTTTCATTCCATTAACAGGGCATACTGTCACTAGAGTACTTTACAAAGTATCATCTTCTGATGGTTTAACATACACCTCAGTCTCTTGAAAAATCAATGTAGTTTTCTTTGCCCTCCATCGGTCTAACTGCTCATAGTTTACATTTTGGCAGTTCTTTCTAGATGATAAAAACAAGTGGTAATTAAAAGTCATTTATCAATCTGAAAGTATATCAATAATAGACTCTGGTATCATCACTGACTCTCAGTATACACAGTTTAATAAAATTCAAATTGGAAATGTCAAGTCATAGAAGAGAAATGACAATTCTAGTGAAAACAACAGCCTGGAACAACTTATCCATAGAGAGTGGAATTCAAGCAGTAACTTTTCATTATTTTAGGGTGTCCAAACAACTTTACAGGTGAGATTTGTTATACTGAAGATTACTGTAAACATGCTGAACCAATAAAAGATTGAAAAAAAGATAACAAAGGTAATTTTTTCTCTTGAATCACAGACAGAGAGCCAGGGATCTGTTGAACAAATTAGGGTTATACATGAAGACCTTTTTCTGTACACCAAAGAGACCCAGGGATGATGTGGATCAGCTTAATTCAACACTTATGGATGTCATTTTGTCACGAAGGACAGTCTTGACAAACACGCTTAAATATTAACCAATGATATCCTCTTGTACCCTGTCTCCCCTGTACCCCGTACACTGTCGACATAAGTTATTCAACAAGCCTCAGCTTCATTTTTTTTATTATTTTTTTTTTATTCATGTAAACATACATATCGACAAACAATTCGCCGAAGTTTCAGCGTTCTGCCATAATCAGCCGCCGGACAGACAGGACAAACAGAGTATAACAGAACATAACAAAAGATAATCCTTGTGTATAAAATGTACATGTCATCATCGAGTTACCACTTGATTATAGAGGAAAACACTCAGTATAGTAATAAAACTACTATCCTATACCTGTTAAAGCTTTTTTGACACTCAATTTAAACACTTCACTCTTTTCCAGATGCTTTACCTCCTTGGATAACTCATCCCACAAGATTTTTCCTCTATACAATGGCGAATAAACATATTTCCGTGTATTTGGTCCTTTTATCTTTATCTTTATCCTTTCACTGTTTCTTAAACCTCTATGTTCAACCTCATAGATATTATCCGAATTTTTTCCCCACCACCACATCATTTGCAATAATTGTACTTGCCTTCTTAAATCTAAAGACCTTATTTTACATCTCAGGAGAAGTTATTCTGTTGTTATCTCATCAGATTTATTCACACTATCCTTAAAGTCTTATTCAACAACTTCTGAAGCTTGTCCCTATTTCGCTGGGTGGTACAGTAATAAATAAAGCTTGCATATTCCACAATAGGCACTATCATATGCTTCACTAATCTTTAGCTATTGTCTTCGTTCAATAAGTATCTAATTTTTCGCAGTTTAAACAGTTTATTATGATAGTCCGAGG
Source organism: Alentia gelatinosa (assembly GCA_950022655.1). Taxonomy (NCBI): domain Eukaryota; kingdom Metazoa; phylum Annelida; class Polychaeta; order Phyllodocida; family Polynoidae; genus Alentia; species Alentia gelatinosa. The sequence continues at coordinate 35,895,212 of OX465593.1, read as the reverse complement.
CCACCTTAATCACTTGTTCCGTAAAGTTTAGTCTAACGTCCAATATTACTCCTAAATATTTATATTTCTCGACTGTGATTATATCTGTCCCCATTAATGAAGTCTATACGACCATAACAGATAAAAATAAATTTAAAATACATATTAAACGTAATTACACTGACTGCTTCATGGACTAGTCAGCTTGTGTTGCAACTGACTACACAGTAGGAACTCCATAACGAACTAGTAAGCGCATCCCTTCCCCTTCCCTATCACAATACTTCTCCACTCCATTGACACAGAATATACTGGTACCCTAAAAAGCTTCAGAGGTAGATTGTGTTTCAACTACCAATATGAAGTAGCTTGCGTTGCAACTACTTACCTCTGGATCATATTAAGCAGTGGATTGTGTTGCAACCGCTGACATTGGTGACCACATGTATATACCTGAGGTTAGAAATAAAGCCAACCTTTGTATTGGTGCTGGTCTATCCAGGCCGCCATTGTGATAAGAGCTAAGACTGTTTACTCACTTGAGTCTGTATAATACAGGATTTTAGTCCAATAGAGGAAAACAGAAACCATTCATCTCATCACATTACTAAGAATCCCTTGAAACCTGTGGTCAACTACTCAGTCAACAATTACATAAATCTTGTTTTCTACTTCCGAACCTGAGGGACCAGGCGGAAGAACGGCTATGCCGAGCCTGGACATCATGCAAATGTATTTGATGAAAACCCTAATAAACTTGACCAAAAAAAAAGAAACAAAAAAAAAGTGATGCGGAATCCAGCAGTGTTCGGACGTTCCAATCGAGCCAACCTACGTAGGGTGGGATCCTGCCTGGAACTAGCGTTCCGGATTGGGGTCATCCAACCTGCTAGACAGGTGGCGACCACCACAGTGATATCGATCTTTTTTGGTCCAAGGTCCTTTATTTTCCAAACCACATGATTTTAGTCTTCTTATAGTTTATAAAAATCTTATTACTTTTGGTCCATCTATGTAGGTATTCTAAATCATCCTTCATCCTTATGATAATCTCATCCTGTGTGTGCCCTACTGCTACGAGAACTAAATCATCGGCATACATTATACCTTTCATGAATGTCAAATCGTTTAAGATATCATTTATGAATATCACAAATAGCAATGGCCCTATAACGGACCCTTTAGGGACCCCTACCTGCATGATTTCCTCACTTGAAAACTTGTTGTTAACTTTTGTTACTTGGGTTCTACCCGTTAAATAATTTTAAATCATATTTATTAAGTTTTCTCTAATTCCATAGAGCTCCAATTTTCTAATAAGTAGTTCGTGATTGACACTATCGAAGGCTTTATGGAAATCGATAAAAAGTGTTAAAACTATTTTCTTATTATCTATGTTATAGAGTATATCATTAATTATCATAAATAAGGCTTGCGCTGTTGAACGACCGGGTAGAAATTCAAACTGACAAGGTGATATAAGGTTACTAATTAACATATGGTTTGATAATATCTTGTGCAATATTTTTTCAATAATTTTAGAAATTAAAGGGATTACCGTTATCGGTCGCCAATTTCCAGGCTCCTCGAGATTTCCTTCTTTCGGAATTGGTGTGATAACACCCATTTTCAAACTATCGGAGAAAAATTCGTTTTTAAAACTATAATTTATAGCATTAGCCAGAACATTAGGGTTCTCCAACAAGCATTTTTTTAGGAAACCACTCGTCAAACATTTAATTCCCGTTGATTTATAATTATCTAGTTTCCTTATAAAACCAATTACCTCAGTCTGTGATGTAATAACATCCAGTGGTTGCATCGGGACAATCAGCTCAGGCAGATCGGGCAGATCAGCCAAGTCGAGACAGTTGGGGCCTCCAAATATGTCATTTCCCTTTACTAGATTAGTTATTACCTCTGAATAATGCTTATTCATAATTTCTTCTACTGTAGTTCCATTCTAATTAGTCATAGCAGGGATATTCGGATTATTACTAACTGGGTCCCAGATATCGGTAAGATTACGCTAGAATTTCTTCGGTGTTGCCATGTTATCGTCGAGATTCTCCTGAATCATGTTTGCTCTAAATCTCTTAATACTCCGATTTATTCTACGCCTAAGATTTCTTGCTCTACTTAATAAATTTCTATATTCATCATCACTATTAGCCATCCTATTAAGTCTTTTCATCATAGATTGTCTTTCGCTAATCAATTGCATTATTCTTTTAGGTAAAGGTTTCTTTTTCTTAGTCTTAATTGTATTCTTATTTCCAGAGATTATTAGATAGGCCACTGAAAGCTGCTGAGGGATTTAATTGCGTCTCTTTATCAGCAGTCTCACATAGCTCAGAGAGACGTAATACCCGTGCCACTGGTACCAATTTATACCTTTTCCATCTGCAGTTGAGCCATAGATACCAGTAGGGTGGCACCGATGGCAGGCCTTGAACCACCATCCACCAGACAGTGTCACTGCACATGGGTTTAGACTTCCAGAAGAAAATTTGTCATTGTCTTGGTCGAATGTGGAGAATTTGTTGTTATGGTGATAACTCATGGCATCTCCTGGAAATAGAAATATTTCTATGAAGGAAATTCACAAATGTTGGTATTACCAGGAAGTATGTCATGCCTTGAAGGCACATAGTAATCTTAGGAGGTGAAGCTCCCAATGTGAATGCATTTCAACACATTCACTGAAATGAACTAACAAAGCTGTGTTGTATGAGGAACTCTCTGAGAAGTCCTAATTCAATATCAGGGATGTCGATTATTTGATTACAACAAGAAAAATTCAGCTGTTAGCACAGATGAATATGTTGTCAAACCCAGCGTTGATTAAACAAAACAGGAGACACTCATGCAGCTCAAAGGAAATAAGTTTAACATCACCAGAACAATGATAAGCTTGTACAGAGGAAGCAAGTTATGGGACAGGCTGGACGGAGACATGCAGAGGTTAGAAAAAGTGAAACAAAAAGAGTTTCTCACAGTATGAATGGAAATAAAAAATGGTTAGGTATGTTGTCAAATATTGTCATCACTATTACTCACCCATCCTGTATATGTAAATGTTGATGGTAAAATGTGATTACAAACCAGCCATTTATCTCACCCCTGGTATTTTTGTCAGAAATTTCTTACCAAAATATCTCTGAACAGATTCCATTCAGTCACACTAACTATGTCTCTCTATATTACCATATAGTACCTGGCGGGTTGTCGCCTTGGAAGCCCTTGACAGTGAGCTTGTAGCTGGCAGCTTCGTCTTCCACCTTGAAGGTGGTGTAGAGCACGTTGAACTCCAGCCCCGTGCTGTCCCTCAGCTCCACCCTCAGCTGATGGTCTCCATCTGCCGTCATCTGGTGGAGATGGTCGTTTCCCCACCAGAACTCAGTGTGCAGATCACCGAACCCAACCTTGTACTGGCTCCAGCTGCAGTTAAAGCCCTTCGACCCATCCACTCTCTGCAGGAACACCTGGATTTTAAGAGAAATGCAGATTTTTTGTGTCAAAACAAATGTAGCGGTGCTGGCTTTATAATAAGTTTGTGATTGTATGGTGATAAGGCTCACCCATCTCAGATGTTGGTTGTTTTATTTGTACTAGCAATATCAGCCGTGCTCTCTTAGACCTTCATGGACCATACCTCTGAACAGAGGTCTATGTTCTGAAGGTGGGCAGTTCATAAACTAACTAGTGTAAACTGACTGTGATTGGTTCCGACGAATATGCACTAGACAGTGGTGTTTGATCTGCAGTTGCCTCAATGAAGACAACAATGTTCAATGTGAGTTGGAGAAAATTTTATATAACCAAATTACAATGTATTAATTTCACATTGACAAAAATACCTTCACTGAATTATTTCTGATATAAATTGTAGTTTCAACAATTTGAAAATGGCAAACAGAGACACAGACCAAACAAGGATATATTTCTGATTTTATCTTAGCCTGGAAATATTTATCTGTTTAATGCCCATTGTCACAGCCGCTGTGCTCTCATCCTGGATGGCTGGCTTTTAAACATTCAGACAGGCCTCGATAACAAAGTAACATGAGTGCTAACTGTGCATTAGTTATGTACACAGTTATATGTACATGTTACATGTTACATAGTACATGGTTTATGTGCTGTCAGTATAGACCTACCAACCAGCCTCCACCATCGATATCCTGATCACACTGTGATACAGCCAGAGAACCAGAACCCAGGTCTAGTAGCTGAAGACCCGAGTCTGCATGTGTCAACTCAGCACAATCTGATGGAAGATCTGAAATTAAATATACTAAGTTACTTGCTTAAAAGAAACCCAGAAGAAATTTCATGAGGAATGAATGTTGTACTGCAGTGGAAAGTATCATGTAGATATGATAAGAGAAAGCTGGGTAATTCTGTACAATTTAGGTAACAAATGTTAGACTGAAGTAACAGGGTAGCGATTCATGACTCAAATGACATGTTTTATCTGAAAACGTGGCTAGGGTTATCACTCTACGAGCTACCGCATCAAAGTGACGGAGCAGTCGTCTGCTTGCGTTATTTATAGTCAGACCACTCGCTACCAAGGCGACGTTGACAACAGAACATAGCGGATGGTTACGCCAGTTGTTGACAGTGTGACATCACGGTTCCGGGGGGTGTTTTCCCAGCAGGTTTTGATGTTGTGGGGGGATTCCCTGCTGTGTGGAGTTCCCATAGCGGAAAAAAACAACAACAAAAAACCCGAAAAACAAAAAAACAAATGACATGTTTTACTCAGTGCATCCTCGAAGAGTTCAACTCTAACACCTAGTCACCATTGATTGAGGGGTTATTTTTAAACCAAAGGCATTACATTGCGAAATTAGTGAATATAATTCATGAGAACTTTATTTATTTTACCTTAAAGTGGGGTTTAATCTTCCAAAAAGGGGATGATTTGTGTGTGTAAGCATCATACTTGGGATTTAAGCCTTTAAGGGTGGGCGACTGTGGCAGAACCAGTCGCTCAGGGCCAGTTACTAGTGTCAGATTATCCCCCAGGGCATATTTTCTTGGCATCTTTTATATGTATCATTCTCTTATTTTGTTTAATATATGTGATTGGTTATATCATTACAAGAAAAATTTATTTTGTCAATCTTGGGAAATGTTGCCTTTGTAAGAAAGTAATATGCAATTTGCTTATGAGAAGTTGTTTTATGAGCATTTTATTTTTATGAGTTTGTATATACAGTAGAACCCCGTGTAAGCAGGCACTCTTCGTTCCGTGCCAAAGAGTCTGCTTACGCAGAGTGTTCACTTACATGAGGTTAAAATAAACATCTAATAGAGGGAACCGTTCCGAGCAAAGGTGTCCGTTAACGCGAGGTGTCCGTTTAAGCAGGGAGTCCGTTAGGCAGGGTTCTACTGTAGTTTGTATATAGTTGTGGTGATATATGTGACTTTGTATATAGTTGTAGTGATGTATTTGGATTTTAATAAAGCTGTGGTGATATATGTGAGTTTGTATATAGTTGAAATGATATATTTGAGTTTGTATATAGCTGAGGGGAAATATGTGAGTTTGTATATAGTTGTATTGACACATGTATACATAGACAATAATCGATGGTTTTGTGGACGGGCGGCCGTAAACCACGAGAGGTTGACGTGTAGTAATACACGAGCGCTAGCGAGTGTATTATGAGTTCAACCTCGAGTGGTTTACCAAGCCGCCTGTCCACAAAATCATCGTTTGTTGCATTTATTATCCATCTTTTCAAATAAATTAAACCCATTAATTGCCATATTAACAGGTATAACAATAGGAACTATTTCTTTGCTCTATAGCAAAAGGGACTATTTTTTCCCGTACACCATGGTTTCGAGGCCGTATACCACAGGTTTGAATCTGTATACCACAGTTATGGTATCTGACAGGTTTTATATAATAGTCGTGGTTTACTGAGTCCCCATACATTTTCAATGGGGGCCTTGTATACAATGGATAATAAAGATGAAGTAAGCACTAACCTTTGGGAAGAAAGTACACAAATCCCTTCTGACTTGTTGACTGCTCTCCATGTTGATTAGTGATCATGATGAGGAGACACTGGGACTGAGGGCTTAGTTTCTGGAAGCCAAACCCCCGGCAGGTATTTTCCTCACTACACTGCAACGTACAGGACACTAGGCTGCATCTGGGACCCTGTATCAGCCGCTGTGTCGTGTACGGCATCTTGGATAGGTCTATGGAGGTTCGTTTAAAGTTCATGAAGGTTGAAGAAGCATGAAGCCAGTTGAGTTCAGTGGAGAGTAGCAACAGGAGACTGGTGAAAAGGTGAAGGAGTGGCATCTTGGTGGTCAGCCTCGTCGCTCCTGATATGGTGAGTATTGAAGGGAATGCGCCTTGATAACAAGCTGTAAGCAGTAACAATCAATGCAGTGACATAGAGTAAAGAGTGGCTTTCAATGATGTATGGATTCATTCATGTGTCACTCATTTTGCCAGGAAGAATGGGTTCTTGTGGAGTAGATTACCTAACTCTTGAAAGTAAGTGCATTGGTATATAAGGTTACTGGACTAATGGCAGCTCGACTGATTGCACCACTAATACATAGTATATCATATATCAGAAAATACACTCCTTATACCAAACCCAGGTGCTGGCTACAGACCTGTTTGCTGTGATGTCATCTGGGTTGCCATGTGTACATGTATGCCCAATCTTCATCCATGTCCCCTATTACCACACTCTCACAACAGTCCATGCCTGTATTGGGCTGTATTTATCATCCAATACATGTGGGCATATATATTATTATATACCTATGGCTGTATCAAGTGCGTATACTGCCCGTTCCTACCCATGGCGTATTTTTACCCGTATGGCACACTGTGCCGTACAGGGTATGTGATCATGTGACTAGATAAAATATCACCATTTTTAGGTATATAATAATACGAAAACAGGCTGACTATCTTCGTACATCAAAATACTTGGTAAAATTATTGATCAAATACATCCCTCTGCCTCTGGCATCGGGATGTATGTGATCAATAATTTCACCGCGTATTTTTGACGTACGAAGATAGTAAGCCAGTTTCCGTATATTACACTAGGAGCAAATAGGATGTTCATCATAGATGAATGAGCATGCAATTATAAATGAATAACAATTAAAATGTTTGGGTTAGATTCAGTCTATGGATAGTTTTCTGTAACCCACTTGCACCCAGTCAACTTGCTATTTCTGCAACTGCCTATCTAAGATCCAAACAGATCAAACACCAGTGGGTCTTCAGGTATTTTGGTCTTGAGTGATTGGTCATGGTCAGCTGGGCACACCTCTAAGAACATGAGACACTGGCTCCCTGCTCCGTTCTAACTATCACAGTGAACAGCAGGAAGATAGTAAAGGGATCATTTTCGGGAAGCACACTGAAAGTTCAATGTGACCACTCTAACCTCTAGATGATGTATTTAGCATGTGCAAGCACGCTCTAATAAACACTAATGCACAGGTAGCTATATAATCCAAGGAAGGCTTGTAAATCTAAGTGTAGGCCCAATCAACCAGAACGATGCTTTTGGACATTGAAAAAGCTTTTTATAAAGCAAAAGAATGATGATGTAATATTTGTAATCAATCAAATGATATCTAATCAGGTTTTAGAAATGTTTAATGATAAAAGTGGGTAACACAAGATTGGATTTTCCATATAAGACAGACATGGATGATAGCGTGCAGGTTGCATCTATCCTCATTTTATTTATGATCCCTCTTATTTCGGGTGATTGGGTGTCTCTTATGTATTCAAGACTGATTACTACGAGAGTAATTCTAAAGTGTCCCTAGGCTTCATACTTCTACCAAGGTAAGTATTCAGATAATTATCAATTCTTACTTGCGCTAGGGACTACTTTCTTAGTAGGCCCTAGTGCAACCGGGAGAGTTTTAAAGCCACAAGATAAATCATTTCCCTTTTTGAAAGTATATATATATATATATTCGATTCGACGTGGCGTAACTGAATGAGTCCTCTCCCACCGCTATGCGACCACTGATAGAGAGAAAGGGGAAGCGGGCCGCGGGAACTTCCGCGGCCTCAGCTGCATACCCGTTCGGCGCTTCTGATTGGTCCAGCCGTCACGTGTGCGTCATGTGACCCCTTTGTTGTTTTGTACGACCAAAAGCGTTCGACACGGCCGTGTCGCCCGTCGACGATGTCGAGTGGTGTCTATGTGTCATTCTACACAGTTCCTATGGAGTTTAAACCTTGTTAACTCGTGTACCGGAGTTGTTTGACTCCCCCAGTCGCCCTGCCCTGTGTGAGCAAGGAGGAAAACCACTGTAAGTATTGTTTTTAAACCTTGCTGAGTGGGACCTCAGCCCGCTCTTGCAGGGTCTACTGGAACGATTAAATTACAAATATATATATATATTTTTTTTTTTTAAACGTACAGAAGTCGGTTTTGTGAAAAAATACTTTTATTCACCATAAACTGAGAAAACCTCCTCGGAGTACATGTTTTGGTCTTCCTAATTTGCTTTTATTCGCAAAGGAAATCTTTATGGTACCTTTTATCTCTTGTCTCTGACAAGATTCATATATCAAATAATGTATATATATATAAATATATGTATATAAACATAATTCTATCATGTAAAGTATGAGGCTACTTAATGGTCATTTAGTGTGCTTTTCTTTAGAGAAAACACGTGATACATGATAACCCATACATACAACGGAGAGTACCGCGTAGTAATCAGTCTTGAGAGTGCGTATGCCAGGAATATAATATTAATTAGGGGGAAAATTTATCTTAAAAAATATTTATTGGGGAATGTAACCCTAAACTTGAATGGGTTTCTGAATTTATCTCACCCTTCACATTGACTAAAGGGCTAACATTTGTGTATTTTTCCTAAATATCTCGTGGGTGTTGGATACAAGTTCCCAATGTTAAGTCTATGGAGAAAAAATGCAGGGGGTGAGATAAAGGCCTTTATCCTACCCCTCATATAAATCTCCATAGACTTGAAATGGTATGACTGTATGCCATGGTTATGCCATAAAATATTATTATACAGCATTTTAGTGTATTTTCGGAGAACCTGGAAGGATCCAGACATACATTTCTAAGACCAATTTTGTAAAGCTGGTATTCTATTTACATTTTTTTATCCATGTTTCGCCCCGTACTTCCCTGCATCTTAATTTTATATTAGAGATAAATTTACTAGTGCCTTTGGTCATCAGGCTATGTGCCTTCAAGTGGTTTGTAGAAGCATAGGGAGCCAAAGTGAACCCGCTGAAACCACAGATACCCGTTTACGAATCACCATTTCCGGTGGCTCACAAGAACGAGGCTTAGTGCTAAACCTATAGGGGTTTGAGGCTAGACTTTCGTTTTTGGTCTCTTTTGTTACTTTTGAAGTGTAGTTTACTACTATCGTCTCTGAATAACTCTGTTTCAAAACTACGATGACAGTTGTTAAGTTCATTAAAAATTTGGATCTAAAAGATTGGAGAATGACACATCTAATCTCGAACCTATATATATAGTCAAAGTACTGAGCTCCTATACCTGGAAATAGTATTTTGTAACCGGCTACCTGTGGTTGCAACGGGTTCACTTTGGCTCCCTATTGAGATTCGGTGTCCAAATAGACAAAGAACCAGAGACACTGGAAAGCCAATATTATCTCACCCCTGGAATAAATTTCCATACGCTAAACATTGGGAACTCGTTCTCCATACCCCTACAAATATTGCAGTCTGTTCTCCATGGTCTATATTCCTGTGTGTTGTCCATTTTTTAGTGTGTAGGCTACAGGGGTGAGATATATACAGAAAGCAACTTGTTTTGGTCAAATAAGTCATTCTCCAACTCGTTTTAATGCTATGTGATATTCACTCCGCATCAAACTCATGGAGAATGACTACTTTGATCAAAACTTGTTGGTTTCTTCATTATTCCAGCGTTCCTAGTTGAGCGCGGGAAATCGCGCTCATATACGTCATCTAGATAGAGGTTAGAATGCTCACACAGGGTTTCAGCTTGCTGCAAAGAATGTAACACTTCACTATCAATGTTCCACTATAAAGGCCTGGTTAAATGAGCAGGGGTCCAGTATCAAGCCTTTCCATGCCCCCTCCCCCACGACTGATTTGGTTCCTTTTAATAGAACTTTCAAGCCAAATAAACTTGAGTGCGTAGAGCTCTAAGGGCTATCAGAGAGCGAACTGAGTGGCATAGCTGACCTATTAGCCAGAGAACTAGGGCAGTTGACCTGCCACGATAAATTCAGTCACAACCATGACAAGTTGAATGGCATCTGTGCTATGCTAGACCAGGCACAAGTCAAAATCAAAAACGTTAGCCAACAAATGACAAACACTTTAAAAGAAATATGATATATGAAATATGATAAAGTAAAACGTTTAATACATGATATACTTCTATACTATAATACATATTCCTCTTGATGATACTTGAGAACAACTATCAAATCCATTCCCTGGGTTTATTGAAACATTCTTGATACTTTCAAATACAAATGGCTTACTGATCAATAATTTCCTATGATATTCTCTAACTTGTATTTGATGAGATCTTGGTATACCGCGCTCTTCCATTATAAATGGAAATACCTTTTGCTCCTAGTTCTCTGAAGGCACTGATAGCAATAGTTCGGCGTTTCCCCACCAGATGGCGAAACGGACACAGACCGTGCGACACCTGGTGAGCGTTGCAAAAACTAAAAAGGCAGAAGACAACATTTCGACCAACCTTGAAAACAGCAAACTGTCAGAGGCATAATTCTGTTCTAGAATGGAAGAAAATGATTCAAAATCAACTGCACTGAACCTTCAGAATCTAGGTAAGAAGACCCCCTGTACATTTAGATGACTGTTATTTTCATTTTAATTCTAGGTGTGGCGATGTGACATTTCCCCTATTATCGACTCGGTCTAGCGCCCCAATTGTACGGTAATTATTGTTTTGGCTGACATTTTAAGTAGACCTATATTATATATGTGCACCACACTGAATATACAAGTACAGTTGTTGGTGTGAAGTTATACAGTTCGTCCCATGATCAAAATCCGTATTTGTTCCTGAAAACTGCCCAATAATCATGCTGACGTTCGCTATTGATTCAGTGTCATCCCAGATCAGCTGATCTACTGTCACCACTGAAAAACAGCAAGCGATAGCTTACTATAATGAATATTTGCAGGTACTAAGAAAGAAATTGATGAGTATTTGGTCTGTGTCTTCGTTCACCATTGAGTTTGGAGCGCATAGAAATATGAACGAGGTGATAGCCGAGTGAATATTCTGAAGCGCTCGAAACCAGATGGTGAATGGGGACTCAGAACAAACACGAATATGTTTCTGATTTTATCTTAGCCTGGACATATTTATCTGTTTATCACACATTGAGTATGAGTTACCGTACTCGCAAGCCTGTTGAGTTCGAGTTCCTAATGTTAAGCCTATAGACATTTATACCATGCTAAAGTCTAATTGAATAAATTGGAGGTTAGACTACCCAAATAAACAATATATATACCATGCTAAGATATATATCATGCAATTGAACCTTTAGTAGGGACCAGTACCGAAACATTTCAGCGATAACAAACTCACAGTTCACACAAATTACGAAGAACATTTTTATTGAATCAATTCATGTCATTTATCCTACCCCTAATAAAAAACGCCATAGGCTTAACATGGGATTTGTTTATGTCACGGGTAGTGACATAAAGTGTTGTTTATGCCACTACTTTCTGATACTGAAAAAATATGGAAACGGGGTAGGATAAAATCTAAATGACACTCTAACAAGTCAAGACAGACATGTCAAGACACATGGTTCTAAAAATTTACTAATAAGTTCTATACGGAAACTGGCTTACTATCTTCGTACGTCAAAAATACGCGGTGAAATTATTGATCACATACATCCCGATGCCGTAGGCAGAGGGATGTATGTGATCAATAATTTTACCAAGTTAAACGTTAAACGTTAAACTAAACGTTAAACGTTAAACTAAACGTTGAACGTTAAACTACCCAAACAAACAAACTAACAATTCAATTCCCCTATATTTATCTACGTTGTACATAGTTCTACTTATACCTGGTCTCAATATTACACATGGAAATACGTCTGCACATTTTAATTCCTAACTCCTATTTTTAGTTGTTTCTGGTGATTCTGTTAATTAACTTACAATCCCTTTTTATTCAATTTCAATTCAATTTTATGAAGATTGCATTATAAATGGTACATTTTACTGCAAAGTAAACAGACACAAGCAAAAAAAAGAAAGAAAAAACACAAACCAAATAGATAAATAGAAGTAATTATATAGAACGTCCTGACCATGCTGTACAAGCTACAAAATGAGATGATGATTTTTGGGGCTTGTACAAGCATGGTAGGTCGTTCTATATTTACTATGTACCCGAAATTAAAATAAAAAATTAATTTCATTTGTTTTAACAACCAATATTTTAATAAACGTGTATGGGAAGGTAGTCCGTATTTTCCTGTATGGACCAGTGGTCTGTGTAGTATTTTTAGGTTATATGGCGAAACGGTGCTTATTTACAGTATATATACAGCATGGGTATATAGTAAAGCAAATAAAGAACTTTTGACAAGGAAAAAAGGAATGAAAACAAAACGAGATAAAAGGACCATGTTAATATAAATACAAGGGCCATACTCTATGTATGCTTAACCTTCAGCACTTTTTATAACGTGGCTAGGACACACTTCTGAGCACCATATTGCGTTGTGTGACACTGGCCACATGGTACATGGCAGTCCCATCGTAAGACGTGGACCTACTTTATCTCCGTCGGTCTTTATCGCCCCTAATCAGGATCAAAGTACCACATCAGAGATCTTAAATGATGTTACTCATTCATGCACACGAAGTTTTTCCAGTGTGTGATATGGTTGTGTGATATTCATCGTTATTTGAAGCGTAGTGTAAGAGGGGGTGTTCAACTACTACGATTTTTCTCTCGAAGTGCTACGATTAAAGGGTGGCGTCCACCAACCACGACAAGCACCAACAAGAAAGTTCCAATCGGCACTTGTCCCAGCCTTGTCGTAAGAAGGGGGGCTCTATGACAGCGTTGTTGGGGCGTGACGGGAAATGCATGCTCCACCAAAATTTCCTATCGTAGATCTCTGCGACACGCTCCCGACACGACATGACACTCCACGACAAGGGTAAAGTCGTGGGAAAAAATCAAACATGCTCGATGCTGTCTTAGCCTTGTTGGAAGGCTCCCGACAAGCTTCTAATTGTGGCCTTGTTGTGGCCTTTTCGTAGACTCTTGTCGGGAACTGGGGTCCACCAACCACGACAAGTCCTCCAAACGTAAGCCTGTCGTGGACCTTGTCGGGAAGCCATTGTTGTAGCCTTGTCGTGGTTGGTGGACGCCCCCCTTAACATGTCGGTGAGCTGTGCGACACACAAATCAAAATCATGGCACAATCGTAGAGCTTGGCGTCAATCAGTCAAGTTTTGTTGCAGAGTTCTATGACACACGCTGAGATGCTGCGAACTCTACAATGAAAAAAAAACACACACAAAAAACAACAAAACGTAGAGTATGTTAAGTCTAATTGAACAAATTGGACGTTAAACTACCCAAACAAACAAACAAATGTAGAGTGTTTGAATTTCGTAGTATGTTGTCATTGTATTTTTTTTTTTTTAAGTTTCTTTATTGAGCATCAGGGTAACAATATATATGGCGGTTTACATACATTATCTCAACTCAACAAAGTGGCAAAAGGCCCACGCCTTTTTATAAGACTGGTCTAAACGGCCTAGCCGTGACAACATTCTGTAATTGACTTCAGTTCTGCTTAAAAATGACATGATTTTTTTGGGTTATGCGGTTCGCTGCAAGTGCGAGAATGTCACCTCCCGAAAACCAAGCGTAGCGTCCAATTTATGAAGCGTAGCATCCAACGCATGCTGGCTACCGAGCGTAGCATCCAGTATTTGTCATATCATAAAACTGGGACATATATAGCAGGATAACTGGACAGATGGCACCACGGACCGATGGCACCTGGACCGATGGCACCTCTTTTCAGTTTTACCTGGACTGATGGCACCACTTTTCAGTTTCACCTGGACTGATGGCACCTCTTTTCAGTTTTACCTGGACTGATGGCACCTCTTTTCAGTTTTACCGGGACGGATGGCACCTCTTTTCAGTTTTACCTGGACTGATGGCACCACTTGCCTAGACTGATGGCACCACCTATTTTTTCACCTTGACTTTCGGGCACCACATGATTTGTGTTAAGTTTGAGTTTAAAGTTTGATGAATGTTAAAATATTCCACCTGGCCACGGGAACACCCCTGCCAGTGTACCCCTCTCATAAGATCTCACACTCTCTAAGTGGTATTCTGTACAAGGTGGTGCACCCCTCTCATAAGATCTCACACTGTCTTAGTGGTATTCCGTATAAGGTTCTCACTACGCTCTATGGAGAAGAATTCTTAATAAACTAGGTTTAGAGCCTTTAGAATCCACTGGCACACAGTATTTTCGCTAGGTGGCATCATTGAGATTATAGGAATCTTTGGGTTGCATTGATGTACGTCTTTAGCACATGCATATTTACAGTATATATACAACATGGGTATAGAGTAAAAACTTAAAACTATCATCTCGTTTTGTAGCTTGTACAACATGGTCAGGTGGTTTTATATAACTATACGCGGGGATACCACACAATGTACGGGGGGGCCGAATGTGCCTAGGGGCCGGATGCGCCCATAGCGGGGGGCGTACACGCTGGGGGGGCGGAATGACCGCGTGCCACATCAGAGTATGACGTAAGACCTCCCCTGCCAGGAGTTACCATGACAAAGCACAGTCACTGCTAAATAACTAGGAGGCTGCAGTCCAAATTGTATACTAGATTCAGCACAGCATCATTATTTACTGTATATCCATGCAGTATATTTCATAATACATACTGCTGCTCCCTGTGCAGTATAAATTGTGTACTGAACCCTGTGCAGTACACTGTTATACTGCACACGTTGAAACATCAGCTTGTCATCCTTTGACGGCTATCCGAAATTTCAAGATTTGATAGCAATATTTGATAACAAAACATGTAAATTAGCAATATTTATCTCACCTCTGGTACTTTTGTCTCATAGGCTTAACATGGGGAACTTGTTCTCCATGCCCCTGCAAGTATTGCAGTCCGTTCTCCATGGTTTATATCCCGTGTGCAGTCCATTCTTTGAGTGTGTACAGGGGTGAGATAAATACAGAAAGTAACTTATTTTGGTCAAAATTGTTGTTCTCCAACTCATTTGAATGCTCCTAGATATTCACTCCGCTGTCGCCTCGTTCATATCACTCCGCATCAAACTCATGGAGAACGACGACTTTGACCAAATCTTGTTGGTTTCTTCTTTATTACTATATACCCATGCAGTATATTTGATATTTAAATATTGCTGCTTCCTGTGCAGTATAAATTGTGTACTGAACCCTGTGCAGTACACTGTTATACTGCACACTTTGAAACATCAGCAGTGTGTGGGTTTCATGCTGACATGTCTTCTATGTCAATATATGGTAAAATTTAATCATTTCTGGGTATATAATAAATATATAACCAATGTGTGTTCAGCATTGAGACAGATATGAGACATTTCTCAACCAATCAGTGATCAGTATTCAGACAGATGTTTCTCAACCAATTAGTGGTCAGAATTCAGACAAATATGAGATGTTTCTCAACCAATCAGTATTCAGACAGATATGAGACATTTCTCAACCAATCAGTGTTCAGTATTCAGAAAGATATGAAGTGTTTCTCAACCAATCAGAGATCACCATTCAGAAAGATATGAGACATTTCTCAACCAATCAGAGATCAGTATTCAGACAGATGTTTCTCAACCAATCAGCGGTCAGTATTCAGACAAATAAGATGTTTCGAGACCAATTAGTGGGCAGAATTCAGACAAATATGAGATGTTTCTCAACCAATCAGTATTCAGACAGATATAAAGTGTTTCTCAGCCAATCAGTATTCAGACAGATACAAGACTTTTCTCAACCAATCAGTATTCAGACAGATATAAAGTGTTTCTCAACCAATCAGTATTCAGTATTCGGACAGATACAAGACTTTTCTCAACCAATCAGTGATCAGTAATGAGACACAGGTAGTCAGTTGTTGTGGATCCTGGTGGCTGAGACTGAGTAGGAGAATGTTCAGTCTATACGGCATATAGCCTATGATCCATGGGCGTCGCCATGACGCCCCTCGAGTAGGTGTTCTTCACCAACGAGGTGAAAAAGTAGGTGTTCTTCACTAATGGAGGTACAAAAGAAGTGAGTGATAATTGGGAAATGTCACTTTGTTTGCCTTGCTCACATATGTAAATAAAGTGTTCCATGTGAAAAACATCATGTCCTGGGTTAAATCATTATATATATATATATCTTCCTGCTCTGGGATCAGTGTAGAGAGTCAAAGAAACCTTGGTAAAACATTGAAAGACAGCTGAATTTCATAAGAACAAAGAGCTGGAATATAGGGAAACTATGTTCCGGTGAGCAAAAGTTCAAAGTTACGGGGTGAGGCTTGGAAAAATTACTGCCCAAGGCGTCAGCCGCGGGCAGTAATTTTTCCAATTATTTTTCCAATAATTTTTCATCAGTCCCGACTTTCATCCCTGCGTGCGTACATGGAAAAACGCCGTTTTTTACGCCAGTGTGACTGGGGCATAAATAAGAAACCATACCTTTGAGAAGCAGAGTCCACTGGGTATATCCAGACTTGGTAAAATTATTGATCACATACTTCCCTCTACCTACGGCCTCGGGATGTATGTGATCAACAATTTTACCGCGTATGTTTGACGTACGAAGACAGTAAGCCAGTTTCCGTATAGTACCTCTGTTTCCAAGTTCTTACTCTCTTCTCTTAAGGTTTACCCCTTACGCAAGTAGGGCTCAAGACTTGGTGGCCAATCTAAAGTATACTCAGTATGCAGAGCCACCTGGTGAGTGTTGTCGGCATCACGATATAGCCTCACGGGGGGTGGCTATTGATCGAGCGTCTATAGCCAGGTGTGAGGATGGTTGCCATGCCAACCACGTGTGACACCAGTGGCGATGGCTCAGGTGAACTGAGCACGAGAGTGGGGCTAGAGACTGCAGGGATGCAAGTTTTCTGACATATGACGGAATTCTGACATTTTTTTTTTCTGATTTGGACGTCTTTATTGTTTTCGATTTTGCAATCGTTCTTCCAATACAATAATCGACTGAACATGATGGTATATACAATGAAGATGTAACAGGAAGGCATAACAGTCAGTTTTCTATCGTATGTACATCACTCGGTTCGTATATGAATCTACTTATAACATCTTGTATCAATAACAACTATACCAAATGTAGTAACCGATCAGAAATTATGTTCGTCATTATGGTTACATGTTAAGTGATGTGAGGATCTTAGAGATTTTGCTGTACATTTCAATAACTGTGCAGTAAACAGTGAAAGTGTAAGGGATGTTACAGATTTTTTGTTTCACATTTGTGATAGTTTTCTTATTGACAACACTCTTATATTTCTTAGTTCGTTAGTCTCTCCATTTTTAAACATCCGTTTAGAGCCTTCAGTTTGTAAACCACGTGTTAACGAGTTCCATGTATCAATACCCACGTATGTATATCTGCAACACTCGCATATATAGTTACCAATGTTTATGTATATTTATCCTACCCCTAATAAAAAAACGCCATAGGCTTAACATGGGATTTGTTTATGTCACAGGTGTGACATAAAGTGTTGTTTATGCCACTACTTTCTAAGACTGAAAAAATATGAAAACGGGGTAGGATAAAATCTAGATGCCACTTGTTTGAGTTTGAGCTTAT
Organism: Alentia gelatinosa; assembly: GCA_950022655.1. Lineage (NCBI taxonomy): Eukaryota > Metazoa > Annelida > Polychaeta > Phyllodocida > Polynoidae > Alentia > Alentia gelatinosa. The sequence goes on along the minus strand of OX465593.1, from coordinate 35,877,281 downwards.
TTATGCCACTCATTTTGTTGGCTTCGTAATGTCACTCGTCTTTGACTCGTGAAATTACGGAACCAACAAAATGTGTGGCATAAATAAACTCAGACTCAAACTCGTGACGTCTCTTTATAATATATAAACAGTAAAACCCCGCTTAAAAGGACACCTGCCTGTTAGCTCATCTACCTTTCTCCTTCACCCCCAATAGTGGTAGTCTTACTGCTATATCAAAGGCCAATCCTTCTCATACCATGTCTATCTGGTGTGGTATACAGCCACCTTTCTCCTTCACCCCCAACAGTGGTAGTCTTACTGCTATATCAAAGACCAGTCCTTCTCATACCATGTCTGTGTGGTGTGGTGTGCAGTCACTTTTCTCCTTCACCCCCAGCAGTGGTAGATTTACGGTTATATCAAAGGCCAATCCTTCTCATACCATATCTGTGTAATGTGGTAAGTAAAAGAACTCTCACCTCAGTATATGTGTAGGGGTGTGATTTTCTACCTACATTCATCTCATAGATTCAGTCAAACCCAAAGTAAGTCTAATTGAACAAATTGGACGTTAAACTACCCAAACAAACAAATAAATAAACAAACAAACACAAACCCTCCTTTAAACTCCTCGCACATTGAGTGAGTAAAACCCCCTGAGTCAGTATAGGAGAGCCTATTTTTGTCCAAACCCAGATTCGATTTTCTGATCACATGATGTGACACTTCAAACTCGATTTCATCTTTCGTTTTACCTGATACTAGCGACTTCGTCGATTCGCTACCACCCCCCCCCCCCCCCCCCGAAAAAACTCCAGAAAACCCCGATAATGACGTTCAGATCATGAATATTCACGAGCGGAATTCTGAAAGGGCTATTATTTCATGTTACACAGGTAGTAGCTTGTTACTGGTGTCTACACTAACGCCAGCGAAAGCCTGTTGTCTCATTGTCTCTCTCAAGGTAAGGAGATCAGAAAATTAGAGTTCTAAATTATGTTTACAGTATGGCAAGAAGTATGTTCTCAGGATAGAAGTATATCTGTGTAGGGAAATTAAAAAAAGGATAGCTCGTTTAAGTTTAGCACTACACGAGAATCTCACTCTCGTGGCTCTTCAATCTCCATGCCTATGTCTGGTTCACTTTGTCTCTATGTGCGGGACTAACTCCAGGCGGGAAATTCTACCGTTTTAGATATAGTAGGTAAATATTAAATACTTTATCATAAGTATATTCCTGCAAGTTTCGTGTTTATTGATGCATAAGTTCATAATAAAACAATGATATCACAAATATTGTAAATGATGCCTCAAGGTATCATTCACCCACGAGGCATACACTGTGGAATGCTTCAAGGCATCATTTGCCCTACACTGTGGAATGCTTCAAGGCATCATTTGCCCTACACTGGGGAATGCTTCAAGGCATCATTCGCCCTACACTGGGGAATGCTTCAAGGCATCGTTCGCCCTACACTGTAGAATGCCTCAAGGCATCATTTGCCCTACACTGGGGAATGCTTCAAGGCATCATTCGCCCTACACTGGGGAATGCTTCAAGGCATCATTTGCCCTACACTGGGGAATGCCTCAAGGCATCGTTCGCCCTACACTGTAGAATGCCTCAAGGCATCATTTGCCCTACACTGGGGAATGCTTCAAGGCATCATTTGCCCTACACTGGTGAATGCCTCAAGGCATCATTCCCCTACACTGGGGAATGCTTCAAGGCATCATTCGCCCTATACTGGGGAATGCCTCAAGGCATCATTCCCCTACACTGGGGAATGCTTCAAGGCATCATTTGCCCTACACTGAGGAATGCCTCAAGGTATCATTAGCCCTACACTGGGGAATGCCTCAAGGCATCATTCGCCCTACACTGGGAAATGCCTGAAGGCATTATTCGCCCTACACTGGGGAATGCCTCAAGGCATCATTTGCCCTACACTGGGGAATGCCTCAAGGCATCATTCGCCCTACACTGGGGAATGCTTCAAGGCATCATTTGCCCTACACTGGGGAATGCCTCAAGGCATCATTCGCCCTACACTGAGGAATGCCTCAAGGCATCATTCGCCCAACACTGGGGAATGCCTCAAGGCATCATTTTTCCTACACTGGGGAATGCCTCAAGGCATCATTCGCCATACACTGTGGAATGCCTCAAGGCATCATTCGCCCTACACTGGGGAATGCTTCAAGGCATCATTTGCCCTACACTGGGGAATGCATCAAGGCATCATTTGCCCTACACTGGGGGATGCTTCAAGGCATCATTCGCCCTACACTGGGGAATGCTTCAAGGCATCATTTGCCCATCACTGGGGAATGCTTCAAGGCATCATTTGCCCTGTAAGGGTTAGTGACAAAGTGAAACTTAGAGTAACAAAATCACACCAAGTCACACCTAGAGCCACACAGTCACTCACATATTACTCTTGAGTAGCAATAATTCACTCATAGACTCACATCAGTCTCTGAGTCACACAGAGTCACTCATTGTCACTCGTAGACTCACCTCAGTCTCTGAGTCACTCATTGTCACTCGTAGACTCACCTCAGTCTCTGAGTCACACGGAGTCACTCATTATCACTCGTAGACTCCCCTCAGTCTCTGAGTCACTCATTGTCACTCGTAGACTCACCTCAGTCTCTGAGTCACACGGAGTCACTCATTATCACTCGTAGACTCACCTCAGTCTCTGAGTCACTCATTGTCACTCGTAGACTCACCTCAGTCTCTGAGTCACACCGAGTCACTCATTGTCACTCGTAGACTCACCTCAGTCTCTGAGTCACACGGAGTCACTCATTATCACTCGTAGACTCACCTCAGTCTCTGAGTCACTCATTGTCACTCGTAGACTCACCTCAGTCTCTGAGTCACACGGAGTCACTCATTGTCACTCGTAGGGTTTCAATGTAGGGGAACTCATTCAGATAGAATTTCAAACTGACTGTCACCTGTGTGGCATAGCTCCATAGTCACTGAGCCAATCACAAAACCAGCGGTGGGCGGCGCGCGGTGTACGGTGTACGGCGGGCGGTGTACGGCGGGCGGTGTACGGTGAACGGCGGGCGGTGTACGGTGTACGGCGGGCGGTGTACGGCGGGCGGTGTATGGTGTACGGAGGGCGGCGGGCGGTGTACGGGGGAGGTGTACGGGGGGCGGTGTACGGGGGGCGGTGTACGGTGTACGGCGGGCGGTGTACAGTGTACGACGGGCGGTGTACGGGGGGCGGTGTATGGTGTACGGAGGGCGGCGGGCGGTGTACGGGGGGCGGTGTACGGGGGGCGGTGTACGGGGGCGGTGTACGGGGGGCGGTGTACGGGGGGCGGGGTACGGCGGGCGGTGTACGGCGGGCGGTGTACGGCGGGCGGTGTACGGCGGGCGGTGTACGGCGGGCGGTGTATGGCAGGCGGTGGGCGGTGTACGGTGTACGGCGGGCGGTGTACGGCTGGCGGTGTATGGCGTACGGCGGGCGGTGTACGGCGGGCGGTGTACGGCGGGCGGCGTACGGTGTACGGCGGGCGGTGTACGGCGGGCGGTGTACGGCGGGTGGTGTTCGGCGGGCGGTGTTCGGCGGGCGGTGTACAGTGTACGGCGGGCGGTGTACAGTGTACGGCGTACGGTGTACAGTGTACGGCGGGCGGTGTACGGTGTACAGTGTACGGCGGGCGGTGTACAGTGTATGGTGTACGGCGGGCGGTGTACGGCGGGCGGTGTATGGGGGGCGGTGTACGGTGTACGGCTGGCGGTGTACGGTGTACGGCGGGCGGTGTACGGCGGGCGGTGTACGGTGTACGGCAGGCGGTGTACGGCGGGCGGTGTTCGGCGGGCGGTGTACGGCGGGCGGTGTACGGGGGGCAGTGTAAGGCGGGCTTCAAGGCATCGTTCGCCCTACACTGTAGAATGCCTCAAGGCATCATTTGCCCTACACTGGGGAATGCTTCAAGGCATCATTCGCCCTACACTGGGGAATGCTTCAAGGCATCATTTGCCCTACACTGGGGAATGCCTCAAGGCATCGTTCGCCCTACACTGTAGAATGCCTCAAGGCATCATTTGCCCTACACTGGGGAATGCTTCAAGGCATCATTTGCCCTACACTGGTGAATGCCTCAAGGCATCATTCCCCTACACTGGGGAATGCTTCAAGGCATCATTCGCCCTATACTGGGGAATGCCTCAAGGCATCATTCCCCTACACTGGGGAATGCTTCAAGGCATCATTTGCCCTACACTGAGGAATGCCTCAAGGTATCATTAGCCCTACACTGGGGAATGCCTCAAGGCATCATTCGCCCTACACTGGGAAATGCCTGAAGGCATTATTCGCCCTACACTGGGGAATGCCTCAAGGCATCATTTGCCCTACACTGGGGAATGCCTCAAGGCATCATTCGCCCTACACTGGGGAATGCTTCAAGGCATCATTTGCCCTACACTGGGGAATGCCTCAAGGCATCATTCGCCCTACACTGAGGAATGCCTCAAGGCATCATTCGCCCAACACTGGGGAATGCCTCAAGGCATCATTTTTCCTACACTGGGGAATGCCTCAAGGCATCATTCGCCATACACTGTGGAATGCCTCAAGGCATCATTCGCCCTACACTGGGGAATGCTTCAAGGCATCATTTGCCCTACACTGGGGAATGCATCAAGGCATCATTTGCCCTACACTGGGGGATGCTTCAAGGCATCATTCGCCCTACACTGGGGAATGCTTCAAGGCATCATTTGCCCATCACTGGGGAATGCTTCAAGGCATCATTTGCCCTGTAAGGGTTAGTGACAAAGTGAAACTTAGAGTAACAAAATCACACCAAGTCACACCTAGAGCCACACAGTCACTCACATATTACTCTTGAGTAGCAATAATTCACTCATAGACTCACATCAGTCTCTGAGTCACACAGAGTCACTCATTGTCACTCGTAGACTCACCTCAGTCTCTGAGTCACTCATTGTCACTCGTAGACTCACCTCAGTCTCTGAGTCACACGGAGTCACTCATTATCACTCGTAGACTCCCCTCAGTCTCTGAGTCACTCATTGTCACTCGTAGACTCACCTCAGTCTCTGAGTCACACGGAGTCACTCATTATCACTCGTAGACTCACCTCAGTCTCTGAGTCACTCATTGTCACTCGTAGACTCACCTCAGTCTCTGAGTCACACCGAGTCACTCATTGTCACTCGTAGACTCACCTCAGTCTCTGAGTCACACGGAGTCACTCATTATCACTCGTAGACTCACCTCAGTCTCTGAGTCACTCATTGTCACTCGTAGACTCACCTCAGTCTCTGAGTCACACGGAGTCACTCATTGTCACTCGTAGGGTTTCAATGTAGGGGAACTCATTCAGATAGAATTTCAAACTGACTGTCACCTGTGTGGCATAGCTCCATAGTCACTGAGCCAATCACAAAACCAGCGGTGGGCGGCGCGCGGTGTACGGTGTACGGCGGGCGGTGTACGGCGGGCGGTGTACGGTGAACGGCGGGCGGTGTACGGTGTACGGCGGGCGGTGTACGGCGGGCGGTGTATGGTGTACGGAGGGCGGCGGGCGGTGTACGGGGGAGGTGTACGGGGGGCGGTGTACGGGGGGCGGTGTACGGCGGGCGGTGTACAGTGTACGACGGGCGGTGTACGGGGGGCGGTGTATGGTGTACGGAGGGCGGCGGGCGGTGTACGGGGGGCGGTGTACGGGGGGCGGTGTACGGGGGCGGTGTACGGGGGGCGGTGTACGGGGGGCGGGGTACGGCGGGCGGTGTACGGCGGGCGGTGTACGGCGGGCGGTGTACGGCGGGCGGTGTACGGCGGGCGGTGTATGGCAGGCGGTGGGCGGTGTACGGTGTACGGCGGGCGGTGTACGGCTGGCGGTGTATGGCGTACGGCGGGCGGTGTACGGCGGGCGGTGTACGGCGGGCGGCGTACGGTGTACGGCGGGCGGTGTACGGCGGGCGGTGTACGGCGGGTGGTGTTCGGCGGGCGGTGTTCGGCGGGCGGTGTACAGTGTACGGCGGGCGGTGTACAGTGTACGGCGTACGGTGTACAGTGTACGGCGGGCGGTGTACGGTGTACAGTGTACGGCGGGCGGTGTACAGTGTATGGTGTACGGCGGGCGGTGTACGGCAGGCGGTGTATGGGGGGCGGTGTACGGTGTACGGCTGGCGGTGTACGGTGTACGGCGGGCGGTGTACGGCGGGCGGTGTACGGTGTACGGCAGGCGGTGTACGGCGGGCGGTGTTCGGCGGGCGGTGTACGGCGGGCGGTGTACGGGGGGCAGTGTAAGGCGGGCGGTGTACGGCGGGCGGTGTACGGCGGGCGGTGTATGGCAGGCGGTGTACGGTGTACGGCTGGCGGTGTACGGTGTAAGGCGGGCGGTGTACGGCGGGCGGTGTACGGTGTACGGCGGGCGGTGTACGGCGGGCAGTGTATGGCGGGCGGTGTACGGTGGGCGGTGTACGGCGGGCGGTGTACGGTGTAAGGCGGGCGGTGTACGGCGGGCGGTGTAAGGCGGGCGGTGTACGGTGTACGGCGGGCGGTGTACGGCGGGCGGTGTACGGCGGGCGGTGTACGGCAGGCGGTGTACGGCGGGCGGTGTACGGCGGGTGGTGTACGGCTGGCGGTGTACGGCGGGTGGTGTACGGCTGGCGGTGTACGGCGGGTGGTGGGCGGTGTACGGTGTACGGCAGGCGGTGTACGCTGTACGGCTGGCGGTGTACGGCGGGCGGTGTACGGCGGGCGGTGTACGGCGGGCGGTGTACGGCGGGCGGTGTACGGCGGGCGGTGTACGGCGGGCGGTGTACGGCGAGCGGTGTACGGCGTACAGTGTACGTCGGGCGGTATACGGCGGGCGGTGTACGGCGAGCGGTGTACGGCGGGCGGTGTACGGCGGGCGGTGTACGGGGGGCGGTGTACGGTGTACGGCGGGCGGTGTACGGTGTACGACGTACGGTGTACAGTGTACGGCTTCATGCATGGCGTGGCCGCCGCCCGCTGGCAGTCCTCCCGCTGCCTGTGGTAGTTGCCACGGATACGGGGCCACGCGTTGACACCTGTCTTCAGCCAGTCACAGCACGCTTCTCAACCCGCGCGCGTGCATTGCGCGTGCATCGCCATGTCGGTACTGACCAGTGGGCCCCCAGTCTCCCAGTCCCCCAGTGCCGCGCCCAGTGCCACGCCGCTCGGTGGAGAGCGGTCGGAGGAGTAGTAGCGGCATCGTGGTGTGGAGATTCACCGACTCGGAGCGGGTCTGAGAACACACGGTAAGCGAGCTACTCCTGTGTCTACTGTACCAGGCTCACAATCCACGCCGTAGACTGGTGTGGGTTCATGATTATATCATATCTCTGTTTATATTTATTTACACACACACATACATACTCGTACTATACAGGTGTGGGTATATGATTATATCATATCTCTGTTTATATCTATATACACACATACTCGTACTATACAGGTGTGGGTATATGATTATATCATATCTCTGTTTATATCTATATACACACATACTCGTACTATACAGGTGTGGGTTCATGATTATATCATATCTCTGTTTATATCTATATAGATACACATACTCGTACTATACAGGTGTGGGTATATGATTATATCATATCTCTGTTTATATCTATATAGATACACATACTCGTACTATACAGGTGTGGGTATATGATTATATTATATCTCTGTTTATATTTATATACACACATATATACTCGTACTCTACTAGTGTGGGTTCATGATTATATCATATCTCTGTTTATATCTATATACACACACATACATACATACTAGTACTCTACTAGTGTGGGTTCATGATTATATCATATCTCTGTTTGTATTTATATACACACATATATACATACATACTAGTACTCTACTAGTGTGGGTTCATGATTATATATCATATCTCTGTTTGTATTTATATACACACACACATACATACTCGTACTCTACTAGTGTGGGTTCATGATTATATCATATCTCTGTTTGTATTTATATACATACATATATACTCGTACTCTACTAGTGTGGGTTCATGATTATATCATATCTCTGTTTATATTTATATACACACATACATACTCGTACTCTACTAGTGTGGGTTCATGATTATATCATATCTCTGTTTATATTTATATACACACATACATACTCGTACTCTACTAGTGTGGGTTCATGATTATATCATATCTCTGTTTATATTTATATACACACATACATACTCGTACTCTACTAGTGTGGGTTCATGATTATATCATATCTCTGTTTATATTTATATACACACACACATACATACTCATACTCTACTGGTGTGGGTTCATGATTATATCATATCTCTGTTTATATCTATATAGATACACATACTCGTACTATACAGGTGTGGGTTTATGATTATATCATACCTCTGTTTATATTTATATACACACATATATACTCGTACTCTACTGGTGTGGGTTCATGATTACATATCTCAGTTTATATCTATTTAGATACAGATACATACTCGTACTATACATGATTACATATCTCTGTTTATATTTATATAGATACATACACATACACGTACTATACTTGATTATATATCTCTGTTCATATTCATATACACACATACTCGTACTATACATGATTACATATCTCAGTTTATATCTATATAGATACACATACATACTCGTACTATACATGATTATATACCTCTGTTTATATTTATATAGTTACATACACATACACATATCATACATGATTATATATCTCTGTTTATATCTATATATATAGATACACACACATACATTCTCGTGTGGGTTCATGATTCTATTATATCTCTGTTTATATTTTCATACTCGCACTTTACCGTTGTGGGTGCAGTGTGTATGGTGTACGCATAAACATACACACATACATACTCGTATTATACAGGTGTGGGTACATGATTCTATATCTCTGTTTATATCTATATAGATACACATACATACTCGTACTTTACAAGTGTGGGTACTATCATGAAACATCACGAAATTTCATATTATTGTTTATATGGCATGAGTTGTCTTCGTGGAATGATATCGTGAAGCCGAGCTGAGTGAAATCTGTAGCAGAAGACAATGAATGGCATCTAAACAATTTTATGAAATTGAGTGACATTTAGATTTTATCCTACCCTGTCACATGTTTTTAACTTCATATGTCACCAGTGGCATATAAACATTTTATGGCATAACCGTGGCATGCAGTCACACCATGTTAAGTCTGGAGATTCATATGAGGGGTAGGATACATGATTCTATATCTCTGTTTATTTTTACATAGATGTATCTTTATATGTTTATATCTATATGAACACACACACATATGTACCCATATATCTGTAAATTTGGGGTTTGTAGGTTGCAGGAATTCAGAACATAGCTCCTTGTATAGATTTCTATGATTACTACTATATAACTATAGGCGAATGTCTCACTTTTACTGACCAGTAGTAAAAATTCCGTTTGTCACTGAGTGACGAAAGAATATCCATACGTCCCTCCGTACCACGTGACCACTCATTCTACTGTTTAGTGAGTTGTAGAATGGCATTTTTAATGATTTATAGGTATATAATAATAAAGAGACACAGTGAGTGTGACTGAATTCCATCTGTTCCTCTATATTTTGGTCAGAAATACTCACCTCGTTCTTCGAACTCGGGGAGTATTTCTGACAGATTCCATTCAGTCACACTAACTATGTCTCTATATATTACTGTTGATGTATAAGTAGTGTAGGTATAAAGAATAGAGCTTAGGCTAGATTCGAGATCTAGTTGTAAGCTATAACAACAGCCATGAGATTTCATTGACCGGTGCAATCGGTGCCACTTTGCACGTTTCATATATCATAATCATTATATCTGAGCAAATATGTTCAGTGTAGGTGTTTTGTTTGTTTATTTGTTTAGTTTAACGTCCAATTTGTTCAATTAGACTTACATTGGGTTTGATCGAATCTATGAGATGAATGTAGGTAGAAATCTCACCCCTACACATTTACTGAGGTGAGAGCTCTTTTACTTCCCACACCACATAGACATGGTATGAGAAGGATTGGCCTTTGATATAGCAGTAAATCTACCACTGCTGGGGCTGAAGGAGAAAAGTGGCTGCACTGGGACTCGAATCAGCAAAGTACAACAATCTTGAGATAACAATTCCAGTGCTCTATACCACTGAGCTAACTCCTCATCCGGTCGCTTTTGTAATGCTTGCATGCAAGCATATCCGGTCTGCACCACAATGAGGCGAGGCGACCAAGAGGGTGAACAGATTGGTAATTGCTGTCCTTCCCAGTAGACCCAGTGTAGGTGTATGAAAGATGTCTGTTAGTCTGGGTATTAAACGTTCAGTGAATGTATATGAAGGAAGTTGAGGTCTACAAGTTGAAGGTGTTGCCTAGAAGCAATTGCATTGCTTGTTGGTTTGGTGGATTGTGTGTGGAGAGTGTATGACAGGCTGTGTGTGGAGAGTGTATGACAGTCTGTGTGTGGAGAGTGTATGACAGGCTGTGTGTGGAGAGTGTATGACAGGCTGTGTGTGGAAAGTGTATCTTGATGGTGTGTATGGAGAGTGTATCTTGACAGGTTGTGTATGGAGAGTGTGATTTGACAGACTGTGTGTGGAGAGTGTTTTGACAGACTGCGTGTGGAGAGTGTATGACAGTCTGTGTATGGAGAGTGTGATTTGACAGACTGTGTGTGGAGAGTGTGTTTTGACAGACTGTGTGTGGAGAGTGTGATTTGACAGTCTGTGTGTGGAGAGTGTGTATATACAGTCTGTGTATGGAGAGTGTGTTTTGACAGTCTGTGTGTGGAGAGTGTGTTTTGACAGTCTGTGTGTGGAGAGTGATTTGACAGACTGTATGGAGAGTGTATGACAGACTGTGTGTGGAGAGTGAGTTTTGAAAGGCTGTGTATGGAGAGTGTGTTTTACCTGTGAACCTAGAAGCTCATCGATCTATTGACGCCTCAGACTGCACTCAGTACCTGAACTCGGTTGTACGGACCAGCGATATCAACTTTCATCCCCGTAGTTGCTGTGGCCAGTCTTCCATCTATTCCTCGATATTTTGGTCAGAAATACTCTTCGAACTCGGTGAGTATTTCTGACCAAACTATCCCTGAACAGATAGAATTCAGTAACACTCACTGTATCTCTTTATTATTATAGACCTAGAAATCATTATAAATGCCATTCTACAACTCACTAAATAGTAGAATGAGTGGTCACGTGGTACGGAGGGACGTATGATTATTCTTTCGTCACTCAGTGACGAACGGAATCTGTACTCCTGGTCAGTAAAAGTGAGACATTCGCCCACAGGTATGTAATAATACCAGTAAACTGACCATGGTATAATTATATAGAACGAAGTCAACCGCGAGTGGTTTACAAAGCTGCCTGTCCACAAAACCATCGTTTGTTGCATTTATTATCCATCTTATCGAATAAATTAAACCCAGTAATTGCCATATTAGCGGGTATAGGAACTATTTCTTTGCTCTATAGCAAAAGGGACTATTTTCCCCGTATACCATGGTTTGGAAGCCGTATACCACAGTTATGGTATCTGACAGGTTTTATACAATGGATAGTGGTTTATTGAGTCCCCATACATTTTCAATGGGGACTTTGTATACGATGGATAATAAAAGCTACAATATGAGATGATAATTTACGGTTCTTACGGAACGAGGCGTTTATGCCGAGTTCCGTACAAACTGTAAATTATCATCAAGTTTTGTGGCTTGTACAAGCATGGTTGGACGCTATACACCCGAAATTAAGAAAAATTATTAATTTTATTTGGCTTAAGAACAAATATTTTAGTCTACGTATATGGAACAAGTGTACCGTATTTTCCAGTACAGAACAGTGTTCCGTACAGTAGTTTTACATTATATGGTGAAACGGTGCGTATTTACAGTATATACGGAATGGGTATATATAGTAAACAGTGCGTAATTATTGTATATATGGCATGGGTATATAGTAAACGGTGCATATTTACAGTGTATACGGCATGGGTATATAGTAAACGGTGCGTATTTACAGTATATACGGCATGAGTATATAGTAATATTAGGAAACGTCCTTACTGTGGACGAAATGGTTCCTGCTCGAGGTCAGTCGTCGATTTCATACTGCCTTCCGCCTATGGCGTCAGGCAGTATGAAAACGAAGACTGACCGAGAACGAGAACCATTTCGTCTACAGTCAGGATGTTTGCTTATCATTATATACCTTTAATTGGTGAAAAATCGCCATTTTAATGACATCCAAAGTCGCAGTCACAGCGGGCACGAACATTATTATTGCTGCACCCCTAGCAGCGGGCAGTATTAAATAGACATTCGGACATAGGTATATAATAATACCAGTAAACTATCTTGGTATTTCATAGATATTTTCACAGGTATATATAATGATATAGCGGATTTACGGTGTACATCAACAAGGTACATTAACACGGTAGATAATCTGTACTAGATCTTAGATAATCTGTACTAGAACTCCTCCCACGCGTATCCTCCCCAGTCCTCACGGAATCCACAGCCTCTCACCTCCACCCCAGCCCAGCCGCCAAGTCCTCCCGACTTCCTTGTCCGATATCACACAAGAAACGGCAGGAAAAAGCCTGCAGCAGTTCCACAGAGGTCGGCCGCGAGAGTAGGCTCAGCATTATTATAGACACAGCTCCGATCCTTCTTAGTGCCAACACATTATTATTATCTTGATTATTTTCTGCTGGGAGGTGTTCCTCACCTCCAAAACACAGCCGCCCCCTCATTATTGATAATTAAACACACTCGCCTTTTAATTAGGGCCTTGGTAAAGGGCGCCATATTGATTGTTGTGAATCATTCCAATTAAGAGTGGCCTTAAGCCTTTACTTTGCCCTGCCTGTATTTTCCTGACCTGGCAAAATCGTGCAATTTGCTGCTGGTTTTTTATACGTAAGAAGCCAACGGATTGTGTTTGGTTTTTGTCGGTCTATATAGACGCTGCGATCCTTAAACACCAACAGTGAGGATGTGAAGCGGAGATTCGCCCACAGTGTGAGCGTACACAGCCTTACGGCACAGTGTGAGCGTACACAGCCTTACGGCAAAGTGTGAGCGTACACAGTGTTACCACACAGTGTGAGCATACACAGTGTTACCACACAGTGTGGGCGTACACATGCTTACGGCACAGTATGAGCGTACACAGCCTTATGGCACAGTGTGAGCGTACAAAACCTTATGGCACAGTATGAGCTTACACAGTGTTATGGCACAGTATGAGCGTACACAGCCTTACAGCACAGTATGAGCGTACACAGCCTTACGGCACAGTATGAGCATACAAAACCTTATGGCACAGTATGAACGTACACAGCCTTATTGCACAGTGTGAGCGCACACAGCCTTACCACACAGTGTGACCGTACACAGCCTTACAGCACAGTGTGAGCGTACACAGCCTTACCACACAGTGTGAGCATACACAGCCTTACCACACAGTGTGACCGTACACAGTGTTACCACACAGTATGAGCATACACAGCGTTACAGCACAGTGTGGGCGTACACATGCTTACGGCACAGTATGAGCGTACACAGCCTTATGGCACAGTGTGAGCGTACAAAACCTTATGGCACAGTATGAGCTTACACAGTGTTATGGCACAGTATGAGCATACACAGCGTTACAGCACAGTGTGAGTGTACACAGCCTTACAGCACAGTATGAGCATACTTTAGGGAAATTAGTTAACCTAATTGGGACGGCTTATCGTACCACGTTACTCTCGGTAAAATTATCGCATGAGCTTGCAGAGCGAATGCGATAGTTTTACCGAGAGTAACAAGGTTTGTTTGTTTCGAAACCTAAATCAAACTCGCTTGGGATTAATAATCTGCCTAATAATTCTTTGGTATTAATATTCTGATAATATTCTCTATTAATTTCCTTTTTGACTTTTTTGTCTGAATTTTGATCACGTCATAAATAGGTCACTTGATTTTCTTAATCAATGAGATTGAGCTTTCAAAGCATGGTGGTATGGCGCCATACCGGCACAGTATGGTGGTATGGCTCAACTACCACTTCCATAGCAGAGGGTGGTATTTGGGGTATTTTTAGGCATAGGTGTATAGTACACAGCCTTACTGCACAGTGTGAGCGTACACAGCCTTACCGCACCGTGTGACCGTACACAGCCTTACGGCACAGTATGAACGCACACAGCCTTACTGCACAGTATGAGCATACACAGCCTTACTGCACATTGTGAACGTACACAGCCTTACTGCACAGTCTGAGCGTACACAGCCTTACCGCACAGTGTGACCGTACACAGCCTTACAGCACAGTGAGAGCGTACACAGCCTTACCGCACAGTGTGACCGTACACAGCCTTACAGCACAGTATGGGCATACACAGCCTTACTGCACAGTGTGAGCGTACACAGCCTTACGGCACAGTGTGAGAGTACACAGCCTTACGGCACAGTGTGAGCGTACACAGCCTTACGGCACAGTGTGAGTGTATACAGCCTTATGGCACAGTGTGAGCGTACACAGCCTTACCACACAGTGTACAATTTGATAATAGCCTTGTTAGTTTGGAATGCAGAACGCCATAATTAGAGTCTCTTTTATATAGCTAAAGAAAAGATGAATGGCTCACTTATAGTCGGCTGAGTTTGAGAAAGGTCCCTTAGGACAAACTTCTGTCATGGTAAATATCATGATTTATATTCATTGAATAGTGTATTGTCACATGTAACATATTACTAGTATTATATTACAGTCGTGATTAACATATTCAAATCTATTTGACAGTTCCACTTTTTGTAGCTTGAATGTAGTCTTAGTTCCTGTTCCGGTATATCACGTGACTGGGTTAGAGTAGAGATTAATAAATCCAAGTGGTACTAAAGATCTGTTGGGAGAGTGAACCTTTATCATTTGATTCCCACTGATTTGAGTCCCACTGCAGCCACTTTTCTCCTCCACCCCCAGCAGTGGTAGATTTACTGCTATATCAAAGGCCAATCCGTCTCATACCATGTCTATGTGGTGTGGTGTGCAGCCACCTTTCTCCTTCATCCCCAGCAGTGGTAGATTTACTGCTATATCAAAGGCCAATCCTTCTCATACCGTGTTAATGTGGTGTGGGAAGTAAAAGAACTCTCACCTCGGTAAATGTGTATGGGTGAGATTTCTAACTACATTCATCTCATAGATTCGGTCAAATCCAAAGTAAGTCTAATTGAACAAATTGGACGTTAAACTACCCAAACAAACAAACTGACGCCTTGAGCAGTAATTTTTCCAGTCCTCACCTGTAACTTTAAACCTTTGCTCACCGGAACATAGTTTCCCTCTATTCCTATATACCCATGGCCAAATACTCTATGATTACATCCCGCTACTGGGGGTGGAATAACTTGCGTTTACTGCCCTAGGTTGACGTTTACAACCCAAGGTTGACTTTTAGTCCAATCAGATTGTCTCTTACAAAATTCATATGAAAAGCGCAGTGGGGAGAAAACATAGACTGTCAAGTTACTCGATAAGGTTGGATCTGACTTCACATTTGATGGCGGGTAAACAAATAACACTATTTATCATTATTATACTACATTTGAAGGTATATAGGAATAGGGTAACCAAGTTTCCGGAGAGAGAAAGTCAAAGTTATTGGGTAAGGCTTGGAAAAATTTCTGCCTGTGGCCAAGGCCTTGGGCAGTAATTTTTCCAAGCCTTACCTCATAACTTTGACTTTCTCTCACTGGAACATAGTTTCCCTCTAATCTAGGTCTCAGGATGTTAAGTCTATGGAGATTAATATGAGGGGTAGGATAATAACCGCGGCATACAGTCACACCATGTTAAGTCTATGGAGATTTATATGTGGGGTAGGATAATAACCGCGGCATACAGTCACACCATGTTAATTCTATGGAGATTTATATGAGGGGTAGGATAATAGCCGTGGCATAGAGTCACACCATGTTAAGTCGATGGAGATTTATATGAGGGGTAGGATAATAGCCGTGGCATAGAGTCACACCATATTGAGTCTATGGAGATTTATATGAGGGGTAGGATAATAACTGTGGCATACAGTCACACCATATTGAGTTTACGGAGATTTATATGAGGGGTAGGATAAACAATAATCTAGGTCTTGGGAATTAACCATGAAGAGAAATGAGGATTGCAGTCTGAGGAGGTTGAAACTGTTGCCAAAGTGTCACCTCATTAGGACTATAAGTAGAACAAGCCATCCTCACTATAAACATCAGCAATTAGGCAAGTTAATTGTTGTGGCATTTCACTTTTTCCGGGTTTCTAAAAGCACAGAGATGTAAGGCATGGAAGTTCTTGCGGATTGAAGGATCTATGTTCTTTAGGGTCACGTTCTTCACGTTTTGTCGGCAGATTGAGTTGATGGCCAAATAATCACTAGGTGTCCATATTCTACTGAGTGGATAGCTGCAAAATCATTAGGTGGCCTTATTCGACTGAAAGAGTGGACGGCCGAAGAATCTTATTAGACTGAGTGGATGGCGGCAAAATCATTAGGTGTCCATTTTCTACCGACAGAGTGGACGGCTGCAGAATCATTAGGTGTCATTATTCGACTGAGTGGACGGCCACAGAATCATTATGTGTCCCTATTCAACTTAAAGAGTGGACGGCCGAAGAATCATTAGGTGTCCGTATTCTACTGAGTGGACGGCCGTAGAATCATTAGGTGTCATTATTCTATTGAGTGGACAGCCGCAGGTGTCCTCATTCTACCGACTGAGTGGACGGCAGCAGAATCATTAGGTTTCTGTATTCTACTGACTGAGTGGATGGCCGAAAAATCATTAGGTGTCCATTTTCTACTTAGATGATGGCCGCAGAATCATTAGGTGTCATTATTCTACTGAGTGGACGGTCACAGAATCATTAGGTGTCTTTATTCTACTGAGTGGACGGTCACAGAATCATTAGGTGTCTGTATTCGACTGAATTACGGAGTCATGCATCTTGTGTTTGATGAGGATGGAGTCACGCTATAAATAAACAATACTCCATTCATTTGGATGCGCTGTAATCGTCACTCGGCTTCGCGTCGCCGACGGCTATGGCGTATCCAGACTCGTGGAGTATTGTTTATTCCTACAATTCTCGGTCTAGTTCCATATAAGTACTGCACAGGCATGTAGGTTCTAGATGTTGGGGTCTGCTGGGATGGACAGCAATTACCAATCTGCTCACCCTCTTGGTCGCCTCGCCTCCTCGTGGTGCAGACCGGATATACTTGCAAGCAAGCATAACTAAAACGACCAGGGTAGGGAGTTAGCTCAGGGGTAAAGAGCACTGGACTTAATTGATTTGAGTCCCACTGCAGCCACTTTCCTCCTTCACCCCCAGCAGTGGTAGATTTACTACTATATCAAAGGCCAGTCCTTCTCATACCATGTCTATGTGGTGTGGGAAGTAAAAGAACTCTTAACTCGGTAAATGTGTAGGGGTGAGATTTCTAACTAAATTCATCACATAGATTCGATCACCACCCTTGTGGTGCAAAAGAACCTTGAGAAAGTCTGGTGAGAACCTGCAATGGTTAGCTGGACATTGAACCAAACCATCAAACCAAAGTATACCACAGATGTGAATCCGTATACCACAGTTATGGTATCTGACAGGTTTTATACAATGGGTCGTGGTTTTCGTAGATTGTTGTAATACGAGTCTGGCAGTTGGTCTGGTGTCATAACTGCCACCACCCGCATGGTGCAGCCACCCACGCCGGTGTACTGCACACACCCACCCTCCCGCCCACCCTCCCATGCGGCGTGCGAACGTAAGGCTCCACTCGTTTGAATGCGCTGTAATCACAAGTCGTATACTTGGGAGTTCCTCAGGCTTATTTCTAGAGTTGGCATTATAGTAATTAAATTCCCTCTACTTCCCTCTCTCCCCTCTCTACCTGTCGGCCTTATCTCTGTCTTATCTACTTCCCTCTCTCCCCTCTGTCTATCTACTTCCCCCTCTCCCCTCTCTGCCTGTCAGCCCTCCCTCTGTCTATCTACTTGCCTCTATCCCCTCTCTACCTGTCGGCCTTACCTCTATCTACTTGCCTCTCTCCCCTCGCTGCCTGCCAGCCTTACCTCTATCTACTTGCCTCTCTCCCCTCTCTACCTGTCAGCCTTACCTCTGTCTATCTACTTGCCTCTCTCCCCTCTCTGTCTGCCAGCCTTACCTCTATCTACTTCCCTCTCTCCCCTCTCTGTCTGCCAGCCTTACCTCTATCTACTTCCCTCTCTCCCCTCTCTGTCTGCCAGCCTTACCTCTATCTGCTTCCCTCTCTCCCCTCTCTGCCTGTCAGCCTTACCTCTGTCTATCTACTTGCCTCTCTCCCCTCTCTCCCCTCTCTCCCCTCTCTACCTGCCACCCTTACCTCTGTCTGTCTACTTGCCTCTCTCCCCTCTCTGCCTGCCACCCTTACCTCTGTCTACCTACTTCCCCCTCTCCCCTCCCTCCCTGTCAGCCTTACCTCTGTCTACCTACTTGCCTCTCTCCCCTCTCTCCCTGTCAGCCTTACCTCTGTCTACCTACTTCCCTCTCTTACCTCTGTCTGTCTACTTGCCTCTCTCCCCTCTCTCCCTGTCAGCCTTACCTCTGTCTACCTACTTCCCCCTCTCCCCTCCCTCCCTGTCAGCCCTACCTCTATCTACCTACTTGCCTCTCTCCGCTCTCTGCCTGCCAGCCTTACCTCTGTTTACTTCCCCCTCTCCCCTCCCTCCCTGTCAGCCCTACCTCTATCTACCTACTTCCCTCTCTCCGCTCTCTGCCTGCCAGCCTTACCTCTGTCTATCTACTTCCCTCTCTCCCCTCTCTGCCTGTCAGCCTTACCTCTGTCTATCTACTTGCCTCTCTCCCCTCTCTCCCCTCTCTCCCCTCTCTACCTGCCACCCTTACCTCTGTCTGTCTACTTGCCTCTCTCCCCTCTCTGCCTGCCACCCTTACCTCTGTCTACCTACTTCCCCCTCTCCCCTCCCTCCCTGTCAGCCTTACCTCTGTCTACCTACTTGCCTCTCTCCCCTCTCTCCCTGTCAGCCTTACCTCTGTCTACCTACTTCCCTCTCTTACCTCTGTCTGTCTACTTGCCTCTCTCCCCTCTCTCCCTGTCAGCCTTACCTCTGTCTACCTACTTCCCCCTCTCCCCTCCCTCCCTGTCAGCCCTACCTCTATCTACCTACTTGCCTCTCTCCGCTCTCTGCCTGCCAGCCTTACCTCTGTTTACTTCCCCCTCTCCCCTCCCTCCCTGTCAGCCCTACCTCTATCTACCTACTTCCCTCTCTCCGCTCTCTGCCTGCCAGCCTTACCTCTGTCTATCTACTTCCCTCTCTCCCCTCTCTGCCTGCCAGCCTTACCTCTGTCTACCTACTTCCCTCTCTCCCCTCTCTGCCTGCCAGCCTTACCTCTATCTACCTACTTCCCTCTCTCCCCTCTCTACCTGCCACCCTTACCTCTGTCTACCTACTTCCCCCTCTCCCCTCCCTCCCTGTCAGCCTTACCTCTGTCTACCTACTTCCCTCTCTCCCCTCTCTGCCTGCCAGCCTTACCTCTGTCTATCTACTTCCCTCTCTCCGCTCTCTGCCTGCCAGCCTTACCTCTGTTTACTTGCCTCTATCCCCTCTCTGCCTGCCAGCCTTCCCTCTGTCTACCTGCCTCTCTCCCCTCCCTCCCTGCCAGCCTTACCTCTATCTACCTGCCTCTCTCCCCTCTCTGCCTGCCAGCCTTACCTCTGTCTATCTACTTCCCTCTCTCCGCTCTCTGCCTGCCAGCCTTACCTCTGTTTACTTGCCTCTCTCCCCTCCCTCCCTGTCGGCCTCACCTCCGTCTACCTACTTGCCTACTTCCCGCGCTCTACACTCTCTGGACACCAATAAGCGTTTTGTTGTCATGGTAACGGATCGCGGAGATATCGGATATTGTCGGTGGGTATCGTTCGTCATTGAGAAGCGAGTGGCGGCATGAAAGGCAGTGCTACCTGCTACCCCGCGGGTGGGCGCAGGTATGGACAGAGAGGAGATGAGATAGGCCCCTGACAGGTGGCAGCTCCCACACCACATAAACATGGTACCAGTCCTCCTCATACCATGTCTGTGTGGTGTGGTGTACAGCCACCGTTCTCCTTCATCCCCAGCAGTGGTAGATTTACTGTTAATATCAGAGGCCAGTCCTTCTTATACCATGTCTGTGTGGTGTGGTGTGCAGCCACCGTTCTCCTTCATCCCCAGCAGTGGTAGATTTATTGCTATATCAAAGACCAGTCCTTCTCACACCATGTCTGTGTGGTGTGGTGTACAGCCAACTTTCTCCTTCATCACTAGCAGTGGTA
This sequence comes from Alentia gelatinosa, assembly GCA_950022655.1. Classification (NCBI taxonomy): domain Eukaryota; kingdom Metazoa; phylum Annelida; class Polychaeta; order Phyllodocida; family Polynoidae; genus Alentia; species Alentia gelatinosa. Next base: position 35,856,849 of record OX465593.1, on the reverse strand, counting down.
GATTACTGCTATATCAAAGGCCAGTCCTTCTGTATGTGTAAGGGTGAGATTTCTACCTAAATTGTATACAGCATGGGTATATAGTAATGGTGACGAGTCCAATTTTCATAGCATATTTCTAAAATATTGGGCTATGCTGGAAATATGTGTTTCTCGCCTTTATTTGCTTAAGTCTTAAGTCTTTATTTGCTTAAGTCTTGGTTGCAGTCCTGGCCATGCTGGGACTGCAAGTTGTTTTTTTGTTGTTGTTTTTTTTAAGGGAATATTGTGTAACACAATAACCAAATTCAGCTATAGAGCCGGTCTTCCATCCGGGCCCTTGCCCCTACTCCTCATTCTAATGGCGGGTGTTAAGCCGAATGGGCAGTGGGTACCATTTTTGTGTAAGTCTTTGGTATTACCCGACCCGGGTTTGAACCCAAGACCTCCCATGCTCGAGGCGAACACCCTTACAACTTGGCCACTGAGCTTGGTAACATCACAGTCTTACAATGAAGCGGAGAGACTCTATTCCTCAGTGCTGATTCGATATTCAAGTAAAAAGTAAAGAGCCGTACTTGAAGTGATACCAGTGAGCCGATAAGGAGCCTCATCACCTCTCGCCTGTAGAGTACATACTCATGATAACAGCGATAACCTATCACAACAGGCAGCTTAAGGCGGGCATGCCAACCTGTATCTCCGTACCCATCTACCACCAGGTGGCAGAGCGGTCGGCTCAGACAGTAAATGCAGGCTCGCTCATTTCAGCTGGCATTGGGAATAGTTTTGGTTTGGTTTGGTAATTTAACATCCTATATGTTCAATTAGACTTACTTTGGATTTGACTGAATCTATGCGATTGGTGATCGAATCTATGTAATGGATGTAGGTAGAAATCCCACCCCTACATATTTACCGAGGTGAGAGTTATTTTACTTCCCATACCACATAGACATGGTATGAGAAGGACTGGCCTTTGATATAGCAGTAAATCTACCACTGCTGGGGATAAAGGAGAAAGGTGGCTGTACACAACACCACATAGACATGGTATGAGAAGGATTGGCCTTTGATATAGCAGTAAATCTACCACTGCTAGGGGTGAAGGAGAAAAGTGGCTGCAGTGGGACTCCAATCATCAAAGTCTGACTAACTTGGGATTACAAGTCCAGTACTCTGTACCACTGAGCTAGCTCCCCACCCAGGTTGCTTTTGTTATGCTTGCGTGCAAGCATATCCGGTCTGCACCATAAGGAGGCAAGGCGACCAAGAGGGTGAACAGATTGGTAATTGCTGTCCACTCCAGCAGACCCGGGGGATAGTCGTAACGATTGTGACACATCGGGTCAGATTTTTAACGTCGGTTGCTCATTTTAGGTGGTATTGGGGATAGTCGTAACGATAGTGACACATCGGCTCAGATTGTTAACGTAGGCTCACTCATTTTAGCTGGCATTGGGGATAGTCGTAACGGTAATGACACATCGGCTTAGATTGTTGAGGTAGGCTCGCTCTTTTAGCTGGCATTGAGGATAGTCGTAACGGTTGTGGCACATCTGCTCAGACTGTTAACGTAGGCTTGCTCCTTACAGCTGGCATTGGGGATAGTCGTAACGATAGTGACACATCGGCTGAGACTGTAAATGCAGGCTCACTTGTTTCAGCTGGCATTAGGGATAGTCGTAACGGTTGTGACACATCGGCTCAGATTGTTAACATATGCTCTATATTTTAGCTGGCATTGGGGATAGTCATAACGGTTTTGACACATCGGCTCAGATTTTTAACGTAGGCTCGATCTTTTAGCTGGCATTGGGGATGGTCGTAACGATTGTGACACATCTGCTCAGATTGTAAATGTAGGCTCGCTCATTTTAGCTGGGATTGGGGATAGCTGGCACACTATTCGTTGATGTGGTCACTGACCCTGAACACTTATTGTCGTGGATTAGTGTACACCGAGGGATCATCCCTAATCTACAAGGTCTGCACAGCGCTAATGCCCACTGCTGTATGCCAGTGTCAATACTCTCTCCATCACAGTCCGCTAGAGTGCGTAACTAGAGCAGGGACCTGTTTCACGAGTTTCGTGACATGTCTAGATGGCGTCTAGATGGTGTCTCCGGTTTCATAAGAACATTAGGACATTAGACTTTGTTTTGTCCATTCTTGCTTGCACTGTTGGTGCCGCTTTTCATGTCTGTCTAACACTATTGTCACAAAACTAGGGAAACAGGTCCATGATGTGTAAATTTGTCTAATTCTTATGTTTGGGGTCTGTTTTTTTCCTATGGGCAGCTAATTGTGTTGTCACGAAACTAGACAACCCCAATGTCTGTATGGTGTCACAGACATGTCACGAAACTAGTGAAACAGGTCCCAGATGTTAAAGGCATATCCTACAATTCACAGTGGCGTCACCTGGTGATATTTGATTAATGTCAATTATTAGTCAAAACTGGTTTCTTGGGATTTATTCCTATTCTACATGAGTAAATTTAACATTTTGTCCAGTTTATACAACCTTATAAGCTGAAATAGGCCAATTTGCATTTGCTTGATTTACGTAGGAATTCTAATGAAAAATATGATTTTCTTCAATTCTATCAAAAACAGGGATGGTGACCTATTAATTTTAAAAGATAAATAAGTAGTACTAAATATGTACTATAATCTGTGAAAATTTGAGGAAAATGACATGGGTTTTACTATGTGACAGAATACTTTTAGAATTTCTATATATTCTTATATAAAATTATCATATTGATCTATAAATCAAAAACTAGCCCGGTGACCCCCGATTTTTAAGTTAGATATGTGTTCTTCAATACTTGGAGATCATCATATTAAATTTTCAGGAAATCGACATGGGTTATAATTTTCAAGCCAGATTGTACCTTTAAGGAAAATTTGTATTTCGTGATACCCAAAAAAGAAATATTCAGGAGATAACCCCTCATAGGAGGTCATTTATGAGATTCCCTTTCTAAAAAGGGGCAAGTAGGAAACTTCAAAGAATTATTCAAAACGAGGTGCTTTCACAAAAAATAATAAAAAGTTAACTTAACATTAACCATATTTTCAGGAAGGTTGAAAAGCAAAGTCTTTTGTACTTGATCTCCTACACAATGACCTAAAACTGTGTGACAATTGCATATTTACATAGCATTAACATCAACCCACTTATCTAGCCTGGTATAAACGTCCATAGGTTTAAACATTAGGAACTCGTACTCAACAGGATTATGAGTACAGTAATATTTCCAGGCTATGATAAAATCAGAAACATATTTGTGCTTGGTCTGTTTCCCCGTTCGCCATCTCGTTTGGAGTGTGTAGTAATATGAACGAGGCGATAGCCAAGTGGATTTTCTGAAGCAAACATCAAACACTCATCAAACACTCATCCATTTCTTTCTTAATATCATTCTCATCACTCCACACTCCAGTGTAGAGTGGGGGTGGGGAGTTAAAGCACTGGACTCGTAATCCCAAGGTTGTGGGTTCGAGCCCTACTGCAGCCACTCTTCTCCTTCATCCCTAGCAGTGGTAGATTTACTGCTATATCAAAGGCCAGTCCTTCTCATACCATGTCTATGTGGTGTGGTGTGCAGCCACCTTTCCCCTTCATCCCCAGCAGTGGTAGATTTACTGCTATATCAAAGGCCAGTCCTTCTCACACCTTGTCTATGTGGTGTGGTGTACAGCCTCATACCATGTCTATGTGGTGTGGTGTAGCCTTGTCGTGGTTGGTGGACGCCCCCCTTTACGCCCGCCTTTATTGACTGGCCAGGTGCGGGCTCACTCAGGAAGTGCACGCTCCACCAAAGTTTACTATCGTTGACCTCTGCGACCCGCTCCCGACACCCCATGACACTCCAAGACAAAGGTACAGTCGTAGGAAAAATCGAACATGTTCGATTTTGTCGTAACCTTGTCGGAAGGCTCCCGACAAGCTTCCAGTCGCAGCTTGTCATGGCCTTGTCGTAGACTCTTGTCGGGAACTGGGGTCCACCAACCACGACAAGGCTACAACAAGCCTTCCAATCGTAGGCCAATCGTGGACCTTGTCAAAAGCCATTGTCGTAGCCATGTCGTGGTTGGTGGACGCCCCCCCTTAAGAGGTGCGTTCACCAACCACGACAAGGCTGCGACAATGGCTTTCCGACAAGGTCCACGACAGCTCTGCGATTGGAAGGGCTGTCGTAGCCTTGTCGCGGTTGGTGGACCCCAGTTCCCAACAAGAGGCTACGACAAGGCCCCGACAGGCTGCGACACGCGCCAACAAGAAATTTTCAGTCGGTGCCTTGTCGCAGCCTTGTCGTGAGGAGAGGAGCTCTGCGACAGTGTTGTCGGGGCGTGTCGTAGACGTCGCTGGTAGCCGAAAAAAAGGCGTCCATGGTACCGACACACCACAACAGTGAGATCGAGGAAACATGTTTGATTTTGTCGTAGCCTTGTCGGAAGGCCTCCGACAACCTCCAGACAAGCTTCGTGTCGCAGCCTGTCGGGGCCTTGTCGTGGTTGGTGGACGCACCCTCTTACGCCCGCCTTTATTGATTGGCCAGGTGCGGGCTCACTCAGGAAGTGCACGCTCCACCAAAATTAACTATCCTAGACCGCTGCGGCATGCTCCCGACTGTTGTCGGGGCTTGTCGTAGCCCTGTTGTGGTTGGTGGACGCCCCCCTTTAGTCAAAGGCCAGTCCTTCTCATACCATGTCTATGTGGTGTGGTGTGCAGCCTCATAACATGTCTATGTGGTGTGGTGTACAGCCTCATACCATGTCTATGTGGTGTGGTGTACAGCCTCACACCATGTCTATGTGGTGTGGTGTAGCCTTATCGTGGTTGGTGGACGCCCCCCTTTAGTCAAAGGCCAGTCCTTCTCATACCATGTCTATGTGGTGTGGTGTACAGCCTCATAACATGTCTATGTGGTGTGGTGTACAGCCTCATACCATGTCTATGTGGTGTGGTGTACAGCCTCACACCATGTCTATGTGGTGTGGTGTACAGCCTCATACCATGTCTATGTGGTGTGGTGTACAGCCTCATACCATGTCTATGTGGTGTGGTGTACAGCCTCATACCATGTCTATGTGGTGTGGTGTACAGCCTTATACCATGTTTATGTGGTGTGGTGTAGCCTTGTCGTGGTTGGTGGACGCCCCCCTTTAGTCAAAGGCCAGTCCTTCTCGTACCATGTCTATGTGGTGTGGTGTACAGCCTCATACCATGTCTATGTGGAGTGGTGTACAGCCTCATACCATGTCTGTGTGGTGTGGTGTACAGCCTCATACCATGTCTATGTGGAGTGGTGTACAGCCTCATACCATGTCTGTGTGGTGTGGGGTAGCCTTGTCGTGGTTGGTGGATGCCCCCCTTTAGTCAAAGGCCAGTCCTTCTCATACCATGTCTATGTGGTGTGGTGTGCAGCCACTCTTCTCCTCCATCCCCAGCAGTGGTAGACATACTGCTATATCAAAGGCCAGTCCTTCTCACACCATGTCTATGTGGTGTGGTGTACAGCCTCATACCATGTCTATGTGGTGTGGTGTAGCCCTGTCGTGGTTGGTGGAGGCCCCCTTTACGCCCGCCTGTATTGACTGGCCAGGTGCGGGCTCACACCTGGTGCGCACCTGTCCATGCACGTGGTCTCTGAGTGCAGGGACTTCCTCCAGTCGCCCGCCTCCCTGTGCTTTCTACAGCTTCTTTTCATCGATGATATGAGCAAAGAAATCAGGAAGTACATACACCTGGTAGTGACTGAAGTTCGGTGTGTGTCTGAGTAATATGACGTCGATAGAAATGGATTGGCATTTAGGGGCTATCCTAGACTTGCTCAAGTTTTTGATTATGAACTTTCACCAACCGACAAGGTCCACGACAGCTCTACGATTGGAAGGCCTGTCGTAGCCTTGTCATGGTTGGTGGACCATAGTTCCCGACAAGAGGCTACGACAAGGCCCCGACAGGCTGCAACACGAAGTTTGTCGGGAGGTTCATGTTCGATTTTTGCCATGACAAGAGCCTTGTCGTGGCGTGTTGTGGCATGTCGGGAGGTTGTCGCAGAGGTCTACGATAGAAAATTTAGGTGGAGCGTGCTCTTCCCGACAGACTACGACACGTCCCGACAACGCTGTCGCAGAGCTCCTCTCCTCACGACAAGGCTGCGACAAGGCACCGATTGGAATTTTCTTGTCGGCGGGTGTCGCAGCCCTGTCGTGGTTGGTGGACGCCCCCTCTAACCCTACACTTCCTCCTACCCCTCCACTCCTCCAGTTCCCTGGCCGCCTGTGTTGTCATAGCTATAAATTTAGCCTCCTCCTGACTGTGACCCCATTGAGATCAAAGTGAGAGGGTATCAATCTCCCATCAGATATCTGACTAGTAGCCATGATTTCTGTTGGATATACTGGCGCTATAGGCCCTAGAAATCTAACACCATTACTGATTGTAGCAGTCCCTGTATCCCAGCGAGGAGAGCAGACATAGGATGCAGGGACTGGAGCCAGTCTAGGGCCATCCATAAAGTATGTACGCAAAAATTCCGAATTTTCTTAACCCCCCCCCCCCCCCCCATCCCCTCCCGATTTTGTACGCAGTAGAACATAGATGTCAGTTTTCTGTTTATCCGGGGAAATCCACTTTTTCATATACAGTATATGTAATTTCTCTTCCTTGCGTCCAACAATGATAATATTGGTTTAGCCTCATTTACGCCAATAAAAACGTGGTTTTGACCTCGCCACAGATCCACAACCCCATGCCATGGCCAAACAAGGACATATTATCCAAGTTTTCCCGGTTTCTAGGAGGCAGAAAAATCCACATGAAAAATGTTTCCACTTTTTCCCAGACTTCAACTGACATTCCTGATAGAATAAAGAAGGAGCATACGCAAAATTTCCGAACTTTTGGACCCTTAGTGCGTACGTACTTTATGGATCGCCCCCGTAGCGGTCTCCATCGAAGCCGTCTGCCATCGGAGTACCTGATACAGTGTCTTAACAAGATTAAGTGACAGTCATTAGTTTAAAGAGGTCAAATAATCAGTGACGCATTTGTCAGGGCGTGGAGGTTAAAGAGGTAAAATAATCAGTGCCGTATTTGTAAAGACTTGGTGAGTAAAGCGGTCAAATAATCAGTGACGTATTTGTCAGGGCGTAGAGGTTGAGAGGTCACATAATCAGTGACGTATTTGTCAGGGCGTAGAGGTTAAGAGATCAAATAATCAGTGACGTATTTGTCAGGGTGTAGAGGGTAAGAGGTAAAATAATCAGTGACGTATTTGTTAAGATGTGGATGGTAAAGAGGTCAAATAATCAGTGACGTATTTGTCGGGGCGTAGAGGTTAAGAGGTCAAATAATCAGTGACGTATTTGTCAGGGCATAGAGGGTAAGAGGTTAAATAATCAGTGACGTATTTGTAAAGATGTGGATGGTAAAGAGGTCAAATAATCAGTGACGTATTTGTTGATTCGGGTCCCACTGGAAAAGATACTGAGATGTCTACCCCACGTCAACGAAGACCGCCACCGATTTACATCAAATGAGACGAATGTGCAGTTTTTTGTTTGTGTGACTGACCGCGATACTTACTCACCGTGAAATGATAACCATGCAGGCCAAGAGCTGTAGCTGAAAAAACTCAGATAATCGGAGAGATGTATGTTGGATAAAAAAAAAATTTAAAAAAATGGCGAGCGGAAGTCCACCCAGTCCTACTCTGGTGGTGCCACCTTGTGGGTATAGTCAGAAACAAAGTCAACTTGGGAAATTATAGTTTGGCAACCAATCTCTGTTGCGATATAGGGGTTGTTCGGGTTAAATCTCACAAGGGACCACACTCTCCCCCCAGATCTTTCGTGGCGCTAGTGCTGGCTTAGTCTCTGCCCCAACCCAAAGCCTGTTCCATGGGTATCCACTAAGGACAGGGGAGACCAGCGAAAATTTTAGATTCAAAACAAGGTAACTGTCAAAAGTTATACAAGTCAAACAACTCACATATCATGTGTACGGAAATATGGGAATTGTTAAAGGAGCTTCATAGACAATCCGGTTGTTTCTTTTTCAGACTTAAACCATTTTATAATGGGAATTCACAGTTGATTAGACTGCCCCTTCAGAGGAGCACATGGGCATTGTTGACAAAACAAAGCCTTGCAACACATGAGGCGCTTTCCACTGTAGAAAGTAATCCCAGAGACTGTGACTGGTTTGAAATAAATGATAACAGAATGAGAGTATTTTATATACCATATAAATATATTCCTCTCTATTTACAAGTAGAACACAAAATACCCAAAAAAGCCCTAGGAATTTAGAATATTTTAAAAACTGGCGTAGTGGCCAGATTTGGGCCCAAACAGGCAGGTTGTTTGCCAAACTCTATTCCAACTTGGAGGTTGGTATGGTTCAACCCAGGCCTTGTACAGGATTTCTCACTCTAGGACCCCTGGTCTACTGGGATGGACAGCAATTACCAATCTGTTCACCCTCTTGGTCGCCTTGCCTCCTCGTGGTGCAGACTGGATATGCTTGCACGCAAGCATAACAAAAGCGACCGGGTGGGGAGTTAGCTCAGTGGTAAAAAGCACTGGACTTTGTTGATTGGAGTCCCACCGCAGCCACTTTTCTCCTTCACCCCCAGCAGTGGTAGATTAACTGCTATATCAAAGGCCAATCCTTCTCATACCACACACCACATAGACATGGTATAGGAAGGACTGGCCTTTGATATAGTAGTAAATCTAGAGTTCTTGTTTATATAATATATGGACACAACTCCCTGATGGATTAATACAATAAACAAAGTTTCATGTTGATATCATTACACTTCCAGTAATTAGAAAAAAACAGTGCTTATTATTCTACTTTAACTTAACATTCTTTTTTTTCATTTCCGTGAAGTATCCTGCATCCAAGAATTCAGTTAATCATTGCTCTTCAATTATGGTATCAAAAATGAACTTTTTTCGCCCTTTTACCTAATTTTGCTTTGGAGGCCGTCCATTAAACGGTGCTTTTTCATCCTCGAGTATTTAAACAAATGTGATAGCTGTGATATATGTGAGTGTTTAAACAGCTTTGAGACTTGTGCTAACAGCTGTGAGACTTGTGCTAACAGCTGTGAGACTTGTGCTCACAGCTGTGAGGCTTGTGCTAACAGTTGTGATACATATGGGTGTTTAACCCTTTAGCTACGCTATGATGCCTGGAGGCATTCCCAGGTATCGTACGCTATGATGCCTTGAGGCATCATTTCTGCAATTTAAGTAATAGGCCTTTTTCCATAGGCCGGTGTCGCACCTTATCTGCTTGTTTACGCAAGGACTGAAGCCAAACCTTCACCTGGCAACGTATACTTTATCATTGATTCATACAATGTATGAGCGAAATACGTTCATAGTACCAGTGCACATTATTTCCAGAGAAATAACAGTGATTGCATCGTATTCTACGGTATTCCAGCTCTAATTTGATGTATCATACATGTATATCACCTCAATGATACTTTAGATATACCTTAGATAACACAGGGACACCAAAACTGCATGCACACTATTACATTGGCAGGCCTAGATATAGCATGCTTATCTTTTTCTAAGTTAAATCCAAGATAATTATCAAGTATAAAGTTTAGACAGCTCAGACTTGTTGATACAATACCAAAGTTTGTTACAAGAATCTAATCTGTCAAAAAACAACACTCGTGCAATCACACCCACCGTTCACACTTTAGGTGTGACTGCTGCGTTCCCTATACACAAGTGGCCGGACTCGGCCGTGTTTGTCCGAGCGGCCGCGTAACTAATCAGTGGGGCGTTAGGCGGCGCTGAACGGCAAAACCTGTATTGCCATTTCTTAATGAAATAATGCGAATACTTTAATAATATTTTTTCCAACCTGTGATAAACTATATCATAATTGATATCATTACTATTATATAACGTCCTAATTATGTTTTTTATTGATATGGAGGTGTGATATAATGACGACACTGTGGATATTTAAAAAGCACCAGCGTACTGCAGGGGTGAAAATAGTACTGCAGTGGGGTATTTCAGGGTGTGTTTTTGGTGCTATGCAGCGTAGTGAAAAGGTTAAACAGCTGTGAGGCTTGTGCTAACAGCTGTGAGACTTGTGCTAACAGTTGTGAGACTTGTGCTAACAGTTGTGAGACTTGTGCTAACAGTTGTGAGACTTGTGCTAACAGTTGTGAGACTTGTGCTAACAGTTGTGAGACTTGTGCTAACAGTTGTGAGACTTGTGCTAACAGTTGTGAGACTTGTGCTAACAGTTGTGAGACTTGTGCTAACATGTGAGAGTGCTACAGCTTCATAGTGGTATACTCGAGTATAAAGAACCCTATTTTCAGTCTGCACTAATTTCTAGGTTGTCCAGGTATTAGTACGTTTATTGAAGTTCTCTTTCTAAGTTTGTAATGAAGTAAATGGTTAATAATCGATAGGTTCCGCCATCTTGTGTTGAATAACGTTAGTTAGAACATCGACGTCCCTCCCTGCTTCCCTCCCTCCCTCCCTCCCTCCCTCCCTCCCTCCCTCCTTCCCTCCCTCCCTCCCTCCCTCCCTCCCTCCTTCCCTCCCTCCCTCCCTCCTTCCCTCCCTCCCTCCCTCCCTCCCTGCCTCCCTCCCTGCCTCCCTCCCTGCCTGCCTCCCTCCCTCCCTCCCTCCCTCCCTCTCTCCCTCCCTCCCTCCCTCTCTCCTTCCCTCCCTCCCTCCCACCCTCCCTCCCTCTTTCCCCCCTCCCTCCCTCCCTCCCTCCCTCCTTCCCTCCCTCCCTCCCTCCCTCCCTCCCTCCTTCCCTCCCTCCCTCCCTCCCTCCCTGCCTCCCTCCCTGCCTCCCTCCCTCCCTCCCTGCCTCCCTCCCTCCCTCCCTCCCTCCCTCCCTCCCTCCCTCTCTCCCTCCCTCCCTCCCTCTCTCCTTCCCTCCCTCCCTCCCACCCTCCCTCCCTCTTTCCCCCCTCCCTCCCTCCCTCCCTCCCTCCTTCCCTCCCTCCCTCCCTCCCTCCCTCCCTCCCTCCTTCCCTCCCTCCCTCCCTCCCTCCCTCCCTCCTTCCCTCCCTCCCTCCCTCCCTCCCTCCCTCCCTCCCTCCCTCCCTCCCTCCCTCCCTCCTTCCCTCCCTCCCTCCCTCCCTCCCTCCCTCCTTCCCTCCCTCCCTCCCTCCCTCCCTGCCTCCCTCCCTGCCTCCCTCCCTGCCTGCCTCCCTCCCTCCCTCCCTCCCTCCCTCTCTCCCTCCCTCCCTCCCTCTCTCCTTCCCTCCCTCCCTCCCACCCTCCCTCCCTCTTTCCCCCCCTCCCTCCCTCCCTCCTTCCCTCCCTCCCTCCTTCCCTCTCATCTTGTCATGTTTTGTTTGTCATAAAACCCTTATCATCTTTTCTCACGGTGACTGAACCCCCTCCCCATGCTGCATGACGTTATTTATGACCAATCCCTTTAGACACGTTAAAACCATATAAAAGTCTGCTAAGTCTTAAATGTAATTATCGGACATTAAACCAAACCTAACCCCGCAGTGCCAGCAGTAACCGGCAAAACGCCTCTAAGCAGGTTAAGTATTCACCAGTGCCTTTTTGTCAGAGCCAGCCTCTCAGGTAGACAAGGAGAATGAATGCTCGTTGGTGGAGAATGTGATTGTGCACACTTTGTCCGCCGTTAGCCATCTGGTGATGGGAGATTCAGATCGTGACTGGGGTGCTTAAAGGCGGGCATCCACCATCCATGAAAGGTCATGACAAGCGCCGACAAGAAAGTTCCAATCGGCGCTTGTCGCAGCCTTATCAAAAGAAGGGGGGCTTTACGACAGCGTTGTCGGGAAGTGCACGCTCCACTAAAATTTCCTATCGTAGACACGCCATGACACTCCACGACAAGGGTCCAGTCGTTGGAAAAATCGAACATGTTCGATGTTGTCATAGCCTTGTCGGAAGGCTCCCGACAAGCTTCCAATCGTGGCCTTGTCGTAGACTCTTGTTGGGAACTGGGGTCCATCAACCACGACAAGGCCTCCAATCGTAGGCCAATCATGGACCTTGTCGGGAACCCATTGTCGTAGCCTTGTCGTTGAATGCCCCCCTTTATATTCAAAATGCTTTGCGGTGCGAGGCCTCGCAGGTACCTTTAGTTGGCGACTGGGCGTACCTAGGTACCTCCAGTCGTACAGTGTAATAATGTGAGTTGTTGGTGTGCCCCTACTGTCTCGGCCTTAAGCGAGGTGTCAAAGAAGCGGGTTGCCCCCTTAAGCAGGGTGTCCCAAAAGCGGGGTGTCCCCTTAAGAGGGGTGTCCCAGAAGCAGGAAGAGACTTAAGAAGTCTCAGAAGTGAGGTGTCCCAGAAGTGGGATGAGCTCTTAAGCGGGGTGTCCCAAAAGCGGGGTTATACTGTACATTGAGGAGTGTGTGTTGGTTGTTGGTGTCTCTCTCTTAAGCGGGGTGTCCCCTTAAGCGGGGTGTCCCAGAAGCGGGGTGTCCCCTTAAGCGGGGAGTCCCAGAAGCCGTGTTATACTGTACATTGAGGAGTGTGTGTTGGTTGTTGGACTCACTGTCTCGGCCTTCTGGTCCGTACTGTATGACGCCCGTGAACTGCTGGCGGACTTCCTAGTGCAGAGCACTTTGACCTGGGCACAGTCCCGCAGCCGGCATTGACCTTGACATGAGGAGAACGTTTAGCACCAGAGACCAGCCTCATTCTCACACAGTCATTCATTCTCATAGTCGTCAGTAAACTGACAGTCAGCAGCCAACTGACAGTCAGCAGCCAACTGACAGTCACCAGTCAACTGACAGTCACCAGCCAACTGACAGTCACCAGCCAACTGACAGTCACCAGCCAACTGACAGTCACCAGCCAACTGACAGTCACCAGCCAACTGACAGTCACCAGCCAACTGACAGTCACCAGCCAACTGACAGTCACCAGCCAACTGACAGTCACCAGTCAACTGACAGTCACCAGCCAACTGACAGTCACCAGCCAACTGACAGTCACCAGCCAACTGACAGTCACCAGCCAACTGACAGTCACCAGCCAACTGACAGTCACTAGTCAACTAACAGACAGCAGCCAACTGACAGTCACAAGTCAACTGACAGGTACCAGCCAACTGACAGACAGCAGCCAACTGACAGCAGCCAACTGACAGTCACCAGCCAACTGACAGTCACCAGCCAACTGACAGTCACCAGCCAACTGACAGTCACCAGCCAACTGACAGTCACCAGCCCACTGACAGTCACCAGCCAACTGACAGTCACCAGCCAACTGACAGTCACCAGCCAACTGACAGTCACCAGCCAACTGACAGGCATCAGTGGAATAGGGAGTTAGCTCAGTGGTTAAAGCACTGGACTCATATTCCCAAGTTTGTGGGTTCGAGTCCCACTGCAGCCACCTTTCTCCTTCATCCCCAGCAGTAGTGGATTTACTGCTATATCAAAGGCCAATCCTTCTCATACCATGTCTTTGTGGTGTAGGAAGTAAAAGAACTCACACCTCAGTAAATGTGTAGGGGTGGGATTTCTTCCTTCATTCATCTCTTTTTTTTCTTTTTTTTTAAAGTTTATTTATTGATGCTTTGTGGTTCACATATAAATACATGATTTTTAGCCTTTAATGTCCAACAGTCCATTAATGACAAATCACATTAAATCCAATGACAAAAGTACAGCCATATATCTATTCTTACTCGCGCTAGGGACTACTTCCATCCCCATTCAGCCACAAACACACACACACACACACACAAAAAATACTCCCTAGTTAAAGATAAAGTATCTAATAACACAATAGATGAGGCGTATACACAACGGAAAATATGTCATACCTATATACGCCGGGTGTATATATATATGAACTGGTGGTTTTCGTGCAGTGGATATAATTTGCTTTTTCTTCAGCCAAATTTTAAAGCACTCCCTGTTCCTTAAACACTACACCTCTATAGATTCGTCAAATCCAAAGTAAGTCTAATTGAACAAATTGGACGTTAAACCACCCAAACAAACATTTGCCTTGTTCTTGCCATAAAGAACTCTGATAAAAAAACACACAAAAAAACACCAGAAATGTAGTAAAGGCAAGGCTTAATGTGAGTAATTTGTGGTATATGTTGTGTAAGGATTGTTTGACGTTACGATTGTCTGAAGTCATATTACCACATCGTCCATATAGTCATAGCTGTTCTGTCTCGAATTTTCGTTTGGTATACTCACCACACAAAAAAAGAAACAGATCTGGGGCACTGAATTAGTAACAAATATGTTCTATTTGCTAATGTTCTGATGTACATGCTCTATATATGCTAATATTCTGAATTATCATGCTATAACTATGATTAAAAAGCAGTAGATCTTAAAAGGTGTTAACTGAATTAAATGATATTTCGGTGTATCACAATAAAGGATGAGAATATTAAAATCTCTACAGAAATAATATGGATAAACCAAACAAGAGTTAGTCGTGTTGTTGTTTATCGCATGACGGCAAGAGCAGTAATACGCGATCTTGCTGGCGTGCGATGAACAATAACACGACTAACTCGAGTTTGGTTTAGAATTTATCCTAACTCGCCCGTCTAAATTACTTCTACATTAACAAATGACGCCATTTGTCAAGTGTTTCCCACTAGAGCGATATTTTTCATTTTTCTGAACTCCAGACCGAATACAGTGACCCAATGTTAAGCCTATGGAGTTTTTTTTATTAGGGGTAGGATAAAGACTGCCATATAAAAAAAAAATAAAAAAAATAAAATAAATAAAATAAACCCTGTGGTGAGGCCCTGACCGTGTTAGTGTGACCGAGGTGGGGTGAGTTCGCTCAGTGGTCGGGATCTGGCCCGGAGAATGTTGTGACAAGCGAGTTGTTGGCACGAAACAAGTCCAGACTCAATCACCCCAATATGAGCACCGCCGAGAAACACAGGGTCCGACCCGGCCAGGCGCACAGCTTCCCACAGTACTGTGACGAGCGGAGGGGTGAGCGGAGGGTGAATGTACGCGGGGTGCCTTACATGGGGTGCCCTACACGGGGTGCCCACAGTACTGTGACGAGCGGAGGGGTGAGCGGAGGGTGAATGTACGCGGGGTGCCTTACACGGGGCGTCCTACACGGGGTGCCCACAGTACTGTGACGAGCGGAGGGGTGAGCGGGTGGTGAATGTACGCGGGGTGCCTTACATGGGGTGCCTTACATGGGGTACCCATCACGGGGTGCCTTACACGGGGTGCCCACAGTACTGTGACGAGCGGAGGGGTGAGAGGAGGGTGAATGTACGCGGGGTGCCTTACATGGGGTGCCCAACATGGGGTGCCCTACACGGGGTGCCCACAGTACGGTGCCGAGCGGAGGGGTGAGCGGAGGGTGATCATACGTGAGCACGGGGTGCCCTACATGAGGTGACGTACACAGGGTGCCTAACACGGGGTACCCAACACTGGGTGCCCACAGTACGGTGACGAGCGGAGGGCTGAGAGGAGGGTGAATGTACGCGGGGTGCCTTACATGGGGTGCCTTACATGGGGTGCCCAACACGGGGTGCCTTACACGGGGTGCCCACAGTACTGTGACGAGCGGAGGGGTGAGAGGGTGGTGAATGTACGCGGGGTGCCCAACATGGGGTGCCCAACATGGGGTGCCCAACATGGGGTGCCCACAGTACTGTGACGAGCGGAGGGGTAGAAGGAGGGTGATCATACACGGAGCGCCCGACACAGGGTGCCTTACACGGGGTGCCTTACACGGGGCGCCTTACACAGGGTGCCTTACACGGGGTGTCCTACACGGGTTGCCCACAGTACTGTGACGAGCGGAGGGGTGAGAGGAGGGTGATCGTACACGGGGTGCCTTACATGGGGTGCCCAACACGGGGTGCCGTACACGGGGTGCCCACAGTACTGTGACAAGCGGAGGGGTAGAAGGAGGGTGAATGTACGCGGGGTGCCTTACATGGGGTGCCCTACACGGGGTGCCCACAGTACTGTGACGAGCGGAGGGGTGAGAGGGTGGTGAATGTACGCGGGGTGCCTTACATGGGGTGCCCAACATGGGGTGCCCTACACGGGATGCCCACAGTACTGTGACGAGCGGAGGAGTGAGAGGGTGGTGAATGTACGCGGGGTGCCTTACATGGGGTGCCCTACACGGGGTGCCCTACACGGGGTGCCCACAGTACTGTGACGAGCGGAGGGGTGAGAGGAGGGTGATCGTACACGGGGCGCCCAACATGGGGTGCCCAACACGGGGTGCCTTACACAGGGTACATAACACGGGGTGTCCTACATGGGGTGCCCACAGTACTGTGACGAGCGGAGGGGTGAGTGGGTGGTGATCGTACGTGAGCGCGGGGTGCCGTACATGGGGTGCCCAACACGGGGTGCCTAACACGGGGCGCCCAACACGGGGTGCCTTACATGGGGTGCCTTACATGGGGTGCCTTACATGGGGTGCCTTACATGGGGTGCCAACACGGGGTGCCCAACATGGGGTTCCCAACACGGGGTGCCTTACACGGGGTGCCTTACACGGGTGCCCCACACGAGGTACCCAACACGGGGTGGCCTACATAGGGTGCCCGATGTGAGGTGCCTTAAACGGGGTGCCTTACACTGGTGCCCAACACGGGGTGCCCAACACGGGGTGCCCAACATGGGGTGCCCAACAAATGGGTGCCCAACACGGGGTGCCCAACACGGGGTACCCTACACGGGGTGCCCAACAAATGGGTGCCTAACACGGGGTGCCCTACACGCGGTGCCCAACACGGGGTGCCTTACACAGTGTGCCCAACACGGGGTGCCCAATGCGGGGTGCCCTACACGGGGTGCCCTACATGGGGTGTCCTACACGGGTCCCTTACGCGGGGTGCCCAACACGGGGTGCCCAACACGGGGTGCCCAACACGTGGTTCCCAACATGGGGTGCCTAACACGGGGTGCCTAACACGGGGTGCCTAACACGGGGTGCCTAACACGGGGTGCCTAACACGGGGTGCCTAACACGGGATGCCTTACATGGGTGCCCAACACGGGGTGCCCAACATGGGGTGCCCAACACGGGGTGCCTAACACGGGGTGCCTAACACGGGGTGCCCATCACGGGGTACCCTACACGGGGTGCCTAACACGGGGTGCTCTAAACGGGGTGCCTAACACGGGGTGCCCAACACGGGGTGTCGTACACGGGCATACTGTAGTACCATTCCCACTCACCAGAGGTCAGAGTGCGGCACTACACTGGGTCGTGTCGGAGGGACGTTGGGGGATAACGGAACCAGTCGACCGCCGTACACACCCGACCACACACCCGGCTACACACCCGGCCACACACCCCGCCACACGCCCCACCTCTATACCGCGCTGTCTGCTCGCCCGGAGCCGGGTAACTAGTCACTCTTTTATCCGGTATCTTTCCATGTTCACCAGAAACATTTCTGGCCATTTCTAATCGTAGCCATCGGGAAGTATGTCGTAGACCATTGGGGTAGGTGGGGGCAGGGCTTAATGCTCATGTAGTGATGTAAAGATGATGAAGGCTGTTTGTAGGAGCACGTTGAGTTTGTAGGGAATATGCACAATATTGACTGGTTTCAGATACAAGCGGCCGTATGCCCCGAGGAGTTGACGCGTAGTAATCACCGAGCGTATGCGAGGGTATTGCGGAGAGTCAACTCCGAGGAGCATACAACCGCTTTTATCTGAAACCAGTCTATATTGTATTTATTATCCACCTTTTCTGGACAAGTGGCATGCCAATATCAGTTCGTTTTCGTTAAGCACTATTTTCCCTTACGGACTATTTTTCCGTATGCGCCACCCGGAGCATACAACATATCCGTATGCGCCGGGTATGTCATACACGCTCCTTATGTGTTTTCTATGGACACTTTGTATTAGGTGGATGATAAAGTGAATTATCCTACCCCTAATATAAAATCCCATAGGCTTTACTTGGGTTTTCGTATGCCACGCTGACTGGCATACGGAGTTTTATATGCCACTAGTGGCATACAGCATTGTTATCACGTAATATTCCAAAATCGAGGAGATAGGGTAGGATAAAATCAAAACCTGATTCGTTTTAATCGTGGCCACTGCGTTACACTCCTGAAGTTTTGGCTCCAGACTTCGCCTCATGAAGTCACTATGCCAAACTCCAGTCGTGGAATATGGTGGCCAAGTTTAAAACTCATCCAGTTTTACGATAGGATTAAACTGAGGGGGTGGGTCGCAATCATTGATAACACCAATACTGGAGAACTCGACCTGAAACGAACTCGACCCGTAAAAAACTCGACCCGTTAGAAAAACTCGACCCATAACGAACATCCCTTTGCCTACGGAATCGGGATGTAGGCGTCAATAATTTCACCGCGTATTTTTGACGAACGAAGACAGTCAGCCTGTTTCCGTACTACTTATAATCTTTTGAAGCTTGAAAATTCTGGAACTTCAATATGTTCTCAGAAGTTTAAATCTGCATCGATTGTGACACCTAGATATGAATAACAATTGACTTCTACTAGGTCTTTACTCATACATTCAAGGTTTAGCTTTGGTAAGTAGCGTAGTCGCCTTGAAGAGGCAGACCAGCTAGTCTTTGAACCAGTTAACTAAAGCCAAATGCCCATCTACCGATTTCGTAACATTTATGTACCTTTGTCGGCGACAAACGGACGGTAATTTGTCTCAGCCAAGGCATCGTAACGGAGTCGGCCGTAGTCGGTAGATGTAGGACAGCTAGGCAAGGGTGAGCCACGGATTTGTGAACCACCTCCCTCAGATTCGTCGCTGACAAGTTGTGGTTTCTATGTTCCAAAATCGGTGGATAAAAGTTTATCAACATGTTGATAAATCTAGTCGCCGACTGTTCCCAAATCCTAACTCCGTCGGCCGGGGTACATAATCGTATATCTGTCGGTAAGTGTAGACTGATTTGCTTGGGACAAACACCCACCACCCCCTCTCTTGGAGGGCCGCCGGCCGAGCGAGGGTTTACGTAATTTGCCTGCGACAAGTTCACCGACTCCTATACGATTTGGGAACTAATCGTTCATCCCTGAATCGGTAGATGGGTATCGGGCTTTAGGCTCGTAAATGAAGACCATTTTCTGTACGCCAACAAGATCTAGGGATGATGTGGGTCAACTTTATTCAACACTTATGGATGATCTTTGGTCAGATAGGACAATCTTGGGAAACAAGCTTAAATACCATTAAACGATAATCTTTGTACGAGGTCTCTTTGTACCCTGTCCTTTTGAAGGCATAAATTATGAAATACACCCCAGACTAGAGGCATAAATAAACACAGGTACAAAAGGAACTCCAACATTCCCTTACAAAGACATAAATGCAGATATAAAAGTAACTGGGACATTCTGTGATACAGATGTTAGTAAATACAGGTATAAAAGAAACTGGGACCTTCTGCGACATACGTAAATAAATTCAGGTATAAAAGTAACTGGGACATTCTGCGACACAGATATAAATAAATACAGGTATAAAAGTAACTGGGACATTCTGCGACACAGATATAAATAAATACAGGTATAAAAGTAACTGGGACATTATGCGACATAGATATAAATAAATACAGGTATAAAAGTAACTGGGACATTCCGCGACACAGATATAAATAAATACAGGTATAAAAGTAACTGGGACATTCTGCGACACAGATATAAATAGATTCAGGTATAAAAGTAACTGGGACATTCTGCGACACAGATGTTAATAAATACAGGTATAAAAGTAACCGGGACATTCTGCGACACAGATATAAATAAATATAGGCATAAAAGTAACCGGGACCATCCGTGACATATGTAAATAAATACAGGTATAAAAGGAACTGCGACATTCTGTGACACAGATATAAATAAATACAGGTATAAAAGTAACTGGGACATTCTGCGACACAGATGTTAATAAATACAGGTATAAAAGTAACTGAGACATTCTGCGACACAGATGTTAATAAATACAGGTATAAAAGTGACCGGGACATTCTGCCACACAGATATAAATAAATACAGGTATAAAAGTAACCGGGACATTCTGCGACACAGATATAAATAAATTCAGGTATAAAAGTAACTGGGACATTCTGCGACACAAATGTTAATAAATACAGGTATAAAAGTAACCGGGACTTTCCGCGACACAGATATGAATGAATACAGTGTAGGCGTATAAGGGATGTGAATGACGTGTGGAGGTAATGAGGACCCTCATCTGTGCATCATTGCGGTCCATCGTGGCACTGGACTGGCACAGACATGCATCATTTGTCAATACGAGATTTCTGTGTGACCCTTCAGAACAACAGGGGCCCGTTTAATAATCTATGATCGTACATGAATATGGAGAAACCAAGCAAGAGTTAGTCATGTTGTTGTTTATCGCACGACGGCAAGATTGTGTATTACTGCGCAAGGCGAAGCCGAGAGCAGTAATATGCGATCTTGCCAAAGTGCGATGAACAACAACAGGACTAACAACAACAGGACTAACTCGAGTTTGGTTTAGAATTTATCCTACCCCGCCCGTCTAAATTACTTCTACATTAACAAATGACGTCATTTGTCAAGTGTATCCCACTAGAGCAATATTTTTCATTTTTCTGAACTCCAGACCGAATACAGTGACCCAATGTTAAGCCTATGGAGTTTTTTTTATTAGGGACAGGATAAGACTCTTTTCTGTACCTCGTACTAGGGTTATCATATGATCTGTGATCGTACATGTAGACCCTTTGCTGGATGCCATAGAGACCCAGAGACAACGTGGCTAAACTTTTTTCAACACTTATGGACGACCTTAGGAATGGCTAATACTGCCTTTGCAAACACACTTATTCGTATCATAAACAACACTTTATGTCACAGGTGTGACATAAACAAATCCCATGTTAAGCCTATGGCGTTTATATTAGGTGTAGGATAATAGACTAATCCCTGATGAAGGTCCCTTCACCCCCAGCAGTTATAAATTTACTGCTATATCAAAGACCAATCCTTCTCATGCCATGTCTATGTGGTGCGGAGTACAGCCACCTTTCTCCTTCATCCCCAGCAGTGGTAGATTTACTGCTATATCAAAGGCCAGTCCTTCTCATACCATGTCTGTGTTGTGGTGTGCAGCCACCTTTCTCCTTCACCCCCAGCAGTGGTAGATTTACTGCTATATCAAAGGCCAGTCCTTCTCATATCATGTCTGTGGTGTGGTGTACAGCCACCTTTCTCCTTCACCCCCAGCAGTGGTAGATTTACTGCTATATCAAAGGCCAATCCTTCTCATACTATGTCTATGTGGTGTGGGAAGTAAAAGAACTCTTACCTCGGTAAATGTGTAAGGGTGAGATTTCTGCCTAAATTCATCTCATAGATTCGTTCAAATCCAAAGTTAGTCTAATTAAACAAATTGGACATTAAACTACCCGAACAACACAACACCAAGTGACCGAAACATGTTGGAAATTTTAAACACCAATTCACTGACTCCTCATTGATTAGTTCATAAAACTAGTCCTACTGGTTTTGAGGGAATATCTTGCTTAGATTAAAAAAAAAAGAAAAAAAAAGCAACAACAAAAAAATAATAATTTCTTTCAAAGTCAGTAATTTTGACCTATGACACACATTGCAAATGGCGGCCAAACAAGTTGGTTTTTAAGGCCTCATTGATAGATTAAGAAAACTAGTCCTACAGGTTTTTAGGAAATATCTTGCTTAAATAAAAAATTAAATTAAAATTTTTTTTTAAACAAAAAAATAATAATTTCTTTCAAAGTCAGTAATCTTGACCTGTGACACACATTGCAGATGGCGGCAAAATGAGTTGGTTTTTAAGATCTCATTGATTAGTTAAGAAAACTAATCCTATAGGTTTTGAGGGAATATCTTGCTTAATTTTTTTTTTTAAAAGCAAAAAATAAAAAATTAATTTCTTTCAAAGTCAGTAATTTTGACCTGTGACACGCATTGCAGATGGCGGCCAGCCGGGTCCCGCCGCCACCTCGCCCGTCAGCATCCCGGGCAAGCAGCACGCCGCCTCGCCCGTGGACGAGCACCTGGAGGAGTTAGTGGGCAGCATCTTCCTGCACTGTAACCAGGCCCTGGAGAATGAGGTTCTGTCGCCCTACGAGATCCCGCAGTACCCGATAGCCGAGACCCAGCAGCGACAGCGACAGCTGCAGCGACAACTCAGCGTCAGGTAGGCAGCGCTCGTTAAAGGCGTATCCTACAATTTACACCTCGTTAAAGGCATATCCTACAGTTTACAACTCATTAAAGGCGTATCCTACAATTCACACCTCATTAAAGGCGTACCCTACAATTCACACCTCATTAAAGGCATATCCTACAATTTACACCTCGTTAAAGGCATATCCTACAGCTTACGCCTCGTTAAAGGCGTATCCTACAATTTACACCTTGTTAAAGGCGTATCCTACAATTTACACCTCGTTAAAGATGTATCCTACAATTCACACCTCGTTAAAGGCGTATCCTACAATTTACACCTTGTTAAAGGCGTATCCTACAATTCACACCTCACTAAAGGCGTATCCTACAATTCACACCTCCCTCGTTGAAGGTATGTCCTACGATTCAAACCTCCCTCGCTAAAGACGTATCCAACAATTTACACCTCATTAAAGGCATATCCTACAATTCACACCTCCCTCGTTAAAGGTATGTCCTACGGTTCAAACCTCCCTCGTTAAAGACGTATCCTACAATTCACACCTCATGAAAGGCATATCCTACGATTCAAACCTCTCATTAAAGGCATATCCTACAAATCACATCTCATTAAAGGCGTATCCTACAATTCACATCTCATGAAAGGCGTCGAGTCCCACCCCCAGCAGTGGTAGATTTACTGCTATAACAAAGGCCATCCTTCTCATACCATGTCTATATGGTGTGGGAAGTGAAAGAACTCTCACCTCGGTAAATGTGTAGGGGTGAGATTTCTACCTGAATTCATCACATAGATTCGATCACCACCCTCGTGGTGTAAAAGAACCTTGAGAAAGTCTGGATAGGACCTATAATGGTTGACTGGACGTAAAATCAAACCAAACAAACAAACAAATCATGAAACGCATATCCTACAATTCACACCTTATTGAAGGCCTATCCTACGATTCACACCTCCCTCACTAAAGGCATATCCTACTATTCACACCTCGTTAAAGACGTATCCTACAATTCACACCTTATTAAAGGCATATCCTACAATTCACACCTCCCTTATCAACCCTTTAAGGTCTTCTGGGATAGACAGCAATTACCAATCTGTTCACCCTCTTGGTCGCCTCACCTCCTCGAGGTGCAGACCGGATATGCTTGCACGCGTGGACTAACGCCAGCGGAACAGTCAATTTTAAAATGTGAATTGTAAAATATGCCTTTAATGAAGGAGGTATGAACTGTAAAATATTTTTTTTGTATAATTTCTTTTATTGATGTCACTATTTAGAAATTACAATCATTCATTGTATACATGTACAAAAGTAGTTCTGTTTATTGAGTTAATAAAAATTTTCATCGCGTGGGCCTATGTCGGCGGAAAAAGGAACAGTAATTATTACGACCATGTCCACAAACCACATTTAAATCACATGTCTTACAACCTATTTGAGACCACAATGAGGAATCTATAAAATTATATAATTTGCTGCCTTACCAGACAGGTACGAGGTCATACAACTTGACCTACCATCAGGTTTTCCGGATTTAGATATGACTGAGAAAGCCAGGTAATTTACGAAATAGAAAGATCACAGTACAGTATGCCCGAGGTCAAAGTTCCAATTAGCTTAGGATAAATCTACAACACACAATGAACATGGACCCGGGCAAACTAGCTAGTCATGGAGTAGATAGATCAGGCACAAGACCTGTGTTTGGTAGGAACAACAACAACAACTCTACCGCTAAAAGACAAATGCTGGTAGTTGGGTGATTTCTAAATTCTATTGGTTTTTGCAAATAACTCTGGATAATATAAGTTCCATATATCAGCAAAAAGGAAATGAAAAAAAAATGGAGTGTCACCATGCTAACTTCTATCGGAAGGCCATCTGAAAATGTAAGTGCTCAATTATTGGTGTCTATGGGAAACTGCAATATTTTGACTTTGTTGCTAAATGACACTGATGTTCTATTGCTATCTTCAAATAATTTTGGATTCTGATAGTTGGGAACAAGTACAAATGAGAAATGCTAAAAAAAGGTACTATGTTTGCTGTACAAGGCTGAAATGTCTGCCTCCAGAGAGATGCTACCTTGAAGTGAGAGCGCAAAACATTCTCAACCATCGCAGTAACTATAGCATGCTCATAACTGTGACCTCACTGAAAGTATACGAAAAAGCTAAAATAAATACTAGGTCATCATGCTAATTTCTATGGGAAGGCCGTCTGAAGAGGGTATGTGCATAGCTATTGGTATCTATGGGAAACTGCTATATTTCCATGAAACCAGATGGCAGCACCAGTGTTAAATTTAGTAGACACAGGGGGCACTGCGATACCTACCCGCATTTGTCTTTAAAGGCTTATCCTACAAGGCACACCTCATTGGTTAAAGATGTATCCTACAATTCACATTTTTAAATTTACTCAAATTATAATCAGAAGGAATCCCAAGAAACCAGTTTTGACTGATAATTGACATTATTTAAAATGTGAATTGTTGGGTATGCCTTTAAACCAATAGTGTTTTGTGGTGTAGGGGCGTATAACTTATTTATCCTACAGATATCACTCAGCTCCGCTTCATGATATCATTTTGCGAAAACAACTCATGCCATATGAACAATTGTATGAAATTTTGTGACGTTTCTTGATAAAACTGGTGTTTTTTTAAATATCTCCATTTATATTATTATTTTTTCTTTCATTTCACCTTTTCCTTCCTAGGCTGAACGTCAACGAGTGAGTTTTCAACTTATGGTTTTTTTTTCTGTTGTCGCATGACTTGTGTTGATGTTCTGTTTTCGTTTCCCCAGTTAACCCTGACTTGTTTCGGGAGATTGGTTTGTACTTAATTTCATGAGACACTCTCCAATTCGTCTGCATGAATGACTTCATGCCACTTTCCCCCATGAAATAAGTCAAGCGGATCGGCCGTGGGGGCTGTTGAATAAAGTTTGTTCGTTTCTGGAAACCCACGAGATGGAAATAGTTTAGTCCGTATTCCACCGAGTTTGTCTGCAGAGTAATACACGAAGCGAAGCTGAGTAAATTACTCTGCGGTCACACGAGGTAGAGTACGGACCAAGTTATTTTCATTGAGTTGGTTTCTGATTTTATCTCACCCCGTACAACATTATTTATTGATAAAATTAATCATCCAATTAGCCATTAAGTATTGGGTACACAAACTTCACGGCCGTGGAGTACAAGTTCCTAATGTTAAGCCTATGGAGAAATATACCGGGGTGAGATAATGGTCTGAACGATACGATAACTCACAGCCTGGACGATTTTGTCTATTCAGTATTGTATGACAAGACAGAAGATATTTACTAAATTAATGTATTTATATGGAACATCTTATAAAAGCTTTAGTTTACTTTTCTCATGAAAACATCTTATGCTTACAACACATTATTTTATACAACACTATGGCCCCAAGACAATTCTAAGATACTTTTTTGTTGTTAGTAATTTACTCAATGGCCCCCCCTTTTTTTAAAGCAATTTTTAAGGGATATTGTGTTACACAATCACTGAATTCGGCTATATGGCCATTCTTCCACTCGAGCCCTAGCCCCCTACTCCTCATTCTAATGGCAGGTGTTAAGCCAAATGGGCAGTGGGTACCATTTTTGTGTAAGTCTTTGGTATGACCCGACCGGGGTTTGAACCCACAACCTCCCATGCTCGAGGCGAACACCGCTACCACTTGGCCCCCTGGTGCCATGCTCGGCACAGGGTACACATGTGATAAAGCCACGGGGTTTATTAATAGCCAATGATATTCTATTCCATGTTGTGATGCTTTTGAGTTATCTTAAGGTAGTGCTTGGTATGTTTTAGTATAGATGTAGTGCTTGTACTTTTGTTTTTGGAGATTTACGTTACTTCACTGCTTAAAGGCCAGCCCCCACCTACCACGATTCTGGTCCCGATAGGCCTTACGATTGCCTTCTCGACACCATACTGATTCCATTGTAAGGTCAGCAAAAATTGTGGTAGGTGGAACAGGTTTCTGCAATGCCGTCTATGATACCTCACGATAGGCTGCGATAGAAAACGCCAATTGTAGAGCTCCTGATGAAATCCAACATGTTGAAATATTCGTAGCTTGTAGTAGGGTATTGTGTGTGATTCATCGGGAAACTATCTCTTGCGGGTGAAATACTTATTATAATTATCAAATTCTTGGATTAGGTAGAGCACATAAAAATATATAGATGATGACTGAGGAGCCACTAACCAATAAATACCCAATGAGTTGTCTTCTTTGATTTCCCAATTTTTATTGTTTACAACTGGTGGTACATTTGTTGTAACGATTGGTTCACAATACTAACGTCCAACTAGTTTCGGCACCAAGTGCCTTCGTCAGGGACTAGAGTGACTATATTTTTAACGATCATATAAAAATATATAATTGGTGTAAATATGTTATTAATTGGGTAGCACCGAGGGTCTCAAAATAATAGCTTCCTCTAAATGAAAGCTAAATGATTATTTAATGATTTTAAAGGTCGTAGATATGAGTGAGGAAGTGTCGGCGGTAGGAGTGAAAACTAAATAATTATATCAAAGGTTGTAGATGCAAGTGAGGAAGTGTTGGAGGTAGGAGTGAAAGCTAAACAATTTTATCAAAGATTGTAGATATGAGTGAGGAAGTGTTGGAGGTAGGAGTGAAAGCTAAACAATTTTATCAAAGATTCTAGATTGAGTGAGGAAGTGTTGGTGGTAGTAGTAAAAGCTAGACAACTATAATAAAGATCAAGATATAAGTGAGGAAGTATCGGGGGTAGGAGTGAAAGCTCAACAATCTTATCTAAGGTTGTAGATATGAGTTAGGAAGTGTTGACGGTAGGAGTGAAAACTAAACAATCATATTTAAATGTCGTAGATGTGAGTGAGCAAGTGTCAGGGGTAGGAGTGAAAACTGAATAATTATATTAAAGATTGTAGAAGTGAGAAAGCGTTGGCGGTAGGAGTGAAAGCTAAACAATCATAATAACGGTCATAGATGTGAGTGAGGAAGTGTCAGCAGCAGTAGTGAAAACTAAATAATTGTATTGAAGTGACGAAGTGTTGGCGGTAGGAGTAAAAACAATTTCATAAAAGGTTGTTGATATAAATGAGGAAGTGTCGGCGGTAGGAGTGAACGCTAAACAATCTTCTTCGTTCACAGGTCACAGATGGATGCGCCAAGCTCGGAGCCGGCGGCGCATGCGCAGGAGCCAGTGAGCAGTCCCGAGCTGGATGCCGTGAAGGCGCTGGAGGAGGAGTGTGATGATCTGCTGCCTCACTTTCAGCGTGTCACCATCACGGGCGACGACAGTGCCGGGGTGAGTCACCCATCTCTATATCTTTTTTTAACCATGTGCATATCTAAAAAATAAATAGATTGAATTTTTTATTTTAGTTTTTTTTAATTTATTTTAATTTATTTTTTTATATATTTTTTTTTAAATAATTTTTTTAGCAGTGGGGGATTAATATCCCCTCTAATGTTTTTCTGTCACATCCTGTGGAAGTGAATAAAGCATTTGAAGAACTCCCCCGGGTTTGAGTGTCACTATCACAGGCGACGACAGTGCCGGGGGCTGTCACCCATCTCTATATCTTTATTTAACCATGTGCACATTCTTTTTAAAAAATTTTATTTAATTTATTTTTTTATCAATTACAATTTTTTTTTTTTTTAGCAGTGGGGGATAAGTACCCTCGAATGTTTTTCTGTCGCATCCTGTTGGAGGTGAATATTGCATTTGAGGTACTCCCCCCTGGGTTTGAGTGAGCCTGGCGATATCAGAGTCGTTCTGTGTAGCGTGCATACTGTAAAGAGATGCCAGCTTTCTGGGTGGTTCGAGTTTTCCAGTTTTTAACTACATTTTTATGATATTAAGTGGGATTATCACGGAGAGATTCTGTATTTGAACATAATTTCTTCATCTAAATTGTAGGGTTCCATTTCCCTGAGACGTGTTATTTCCCCAGCAATTGTTGCCGACATTTACCCCTAAAAATTGAAAGAATCTCATGTGATTTTGAACCCTGTGAGGTACATGAATCCCACTGTGTGAATTCCACTTCAGGTACACCAGTCTCTAAGTGTGAATGAGTCTCTAAGTGTGAATCCCACTTAAGTGTGGGCATCCCTGATGTTGTCAGCTCTGAAGCTCTGAGGCAATCTATAGTGATCTCCATTTTGTCTACGTAAGTGCTGATTCTACCAACACACAAGATATAACGAGATTAGTCACGATTTGGTTGTCTTGCTAAATCTTGCTAGGTTTTGAATAATTGTGTGCAAATTTGCCGCGTTGCATCTTGAGGTGTCATGTTGGTGGAACACCAAAGTATACATACGATTTCATGAAAAAGTATGCATACCATTGCACTAAATGTATCGCGATAAAGGAGGTACAACATATCACGACACTGTAAGATATAACAAGATATACTACGGTAAATCCATCGTGTTGGTGGAACCAGACCTTTAACCTACCTTTGTTATATATTTTATCTGCATGTGTCTCTCCTCGAATAGCATGTTTGTTATGTAGTTAGCCGCATCCCGAGTGTGTTCAGAGGGTTATGTGTGGATTATTACACGTCATAGGTTAGGTCTGCTGGGGTGGACAGCAATTACCAATCTTTTCACCCTTTTGGATGCCTTGCCTTGCTTGGTGCAGACTGGATATGCTTGCACGCAAGCATAACAAAAGCAATCCGGAGTGGGGAGTTAGCTCAGTGGTAAAGAGCAGTGGACTTTGTTGAATTGCCGCCCTACATATTTGAAATTGCCGCCGATTTATCCCATGAGATCTTGTCTTAAAGGCACTCAGGGAATGTGGTATTTTGTAGGGTATCACTACAGCCGATAGGGGGTGTTAATGACCTTTCCGTCTGTCTGATTTATCACCCTTTGAGAGATTACAGAGGAGGAAAGTCACAGTTTTGCTATAAACGCAGACACCAGGGCTATCTAGGTCAAGCAGTTTACAAACTCAGGGAGTAGGTCCGTGCCTCGGGTATCTGAATGCTAAAGGGTTAAGGATGAGTCCCTCAAGCTTAAGCCTGAGGCCCCATAGACGTGGGACAATTTCTACGATATGTCCTTGATTGTTCAACATGCTACTGCTCTGTTCAACCTAAACTCTCCACTAATAGGTTGAGAATATATATTAAGATCTCAGCAAGTTTACTCTCTGCACTGAATATCTCCAGGCAGATGATTGGCTGGAATGGGGAAAACCTATGTTAGCTGGTACCTCGCTGCTTCAGCATGCACTAGTTCCCTTGTCGTCCACTTGGGGAGTTGTCAGTTTTCAACCTTTTCTACCCGATCCCCCCTGTAAACCCTGCTCCTATTGGTCGATAGTAGTGCAGCCTTAAGAATGTGATCCACCAAATTGACGCTCAGAGACGGCCAGAAGCGGCCGGCCGGCTGACTTTTACAGGGCCGGCCGGCGAGAGGCGACCACATGGTTGCAGGCAACAGGGTTTTCAATGGGCTGGTCCAGCCAATTCCGGCCGATTTGCTGATTCACCAGGTAGATTGTCCCAGCCGATCTGAGCCGATGAGCGATTTGGGGGGCCGATGTCTACAATTCCTCCACATTGTCATCGGCTGGCCCTAACTCACTCTTGGTGGATCACATGCTTTAAACAGTGACATGGCGTCAGTATAAGGTGTGTGTATCTGTGTCACAGTGATTATGGTATCAGGACTTTATATGGAACGACCTGACCATGCTGCGCATGCTACAAAACGGGATGAGGAAAAGTTGTTTTTACGGAACGAAGCCCCAGGCCGAGTTCTGTAAAAACATCTATTCCCATCGAGTTTTGTAGCATGTACAAGCATGGTAGGTCGTTCTATATTTATTATATGCCCAAAATTAATCAAATCTTACCATGTATTGGTGTAGAAGACATGTCTATGTGAAAGCCCACACACTGCTGATGTTTCAACGTGTTCAGTATTACAGTGTACTGCACAGGGTTCAGTACACAATTGATACTGCACAGGGAGCAGCAGTACGTAATTATCAAATATACTGCTTGGGTATATAATAAAAGGTGTGTGTATCTGTGTTGCAGTGACTTTGGCAGTAGTACTTATATAGAACGTCGTGACTATGCTGTACATGCTACAAAACGAGATGAACATTGATGGGGAATACGGAACGAGGCGTTTACGCCGAGTTCCGTATTTACCGTCAATGATCGAAAAGAACCTGTAAACAAGGTACTTGTGAAATGAAAGAATCGGTATGGCTAAATATAGTGTGGTAGGTTAGATGAATATGCCTTGACTGTGAATGAAAAGTTAATAAGTAGCATTCAATCAGAAAAAGATCGTCTGAAAACAAACCATGAAGTGGTTGAGCGCTCAAGAAACATGTCTCTTACCCGGCGTTTACACTAGACAACTAAAACCGTGACGACTAGATCGTCTAGCCTAAAGTCATCAGGTGGTGGCAATGTCCACCGCAAAAGTCTTCAACCTCAGAATGTACTAGAGCGTTTACACTGACAGCTAAATTTGCACAGAATTGCCGCCCATCTAGATGACGAATTCAAGTTGGCTTGAAATAGTCGCCGGCATCAGAGCGTGTCCAATAGTCGTCAGGTGGTGCCTAATTGTGTAATGTGACATAATCAGATGATCTGCAGTTGCCACACGCTTGGCATTTACACTAGACAACTTCTATCCTTTCAATGCTGAAAGTCGATAGGCGGTGCTAAATTCAAGAATCGCCACCTGTAATCGTCTAGTGTAAACGCTGGGTAAATCTCCCTTCCTCGATAATATTTAGTTTTCATTTTTGAATTAGTTGAGGAAGTGAGCTACTGACCGTAGTATAGCTTTTGTAGATTAGTCATTTTGATTCATCACAATGTATTTATTTTTGGATTCAAGCAAAAAGACCCTACAGGCAAATTTCAGCGCGTAACGACTGTGGGCAAAGCATTTGGCGGAGTGAGTGCTCAACAAATTGCAGTTTGATCGGCAACTCTGTTTTCTATTTCCAATCTAACTTTATTATCCATCGTATACCAAGTCCCTATTGAAAAGATATATGGGGACTCAGTAAACCACTACCAATTGTTTAAAAATTGTAAGATACCATAACCATGGTATATGGATGCAAAGCCGTTGTATACAGGCTCAAAGCCATGGTATACGGAAAAATAGTCCCTTGGTGCTATAGAGCAAAAAAATAGTCTCTATTGATATGCGCTATAGTATGGAAATTCCTGGGTTTAATTTATTGGAGAAGATGGATAATAAATACTAGAAACAATGGTTTTGTTGAAATGTGGCTCGGCAAACTGCTGAAGGTTGACATCATAATAAACTCACTAAATCTTGTGTATTATTATGCGTCAACTTGTCATGGTTTACGGCCACCTGTCCATAAGACCATTGATTATTTAGAAAGAAACCCACTTGATGAAAACAGCTTGGTCCGTACTCCACCAAGTTTGACTGCAGAGTAATTCACTCAGCTTCGCTTCGTGAATTACTCTGCGGTCAAACAAGGTGGCGCTCGGACCAAGTTATTTTCATCGAGTGGGTTTCTGATTTTATCTCACCCCATAAAACATTATTTATTGATAAAATGAATGAGTTTGGTGTTAGTTGTAACAGGGATGCAAGTTTGCCGACAATTGACGGAAATCAGAAATTTCTGCATCTTGAAATATGATCATTAACAGAGTATGAAAATCATAAAATGAAACTAAATTCCAAGAAATTCTGGCAGCAGGCTTTCACCGACGGCGTCTAAACCTCCAGTCAGTACTTTGGCGGCAATTAAACGCGCCAAGGGCTGTTGACACTGCCGTCAGAGTTCCGTCAAGTGCCGAAATTTTGTTTGACGGCACGGGGCGGGGGGCGCCCACCCACCCCCCCCCCCCCACCCCCCCGAATACGCCCCCTTTTTTTTCTTTTTTTTTCTGTTTCCGACTTTTTCATCAGTCCCGACTTTCATCCCTGGTTGTAAGGTGTTTGTACTCCTCTGACCTCCCCATGTACCTCGTCTAGGGTAGAGTTAGGCCCGGCGTCCACCTACTACGCTATGGCTCTGATATGGTCTACGATGCACCTCCCGATAAAAAATCAAAATCGCGTTGGAAGGTCACCTAATATCGGGGCAGCTGACCGAAAAAAAACACATTAAGATGCGTGGTGGATTGGCATGTCTAGACACATGTCTATGATTTTGCACCTTCCTGATATGTCTCCGATATTTGCTTTTTGTATCGGTGCCATATCGGGAGGTCTAAATTTCTATCGTAGTAGGTGGACGCCAGGTCTTAGTCTCAACTAGTAGTACCGGACTCGTAATCCCAGGGTTGTAGGACTTTACAAGTTGGTGGGTTTGCATCTCACTGCAGCCACTATTCTCCTTCACCCCCAGCAGTGGTAGACATACTGCTATATCAAAGGCCAATCCTTCTCATACCATGTCTATGTGGTGTGGTGTACAGCCACCTTCCTCCTTTATCCCCAGCAGTGGTAGACATACTGCTATATCAAAGGCCAATCCTTCTCATACCACGTCTATGTGGTGTGGTGTACAGCCACCTTCCTCCTTCATCCCCAGCAGTGGTAGACTTACTGCTAAAGAACTCATACCTTCGCAAAATGTGTAGGGGTGAGATTTCTACCTGAATTCATCACATAGATTCGATCACCACCCTTGTGGTGTAAAAGAACTTTGAGAAAGTCTGGTGAGAACCTATAATGGTTGACTGGATGCTAAATCAAACCAAACAAACTAGCGGTCGCACATGATTGCTCAGAGTTCACCCAGTTGCATGATTAGTCATAGCAAAATTTGTTTCAGTGGATCAGGTATTCACATGGCGGTCGCTTGGTAGTCGCATGTCTCATGCGAGTTTAAATGGATATTGACAACATGCGACAATATCAATACCTCTTGATATTTTTGTATATGGTCACATGTATTTGCATCATCAAATTGTTGCATGGTTTCATCAAATCTTTTGCGAATTCTGTTGCCTTAGTAAATTTGGTGCTAATATAAAGGTGGCGAAGGTAGCCTGGTCTGACTATAAACATGTTGAGCTCCACATCCTACATCATACTTAGTAGAAACTGAACAGAGTTAGACTTGTCAGTCTTTATGCCAAGACGGCAAGGTCTTGTATTACTACGCGAAGCGTTAGCTGAGCGTAGTGAAGAACAGGCCTGATCAGAGTGCCATAGACACTGACAAGTCTAACTCAAGTTCAGTTTTGTTATCATCCTACCCCGTCTTCACGACTTTATGATATCAGGAAAGTCTGACTCGATTCCATCCATGTTTGACAGCTGTCAGAATTTCTGCTCTGCAGCCGGAACTATTTACACAAGTGAACAATTCCTAATCGCTAATTGGTCAATTTTTATATTTCTCTAGGTACATGAATTTTACTTTATGTCATGGCACGCCACATAAAATTTCCCTATGTTAAATCAATGACGGTCTTTTATTAGGGGTAGGATAAAACAATTCAACTCTATCACTTTCTCTCCAAATCAGGGAAGTCACCCGACGTTGAATTCACCTGAAATGCATGTAAGAAAATGGGTACAAAAAAGATAGATAAATAAATAAAAAGAACATGGGTACAAGGTAGAGAACTAACCTTGACTGATAAGTTGGGACTAGAAAGAAACTGATGAGTGTTTGGTCTCTGTCTCCATTTGCTATCCAGTTTGTAGTGCGGCAGAATATCAACGAGGCGATAGCAAGTAAATATTTTGAAGCGCTACAAACAAGATGGTTAAAGGGGACTCAGACCAAGTAGGAATATGTTTCTGATTCTATCTTAGCCTGGTCATATTTATCTGTTTATCGCCCATTGAGTATGAGTGACCGTATTCACAAGCCTTTTGAGTATGAGTTCCTAATGTTAAGCTTATGGACGTTTATACCAGGCTGAGATATATGGTCCTGACTATACCAACCTGGGGGCCGTTGAATAATCTAGGATCTTACATAAAGACACTTGTCCGTACCTTTGTACAAGGGTTATCATTTGATAATATTTAAGTTTGTTTGCTAAGACAGTATCAGACATCCATAAGGTCGTCAACAAGTGCTGAATAAAGTTGACCCACATCGTCCCTGGCTGTCTATAGCATACAGAAAAAGGGTCTTTATGTAAGACCCTAGATTATTCGACGGGGCCCGGAGTTTGCATGTTTATTGTTGTCTTTTCCCTGAGTTACTGCACTCTTTGAGCAGCCATCAGCATTCCTCATGTTACCTGTTACCATTGTTCCCCGTTACTCTTCTCTACAAGTTTGTTCATACCGTCTTCGATATGTTACATTACTTCATCAAGGTTACAAAAGCATTAATATGATGACTATGTTTCTCATCCTTTCTGCATACTATAACTATTTTATTCGTTAATAAATACAAAAATAAATATTACGAGATTGATATGAGCCTTCCTTTTTCAGAAATGTAAAAAACATATATGCCTGTGCAGTAAGACACTGTCTGTGTGTTTATGTGAACTGTTTCCTGTGTGAGTTCATGAACTGTTCACTATGTGTGTTTACGTAAACCATTTGCCATGTGTGTTTATGAGAACTCTTCGCTTTCTGTATGTTTATGTGGTCTGTATGTTGTATGTGTTTATGTGAACTGTGCGCTTTGTGTTTACATGGACTGTACACTGTGTGTGTATACTTGGATCATTGTGTGTTTATGTGAACTATTCTGTCTGTGAACTATTTCACCATGTGTGTCTATGTGAAAGTGATCGCTCTATGTGTGTTTACATGAACTATTGGTTGTATGTATTTACTCTGTGATTTTACTGTTCGCAGTATGTATTTACATGAACAATTTACTGTGTGTTTCGGTGAATTATTTGCTGTCTGTGTTTACTGTTCATGTTTTCGTGAACTGTTCAGGACAGCCGTCTCTCTCTTTGTAACAGGTGCCTGTGTCTGTGTGTACATGAACTATTCGCTGTCTGTGTTTACACAAACTGTTCATTGTTCATGTTTTTGTGAACTGTTCTGTAAAGCCCTCTCTCTCTCTGTTTGTGTTTACATGAACTATTTACTGTTCATGTTTACATGAACTGTTCACTCTGTGTGTGTGATTTCGTGAACTGTTTTGTAAATCCCTCTCTCTGTGGCAGATGCCCGTGGAGGACCTCCAATCACCGTCCAAGGTGCTGGTGGGCACACTGCTCATAAGACAGAAGTGTGTTTGTTTACGTGAACTGTTTGCTGTCTGTGTCTTTACATGAAATGTTTGCTGTCTTTTTTTCATTTTTTTTCATTTAGTTTTCTTTTTTCATGCAGTAGCTGCCAATGAAAGCACATTCGAAATGTTTGCTGTCTGTGTGTATGTTTGCTCTGCGTGTTTACATGAACTATGCACTGTTTATGTTTACATGAACTGCTCACTGTGATTAACATGAACTATGCACTGTTCATGTTTACGTAAACTGTTTGGTAAATCCCTCTCTCTGTGGTAGGTGCCCGTGGAGGACCTGCAGTCTGCGTCCAAGGCGCTGGTGGGCGCGCTGCTCATCAGACAGAAGTACATGAAGATGGCGGGTCAGTCGTACCCACACACCACGGCGCGCCTGTTGCAGACCGCGCTCGGCTCCGCACACAACAACCTCTACGAGGACATGGAGCACGACGACAAGCAGACCATAGAAGGTGACCCCTCCCTCTACATCTCTCCACTAGAATTTTTTTTTTTTAACAAGATTTTTTTTATGAGATTTTTTTTTACACAAGAATATTTTTTTGCAAGATTTTTTTT
This sequence comes from Alentia gelatinosa, assembly GCA_950022655.1. Taxonomy (NCBI): domain Eukaryota; kingdom Metazoa; phylum Annelida; class Polychaeta; order Phyllodocida; family Polynoidae; genus Alentia; species Alentia gelatinosa. The sequence goes on along the minus strand of OX465593.1, from coordinate 35,820,820 downwards.
TACAAAATATATATATATTTTTTTTAAAGGTTTTTTTAATATATATATTTTTTTAAATGTGAAGAGAGAAAAAATAATTTGACGAGAAATGGTATCTATTTCTATCGAGGCTCATATCCTTTTTTTTTTACTTTACATGAAATCAAATGTGTTATAAAGCCTGTTTCCATTGGCTGACAAAACTGGTGTGGATTATTTGAGTTCTTAAACTCCATTCTCATTGGCCGTCACCGATCTACAGTCAGGCACCAGCGACGGACCTTCAGCACTGCTGCCGCAAAATGGAAATGGGCTATTAGGGGAACTCGAAAAATCTACACCGTTTTCGTCAGCCAATGGAAACGGGCCTTTAGGGAGATGTTTTTGTGTTCTTTAGATGCATCTTTCTAGAATAGGACTTTTTATTGTTTGTAGTTGGCAGCTCTTTAGAGGTGATGTATTTCAGAACAGGCTTCACTTGCCTCTGATAATATTTCTTGTTGCTTCATGTTGCACCTACTTTAATGCCTCCTTGTTTACAGATGTCCTGCTACAAGAAGTTATACACGAAAAAGGGTTCAGAATGTAGAATATTATCACTGCCGTTAAGCCTGGTTCCCACTAAGCGATTTTTGGGCAATCAGAGGGCACCAGTCGCCGACTATCAGCCAAAATTTCTAGGAATTTCAGGAGTCACCAAGTGGGAACACAAAATGGCAAAATCGTCGGCGACTATTGCCCTACCCCCTGTTGATTGGGCTTGAGTTGGCAACTGGATTCTCTGTTAAAAGGGCACCAGTCTCTTGCGATTCAATTTAAAACATGTTTGAAATATATCAGGGCATAGTCGCCGACTATGCCCTCTCACCCACTGTGCGACTGCGGTTTCCTGGCGATTATTCCCAGCAGTAGTCTCAGGGGCAGAAATCGCCTAGTGGGAATGGGCCTTTAAAGTTTCTTACCACTCTCATTTGTAATGACACTCAAGTAATTAATTTGCAGTGCCCAAATTCATACCCTAGAGATTTACATGATTCCCAACATAAATAGAGCAGATTAGAGACCTAGCTAAAAATAATACTCGAACATAAATAAATGTTGAAAAAAAAAAAATTATATGCGAAATCGTACTAATTCTAAATGAATTTGACAGATAATATCTTTGAATGTAGAATGTGAGAGTGTGGACTGGATTATAAATGCAGACTAGGACTGGCAGAGAAAAGCTGTAGAGGTCATGTAGAAGTCATGTAAAGGTCATGTAGAGGTCATGTAAATGTCATGTAGAGGCCATGTAAAGGTCATATGTAAAGGTCATGTAAAAGTCATGTAAAGGTCATGTAAAGGTCATGTAAAGGTCATATAGTAGTCATGTAGAGGTCATGTAAAAGGTCATGTAAAGGTCATATGTAGAGGTCACTGTGTTGACCTGTGTTGACATGTGTTGACTGTGTGTTACGTGATGATAATTCCTTTTTACAGGCAGTGTTGTACTCATTAAAGGTATTTGACACGCCCGTGTGAGCCACCTTTGCTGCTCCTCATATTCTACACAACGTGGGTTGTAGAGGTCAAAGTCTCTCCTATTTATCTTTAGAGAGCTCTGCCCTCGTTGCAGAATAACTCATGAGATGAATCTTAGACCTTTGTAATTACAAAAAAAAATTCAATGTTCATTTGTATCAGAAATTACATTTTTTCGAAGTATGTGGCCAGGGTTTACACTGTTCGAGCTACCGCATTTGAAAAAAATAAATTAAAAAAATTATTAAAAAAGAAATCAATAATTTTCTCCGGCTTGCCATAGAGGTCACATCTTATTAATCTCCTACTTTTTTTTAAAAAATCAGAAATACATGTTTTTTATGAATATATTAGCATTTAGTTCCAATAACTTCTTTTTCACCACTTTTCCAACCATATCCAAGCCTTTCATCTCCAAAGGTCAAAGATAGTTTTATGATAAGAATTACTGAGAAAATGTTACATATACAACTCCTCAACCCAGGGTTAGTAGAATATGAAGTTGTGATACAACAATTCTCTACTGGGTGATCGGCCGTACAAAAACATTGACCTAGAATGTAGCACTTAACCTGCCCATGCTACAGTAGCGTGCAGTTGTGGTCTCAGAATTGCTTTTGTTTTTGTCCACTCCTCTCCACGCATTGAGTGATTTCCCTGATTGTGTTTTCAGGAATCGGTTCAGATGCTAAAAGCTTACTTGGTCAGCAACAGTTGTGTTGAGTGTTGTTCAAACTGAAGTGGCTTCAGAAATTGACCGAATGGAGATTTTGCTTGGGAGTTTAGTTATTTTACCATGTGAAGCTCGAGTCCCTGCGTGTTTCGCTAGTTCACCAAGTGAAACAATGGCCCTGCGTGTTTCGCTAGTTCACCATGTGAAACAATGTCCCTGTGTGTTTCGATAGTTCACCATGTGAAACTATGTCCCTGCGTGTCAATGATTCACCATGTGAAACCCGTGTCATTGTAAGTGTTGATAATTCACCATGTGAAACCGAGTCCCTGTGAGTGTCGCTAGCTCATCATGTGAAACCTCGTCGCTGTGTTTCGCTAGTTCACCGTCTGAAGCCCTAGTCCCTGTGTGTTTCGTTAGTTCACCAAGTGAAACTGTGTCGCTGTGTGTGTCGCTAGTTCACCTTGTGAGACCTTGTCCCTGCGTGTGTCGATAGTTCACCATGTGAAACCCGAGTCCCTGTGTGCGTTGATAGATCACCATGTGAAACCTTATATGGTGTTTCGGTTGTTCACCATGTGAAACTATGTCCCTGCATGTGACTATAGTTCACCATGTGAGTGTCGCTAGTTCACCATGTGAAACTCTGTCCCTGTGTATCAATAGTTCACCATGTGAAACCCGTGTCATTGTAAGTGTTGATAGTTCACCATGTGAAACTTTGTCCCTGTGTGTGTTCATAGTTCACTACGGAAACTATGTCCTGTGTGTGTCGATAATTCACCATCTGAAACCCTAGTCCCTATGAGTGTCGCTAGTTCACCATGTGAAACCCGAGTTCCTGTTTGTGTCCATAGTTTACCACAGAAACTGTATCCCTGTGTGTTTCGCTAGTTGACCATGTGAAACCTTGTTGCTATGTGTGTCGCTAGTTGACCAGGTGAAACCCATGTCGTTGTATGTGTCGCTAGTTCACCATGTGAAATCCAAGTCCCTGTGTGTTTCGCTAGTTCACCATGTGAAGCCCGTGTCCCTTTGTGTTTCGCTAGTTCACCATGTGAAACCTTGTCGCTGTGTGTCGCTAGTTCACCATGTGAAATCGTGTCATTGTAAGTGTCGCTAGTTCACCATGTGAAGCCAGTGTCCCTTTGTGTTTCGCTAGTTCACCATGTGAAACCATATGTCGTGGCCCTTGTCTGGGGGTCTTTCAGGAAGGCTCGGGCTTCCTTCGCGCTGACTGAAGCTTCCACCAGGATGTGTGATTTTCACAGCAGTCATTAATTAACCACATTCCGCTCCCTGCCCTTGACACTGGTAAACCGTACAGAACCAGGGACCTGTTTCACTCGTTTCGTGACATGTCTGTGACACCATACAGACATTGCGGTTGTCTAGTTTCGTGACAACACAAGTAGCTGCCCTTAGGCAAAGACAGACCCCAAATATAAGAATTAGACAAATCTACACATCATGGACCCGTTTCACTAGTTTCTTGACAAAAGTGTTAGACAGACATGAAAAGCGGCACCAACAGTGCAAGCAAGAATGGACAAAACAAAGTCTAATGTCTAGTTCTTATGAAACCGGACACACCATCTAGACGCCATCTAGACATGTCACGGAACTAGTGAAACAGGTCCCTGGGTGTAAATCGAGCCGGTTCTTCTTGGAGAAGGTGTGAGCCTGCACCCGAGTCCCCTCAAAATAGATTTTTTTTGGTGTGTGTTGGAGACAGAATTCCTTTTCGCCACGTATTTTAAATCTCTGTCTCTGTTTTTGGGAGAGTAAGTAGAGTTTGGAGTTTGATCCATGTTGTAGTCTGACCCTCAGAGTTTTTCTGTACATTCTGCGATCTATGGACATCGGTCAGAGGAGAAGCTGTGTTCTTCCTTTGTGAGATGAGGTGGTCTTTGAACTCCCCCTTCACATTGTTAAAGACAAATGCTGGTAGTTGAGTGATTTCTAAATTCTATTGATTTTTGCAAATAACTCTGGATAATATAAGTTCCATATATCAGCAAATGGAAAATGAAAAAAGATGGCATGTCACCAAGTTAACTTCTATGGGAAGCCCATCTGAAAAGATAAGTGCTTAACTATTGGTGTCTATGGGCAACTGCAATATTTTGACTTTGTTGCTCAATGACACTGATGTTCTATCGCCATCTTCAAATAATTTTGGATTCTGATAGTTGGGAACATGTACAAATGAGAAATGCTATAGAAATAATATGTCACCATGCTAATTTCTATGGAAAGGCCATCTGGAGAAGCTAAGTGTTTAAGTATCGGTGTCTATGGGAAACTGCACTATTTTCATGAAATCAGATGGGAGCATCTGTTTAAAATTAAGATCTCAGTATAGATATAGGGGGCAGTGCGATACCTACCCGTATTTGTCTTTAGAGAAGCACGTTAAATCTTAGCCTGGAAGCCTGGCCTTTGTACTCATATACTAGGCCAGGTATTGCCCGCCATTATTCTAGTTTTTTTTCGTGTTTTTTTCTTTTTACATTTGGATTGTAATCAGTAACATCTTATTATTTCAAGCCTCCCAGTGAAACCTAAAAAATATAAAACCTATAATATCTATATATTTTGATTCTTGAGCCTTTATATTTTTTCAAAGGAACCTATACAATCTATAAAAACCTATATTTTCACTGCCATGCAGATTGATGTGTACAGGAAACTTAGAAGCTAACTTGACATAAAGTTAGATTGTCAAATGACAAGAAATCCACATTATCGGTTTATTTAAGAGACCATAAAAGTGTTTAAGAATCAACAGTTGGTGTGACTGTGTCAGTCTGGCTTGCCTGTTGGAAACTCAACATGCGTATACAAAAAAACAAAATTGAAAAAACACACAAAAAAAACCAACTAAATAGCAATAACTATTAAGATATCTACCAAAACGTGATGATGTCGAACCAATCTTCAGAGTGCGCTGGGTAGATGGAAGTAACTTTCTACTATGAACTAGATCCATGTTTGTACATCACAGGTGCTATGTTTACAACTATACTTTTTGTAAAAAGTTTAAAAACGTATTTAAAATTATTTTCTTAGCATTATTTTATAATCATGATATTATTTTGAAACTTTCGGTATGAATCTTTTGATCTGTGGTTGGTGTTAAACAACACAACATGGAAACTTTAGAATTTATGATATCTATGTATTTCTCATGTACGTATTTCCATGTTAAGTGCAACAAATCGTATTCAAAGAATGGTGGTATGTCCTCGCCATACCAGCACAGTATGGTGGTACGTGTCAAGTACCACTTCGCTAGCAGAGGTTGGTATTTGCAGTATTTTCTGGATAGTCATATATACACACAATATTACTATGATTTCCATCTGAGTGGCCGTATTCTCCGCATTGTTGACGCGTAGCAAAACTGCTCGCTATGGCTCGGAGTATTGCGCAGTGTCAACTACAAGGTTAATATAGCCACACAGATAGAAATTATGGTAATGTTGTATTTATCACTCACTTTTTGACTAATCATTAGGAACAAATCTTTTAAATGATTAGAAATTCTACAGAAGCGCCGTGCATTGTTTATATGATTTAGTTCCTATAATGCCCGTCAGGTGGCTGAAAAAACTGTCTCATCCTAGGAGAATATGGCTTTCCGGAATCTACTCAGTAGCGATCTGTAGGCTCCATAGGCTTAGTATGGAGACTCTGTATCAGGTGGGTAATAATAGCAATCTGTAGGCTCCACAGGTTAAGTATGGAGACTCTGTATTAGGTGGGTAATAATAGCGATCTGTAGGCTCCATAGGCTTAGTATGGAGACTCCGCATACAACATACAATCAGGCTTGTGTGACTTGTCTGTTCACCTCAGAGTCCAGCACGGTGCACTCCGGAGGCCGTCTCCTCTGGCGATACTGGGGTCTGAACCGCCAGCAGAGTGTTTGCCATAGCTGCAAACCAGCAAAGCGTCACCGTCACCGCAAAGGTTAGACTTGGCGACCTTGACTCCGAGTACAAGGTCAGCTGGTACACTTTGGTGTGAAGCAATGACGGTTCTTTCGTAAGTCTGTAAGTCTATTAAGATGTCGACACTGATTGCCATTTGTTCAGTTTCCACTTTACCGAATCATGCTATTTTAACTGTTTCCGGTAAGTGATGTTCATTTTGTGTCACAATCACTCAGAGATAAGACATTAAGCATACAGTGTTTTATCATTATTTGTAGCACCTTTCACAGATCCAGTGTTAAATCTACCAATCACAACATTGGCGATGTTTTCATGGCCATTGATGTCACTTACCGGAAGTAGTACTTTGGCGAAGTGGAAACTCCCCATTCTCACTGATCCAATGGTCCGAGTCAATCGGTGACAATTGTTGTCTGTGTACGACTGCCTCAACAGTGATCTGAAACCAGACGGTGCTGCCATGTAGACTGGAGCACATGACGGCAGAGTCGGTCATTTCTCACATGAGGGTAATGACTGATGGTCGTTGGTGAAGTGTGTACATTTAGAAGATTGTGCCGTTTGTCGTCCCTCTGTCAGGAGAGTGGGAGATGGCGGTCATGTCGATGTCGTGTAGACTTGGCGCTCTCTGAGATAACACTCTCACTCGGTGATCACACCAGGCAGTATTTACTATCTCACCCCTGGTTCTCCATGCCAATACAAGTATTGCGGTCCATTCTCCATGGTCTATATCCTGTGCATCATCCATTCTGTATGTACAGGGGTGAGATAAATACAGAAAGTAACTCGTTTTGGTCAAAGTCATTGTTTTCCAACTCGTTTGAATGCGACGTGATATTCACTTGGCTGTCGCCTTTTTCATATCACTCTGCATCAAACTTGTAGGGAACGATGACTTTGACCAAAACTTGTTGGTTTCTTCTGTACTGCCTCACTCACTCCCAGGTTGAGAAGGTTTTCAACTTCAAATATAAACAATTTTTATTTCCGTTATTTTTTTAATTAAATATTCGGTTTGTGAACTGAAATCTGTATAAGGTGACAAATTCTAATAATTTCAAAAGGGAAAATAGTTCAATGTAAAGTTATCTACATAGGGGCCATCCATAAAGTATGTACATACTAAGGGGTGTGCTTGGGGGGTAAAAATATTTGGGAAATTTTGCGTATGCTCCTTCTTTGTTCTTTTGCGTACAAAATCAGAAATTCAGCGTGCACACCGATCCTCAATTATAATTTACTGAATAGAATTCTAATTCTAGATAAGAAATTTGATAGATAAATGGCAGTATTCCTATCAAACATTGATAGCTGATTATAAATTCTAGAGTACGGCAGAACCTTCTCAACCTGCTGTGGGCACACAGTAATCACACTCACTAAACAAGCCACTACATTAAAGGCCGTGCTCCATCGCGCCGATCCACTGGAGATTGATTTGGTAGCCCACTGATCGGCTCCCAGTCGCTGATAGTAGACCTAGAGTCCCGATCCCCAACGGTCGGTGCTCAAACTCCTAGTGGTGCTCCATACCGGAGATTCGGAGCCGATCCATTGGGGACTGCCACTGGGGATGGGAAAAACCTGGTCTCCAGCCGGTCGCCAAAGTGATGCAGCAGCGCCGACCGAGGAAAGATCAAGGGAAGAACCAAGGACAAGATCTATCGGAGAATGGGAGGAGATAGAGTTAGGATTGCTCGGTGACCATCAATCTCCAGTGGATCGGCCCAATGGAGCACGGCCTTAAGTAACCAGACTCTTCTACTAAAAACACTTCTCTTGCCTCATTCTCTCCTTGATTTACATTTATTAGGTGCTGACATTTCTGTTTGTGGAAAATAAAATATGGTGTAGGTTTATGTATTTACAAACTCGACATTTTTGATAACTTTGAGTTTCATATGAATTCGACCTGGCGCTTTTTTGTAATGCTTTGAAAGGGTGTGGAGAGGGTGAGGGCAGGGTGAGAGCAGGGTGTGGGTAGGGGGAGGGCAGGGTGTGGGCAGGGAGAGGGCAGGGTGTTGCAGGGTGAGGGCAGGGTGAGGGGTGTGTGTGGGCAGGGTGTTGCAGGGTGTGGGCAGGGTGTGGGCAGGGTGTGGGGTGTGTGAGGGCAGGGTGTGGGCAGGGTGAGGGCAAGGTGTGGGCAGTATACGGGCAAGGAGAGGGTCACCTCCTCTGTAAGATAAAGGATATTTTTGAGACGTTTGTTTTTTACGAACACATCAGCTCGATTTACGAACTTTGTACAGCGTGAAATTTCACACATCCATTTGGTGTTTCTAATTATAGATTACAAGGTAGTCCTCTTTTTCCGAAAGCTTGCACAATTTAGTAGAGCGATTGCGTTTAGTAGAGCGATTGCGTTTACCGATCAAAATCTGTTTAATCTAGCTGTATCATATTTCCAGTACGACTTCCTCTGTTTCTGTTGCGAGCTTCCACTACTGCCTTTCGTATTAATACCACATTAGCCCCTGCCTCTTTTGTGCCCATACCACTACAGCCCCTGCCTTTTGGTGTGTCCATACCAATTTAGCCCCTGTCTATCGTCTCAATACCACTATATCCCCTGTCTCTTGGTTTGCCCATACCACATTAGCCCCTGTCTCTAGGTGTGTTTATACCACTATAGCCCCTGCCTCTATCGTGTCCATACCACTCTGGCCCCTGCCTCTATTGTATTTATACCCCTACAGCCCCTGCCTCTATCATGTCCATACCACTATATCCCCTGCCTTTTGGTGTGTCCATACCACTATATCCCCTAGCTCTATCGTGTTCATACCACTTTAGCCCCTGCCTTTTGGCGTCTCCATACCACTGTATCCCCGGTCTCTATCGTGTCCATACCACTTTAGCCCATGTCTCTAGGTGTGTTCATACCACTATAGCCCTTGCCTCTATTGTATTTATACCCCTATAGAGGAATGATTTTCATTAATACCGTTAGAGGTTTGTGAAGATTAAATAACATCCTGCTAGAAACTGCAGGGATGGGAAAAAAACTATGAGAAAACCCTTTTCGCCTGATGGAATAACATGTGTGGATGGTTTGGTTTTTCGTGTGTTGCAATTTGCTTTTTTTTCTGTAGGGATTGAAGATGTGTTTCATGCTAACATGCATGTTGAAAAACATACTAACTAGCCTTTATTTCTTATTCATTTAGACTATCCATGCAAATTATACAACTGCCTTAAAAGTGTACAGAGCTTTGATTTGAAATCTTTGATTTGAAATATTTATTTGCTATATAGATATATTACGTATTATATTTGATGAACAGAAGTTTGACACTTGCCTTTGTACGATTTTCTCTGCCTCACTTAAAACCATATCTCACCAGATTTTCTTCATACAATCGAATGTCGTTGATAATTTATAGTAAATCATAAACTTGCCTTTGAACAAAGAACTATTCGTAATTTCTCTTCATATTATCAATACATTTGTTTTAAACTATGTGCTAAAAATTGAAAAGTAAATGAGTGAAGCAGCTATGAGATGTTTATTATCCATCGTATACAAAGTCCCTATTGAAAAGAAGTATGGGGACTCCGTAAACCACGACCCATTATATAAAACCTGTCAGATACCGTAACCGTGGTATACAGATTCAAATCCATTGTATACAACTTCAAAGCCATTGTATACGGAAAAATAGTCCCTTGGTGCTATAAAGCAAAAAAATAGTCCCTATTGATATACCCGATAATATGGCAATTGCTTGGTATAATTTATTCAAGATGATGGATAATAGATACAACTATCAATGGTTTTGTGGACAGGTGGCTCTGTAAACCACATGAGGTTGACCTCTTAATACTCACTTACGCTTGTGTATTACTATGCCTCAACCTTTGATGGTTTAGGGGCACTTGTCAACAAAACAATCGCTTCTTATCCCTCTACGCTGTGGCAGCTGTATGACGTGTGTATGACGTAGATGGTGCCGCGTGTATGACGTATGGGCTGACTTATGTCACCAAGCTCGTGTCCAAATGGTCAGGGTGTTCGCCTCAAGCATGGGATATCGTGGGTTCAAACCCCAGTCAGGTCATACCAAAGACTTACACAAAAATGGTACCCACTGCCCATTCAGCTTAACACCCGCCATAAGAATGAGGAGTAGGGGTCTAGGGCCCGAGTAGAAGAATGGCCATATAGCCGAATTCAGTGATTGTGTCACACAATATCCCCTTAAAAATTGACCCCAAAAATACAAAAACAAAAAGAAACAATGTACTGCTGCTCCCTGTGCAGTATGAATTGTATACTGAAACCTGTGCAGTACTATCGTAAAACTGGATGAGGTTTAATCTTGGCCACCGTATTCCACGACTGAAGTTTGGCAAAGTGACTTCATGAGGCGAAGCCGAGTGAAGTCCAGAGCCAAAACTTCAGGAGTGGAATGCGGTGGCCAAGTTTAAAGCGAATCAGGTTTTGATTTTATCCTACCCCATCTCCTCGATTTTGGAATATAACGTGATAACAATGCTGTATGCCACTAGTGGCATATAAAACTCCGTATGCCAGTCAGCGTGGCATACGGAAACCCAATGTTAAGCCTATGGGATTTTATATTAGGGGTAGGATAAACTGTTATACTGCACACGTTGAAACATCAGCAGTGTGTGGGCTTTTATGCAGACATGTCTTCTATGCGAATATATGGTAAGTTTTATTAATTTCGGGTATATAATAGATATAGAACGACCCACCATGCTTGTACATGCAGAAAACTCGATGGGAATTGATGTTATTTATGGAACTCGGCCTGTTTAGTGCCATGATGTAGTTATCAAATATACTGCATGGGTATATAATTAGTTGAAACTGAACGAGAGTAGTGTTAGTGTTTATTGCACGACGGGCAGGTCGTGTATTACTGCGCGAGGTGATAGCCGAGCGTAGTGGGAAGCAGACCTGACTAACTCAAATTCATTTCGGTATTTATCCTGCCCCTCTCCAATAATTTGTTTGTCACCATTGTGCAGTAAATAACACTTTACTGCACGCACGCTAGAATACAGTCAGCCAGTGTTAAGCCCAGGGCGTTTTTTATTAGGGTAGGATGATAAGACATGTATGGTGGCGTGTGTATGACGTATTAGATGACGTATATGATGACGTGTGGGCTGACATGTGTGATGACGTATACGATGACGTGTGGGCTGACATGTGATGACGTGTGTGTTGACGTGTGTATGACATGTGGTGACGTGTGTGGTGACGTATGATGACATGTGGTGACATGTTTAGTGACATGTGGTGACATGTGTGATGTCGTATGTATGATGTATGTAGTGACGTGTATGACATGTGATGACATGTGATATGACATGTGCTCCGTGCCGTTGCAGACCACCCCGTGCACGTGTGTATGACGTATGTAGTGACGTGTATGACATGTGGTGACATGTGTGTGACATGTGGTGACATGTGATATGACATGTGCTCCGTGCCGTTGCAGACCACCCCGTGGACGTGTGTATGACGTATGTAGTGACGTGTATGACATGTGGTGACATGTGTGTGACATGTGATGACATGTGATATGACATGTGCTCCGTGCCGTTGCAGACCACCCCGTGCACGTGTGTATGACGTATGTAGTGACGTGTATGACATGTGGTGACATGTGTGTGACATGTGTGTGACATGTGATGACATGTGATATGACATGTGCGCCGTGCCGTTGCAGACCACCCCATGGACGTGTGTATGACGTATGTAGTGACGTGTATGACATGTGTGGTGACATGTGGTGACATGTGATATGACATGTGCTCCGTGCCGTTGCAGACCACCCCGTGCACGCGCCCTCCATGGACGGGAACCCGTTTCAGTGCGAGCTGCCGGAGGGTCAGGGCTGCGCGCTGCGCATGGTGGACGGAGTGTACCACGTGTACCGTGACGAGGAGGCGGCCGAGCGGGGCCAGCGCACCGACTGGCACTACCCCAACCTGGCCACCTTCCTCTCCGACCAGAACATCATGTTCGCCCTCATCGCCGACGGACCGCTGTTAGTCTTAATTACCACTTTTTTTTCTTCTTTTTTTTAAATTATTTTTTTTAATTTATTAATCTTTTTTTCATATTATTATTCCAAATTACTACCTCTTTTTTTATTTATTTTTTTTATTTATTAATTTTATTTCTTTTTCATATTATTATTATTATTATTATTATTATTATTTATTTTTATTTTTTTTTACTTTTTTTGCATCTCCCACCTAGGTGAGTTATTCTGATACAAGTAAAATTCCAGGGATGCCACTTTCCGATGTTTCCATTGAAATTCAGCGGGTTTTTTTTAGAATCAAAAAAATATTTTTGCTTGTATCGTATTAACAATTGTTAAATAATCCAATTCTGCCACAGCCCATGATCCCTAAGGGGCTGGTTCCACCAACACGATGGATTTGCCGTGATATATCTTGGTGTATCTTGGTGCTCCACCACCGCGACACCTCAGGACACATCGCGACAAATAGGCATGCGATTATTCAATCCTAGCCTGATTTAGAAAGAAAACCAAATCGGGACTAATCTCGCTACATCTTGTGTGTTGGTGGAATCAGCATTTAACTGGACCTCCCCACTGACCCATGTAAAAACTTGAGCTTTCCTCTGATCCCTTGAACCTTCAGTGAAACTTATATGTATTGCGTAAACCCTGTATTCCAATGAAATATAGTGGGTTTTTTTGTGGGACTCCAACTGGCATCCCTGTCTTTTTTTATTTTATTTATTTATTTTTTGTTTGTTTATTCAGATTTGATTGCATAAGCATATACATCAATATCCTCAGCCATTTATAAACGTGAATCTTTTAAAGCTCCTTTTTTTATTCAGATTCAAGATACGAGGCAAATAGAACTTCTGTTTCAAAAGAAAATATATATATGTTTTTTATTCTAAATTACATTTTTTTAAATTTGAATTAAAGAAAAACTATTTTTTCTTTCTTTTTTCAATATAGTTAACCATTTTTACCAGTGTTTTTCAATTTTTATTTTGTAAACGCCCTTTCATATTTTTCTGTATAATTCCTATGTAAATCAAGCAAAAGATAGTGAACCTATTGTACCTATTAGCAAGGAGAAAATGTCATATTTTACACATTTGACATTAGAATAATTTCCATGGAGAGTGTTTGGACTTTTTTTTAATTTTCTGCCTCGTATCCTTGACCAAAAGAAAACATCAGGTGGCGGCACTGTAAATTATAGGATATGCCCTTAATTTCAGAAAATCTTTCTGCTACCGGCGCCTGTGTTACCTGTCGTCGAAGTACCAGCTGCACAGTCTGCTGAATGAGATGTGTGAGTCTGCGGCCCAGAAAGAGGTGCCGCACCGCGACTTCTACAACATCCGAAAGGTGAAAACCACAGCTTATTCAAATTTAGGTATCGTAAAGATGAAAACCACATCTTATTTAAATATAAGTATCATAAAGGTGAAAACCACATCTTATTCAAATTATAAGTATCATAAAGGTGAAAACCGCATCTTATTCAAATATAAAGTCTCGTAAAAAGGAAAACCACGTCTTATTCAAATTTAAGTATCGTAAAGGGGAAAACCACATCTTATTCAAATTATAAGTACCGTAAAGGTGAACCAAATCTTATTCAAATAATAAGTACTGTAAAGGTGAAAACTACATCTTATTCAAATTTAGGTACCGTAAAGGTGAAAACCACATCTTTTTTCAAATTTAAGTATCGTAAAGATGAAAATCACATCTTATTCAAATTATTCGTCAAGTCAGCCTGGGAGAAGGTGGTGCTACAAACCCAGCTTTAGACAGAGGAGCCGCCATCTTGGAGAGGCAACTATGCAATGCTAAGCCTATAGCACTGTTCAGACATTTATTTATCATAACATTTAATGTGCGAGGAAGTGTAATGTACTTCAGAAGCAATTCAACTGAGGTGTTGGTTCACTGAGACAAATTGTCTGCTGAGGTGCTTGTTCATTGAGACGATTCGTTGGCTGAACTGCTTCTTCTTTGCAACAAGTCATCGGCTGAGTTACTCCTTCACTGAGTCTAGTCGTCAGCTGAGGTTCATTTAAACGATTTGCCAGCTAAAGTGCTTGTTCGCTGAGACAAGTTGTCAGCTGAGGTGTTTGTTCATTTAGACGATTCGTCAAATAAAGTGCTTGTTCACTGAGACGAGTCATCAGCTGAGGTGCTTGTTCACTGAGACTTCAGCTAAGGTTGTCAGACTTTGTTGATTTGAGTCCCACTGCAGCCACTTTTCTCCTTCACCCCCAGCAGTGGTAGATTTACTGCTATATCAAAGGCCAGTCCTTCTCATACCATGTCTATGTGGTGTGGTGTACAGCCACTTTTCTCCTTCACCCCCAGCAGTGGTAGACTTACTGCTATGTCAAAGGCCAGTCCTTCTCATACCATGTCTGTGTGGTGTGGTGTACAGCCACCTTTCTCCTTCATCCCCAGCAGTGGTAGATTTACTGCTATATCAGAGGCCAAAACTTCTCATACCATGTCTATGTGGCGTGAGAAGTAAAAGAACTCTCACCTGGTAAATATGTAGGGGTGAGATTTCTACCTAAATTCATTTCATAGATTCGATCACCACCCTTGTGGTGTAAAAGAACCTCGAGAAAGTCTGGTGAGAACATGCAATGGTTAACTGGACGTTAAATCAAACCCACCAACCCACAACCTTGTTCATTTAGACAATTTGTCAGCTAAAGTGCTTGTTCGCTGAGACGAGTCGCCAGTTGAGGTTCTTGTTCACTGAAACGATTCGTCGGCTGAGGTTCTGTTAACCGCTGAACTCTTTCTCTCTCAGGTCGACACGCACGTCCATGGGTCATCCTGTATGAACCAAAAACATCTACTCCGCTTCATCAAACGCAAAATGAAAAAGAATTCAGACGAGGTAGTCTGCGTGGACAAAGACAAGAAACCAATGACGCTAACCGAGGTAAGAAAACAACCACTTCTCTCATTAACCTCACCCCGTTATCGAAGAGCTTCAATTTCTTTAAACTTATCAGATTTTCTCTACAGTTCACACAAAGACTTACACAAAAATGGCACCCACTGCCCATTCGGTTTAACACCTGCCATTAGAATGAGGAGTAGGGGCAAGGGCCCGAATGGAAGAACGGCTCTATAGCCGAATTCGGTGGTTGTAAAACACAAATATTCCCTAATAAAAATTGCCAAAAAAGAAAAAAAAAGTGCACACCCTCAGATATACTGGGAGCATCTTTTAGAACATATTTGCATGTGAAATAATTATGGAGCATCGTAGATTTAAAACTTTAAAGTTATTATGGTATACAGCTTCATGGACAGTTTCATCGTCCACTGGAATATCTCCTCAAAAATGACCGTACGTCAAAAATTTTCAATTTTGTTTTGTGATTTTTTTTATTATTCATATATAATTCAATAATTCTACCAAGTATTTTGACGTACTAAGACAGTCTGCCTGTTCTCGTATTATTGTATACCTAAAAACGGCGAGATTTTTCCTAGTCAACTGATCACATACCCGTACGTCACAGTGTGGCGTACGGGTATAAATACACCCTGGGTAGGAGCGGGCAGTATACATACCTGATACAGCCGTAGTTGTATAATAATACTCAATTTCTGAATAGCAAACCTAGATTGTTCCTCTTTAATTTCTAGTACAAAAGCACGCAATGAAAATCACGATGCCTCCTTAGCGTATCATAGACACTTTTAGACGTTTTATTGGATTGTAATATATAGAGACATAGTTAATGTGACTGAATGGAATCTGTTCAGAGATATTTTTATCAAAAATACTCCCCGAGTTCGAAGAACGAGGTGAGTATTTCTGACCAAAATATCAAAGAACAGATGGAATCCAGTCACACTCACTGTGTCTCTTTATTATTATATACCTAGAAATCATTAAGAATGCCATTCTACAACTCACTAAACAGTAGAAAGAGTGGTCACGTGGTAAGGAGGGACGTATGATTATTCTTTCGTCACTCAGTGCCGAACTGAGACATTCGGCTATAGGTATATAGTAATAATAGAGACAATCAGCTAAGATAAATGTACAACATCTCATAAGTTAATCTGCAAATAGTCAGTATTTTTATTCTCGAGACCAGGTTGCTACACTTGTGGTAGTGCCACCTCTCACATGCGCCATGTTAAACTGTGCTGTTTACATCATTTACATTAAACTCTACGGAGTTGTGTTTTACCACATTTACATTTAACTCTACGGAGTTCTGTCTAATCTCATTTACATTAAACTGTACAGAGTGTTGTTTATCCTCATTTCTGTTGAACTCTATGGAGTGCTGTTTGACTAACTATTTAACCTCTAACTATTTAACCTCATTTACATGAAACTCTACGGAGTGCTATTTAACCTCATTTATGTTAAACTCTACGGAGTGCTTTTTAACCTCATTTACATTTAACTTGACGGAGTGCTATTTAACCTCATTTACATTAAACTCGATTGAATGCTATTTAACCTCATTTACATGAAACTCTACGGAGTGCTATTTAACCTCATTTACATTAAACTCGACGGAGTGCTATTTAACCTCATTTACATGAAACTCGACGGAGTGCTATTTAACCTCATTTACATGAAACTCTACGGAGTGCTATTTAACCTCATTTATGTTAAACTCTACGGAGTGCATTTGACCTCATTTATGTTAAACTCTACGGAGTGCATTTGACCTCATTTTTTCGCAGATTCCTCACAGACGGATGCAGACCTCACTCAGATTCCCTTTGAGAAGCACATGTCGCTTAACGACTGATTTCATTACATTATGCTCATTATCAAAGCTTCTTATACAGTTTGTATGACACCACGTGATCTTTACTTTCATTCCTGATGTTCATGAAGTATCATATTCTAACCCGTTTCTTACTGTGTGCTCAATAATTTCTTTTCCACCAGGTTTTCGAAAGCCTTAACCTCACGACGTACGACTTGAATGTCGACATGCTTGACGTGCATGCCGTGAGTAGCAGCCACTTGCCACTCGGCTGTCTCTCTGTAGTTAGTCCACCGCCCGCCTTTATTAAGTCTCTTTATCGCACCCCTGGTATTTATGTCCCATACACTTACCATTGGGAACTCATTCTCCATGCCCCTACGAGTACTTCAGTCCGCTGTCCATGGTCTATATCTGGTGTGTAGTCCATTCAGGGTTGAGATAAATACAGAAAGCGACTCGTTTTGGTCAAAGAAGTTGTTCTCCAACTAATTTGAATGCTACGTGATATTCGCTCGGCTGTCGCCTTGTTCACATCACTCGGCATCAAATTTATGGAGAACGACGACTTTGACCAAAACATTCTGGTTTCTTCTTTAGTCTCCACCTGCCTGCCTGTTAGGCTGTCCTCTGGGTAAATATCATAGCGTCAGATAGATGGGTCCTCATAAGTGGCTTCCCATTGGTCAGTTGTTGCCCCCATTGTATTCAAGTCAAATTCTTTTTCGTATCCGCAACCAGCCAAATAGAATCCCAGTCATTCGGTGCATGGAAACCAACCTCTCATTTCTGTTATTAGAGATAAGACACAGGGACGTTTCCACAGACACCTTACCCCGAGTTCTGTAGCCTGCCTGCCGCCTGCGGTCCGTGCGCTGCAGTATAATACTTGTACTGCACAGTACCACACGCTTACCATGCTGCAGTATGATACTCATAGTGCACAATGTCACATGCTTAAGCACATGATCCACCAAATCGACGCTCAGAGGCAGCCGGCTGGCTGGCTTTAACACGGCCGGCCTGAGGCAACAACCGCATGGTTGCGGGTGACAGGGTTTTCAATTCGGCCAATTTTCTGATCCACCAGGCTGATTGTCCCAGCCGATCTGAGCCGCCAAGCGATTTGGGCGGCCAACGTCCATAATTCCTCCACATGGTCATCATCCGGCCCTAACTCACTCTTGGTGGATCATGTGCTTTACCACGCTGCAGTATGATCCTTGTACAGCACCCTGTGCATGTTACACACTCACTCTGAGTGAAGGAACGTAGTACAGCAGGCGAGGCATCCTCCCTCCCACCAGTTCATGGACGCCTTGAGCCCGGGACAATTTGAGCTCTGGACACCTTGAGTCTTTCTGTGGACGCCTTGAGCCTACCCTGTGGAAGCCTTGAGCCTACCCCATTTTGGTGGCCTTGAGCCTCTAGATGTAAAAACTTTGAAAAGTGCACTTATACTGGTTTATAGTCATATATACTCAACCCTAACCCTTACCCAACCCTATTCTAACCCTAACCCGCCAATTGAAACTAAAATGAGGTAGGCTCAAGGCGTCCACGGGGTAGGCTCAAGGCGTCCAAGTTTTCGCGCTGACAGGAGGCTCAAACGGTAAAAGTCTCAAGGCGTCCAATTTCCCTTCCCACCAGCCCAACTATGACACCTCCACCCTACACACACTCCCTCTCTTTCAGCGCTCACACCATTTGTAGTTGCCACGGAGCTACATCATGGGGCAGAGGCTTCAGCAGGCTGATTAGGTCATTGTAGTTGCTCTGTGCATGTTTCATGTCGTCTTTTTATTTCTTGTTGTTGTCAGGTGTTTGAGAGCTTGAACTTGTCGGCGTATGACCTCAGCGTCGACATGCTTGACGTGCACGCGGTATGTACTCGCGCCGCGCATGCGTGCTGCATCTCCCAGCATGCAGTGCAGCCGGCGTTACAGTTACAGTTTGTGTGACCTTTCAAATGATATCTATGACCTGAACAAAATGGGTCATGACCGTTCTTTTGGAGACCACCGTTAGTTTGTATGACCTTTCAAATGACAGTGACTTTTCAAATGACATCTCTGACTTGAACAGAATGGGTCCCGACCATTCTTTTGGAGACTGTAGACATTTGTGGTTATTTTCGAAGTGTGAATATCTGGGCCATAATGGACAGGAGTTTAGTAAGCGGCAGAGATGTGCCATGTAGCAGTATAGCAGGCAGTATTTTCACATTAACCCATTCATGCCGGGTGATGCCTTGAGGCATCAACCAAAGCTGGCCGGGGATGGTCATTGTGCTGCGAGAAATGGTCACCCTGGAAAAAATGGTTATTATCGCCCATCCAATACGCACATGTGTCTGCACATGCTCTTCCGTTCAGATTTCACGGACTATTGGACGTATTACTATTTTGATGTGATTTTAATGTAAATAAATGAAAAGAACAGTATTTAGACATGAGAATTACATGTCGAGATATGCTTAATTTTGGCAAATTGTTCACTCTCCAATCATGGACTTCTACACTGCGCATGTTCTTGCATGCGCACAAGACACTAGTGGGCGATAACAACCATTTTTTCCAGGGTAATCTTTTCTCCCATCACACCGGGTGATGCCTTGAGGCATCATTTACAAAATATTCATTGTTTTTTTAAATATTTACCTTCACCGCTCTGTGGTGACCACTGAATGCCCAATCCGGAGCGCGTCAATATTTACCTTCACTGCTCTATGCTGAGTGCAGAATGCCCAGTCCGGGGCACGTCGATATTTATTACCTACCTAATACGGAGTCTCTATGCTAAGCCTACTGAGTAGAATACGGACCTCCTGAATCTCCTAGAAGAATACGGCTTTTTGGGCCACCTGACAGGCATTATTGGAACTAATTTATATAAACAATGCATGGCACTTGGGTCAAATTTCTGATTATTTACAAGACTTTTTTCCTAATAATTACTCTAAAAGGTGAGTAATGAATGCAACATTACTATGATTTCGATCTGAGTGGCCGTATTCTCCTTGTAGTTGACACAACGTCAACTATGCGGAGAATACGGCCACTCAGATCGAAATCATGGTAATATTATGTATCTACCTTCACCGCTCTATGCTGACCGCTGAATGCCCAGTCCGGAGCGCGTCAATATTTACCTTCACTGCTCTATGCTGAGTGCCGAATGCCCAGTCCGGGGCACGTCAATATTTACCTTCACTGCTCTATGCTGAGTGCCGAATGCCCAGTCCGGGGCACGTCAATATTAACCTTCACCGCTCTGTGCTGACCGCTGAATGCCCAGTCCGGGTCATGTCAATATTAACCTTCACCGCTCTGTGCTGAACACTGAATGGTCCCTTAGACATGGCGGGAAGCTACTACTGCCAGTCCGGGACATGTCAATATCTACCCTCACTGCTGACCGCCAACTATTCCCTTAGCCACAACAAGAAGCCGCGACTGCCCAACCTGAACTTTTACCCTCATAAAGACATTTGAAATATCTTAAGATTAGAAATATCCTACCACAATAACTAAATGTATTTAATGTTATGTAACCGAGTTCTGGCCATGTGCTTAATACAATATTGTGGTTAAAAAAAAATTAAAAAAAAATAATTTTTTAATACAATATTGTAGTATTTATTTGAGATCATTTTCTGTCATCTAATTTTATGTACTTTTAAACCTATAACAGATTTAATTATTTCATGCTAATTTAGAATTTTCAATGGAGCTTCTGTGAATGAGGCATCTGTATTTTAAATGCACAATTATGAAAACTATAAGCATTTAAATTAATCTCGTATCTAAATTGTGTTCTTTGTTATTGGGGATTGTGTTACGTATTGACCAGACTTTGTCTCTTTAGGATCGGAATACTTTCCACCGTTTTGACAAATTCAATGCCAAGTACAACCCGATCGGAGAGAGTCGGTTACGAGAAATTTTCATCAAGACTGACAACTACATCAGAGGGAAGTACTTCGCCCACATCATCAAGGTAAGCCGTCACATCCAGAGGAAAGCAATGTGGTAGATTTACTGCTATATCAAAGGCCAAATCCTTTTCATACCATGTCTATGTGGTGTGGGAAGTAAAAGAACTCTCACCTCAGTAAATGTGTAGGGGTGAGGTTTCTACCTAAATTCATTTTATAGATTCGATCACCACCCTTGTGGTGTAAAAGAACCTTGAGAAAGTCTGGTGAGAACCTGCAATGACTAACTGGACGTTAAATCAAAACAACAAACAAAAATGTTCCGGTGAGCAAAAGTTCAAAGTTATGAGGTGAGGGCGTCAGCCGCGGACAGTAATTTTTTCTGTCCTCACCGAGTAACTTTGACTTTTGCTTACCGTTACTTGGTTTCCCTATTCCTATATACCTTAAAATATCGATAACAATTTATTTCTTTACCTATGATAGCCCCAAGAAAAATGGCCACCCTTATCGAGTAACTGCAACAGCTATGTTTTCGTCCCGGCGCTCTTTATATCACGTGGTCAGCCCGGGACGAAAACATCAGCCCAGGACGAAAACATCAGCCTCGCTACATAACTTATAATTACTGCACCCCCAGCAGCGGTATGTAACTATAGAGTGTTCGAAAATGGGTATATAGGAATATAGGTCACTGCTAACAGCAAGCTGTCTTTTTATCATATACCCAAGCAGTATATTTGATAATTACGTACTGCTGCTCCCTGTGCAGTATAGATTGTAACCTGAACCCTGTGCAGTACACTGTTATACTGAACATCAGCAGTGTGTGAGATCTCACGTAGACATGTTTTCTATGCCAATATACGGCAGGATTTGATGAATTTTGGCATCTCTTGATAGAATCCGCACTCATTTTGTTGGCTCTGTAATCTCATTCGTCTTCGACTCATGAAATTACGGAGCCAACAAAATGTGTGACATAAATAAACTCCGACTCAAACTCGTGGCATCTCTTGATAAAACCCGACCCTCAGTTCATTCTAATTGGACCATCTTTACCTCTCACACTAATCCATATCGAAATTTTTTTTTTTTCCATATTCATATCAGGTTTAACCATGAAATACTCTCTTTGTGACCTTAGGAAGTAATGGATGACCTTGAAGAGAGCAAGTACCAGAACGCTGAGTACAGATTGTCAATCTACGGCCGGTCTCGTGACGAGTGGGACAAGCTGGCAAAGTGGGCCATCGAGCACAACGTGTACTCAGACAACGTGCGCTGGCTCATCCAGATCCCCAGACTCTAGTAAGTCGCTCCTTTTTATTACCCACCTAATGCGGAATCTCCATGCTAAGGCCACTCAACAAAAAAAAATTGTTTCTCATCACCGCGCGGATCAGAAAAAACGATTTCAGAAGATTTTTTCTTCTTCTTTTTAGATAAGATTAACCTTGATAGAAATTATGAAAGGTATGTGTATTTAGTATCAAATTAAAGCTCCTGATGTCAGGCATGCATTAAACGTATAACTAGTAAAAATTTGGAAACCCTGTGTAAGCGGACACCCCGCGTAAGCACACACTTTGGCCCGGATAGGAGGGTTCCACTTATGCGGGGTTTTACTGTATGTCCGAAGCCCATTTTATACACTTCAACAGCCATTTTTGATCTAGCAAAAAAAAAAAAGGGAAAAAAAAGCGCCCTCATCATATTTTTCATAGCTTTTGATGAGAAACAAGTTGGGATTTTTGAGTGGCCTAGGCCTATGGAGCCTACGGATCGCTACTGAGTAGAATATGGACCTCCGGAATCTAGGAAAATACAGCTTTTTGGGCCACCTGACGGGCATTATAGGAACTAATTTATATAAACAATGCACAGCGCTTTGGTCGAATTTCTAATTATTTACATGATTTTTTACGGAGTCTCCATAGGGAATGTATAGGGCACCTGGGAACAGCTACCCGGAGATTCCGGTATGTCAGAATCTCCCGCAGGAAAAATAGTCCTGTCCATAATAAGGTTGAATCATCATGTACTTCAAAATAAGTTTCTTGAATGTTCATTCAATATTAATTATTTAGAATCAATCAAAATAATCTCATTTACTGTCAGAAATCATTGCATTAACACACTCTAACGCATTCTAAAAATACAGGTTAATGGCGAACTATATTGTTGGTGTAAGTCTACACTGAATTACTGCCACCCCTAACAGTGCTGTGGTGTATGGAACTAAATGTCTTGCAGAAACTTTTTAAGTGCAATAGACTTGTTATTAATCTTGCAGGTGGGTGATAAATACAATAACGACTGGTTTTGTATATGAGTGACCATAATCTCCTCGTAGTTGACGACGTAATACCCTCGTTGATCACTCGGATATTATGACGCGTCAAGATGAGTTACGGCCACTCATACACAAAACCAGTCATTATTGTGTATATCACTGCCATTATCCATCGTATGGGGGTTGGGAATTAGCTCAGTCGCTACATTTATGTAAAACTGATGAAATTTCTTCACATACACTTCTCTGTAGAGTCATCTCCCCATGACAAGGTGTCTCCGAACTTAGAGGGCTGTTTATTGCATATTTGTCAGAACCAATCAGATCTTGTCAAACGGATGCTACAAATAGAACAACGAACCACGTTATCCCTTTCACCACCCAGCTAGGAAATCCAGCTCGTCAATATCTGCCGTGCTCTCTTTGACCACCACCAACCTATTTCTTTACTCTGTGCCATATGAACCAGACTATTGTAAGCTGCACTGTGATTGGTTCCAACGAATATGCACTAGACTGTGGTGGTATGACGTTACACCTTAGTGACCAGTGTCATACGTCATCAGTAAATGTTTACATGTTTCTCGCTCTTTCAGTGACGTTTACAGAGGACACAAACAAGTACAAAACTTCCAGGAAATTTTGGAGAATATCTTTGAACCCTTGTTTGAAGTTACGAATGACCCACACAGTCATCCAGAACTCTACATGTTCCTCCAATATGTAAGTGGTGCTCTCTATGCTGATTCTTTTTATGAAAACACAATAATATTATCTAACAGGGATGCAAGTTCGCCCGCAATTGACGGAAATCAGAAATTTCTGCATCTTGAAATATGATCATTAACAAAGTATGAAAATCATAAACTAAAACTAAATTCCAAGAAGTGACAGATAATTCTGGCAGCAGGCTCTCATCAACGGTGTATAAACCGTTAGCATTGACGCACCCGCCGGGTTTTCTGTCACCATTCTAATATACGATAATGTTTTCTGTTACCACACTAATATACGATTGTGTTTTCTGTCACCACACTAATATACAATCATGTTTTCTGTTACCACACTAATATACGATCATGTCTTCTGTCACTACACTAATATGAGATCATGTCTTCTGTCACCACACTAATATAAGATCATGTCTTCTGTCACTACACTAGGTCAGTGGTTTTGATTCGGTTGACGACGAGTCCAAGTCGGAGAGTCAGATGTTTGACAAGGACTCTCCGCTGCCTGCGGCCTGGACGATGAAGGAGAACCCGCCGTACGCCTACTACCTGTACTACACATACGCCAACCTCGTTGTGCTCAACAACTTCAGGAGGTCAGTCTCCCCGACACTCTTACGCCAAAGCAGGCAGAAATGATGGCAGCCGTTTTACTGATTTAATATGAGAGGGCTGTCTATGGCTGTTAGCTGTAAGATGAGGGAGAAAAGTGAAAAAATGGCTGCAGTGGGACTCAGATAAACAAAGTCCAACATCCTTGGGATTACAAGTCCAGTGCTCTTTACCACTGAGCTCACCCCCCACCCTGGTCACTTTAGTCACTTGCATGCAAGCATATCCGGTCTGCACCACGAGGAGGTGAGGCGACCAAGAGGGTGAACAGATTGGTAAATGTTGACTTTGATAGGGAGCGTGGACTCAACCCACTGGTGCTGCGGCCTCACTGTTAGCTGTAAGATGTGAGGGCTGTGTATGGCTGTAATGTTGATCAGATTAAGACGAGGTGTCCTTGACTTTGGCAGGGAGCGTGGACTCAACCCACTGGTGCTGCGGCCTCACTGTTAGCTGTAAGATGTGAGGGCTGTGTATGGCTGTAATGTTGATCAGATTAAGACGCGGTGTCCTTGACTTTGGTAGGGAGCGCGGACTCCACCCGCTGGTACTGCGGCCTCACTGTTAGCTGTAAGATGTGAGGGCTGTGTATGGCTGTAATGTTGATCAGATTAAGACGCGGTGTCCTTGACTTTGGTAGGGAGCGCGGACTCCACCCGCTGGTACTGCGGCCTCACTGTTAGCTGTAAGATGTGAGGGCTGTGTATGGCTGTAATGTTGATCAGACTATGACGAGGTGTCCTTGACTTTGGCAGGGAGCGGGGACTCCACCCGCTGGTACTGCGGCCTCACTGTTAGCTGTAAGATATGAGGGCTGTATATGGCTGTAATGTTGATCAGATTAAGACGCGGTGTCCTTGACTTTGGCAGGGAGCGGGGACTCCACCCGCTGGTGCTGCGGCCTCACTGCGGGGAGGCGGGACCGGTCCATCATCTGGTCACAGGATTCATGGTCGCAGAGAACATCAACCACGGCCTCTTACTCCGCAAGGTGAGTTTCACTCCCAGAGGACTTGTGGCACTGCTGTGAGCTGCTCTGTCAACCCTTTAACCCTTTCAGGACGGCCACCTGTGGCAGAGCTGTCACCATAAGGACGGGTGCTAGTGATAGTGTATATCTCGAAAGGACGAACACATTTTGGATAGAGTCCTAATTTAATGTTCCATCACATGATATTGTTGGTAATCAATAATATTTCACTTATTTTAGCTTACTAATATTAATTTTGATGTTCTAGCTACATTTTCTAAAGATTTCATGTATATTGATAAATTATTTCTTTGTCAAAAACAATTTTATAGATTTAAGAGAAAGGATGCCTTGAGGCATCATTCGGCCTGGGCTTGTTGATGCCTCAAGGCATCATTCATCCTTAAAGAGTTAAGGGCGAATTGAGGCAAATTGAGGCCCTGGGCCGGTTGATGCCTTGAAGCATCATTTCTCTATGTATTTGTTTTTAACAAGGAAATAATGGAGTAATATCAAATAATCAAATTTTCACAGAATGTAGGCCTGATACTACAATTAGTATTTCTATTCAGAACAAATAAGATATTTAGGATTATGTTATATGAAGGAATTGTCATTCTAAATATTGTATATCACAATAGGAGCTTGTATTTGCTATTGTTTGATACAGCTCTGAGATGAACCACCCCTTTATGGCCCTATGCCTCAAAATTGCTCTATATTGGGTGCTGTTGGAAATCATGGAACTGCTACATAGAGTGTCGAGTTTTTTTGTTTTTTGGGTTGTTTTTTTCCTCGTTTAACCATAGAGTGTCAAGTTATTTGATAAGGTTGGATCTGGCTTCGCGTTTGATGGCGCGTAAGCAAATAAATGTTTTTATCGATATTAGCCGACAATTTAAGGTATATAGGAATAGGGAAACCACGTACCGGTGGAAATAAGTCAAAGTTACGAGGTACGCCTCGGGCAGTAATTTTTCCAAGCCTTACCTCGTAACTTTGGCTTATTCCCATCGGAACATAGTTTGCCTCTATTATTGTGTGTCTGTGTGACTGGTTAAACTGAGGGAGGTGTGTGTCTTGTCGGCAGACCCCGGTGCTGGAGTATCTCTACTACTTGGCACGCATCGGCATCGCCATGTCACCGCTCAGCAACAACTCGCTGTTCCTCAACTACCAGCGTAACCCGCTGCCGCACTACCTGGCACGCGGCCTCATGGTGTCGCTGTCCACAGACGACCCGCTCCAGTTCCACTTTACCAAAGTAAGTGTTCACCACCAATCAGTGTAACACCAAAGTTGTCAGACTTTGATGATTCGGGTCCCACTGCAGCCATTTTTCTCCTTCAACCCCGGCAGTGGTAGATTTACTGCTATATTTAAGGCCAATCCTTCTCATACCATGTCTGTGTGGTGTGGTGTGCAGCCACCTTTCTCCTTCAACCTCAGCAGTGGTAGATTTATTGCTATATCAAAGACCAGTCCTTCTCATACCATGTCTATGTGGTGTGGTGTGCAGCCACCTTTCTCCTTCATCATCAGCAGTGGTAGATTTACTGCTATATCAAAGACCAGTCCTTCTCACACCATGTCTGTGTGGTGTGGTGTGCAGCCACCTTTCTCCTTCATCCTCAGCAGTGGTAGATTTACTGCTATATTTAAGGCCAATCCTTCTCATACCATGTCTGTGTGGTGTGGGAAGTAAAAGAACTCTCACCTCGTTAGATGTGTAAGGGTGAGATTTCTACCACCAACCATGATGTATGTCATGATTAGTATTGATATAACTGTATTGTTATGTTGAAAACTCATTACAGACCTATGATGGCCACTATGTTAATTGTTATACAAAAGAAGGTGAAACAATATGTAAAATCCTGCAATATCAAACACAGCGCAAAAACCACCAGTTTATATATGTATACACCCGGCGTATATATAGGTATGATTTTTTGTATACAAGGTAGTCCTATTTTCCGTTGTGTATATGCCTCATCTATAGACGTGGAAAATGCATATGACCCGCATATACATGTCCCGCACACGATATTTCTACTCATATACGCTTTGCTGTAAATACAGCCATTACGCTGACATATAGAAGAGGAAACGTGTCAATAATCAGCCGATACATGCGCTTAACCCTTTAAGGACGGCTGCCTGGGGCCCAGCTAGTCCCATAAGGATGGGTGCTGGTGGCAGTCTGTCTGGCTAGAGGACAGCCACATTAATGTTAAAACTGATATCCCAGGTTGTAATCATGAAATATGATACATAATCACAAATATTTTATTTCTTTTTAAAAGAAATACTAAATATGATGTTATATCTACATATTCTGATTTCATGAATATTGCTCTATTATTTCATTGTTAAAACATTTTTGTAGATATTGGGACAATGATGCCTCAAGGCATCATGCGTCTTTAGTATGGTGATCCTTCCAGGCATCATGCATCCTTAAAGGGTTAAGGGATGGCGTATATATGAATAAACTGGTGGTTTTCGCGCAGTGAAAGGTTTGAAGACGAACAAGAAACTCTCATACCAAGCTAAATAATATGGAAATTATCTAAAAAGTGTCGTGTTCCAGGAGCCCCTGATGGAAGAGTTCAGTATCGCGGCTCAGGTGTGGAAGCTCAGCAGTGTGGACATGTGTGAGCTGGCCCGGAACAGTGTCATCATGAGTGGGTTCCCGCACAAGGTATGTCCATGACTGTCTCCGCAAAGAATTGTAGTTTTATTGACTTGTAATGGATCAATGGTACGGTTTTTTTAATGGATTTTTATCTAACAGCGTATGCCCCAGTCACACTGGCGTAAAATTTGGCGTTTCTTCTACGTATTTGAATATTGGTGGGACCATGTATTAGCTACGGTTTTGGAACGTATTTGTTTGCTTTGCTTTAATGTTTTAGTACGCTTCAACGTTCATCAACGCTTATTTATGCTTCTGTATGTATTGTGGCGTTTTTCGTCGCATTCCAACTTCCCTTTACGTATCTCCGCTTTTTGCGGTGAATTTGCAGATTTCAAAATGTGTAGAAGAACGCTGTTTTTTACGCCAGTGTGACTGGGGCATTTCACCTTCCTGAGGCCCTGTCTATACTGATACCTCTGATTCTCCAGCCTATATCAAGGACTTCAAGGATTTTATTTCATTAATGTAATTTTACATTTTTGGAGTAATGAAGGTATAGGGTACGAGGATACCTTATACAAGGGTTATCATTTGATAATAAATACCAAGCTCAGTGGCCAAGTGGTAGGGGTGTTCGCCTCGAGCATGGGAGGGTTCAAACCCCGGTTGGGTCATACCAAAGACTTACACAAAAACACCCGCCATTAGAATGAGGAGTAGGGGTCTAGGGCCCGAGTGGAAGAACGGCTATATAGGCGAATTCGGTGATTGTGTTGTAACACAATATCCCCTTAAAAATTGCTAAAAAAAAATATTCAAGCTCATTCACTAAGACATTCCTAACTTACCAAAGATCTCCATAAGTGTTGAATAAATTTAACCCACACCGCCCCCAGTCTCTATGGCATACAGAAGAGGGTCTTCATGTACGATCCTATATTAATCAACAGGCCCCTGAACTCTTGAAATTGTAAAATTGAACCTTCTCTTTAGTATACACAGTAGAACCCTGCCTAACAGACACCCCATGTTAACGGACACCTTTGTTTGGAACGGATTCTAACCCCGTGTAAGCGGACACCATGCGTAAGCGGACATTTCGGCCCCGAACGGAGGGTGATCGCTTACGCGGGGTTCCACTGTATTTGTTTAATCTATTCCCCTGATTAAATATCCTTCACCCTCCTGAAGCTACCAAAACCACAAACAAGTACTTATAAGTGGAATTACATTGGCTGAACGATTGTAATGATAGATCTATTTGTAACTAACAACTGATTTTATTGATTTTTCAACAAAATCTTGGCCAATAGAAACTAGGAAACCAGAGACAAAACTTAAGCGGGGTATATTAAAATAAATTCTTAATAGAAGGGAAAATTCCTGTTCCGAGCAAATTTTCCCCTTAAGCAGGGTGGCCCAGAAGAGAGGTTTTACTGTAGACTAGCGACATCATCGTGATTTGAGTAAAATTACCACAAAGCTAGAAGTTATTATCAATTTGTTGATGTTAAGTTTCTCTGTATTATAAATTCATCTTTATATTACACCCCCTAGCGTGTAAATGGGAAACCATCGTAAACTCATGGTTATCATTTCGCGTGACACAGGTGTTTGACCTGATCATCAGCGATCAGAACTCTATGGATTGACACCAGCGAAAGTTGGGATCTCATTGGTTTCTCGTGAGAAAAGTAGATCAGAAAACAACAATACTAAATGTTGATTTCGGGATGGCTCGAAATGAATCATAAGATAAAATGTATCTCTCTGTATAGAAATACAAAAAAGAGTAGCAGCTTACAGTTTAGAACTGCACGAGAATCTCACTCTCGTGGCCCTTCAGTCTCCAAGCCTATGTCTGGTTCACTCTGTCTCTATGTGTGGGAGACTCTCCAAGCGGATATTACCAGAATTTACACGTTTTATATGAGGTAGGTAATAACATTTCCTGTTACTTTTTGTATGATTGAAGCATGTATGACTGATATGCCACAAACCACCCTCATTACAGATGAAGCAGCATTGGATCGGCCCAAACTACACCAAAGATGGTGTGGCTGGAAATGACATCGCTCGCACAAATGTTCCTGACATCCGAATGTCGTTCCGCCATGAAGCGTTCCTTCAGGAGCTGTCCACCATTATCAACGCCATCCGCAAACGTCCATGAGAGCGAGTAGCACAGCGACCAGCACAGCGACCGACATAGCGACCAGCACAGCGACCGACACAGGCACTGACTGACGACTAAGAAGGAACTGCGTCAAGTTCCATAGCCACTGAAAATATCCCATGAGTTTTGGTTGTGTAGTTTTCTCACTAGGTAAAGGCAGTGCTCAATTGTGCCGATCCACTTGAGATTGATGGTCGCCGAGCAATCTTAACCCTATCTCCTTCCGTTCTCTGATAGTTCTTGCCCTTGGTTCTACCCTTGATCTTACCTCGGTCGGCACTGCTGCTCCACTTCGGTGACCGGCTGGAGACGGGGTTTTTCCCAGTCCCCAGTGGATCTGCTCTCAATCTCCGGTATGGAGCACCGCTAGGAGTTTGAGCACCGACCGTAGGGGGGATGCAGCTCCACTATCGGCGACTGGGAGCCGATCGGTCGGTGACCAAATCAATCTCCAGTGGATCGGCGCAATGGAGCACAGCCTTAAAGCTGAGTGAGATTATGTAGCAAATCAAAATGAATGACCTTTTTTCAGCTGCTGCGGTCAAGTGCAGTTCAGATTTGATCTCACCCCTATCGCTGACCGATTAGCCAATATTTGCGACAATATGCACTGTTGAGTTTTTTTACAATACTCCATGGGTGTTGAGTATGAGTTCCCAATTCTAAATCTACGAGGGAACAATTTTGAGTCTATGGGGATAGAATACCAGGGGTGAGATAAATCAAGCCATGAAATACTGAGTAATTGATTCTGGAGTTGCCAGCTGAAGTTGCCACTCCTGATTATAACTTATTTGCATAAATAACACGATGAGAAGCGCTGATGATGGGAGTATCGCGCAGACAGAGAGGTAAACTTGCTCTCATGTTCACACCAGCTGTTGATTGTACAGAATGGTTTCTGGGTGGGAAATCTCCCCCCACATTTTAGTTAAAGAAGAAGACTTAGGATTCTATGTTTGTGTGCTGGGGTTTGTTGTTTAAGGTGGAGGAGGGATGTGATACTGACTTATCTCAGTGCATGGCCATTAATAGGTGTGACTGTCACCTGTGTACCTTGTGTTGCTGGGTGTGAATGTCAGTTGTATCTTGTGTTGTGGGGGTGTGAATATTATTTGTGTATATTGTGTCGTTGGGTGTGAATGTCACTTGCGTATCAAGTGTCGTTGGGTGTGACAGTCACTGTTGTCTAGGGAATTGGGCGCCTTGAGCCTTTTACCGTTTGAGCCTCCTGTCAGTGCGAAAACGTGGACGCCTTAAGCCCACCCCATTTTAGTTCTGATTGGCGGGTTAAAGTTAGAAAAGGGTTGGGTAAGGGTTAGGGTTGAGTGTATATGACTATAAACCAGTATAAATGCACTTTTCAAAGTTTTTACATCTAGAGGCTCAAGGCCAGCAAAACGGGGTAGGCTCAAGGCGTCCACAGGGTAGGCTCAAGGCGTCCACAGAAAGGTTCAAGGCGTCCAGGCCTCAAATCGTCCCAGGCTCAAGGCGTCCATGAACCGTTGTCTATTTCATGTCATTGGGTCTGACTGTTGCATTTGTGTATTACATGTTGTAGGGTGTGACTGTCACGGTATCTGGACGGCCCGCTTCGTAGCCAGCACGCCTCGGTTTCCAGCGGGTGACGGACAGACTCTACGCTTAAAAAAAATTTTTATGTCATAACTTTGTCAATAAGTGACTTAGGAACTTCACATAAACATCAATAGATAGCTAAAGCTATGCGGAAAACAGTTCGTGGGTTTATATTTTGATTCACGATAGGCATTATATAATTATTTGTCATTGTTTGTTACGTCCTTCGCCGCGAGTATGTCACCTCCCGAAAACCAAGCGGGGCGTCCAATTGATGAAGCGGGGTGTCCAAAGCGTGTCGGTTACCGAGCCGGGGTCCAGTATTCACTGTCACATGTGTTGTGGGGATGATATGTGTTGTGGGGTGTGACTGTCACACTTGTGGTGTCACTCACACTTGTGTGTCACATGGTGAGGGGGTATATCATGTTTTGTGGGGGTGACAAGTCACACCTATGTGCATTACGTATTGCGCCAGCTGCCAAAATGCAATTGCGGATCTAACAATGTAGATATGCTGTTATTTGATGCTCTAGCCCAAGCATGAGTTACACAGATTCTTTGTCAGTGAAGGAGAATAATGATTATGTTAGAATTGTATATATGTAAAAGACATGTACAGAACATGGTAGGACATTTTACTATTCTGGCAATTATGTTATGCCAGATTGGTGAGTTGGTTTGCTTCGTATTTGGCCTGCTCAACCATTGTCCTGGTTTTTCTCACAGATGCAATACCAGGTGAAATATTAAGCTATAACTTAAGGTGTAGCTGATCCCAATGCCAGAGCTAAATGATATCTTGTACTTGACAATAGCAGGTATTATAACCACAGATACATAGTCTTACAATGCCAATTAACCAAGCCAAAATCATGTTATCTTTTTCTATGGCTAAACTTGATTCACATATAAAATGTAAGGAATCCTAGTTATATGTTTCAATCGCTTCTTACATCATGAAATATTTAAGCTTTATATATTGAATTCCATAGCTTTTGTGTGATTACACTTTTATATTGCTTAACCTTTTCCCTGCAGCACCCAGTTCCCCTTGCATTGTCTGCCTAAACAACCCTGCTACAGCAAGCACCTTTTATGTGAAATAGCAATGTCACATGATGTGTCATGTGATTTGAGTAATTTATCTTGGTAGCTGATGATATTTTGTTATACCAAATCAAAGGTCTATAGGACGTTTTTACTATGTCAAAATTTCGTTCAATTCAAACAATTATTTTTTTATTTATTGAATTTTGTATATAAGTATCAATGATGCCTCTATGATGCCTGGAGTAGCCAGGGGAATGCCTGGAGGCATCATGCTACAGTAGCCAGGGGAATGCCTGGAGGCATCATGCTGTCATAGCCAGGGGAATGCCTGGAGGCATCATGCTGCCATAGCCAGGGGAATGCCTGGGGGCATCATGCTGCTGTAGCCAGGGGAATGCCTGGAGGCATCATGCTGCAGTTAAAGGGTTAATCAACTAAGACCTTACCTTACATGTTAATCTTACAGTGATGTGTGGCTTGTATGCACAGTGCACACCTTCTAGCTGACCACAATAATATTTTCTGATAACATAAACTGTGTCAACCAGCAGAAATGAATACAGAAATATCACAGCTGCATTGGCTTTACCAGACAACTGCCCCCAACCCCATATGTCACTCTAGAACTTCATCTATCTGAAAAGGGTACCAAAGCTGTTGCAGAAAGGCAGTGCTTGTGCAAAAAAAAAATAGTGTTCCTTTTTTAGAGGTTCGAGTTGGGTTTCTTGTCGAAGCTGTTGCATTATGGTCTTGCTGTCTCCAGCTTGGTTTGCTGAATATCATTGAGAGCTTCGGTTGGCTTGATATTCTGAAAATTCTGGTTCGTAGATTAAAAAAAAGTTACTTTAAAGGGGGTGTTCCACCGGATAGAGCAGATTTCGACTCCACGTGGCATCCTCCAAACTTTTAGTGAGGCTCATTCCATGGCTGATGCCGTACGGCGACTCTATGGCGGCCGCAGGGTCCATTGCTCCTAGATATGTGAGAAAGGTTTTGCTCCAGTAATATCGGATCGTGTTGTGTGGTATTGTTATTTTCAAAATGTATCGCCACTTTTTACAACACCACATTTTCAGTAACATAGGTGAATGGTCCATTAGATTTTCAATTGAATATAGATGGCGACATAGTTATGATGTGATCTACATAAAATCTGGAGCAATGGTTTCGACCTTGGGTCCCTATTCTGCAATCCACCGCTCCACCGCACCTATTTCTATTTACAGGGTTCGTACAGAGCCTGGAAAAGCCTGGAAAAGCCTGGAATTATGCTTTGGGGTTTTCCAGCCTGGAATTATCACAGAGAGCTTGGAAAAACTTGGAAAAGCCTAGAAAATTTATTTTTGCATAAAAACAATTTCTTAAATCTATGAAATTTTGGTCATTATTAGCTTTCCTTAATTACGGTACCTGACTACCTATGAAATGTCAGTGACTTGGATTAAATAGTTCTAAAAATCCTTTATTTGACCATGTATAGCAAATTGCTAATAATATAGCATGGTTTTCATTATTTGTCTTTACATCTAAAAGTGGCCAAAAAAGAAAAGAAAAATAAGGTTTCAGTCCCAAACCACTGTAATTCCACAGGTAGTAAAAAGACTAAGACAAATTTAGCTAAATTTGGTGATGAATCACACATGGTTTTAAAAACAGTGACCAGATATGATATGCACCCTTCAGAAAACAAACAATGACTGTTTTCATTCACTAGGAAGATGGTATTGATTCATATTGTTATGTGCCTGAAAAAAAATATTAGAGCCTGGAAAAGCCGGGAAAAAACCTGGAATTTTATTGGGCTGTCTATGTACGAACCCTGTATTTCTCAGCCTGACGGTTCATAACATGTTGCCCACGCGGTGCCGTTTAGGAAGCCTGGTGGAATGCACCCTTAATAAAAGATGGCCGTCTTTTTTTCTTTTTTTTTCAAAGAAGTCTTTATTGTATTCGATTAGTTACCTCCTGCCCCACCACACACACTCCTGCAGTCTCACAGCATTTCTGTTCTGTGTACATTCTCAGAAAAATAATGTCTCTCTCAGCATACCAGTCTCATGTTGAGTATATATAGCAGCTCACTGATGATGTTTATATATGACAGCTGAGTCATGAAGACAATATAGGATACTAGATCTGTGATGGCTGGCTTATCCCTTCCTCATTGACATCTTTCCATAATCTTAAGGCTGTGCTCTGTTGCGCCGATCCACTGGAGATTGATGGCTGCCGAGCAATCTTAACCCTATCACCTCCCGTTCTCCGATAGTTCTTGCCCCTTGGTTCTTTCCTTGATCTTACCTCGGTTAGCGCCGCTGCTCCACTTCGGCGACCGGGTTTTTCCCTGGCCCCAATCGATCGGCTCTCAATCTCTGGTGTGGAGCACCGCTAGGAGTTTGAGCACCGGGGGAGGGGGATCGGGACTCTAGCTCCACTATAGCTCCACTATCGGCGACTTGGAGCCAAGCGGTCACATCCAGTGGATCGGCGCAATGGAGCACAGGCTTTAGTCTCTGTTGGCTAATCTAAACGACAGAAATTCATGAGGGTATTAATCCTACCATTATATCTTCTATGATAATCTTAACTCTCTGATGACTTGTCATTCGTTTATGGATCTCGGAGGTAGCCTTTCAAATGACTGTGTATATGTTCATACGGTATGTTGTTATACGTCCACTTAGGAAGCTGTAGCGGTAAAACAATATGTCTACTCTATAACTTCTACTTACCATTGTTTCTTGTTGTTGAAAGGTAGTGATATAAACTATATACTTCTATACTTGTTTTAGGTAACTTGGCCTTGTATTTTAGAGCCAGTTCAGTTTGTTTAACCCATGGAGAGTTTTACTTTAGGGGTTTGATATTTTGCTTCCCCAGGGAACTTGATGTTTATGAATTTCATTGTCATTGCTGATTTTGTTTTCGCCTTCTTTGTGAGATATTTTTCTGTCGAAGCTTATCGTGATCCATTTATCTGGAGTGATGCAGCTGTTGCTGGAGTGGCGCATGTCTGCGACATCCCCATCCAGCAACCCGACATCATGCGAGTACTCAGCTCTCACCTCGGTCTGACCTCACGTAACCCGCCCAGTCCCCTCACCGCACACCTAGTTCTGTATGAGTAACGTGTATCCCGCCCAGTCCCCTAACCGCACACCTAGTTCTGTATGAGTAACGTGTATCCCGCCCATTCCCCTCACCGCACACCTAGTTCTGTATGAGTAACGTGTATCCCGCCCAGTCCCCTAACCGCACACCTAGTTCTGTATGAGTAACGTGTATCCCGCCCATTCCCCTCACCGCACACCTAGTTGTGTATGAGTAACGCGTATCCCGCCCAGTCCCCTAACCGCACACCTAGTTGTGTATGAGTCACTCGTAACCCGCCCAGTCCCCTCACCGCACACCTAGTTGTGTATGAGTAATGCGTATCCCGCCCAGTGCCCTCACCGCACACCTAGTTGTGTATGAGTAATGCGTATCCCGCCCAGTCCCCTAACCGCACACCTAGTTGTGTATGAGTAACGTGTATCTTGCCCAGTGCCCTCACCGCACACCTAGATGCGTATAAGTATGTATCCCGCCCAGTGCCCTAACCGCACACCTAGTTGTGTATGAGTAACGCGTATCCCGCCCAGTCCCCTCACCGCACACCTAGTTGTGTATGAGTAACGCGTATCCCGCCCAGTCCCCTAACCGCACACCTAGTTGTATATGAGTAACGCGTATCCCGCCCAGTCCCCTAACCGCACACCTAGTTGTATATGAGTAACGCGTAACCCGCCCAGTCCCCTCACAGCTAGTTGTGTATAATAACCGCTTGGGCCCGAATGGGAAGGCTGCAATTCCAGATCCAAATGGGGAATGAACATGATAAGGATCGGGACATAATTCAGGTAAATGGAATCTCGCCTTTCGATGTGCTCTTCGCTAGGTGATGAGCTGAGAATAAGCATGATGAGCATGTGAGACCTGGGGCCTGTTGAATAATCTAGGCTTGTGCATGAAATTCCTTATCTGTATGCGAAGGACAACCAGGGATGATGTGGGTCAACTTTATTCAACATCTATGGATGACCTTCTGGGACTGTCTTAGTGAACGAGCTTGAAAACTATTAAACGATAAACTTCATATGAGGTCTCCTTGTATCCTGTACTTTCGTAGGCATAAGTGATTCAACAGACCTCTGGGCACCTCCAGTTATCGCTGCTATGTCGGGCGGCTAGTCTACTCCTCGTGTCTTTGCTACTCAGTGGTGTTCTCTGACCTCTGTACGCAAGAACCAGGACTATTCACACTTTATTATACTCGTCTGCCATTTAGTTATCTAAAGAGGGCTGTCTAGTGCGTATTCGTCGGAACCAATCAGATCTTTTCAAACTGATGCTATAGATAGAACAACGAACCACGTTATCCCTTTCACCACCCAGCTACGAAATCCAGGTCGTCAATATCAGCCGTGCTCTCTTTGACCATCACGGACTCTTGTCATTACTCTGTGCCGTACGAACCAGACTATTTTAAGCTGAGATCTGATTGGTTCCGACGAATATGCACTAGACCATGGTGTAAGGTAGCGGTCTCCCTGTACTGTTACCGATCCCTACTCGTGTTTAGGTTATCTCTATCCTGGCAGTGAGACTATGCCACGTTATGTGGTATTACAACGGTCGGTTCGGATGTCACATTTTTTGTTTTTTCTGGCAGACATTTTATATGACAGTGTCTGCATGTATTTGGTAGATATCTCCCCACACCTCGACTATGATCTCTAACCTCCAATATCCTTTCCCTCTTCCCTCTCTTCTCATCTTAAAGCAACATATGATACTCTGTAGAATAAGTAAATACAAATAACTGGTCAGCATATATTGTGTTGAGTTGGATGCCTTGTCATGCCTTGTCAAGTATGTATTACTCTGCTACAGAAGTCTGCACCCTGTGTATGATTGTGCCAAGTATTTATATAGAACGTCCTGACCATGCTGTACAAGTCACAGAACGAGATGGTAATTTACGGTTTGTACGGATCAAGGTGTTTACGCCGAGTTCCCTACAAACCATAAATTATCATCGAGTTCTGTGACTTGTACAAGCATGGTTGGACGTTATATATTTACTATATACCTGAAATTAAAAAAACAACATTAATTTCATTTGTCTTAACAACCAATATTTTAATAAACGTGTATGAGAAGGTAGTCCGTATTTTCCTGTATGGACCAGTGGTCCGTACAGTATTTTTACGTTATATGCCAAAATGAAGCGTATTTACAGTATATATACGGCACGGGTATATAGTAAAAAACTCTGCTGCGGTATCTGCAGTCTTGGTCGGATTGTCACAGACACTGCTGCAGTGCGGTCTTGGCCCAATCGTTCAAAATTGTAATTGTGGCCTACCTGTAGTTTCAACTATGTACCAGGATTGTACGAACTATTTTGTAAATTCTAATTTGACTGGTGGCTAGCATAGGTTATCGGATGTATCCATTTCCATCAGGTGGCCTGGTATGTGTGCATATCTTTACAGAGTTTAGAAGAAATGGATAAACCAAATTATCCGACCGGTTAGTGAGAGTGTCTGCGGAAAGAGTGCATGGTGTGCATCCGGTGTAGTATCCACACTTCCTGAGTCGATTTCCTCTTTCGGTAGACTTGGCGGATCATGATACAGTCTTTTTTCATGATTCCAGTTGATGTATCTATTTATGATGTCAGCCTCATAGCGACTCCGATAGATTAGAACCCACAACTACCCTCATTCTACCCTGATACTTCTACATCAAGTTTGTAGATTCATTATGTTAGTCATCGAAACTATTTCCCATATGGGTTACTATAGAGGAAACCTAGAGAAGTTTTAAAAAGTAGCATTAGAGAGGTTAAGAGAGCTGTCTAGTGCGTATTCGTCAGAACCAATCAGATCTTGTCAAACTGACGCTATAGATAGAACAACGAACCACGTTATCCCTTTCACCACCCAGCTAGGAGATCCAGGTCATCAATATCAGCCGTGCTCTCTTTGACCATCACGGACCTATGTCTTTACTCTGTGCCGTACGAACCGGACTAATGAAAGCTGCACTGTGATTGGTTCCGACGAATACGCACTAGACTGTGGTGTAAGGAAGCTTACAAGCTTCACTCTAAACAGTGTGACCTGGTGAACTGATTTAAAGTATCTTTCCCGCCACTCTGCCAAATATTACATACAAAGCAATAGAAATATTCCTTCTCCTGTACAGCATTCTATGAAATCCCACCAAGCCAAAGAGTCACTTAGAGCCATGTAGTGTCTCTGTAACATACTCAAGAAATGCGGGGAAAACATATAACTAGATTACTGAAATTATTTGGCAGTATTATAGTTGTTAGTAATAGAGGAATTGTTAGCTGCATTAATTACTAGATTTGTTTGTCATTAGCCTCCACTATGAACTTTACTCTGATGTTAAACTTGTGAGAACCTGGTGAAGCAGGGCAAGAGCAAGACCCACATGCTTTACTCCTCTACCTGTATGGTCAGTGAACAGTCACTACATTTACTGTACACTATCTGATAAAAGCTATTTAATTAGGGGTGCAGGTTTTCCATAAAAAAAAGGCAGAATACTGACATTTCATATGCATTGGCAACACTTGCAGATTTAGAATATATAATGATAACTGTTCTAAAATAATGTTATGAATGATTCTGCTTTTATAAATGTTTTAGGTTTCTGATATTTTCCTCTACTGCACCTATTTCTGAATATATATCCACCTGACAGCTGTTAGTATGGTGCCTGTGCGCCTGCCGTGCGGTGCTGTTCAGTAAGCCCGCTGGAACATGCCCTTTATAGGGAGCCAAATTGAACCCGCTGAAACCACAGATACCCGTTTACAAAACACCATTTCCGGTGGCCAGTAAGAACGAGGCTTAGTGCTAAACCTATGGGGGTTTGAGGCTAGGCTTTTATTTTTGGTCTCGTTTGTTACTTTTGAAGTGTAGTTTACTACTATCGTCTCTGAATAACTCTGTCTCGAAGCTATGATGACAGTTGTTAAGTTTATCAAAAATATGGATCTAAAAGATTGGAGAATGACGCATATAATCTCAAACCTACATAGTGAGCGCCTATATATGGAAATGGGGTTTTGTAAAAGGGTATCTGTGGTTTCAGCAGGTTCACTTTGGCTCCCTATAGATATATGCATTTCAGATGACAACATGAAAAGGATCTGCCAGTTGTAAGCAGAGTTTGTTTTACTTTAATGACTCAATGTAGTATTTTATGAAAGAAAAGGGAAGGAACTTCACAGAATTTTTCATTCATGTTTCACAATGAACGATCTATCAACCTTCAATCAGAACAACAGAAAGTATGCAAATGTTGGATGACTTAAGGGAAAGCAGTTAACCTATGTGGGACAGGTCTTCGTACTACATTTCTTTCGCTAAATCTACCGCATTCGCTCTACGAGCTCATGCTAAATCTACCGCATTCGCTCTACGAGCTCATGCGGTAGATTTAGCGAAAGAAACTAGGTATGAGGACCCATCCCAATTAGGTTAACAAGTTTCACTTGTACTATACACCTCTAAATATTCGTAATTATTGAATAAGCCATTTTCTGCCACTAACTTAAGCTGGTTCCCGGGTTATTCGCTAGCCACACTGCACCACTCCACTTTCTTGCACTGCATAGTTTGCTCGAGCGATGCAGTGTGTTCGCTAGCCTGCTATACCGCAATATTCATAGCCATGAGTCTTCAAAGTGTGGTGGTATGGCACCATACTGGCACAGTATGGTGGTACGGCTCAACTACCACTTGCGTAGCAGAAGTTGGTATTTGGAGTATTTTAAGGCATAGGTGTATAGTACATATGGAATCTACTGGATTTAGAGACCACATAAAAGGGCCGCAAGTTATTCCTGTTGTAGGGAAGCTTTATATACACAGTCATTCACCTATTTGCAATTATCAGATATTAATGGGAGCATTAGCATTTGTTAAGATGAAGTAATTACGGAAAAATAGTACTTCTAACTAATAAATATCGAATAACCATATAATTCATTTAAAGTCACATAAGTGATTCACAAGGCTTACTTTCTTTCTCCAATATTGAATATTAAATTCCCCTCTGCAGTTGAAAGTGGGTTACACATTAAAGACCATTTTAAGACAAAGTTTTTTTGTAAATTGACAAAACTCTCACATGAAAATGAGGTTTTGTGTGACATTAATGTTGGTAACTGCGGATAACGTGAGAGATTCTCAAGAAGGTTAATTCTGGCTGTAGTGATTCCTATT
The DNA here is from genome assembly GCA_950022655.1 of Alentia gelatinosa. Classification (NCBI taxonomy): domain Eukaryota; kingdom Metazoa; phylum Annelida; class Polychaeta; order Phyllodocida; family Polynoidae; genus Alentia; species Alentia gelatinosa. The sequence goes on along the minus strand of OX465593.1, from coordinate 35,779,614 downwards.
ATTGGCACCTCTTGTCATGCATGCTACTTTTGAAGCGTCAGATAAATATGTTTTTGTAACACCTGACCTACGATCTACACGATGGTCTACACCCAATGAATCCTACATCAGTTAATGACCTACGCTTGACTGAAGCCAAGGTTCTTGGAGTCCATAGCTCTGTGCTCAACATTTTCCATCAGACAATCTTAACTATTTCACAGAATACAAATCACAGGTATCATGTATTTGGTGGTAGATAACAATATCTATTTAGAAAGTAGATAAAGATTCTGGAAGACTGTAAGGCAATTTTCACGTTGTTCTCAATATTTTCCTATAAAAACAACACTACGGCAGTTTCTAATGAGACATAAGAGGTATTTTTGTCTATTAACTAAAAGGTTATATTACCTATTTTTAATCGCAGGTAGATCTCGGGGGTTTGCACTGAAACCAGTGAGTCATGTCACCGTGTTCTGGTCTATCGAAACCCAATGTTTGTCAGATCTAACGGAAGAAACGTCCTGTATACATTCACATGTTGCTAAGACTAGACAATAACGGCAAGACAACTGGTACCATTAGCACTCAATATAATGGCACTTGAAGAAGAGCTGCAGGAGTTTCAATGAATAAATATTACATGTTAACAAAATGGATTTTGTTTGATTATTGATGCCAGAATAGTTGAGAAGAGTAAAGCGTGTGATCCACCAAGAGTGAGTTAGGGCCGGACAATGACCATGTGGAGGAATTGTGGATGTCGGCCGCCCAAATTGTTCGTCGGCTCAGATCGGCTGGGATAATCTGCTTGGTGGATCAGCAAATCGGCCTGACCCGCCCATTGAAAACCCTGTTGCCTGCACCTGTGCGGTCGTCGCCTCTGGCCGGCCGGCCCTGTGAAACTCAGCTGCTGGCTGTCTCTGAGCGTCAATTTGGTGCATCATGCGCTAAGAATGGGGGAAGCAGGAGATGAGTGGGGATCATCGGCATGTTGCAAATAGTTATAAATCTCAGATGGAGTCATATATATAATCATCAGCACGTCGCAAATAGTTATAAATCTCAGATGGTGCATGGACATACAACTCTAGAAATACACTGTCCATGGATGATGTCATATATTTAACCATCAGCAATAGTTATAAATCTCAGATGGAGTCATATATAATTATAAGCATGTCACAAATAGTTATCAATCTCAGATGGAGTCATATATAATCATAAGCATGTCACAAATAGTTATAAATCTCAGATAGAGTCATACACAATCTGTCAGATTTCTTTGCATGTATCGGTTGCTTGATGACTGACAAGATAATGGAAATTGCTTAGCATTCCCTAAAGCTGGTTTGTTGGAATAGTACGACTGAGATCTCACCTGTAAGGTTGCTCCCATCCAAGGCCAAAGAAGAACTTGTCTTTAGTTTTTATCATTTCAGCTCATTTCATACATTGAAAGGGGGATAAGATCTTTGCAGACAAACCTTGTGAACAAGATGTATTGAACAATGTCTTTTAACATTTAAATGAAGTAGAAGATCAAGTTGCAAAATACTATCATTTTCTTATTCAAATGTTGCAAGCATTTCTCAGTTGTACATGTTCCCAACTATCATAATCCAGAATTATTTGAAGATAGCAATAGAACATCAGCTTAGCGCTTACATTTTCAGATGGCCTTCCCATAGAAATTAGTGACATGCCATTTTTTTTGTATTTTTCTATTTGCGGATGTATGGAACTTATAAGTATTATCCTAAGTTATTTGCAAAACTAAATAGAATTTAGAAATCATCTAACTACCGTACCAGCAAATTTCTTTAATCCCTGGACCGCTTCACAAACAAAATCAAGTCAAGTCAATCAATCAAATCAAATTAGAACGCCGTCTGCTGGACACACTGCATCGCTCGAGCAAACTACGGCAAAGAGGTTTTGCGTTGCGATAAACTGGAGCGGTGCAGTGTGTCTTGTAATCCGGTGCCGCCCTCTGTGAGTAAGTTTGTGAACGACAAGAACTGCATCGGGTTCCCACCTCTTGGTTTTTGCACTCACAAACAGGAAGTGGGTCACGATAGGACTTCACTTTTAGGTTTAAACTCTGTACGTTTGCCAAGATGTTTGACAGATACTTCCAGTAAAGGTAAGTTTGACAGTCATACCAGATACATATTGTAGTAAGCTTTGTCAAAACTAATGGAATAGCCTGAGGTAGGTTTATAAATCGATGAGTTTTGGGTAAAATTAAAGTTGGGTCAAACTCCTGTGATGACTCCGTCAAAGGAGGGATTCTTCGCTCTCATCGCTATAAAACTCCAGCGACTTGGCGAACAGTTTTGTGTATTTTATCTATTACCCATTCAGCTATGATTTGCAGAGCTTCTAGGTTCAGAATAATTAGGTTAGAGAGTTTCTAAAATTAGATGAATGAGTTTATGTACTAAACGGATTTTAAAACGGGATGCCATTCTCTCTGGTTTCTTGGGCCAAGTTGGGGTGTGACTATCAAGTGCATCTTATGAAAGTGACACAGACTAGGACATTCATGTGTTTTCTTTTCAAAAAGTTACATCTATATACTACTGTTAGTATTAATGATGATTAATTGTTATCTTGTAATACAACGTGGTTAAAATTATGCAGTTATCATTTTCTAAGACTTATGTCAGATTTAGAGACAATTATATTGGCAATTATCTCAATATTCTGATCATGTTCATAGTTATTATTATGAATAATTTAATTAGACTGATGTAAGAGCTGTAATAAAACAGCTCAGGCACTTGATTGTATAACTTTAGACACTACTTATCTAATGGCTATGAACTCTTACCAACGTAGTGTTTGAGATTCGAGTGTGGCCAAATATTTGTCCAATAATTATTTATATTGATGTATTTGGTATTTGTGATGTTAATAATTGTACACCATTTGGGATTTTATGTGTTATAACTAATTGCGCTTCCTTAATCGCTGGTTCCACCAACACAATGGATTTGCCGTGCTATATCTTGTTATATCTTACAGTATCGCGATATGTCATACCTCATTTCCCACAGTGTCACATATGTGTACTTTTTCACGATGTTGTGTGTATATTTTGATGTTCCACCAAAGTGATGCCTCAAGATCTATTACTAACATATCATGGCATAATGCGATCTATTGTGGCAAGAACGTGATAACTTGCGTAACCAGGCTGATGCATCGCAGCAAATATGAACATGATTACTCGGAACCCAGCAAGATTTAGCAAGGCAATCAATTTGTGACTAATCTCGCGATATCTCGTGTGTTGGTGGAACCAGCACTATAGGGAGCCAAAGTGAACCCGCTGAAACCACAGATACCCACCTACAAAACACCATATCCGGTGGCCAGTAAGAACGAGGCTTAGTGCTAAACCTATGGGGGTTTGAGGCTAGACTTATGTTTTTGGTCTCGTTTGTTACTTTTGAAGTGAAGTTTATAACTATCTTCTCTGAATAACTTTGTTTCAAAACTACGATGACAGTTGTTAAGTTTATTAAAAATTTGGATCTAAAAGATTGGTGAATGAAACATATAATCTTGAATCTACATAGTCAAAGTACTGAGCGCCTATACCCGGAAATAGTATTTTGTGACCGGCTATCTGTGGTTGCAACGGGTTCACTTTGGCTCCCTATAAAGTTCCGCGCTGAAGCTTGATATGGCGCAGAACCTTCCTGGATGTGTTTTCTTCCCATGCGTAGTCTGTAGTTCTAATTAATATTGACTGTCTAGCATGTCAACTTATTAACATTTATCCCATCTCATATGATTTTTTCCCCAAATGCGCATGTAATGTACATCAAAAGTTAATGAATGATGGCAAAGCAAAAACTGAACTCTGCTTAATAAACTGTTATTCGCAAAAAAAATAAAACATTGTGTTTTTGTTTTACCTGCTAATTAAAAATCAACCTCCATCACCCAGTGTGTGTGTAAACGCGGCTGAAATCCACCCTCTACCACTTAGTCAGACGTAGTGCGACTCTGTTCGTTCCTCACTAGGTCAGACTTGATGGCATAGGCTAAGTGTGAGTCTTAGATTTTATCCTACCCCTTTTGTAGTGGCATAAACAACACTTGATATCACACCTGTGACATCAACAAATCCCATGTTAAGCCTATGGCATTTTTTATTAGGGGTAGGATATAGATAAAGACCTATACTCAAACCAATCAGCTTAACTTCCTCTAACTTGCCTTATAACACCAATAGAGCAGTCTATAATGCTAGAAAAATACCCCTTATTTGCTGATTTGCTTGAAAAATTAACATTTTCTCTAAAAAAGATATTATGAGCTAAATTAGACCGTTTTAAGAATAGAGAATCGAAAAGATTATATTTTCGAATACCAGGAAGGTGTCTGGACAATACGCTTCATAGCCAGTACACTTCTGTTTGGGTGGACAGCAATTATCAATCTGTTCACCCTCTTGGTTGCCTCGCCTCCTCATGGTGCAGACCGGATATGCTTGCACGCAAGCATAACAAAAGTGACCGGGGTGGGGAGTTAGCTCAGTGGTAAAGAGCACTGGATTTGTAATATCAAGGTTGTCAGACTTTGATGATTCGGGTCCCGCTGCAGCCACTTTTCTCCTTCAGCCCCAGCAGTGGTAGATTTACTGCTATATCAAAGGCCAATCCTTCTCATACCATGTCTATGTGGTGTGGGAAGTAAAAGAACTCTCACCTCGGTAAATGTGTAGGGGTGAGATTTCTACCTAAATTCATCACATAGATTCGATCACCAACCTTGTGGTGTAAAAGAACCTTGAGAAAGTCTGGTGAGAACCTGTAATGGAATACCTTAGAGTGGCATTTTTTGTGTAAAAAAATATAAGAGAATAAATTGAGCCTCATAATAAAAAACAACTTTTATTTATCCTGGAACGGACTCAGACTTACGCCTGGTTTCAATGTCCGTCCAGTTTACATTCGTTCATTCTCATTTCATCTTTGGCATATTATGGAACAACATATTTTCAGGTTTGAATGATGCCTTCTCTACACATATGAAAACAGAGGTGATTTTACATCAGCGGGAGATATCACGACTCCACCTCCTATTCAGAAAACGTAATTAAATTTGATATGTGGTAGTAACAAATAATGTTGATCATTTATAAGTTTACACGGGTTTTACCAGAGCAATCCAAGGAAATCATTCAAACCAATAAACAGAGGTTCAAACCTCCCCACACACCCCAGCCCCACTCCATGGCCAATAACGATGTGTATTCCATATTTTTATTAGTTTCTCTGAGGCAGTAAATTCCACATGAAAAATATTTCCTATTTTTTCAAGACCCCCACCTGACATCCCTAATAGATTATTATTTGAAAAAAAAAATGGTTCGTTTCCTTAGTTCGTCTGATTCATAGCCATTCTGTTCCACTACAATGCCTTTTTATGTTTTTTACAGAGATGTCAGTTTTCCATTTTTCCGTGGAAATCCACTTTTTCATATTCAATATATCTAATTTTTTTTCTCTCGAGCCAGTGAAACCCTAGCCACGTTTACAGATTATTTTCAGTATATGTATTTGCTCAAACAAAGATAATATTGATTTAGCCTCATTTACGCCCATAAAACAGTGGTCTTGAACCTTCCCATTGACCCCCCAGCCCATACCATGGCCGACAAGGACATTTTCCTGGTCTGCCTGAGGTAGAAAAATCCACATGAAAAATATTTCCACTTTTTTCCCTGACCCCAACTGACATCACTGTTTTTATGACGTAAAAAGTTTTTTTCCCTGGGATTTCTTCGCGTTCCTCTTGGGGTGTGTAACAAAGTTTACAGATCAATCTTTTTTATCAAAAAATTTTTTTTTAATGAGATCATGTGATCTACGTTCATAAAGAACATCTCCAACAACCGGCGAATGACATCCACGACCGTCCGGTGAGAAAACCAGCCGATCCGGGTAAGAATACACTTCAGGTGCTCTTCTCATTATGTGTAAATAATCCTCATGATTTCTCTTCAGATTCAACTGAAGTCCGTTGAATGTATAATCAGTGATTATCTTGCACCATGTGCACGATCAAGCATGTTCCGCATGACTGATGATGTAGACTCGATAACTATCTAACCCGTAGAGCGTGCTCGTAACAGAAAACTTCGCCCCGCTTTGTTTTAATAACAGTCATGTTGGCCTCCGACAGTAGAACAGTCATTCAGTATCCCGTCAAGGCAAGCCTTGGAGGAGCTGCGCGTGAAGTCTTCTCTGTTCTTTTTTCAGATTTTATTGTGGCTCCTGTGGCGGAGGTTTAAAGGCCTAGCGATGAGTTTACATGGCCCGGCAAGCTGCCCACTGCCTGAGGCCGTCAGCACACCCAAACACAGCAGCGCGACAACGTCCCTAAGTTTAAGTAGTGCTATGAGCTGCCCCCCAGTTGATGTCATCAGCACGCCCGTCACGACCAAACAAAGTAGTGAGACAACGTCCAAGAGTTTACATATTGCTGCAAACTGTCCCCCGCCTGAGGCTTCCAGCACACCCATCACGACCAGCAGTCGGACGACAACTGTGAGTTTGCAAAGTGCTGCAAGCTGTCCCCTACCTCAGGTCGTCAGCGTGCCAGTCACGACCAAACAGAGCGGTGAGACGACATCCACAAGTGTACATGGCGTGACGAGCTGCCCCCCAGTTGAGGCCGTTAGAACGCCAGCCACCACCAAACACAACAGTGGGACGATGTCCGAGAGTTTACATAGTGCTGGGAGCTGTCCCCCGCCTGAGGCCATCAGCACACCTGTCATGACCAAACACAACAGTGAGACATCATCCGTGAGTTTACATGGCCCGGCAAGCTGCCCGCTGCCTGTGACCGAACACAGCAGTGAGACAAGGTCAGTGAGTGCTGTGCCGCATACCTGCCACCACCTCACTCGACAATCGGGTATTCAGAGAAAGGAGAGCCTCAACTCACCACCTTCGGAGGTTCTCAAATCTGAGAGGAAGACCATACAGCTCAGTCAGAATATGGCGGACAGTCCACAAGTTTCTCTCGTGAGTTCTCTCCCAACTGATATACGCAGTTCACAGAAAGCTGCCTCTGGTGGTTCTGAACCGAGACAAAACAGCATCACGATTAAAGTGTACAGAAGGGCACTCAGCCCCATCTTGATCACCAATAAGAATACAGGCATGTCGGGGAGGCAGGAATCGCCAAAAATTTCCAATGGCAGCGCATGTTTGAGTCTCGTCAAACCGAGTGTTCAGGCTCAGGAATGTTCATCGGAGGATCTTACAGTGACTGTCCCTCCGATCAGATCAGAGGTCGTGTTGAATGTTAGCGATTCACAAACCACAGATTGTTCACGGGTTCGGGGACCAGTGTGTCCACGCCCTCAGCTAGGCCCACTGCAGTCTGGACCCTCCAACAAACGACCGTCCGCAGACCAGCGATCACATGCACTGCCTACTGCAAGTGAAACAGGTGAGCAACTAACCTCGGTGAAACTGATAAAACCACATGTGGCACACTTCAATCTACCGAAAGTAAGACCCTACACATTCAGAAGTCTATTCCCTCCGTTCCCCTCAACGAGTACTTTGGTCACTTCCCTTCAATCACCCGCAAGTAATACTCAAGCTAGCAGCAACTGCCAAACAAAAACCACCAGTCGGCCCGATGCAGTCGCCTCGCCTGTGGATCACCAATGCACACCAGGTACTGATGGAGCAAAGAATGCTGCGCAAACTCAGCAACGACCAGGGACCAACAATGAGGGTGTTAATGGTTGTATTGTAGATCCTGTAACAACCAATGCCAGCCTCACCAAACCCTCCTTTTTCACAAAGCGCAGCAATACAGGCACAGTGTGCCCCAGCGCCACTCCTCCCTGCTGCACTTCCCCGAGCACGCCAGTTCACCCGGTCTCCACCATCAGCAACCTGCCCCCACGGCCGCCGTCACTGAAGAAGCCCAATCTGGGCCCCCTGCAGGCGTCCAACTCGACAACATCTCTCGGCTCTCCCACCGGCTCTAGTCCACTCTCTCACACCTCACCGCCACGCAGACCACTGAGCGCATCTCCTGGCATTCCGCTCTCATTCGTCAACTCTCCCAGCACAAAAACACCCCCTGGTGGGGCATCTGCGGGAACGCCGATCACATCCCCAGGTAGGCAGCTGGCCCCTCTGCAGACCAGTCTCTTCCAGCTCTCCGGACGCCGTCCCTCCATCAGCTCGCAAGACTCGGTGTCGAGCTGCCTGACGCCAACCAAGTCAACGCCACCGACAAACCTGGCGTTGGGGCGCTTCCCCTGCCTGCAGTGTCCCTCGGCGTACCCGCAGCATGGTGTCTCCCCAGTCACCTCGCCCTACCATGACTCGCCCTCCAATAGCCGGCCACCCTCCTGGTACGGCTACCGGATGTTACGTGCCCGCGACTCCTCCCCCAGTGCCACCTCGCGGGACTCGCTGGACAGCTTCATCCGGTCGCCACCATCGGGCATTTTCTGCACCCGTTCCAGTGTGGACAACCTGATCGCATCGCGCGACTCGATGGACAACATCTCTGACACTTCTGGTGACAGTGTGTTTGATGACATCCTCTCCGAGTCGGAGAAGAAGTCGCTTGACGACACAGCCGAGTCGGTCGGCTCGGTGGGATCCTTAATGGATCAACCCGAGGCGTGTTCGCCAGGGGGAGCCACCTTGACACAACCAGATGGTGCTGCGAGTCAACCGAAAACACCATCTGATGGGAGAAGCTCGAAGCGGGAGAGTGTGAACATGTCGTTGGCTGGGGATTTAGCGCCGTCGAACCACAGCGATGCTGAAGGACCTCTGGGCCCCGCCGCTCCGCCCCTCCTCGTGGGCCCCACCAGCCCCGGCTCCACCAATCAAGGCCAAGTCCCACTCCCAAGGTAGATACCATACTATACAGGAAACCTATGAAAGCTTACAGTCAGAGCTTGTATCTCATAGAGTTTGAGTAGTGTGGTAATTCACAGGGCGAAGCTGCATGAATTACGTAGCGATTCTAATGAGATGGGATCAAGATCTGACCTTAAACTTGACTAAAGGTTTCTTAATTTATCTCACCCCTCGCATTGACTAATTGGCTAACATTTGTGACATAATCCCCCTTGAGTATTTTATCATAATACTCCATGGGCATTAAGTATGAGTTCCTAATGTTAAGTCTATGAGGGAAAAATACCAGGGATGAGATAAATGATAGCATAAAAGTAAAACTACTCGTCTCTGAGTAATGTTATGGGAGTCATAATGTCGACTGGCTGCTTTGCTCTGGAACACAGCGACATAAATTGGTTGTTGTCATCACGTTGATATTATTTGTTGTTGAAAGCAGAGGTAAGTAAATGGACTGTAAATTGATGTAACTTTTCACTTATGAATAGAGATTAAGAAAGAAATTGATGAGTATTTGGTCTGTGTCCTCGTTCGCCATCAAGTTTGGAGTGCGCAGTAATATGAACAAGGTGATAGCCGAGTGAATATTCTGAAGCGCTCCAAAGGAGATGGCGAATGGGGACCAAACACGAATTTGTTTCTGATTTGATTTTTACCTGGAAATATTTATCTGTTTATCACCCATTGAGTATGAGTTACCATACTCACAAGCTTGTTGAGTATGAGATCCTAATGTTAAGACTATAGAAGTTTATACCAGGCTAAGATAATGAATAGTCCCAACAAACCTGCTACAATATGAACAGTGCAAAGAGTATGTGAAGGTTCTGGATTTGATGATGATTGTACACCGACTGTCTCAGACCTCTTGACGATTTATTCTTGATGAGCGTTCACTAAGAAATGGCTAATTCCCCATTTTTCTGTCGGGAAACTTGGTTTCCCTATTCCTATATACCTTCAAATGTAGTTTAATAATGACCAATTGTGTTATTTGCTTACCCGCCATCAAACACAAAGCCAGATCCAACCTTATCGAGTAACTTGACACTATGTTTTCTCCCCACTGCGTTTTTCATATGAATTTTGTAAGATACGATCTGATTGGTCTAGACGTCAAACTTGGTAGTAAACATCAAACCTTGGGTAGCAAACGTAAGTTATTTTACCCCCGAAGCATGGTGTAACCATAGAGTGTTCGGCCATAGGTATATAGGAATAAGATCCTTAGGGCACAAAGTGATCCCTAGTTCTGCCATCATCCGCCAGGAAATTGTAAGATACCGCCACTACAGTCAGGGGACAACCACTTTTTTCTGCTGTTGTAATCTATAGTTCTATATTGAGACAAAACTAAAATTCCTTTATGGCAAGCCCAACAAAATACCTTTGCTAAAATCCATCGATAATTGATCCCGCCACCTGGTGTTTTAGATAGTGTCGGGGGGCAAGATGGTCACCTCCATAGCACAATAGCTATGTGCCCTATACAGACACCCTACTGTAGCCTCTGAGTTACGTCAATGAGTATCCTGGGTCCTGTTTTATAGACAGCGACGTCTTTATTAGTGATCACGGAAAAAGAGTGACCATTTTAGTGACCATAATAGTGACCGTCACTGTTTCGCATTGCATAGTCCCGATCACTATTTTACAGACTGATCACTACTTTTTTTAATCACTATTAGTGATTGTGGCATTGAAACTATCACTATTTAGTGATCGTTTCAAAATGATCACTATTATTATGGAATTTTACCTGCCTGGAATCAACTCGTAGAAAATCTCATATTTTATCTAAGGTCTAAGCCGATTAGTGACACCTTGAACGTGTCACGCTTAGTGACCATTTTAGTGATCGTTTGTGGAAAAATCACTGTTTATGATCATGACTATGCAACGCGAAACGGTCACTCTCGATAGGTCACACTTGTGACTGATCGCTAATAGTGATCATCACGACTATGAAACGGGATGCACTGGAAACGATCACTATTAGTAATTGTCACGACTATAAAACAGGACCCTGGTATCTTGTCTATGGGAGTTGTCGATGTGACTTTGCGTGATGTTCTGTTCCAGCATGGGTCCCGAGCCTCCTCCGTCGTATGAAGAAGCTATCGGTCTGGTGCCTGAGGGTGCCTCGTCCTGCCACCTGCTGACCTACAAAGACTTCGTGCCTGCCTACAACGCCCAGCGCCGCACCTGGGAACCCTTTAAGTGGGTCTTTGTTTTACTCACATTTATCTTAGCCACCTATGGAGTGTTGTGTCAATGGTCTGCGGCACAGCCCTTCAGTGAGGCAGCACTATAAAACGGGCATAGCGTCCCACTGCTACAAGTAGACCAAATTTGAGTTAATATACCTTTCAAGAACCAGATAGGTCAACCAATGAGTCAGTCTCAAAAGGACGTAACTTGCCTACCGAGACGTAAAACTACACAAACAAACAAAACAAACATCAGACTGATGTGCCTAGATCTGATCCGAATAGTCACTCAGTTATGCTATACAAATTTATTTTTTTTACAGTAGAACCCTGCCTAACCGACACCCCATGTAAGCGGACACCCCACGAAAGCAGACACTTTGGCCCGGAACGGAGGGTGTCCACTTATGCGGGGTTCTACTGTACTTTATAACGTTAATGTTCCGAAGGCTTATCCTGCAACTTGCAGTGGCGCCACCTGGTGATTTTTCGAATATTTACATTTTTTCATTTAAATTGGTTCTTTGTTGCATATGCCAAAATCAAATGAGCAAAGTTTTGACTGTAGTTGGACCTAACCCAAATAGGTAAAATATACCCATTTTTATTTGCTTGATCTATAGATCAGAGATGGCAGTTTTCCTCTTTCCCAAGGAAATCCTTGTTTCCATTTTCAGTTTATAACATACTTTTTTCTTCGTGTTAAACAAAGAGAGAATCAATTCGGCCTCTTTCACATATATAAACAGTGGAAAAAAAAACACCCAACACATCTCAGCCCATTCCATGGCCAATACCGATGTGTTCTCCAAGTTTTTTCAGTCTCTCTGATGTAGTATATTCCACAAGAAAAATATTTCCTATATTTTTTATGACCCCAACTGAAATCCCTGATAGATAAAAAATACAACAACAAAAAACTGTCCGCGGTAAATGGTAAGAAATACGAGGTTGATGCCGTGATACTGATAGCATTAATAATATTTATTATCCATCGTATACAAATCCCCCATTGAAAATGTATGGGGACTCAGTAAACCATGACCCATTGTATAAAACCTGTCAGATACCATAACCATGGTATAAGGATTCAAACCTGTGGTATACAGCCTCAAAAACATGGTATACGGGGAAAATAGTCCCTTTTGATATAGAGCAAGGAAATAGTCCCTATTGTTATACCCTTTAATATGGCAATTACTGGGTTTAATTATTAATTTATTCGAAAAGATTGATAATAAATGCAACAAACGATGATTTGTGGACAGGCAGCTCTATAAACCACTTGAGGTTGACGTCGTAATACACTCGCTAGCGCTTGTGTATTACTATGCGTCAACTTCTCATGGTTTACGACCGCCTGTCCACAAAACCATTGATTATTGTCTATGTATACCATTGGTCTCAATTCTTATTGATAGAAACTTTTTATTTGGAATTTGCAGTAAAGTAGTCCTACAAGCAAACGAGTGGTTGGTACTGAACCCTGAAGTGCGCATTTCGTCATGCGAGAGTGTGCTCGGCTTCGCAGCGCAGAGTCATGGTTTCAACCCGGACCGCGCCATCGGCACGCGCAGCCAGGTGTCGCACGAGAATACCTACAACCTGCGCTTCCTCAGGTAGGCCCTTCACGGTGTAACAAAGTACACGCAAAGTCCAGGTTCATTTCAGATGTTTTAATGGTAGTACTTCTTCGTTGTGTGTTCTTCCATTCCGAGTTACATTGTACTCTACAACTGCGGGGCGGGCAGCACCGGGCAGCTATCAGTGCCCTGTCTGTTCCTCTCCCGTGGCCGGCTGGTGTCAGACTCCTCCTGGAGATAGGATGCGGTACACAACGAGGATACCAGTTTACCGCATAACTGAGGATCTTTATCAACCACAACTCCAGCTGTAATGATTAAATACACTTTGCACTCAGGCAACCACTCCAATGTTTCGGAGGGTATCTGGGAGGCAGGTTGAGTGTAGGAGCCTTTTCCGAAGGTGGTCCGAGCCTTGGCTGAAGCCAGACTGAGGTTTATATAGGAGGGCTACAGGGACCCTCTGACGTCATTTCCCGGACCAGGACGCCACCTGGTGAGCTCGTGGTGCATAACAGAGGAAACCCTTCGGGTACCTCCAGGTCCTCCGGGCCCTCTGGAGGATACCTCCGGTAACCATCTGGTAGTATTTACTACAATATATTTGCCTTGTGTAATATTGAAATACAAACTGTTAAATTACCCAATTAAGCCACAACCCATGATCCCCCACTGAACCTCCCGACTGACCCATGTAAAAACTTGGTCTTTCCCTTGATCCCTTGATTACCCGCTATGATGTGTATGTAATGCATAAACCCTGTATTGCAATAAAAAATATTTCAATGATTTTTTCTGACCCCAACTGGCATCCCTTAATATGTCAGGGAAAACTAGAATTTTGAAAAATGTCATAGAAGATTTACTCGAGAGGTGTCAAACCTTATGATGCCTCGAGTGTGGTTAAGATTTGATCTTAACTCGATGTACATGTAAATAATATCATTGATATATATATAATAAGCCAATATACCTTCAAAGTATGTTAATAGCTATTATCGTCATATTACCACTTTGTCAGAGATGGCAAATCAGGTTATTTTTTAAAGAGACAAATTTCATTGATTGTTTATAAAATTAACATTTCATAGAATTGACTGAAATAAGTATGAAAGAGAAAAAATTTAAGCGGTGATGATCCCGTATATACCCTTAGGGTCCCCCCCCCCCCACCCCCCCCCCCCCCCCTGGGACACTAAATCACAAACACTTATAAGGGTGTGACTAGGCGTACTGATGCTACCCCTACCGCATTTACGACCACAATGTAGAGAGTCTACGGGTCGGCAAGATAGATTTCACACCAGTTCCAACTTCCTGTCAATCCTGTTTCCGCGTATCCCATTGGTTGAATTTCGCAGGCTCATCCGTTTATTTGCCTGCTGTTCCTTTACACCCATCGATGTCAGGCGGGTGTCTATGTGTTATTACTATGTGGTGCCGTTTGCGTCGATATTCTATTGGCATTTTCGTTGTCTGCTCTTGAAGTTTTTGCCTCTGAGTGTTGACTGTCAATTTTTTGGGATTGTTTGTACTTTATTATCTCGCCCCTGGTACAAGTTTAGCCATAGAAATAAGATTAGGAAAAAATATTCAACGATCACCCCCCATAAAGTGACCATACTATGCCACAGCAGTGGCATAGTGAATGTGAGATTACATCATATGGATTTGCAAAGTATATATTCTAATCATTGTGATGCTATTTAATGTCATAGAAAGGGGTGAGATGAATCCAGAACCACACTCGAATCGTAAAATACACAATACTCCACTTGTTTGGATGTGCCATAATTGTCACTCGGCTTCGCCTCGATGACGATTGGGGCCCATCCAAACTTGTGGCATATTGTGTATTTATACGATTCTTGATGCAGTTCTATATAAGTGGAGAACCCTGTGGTTGTATGGAGATCCCTTATTGTTGGTATGGGGTGTCATGGGTTAGTATGGGGTAATGGGTTTGTCTTTTTTTGGCCATTCTAAGGTTAGTTTTGTCTTTTTAGTCGCCAAATCGAATGTCATTCAGTAACTAAAAGAGTCTGGCAGACGGTGCTGTCGCCAGTCCAGTCTAACGGAATCTTTACAGATTTTTTCCAACGTCAACCAACCCCGGTTATAAAAACGAAAAATCTAACACAAACATACAAACACTTATCAATTAATATGTTTATTACATCTGTTTACGTTTTCATTGCTTCTTCCAGAATCTGGTACTCGAGGTTGGACCAGACATCATCCGATATCGAGCCTCAGCAGATTCGTTACGCCAACTTTGTCAGTCCGGCGGAGAACGCCAGCATCAGCACACTGGTGGAACTTATCAACACCAAACTCAACACGGCAATAAAAGGTAAGACTGATACGGCTAGTAAAGGTAAGACTAACACGGCTATCAAAGGTAAGACTGATACGGCTATCAAAGTTAAGACTGATATGGATATAAAAGGTAAGACTGATACGGCTATAAAAGTTAAGACTGATACAGCTATAAAAGGTAAGACTGATACGGCTATAAAAGGTAAGACTGATACGGCTATAAAAGGTAAGACTGATACGGCTATCAAAGGTAAGACTGATACGGCTATAAAAGGTAAGACTAATACGGCTATTAAAGGTAAGACTAATACGGCTATTAAAGGTAAGACTAATACGGCTATTAAAGGTAAGACTAATACGGCTATCAAAGGTAAGACTAATACGGCTATAAAAGGTAAGACTAATACGGCTACAAAAGGTAAGACTGATACGGCTATCAAAGGTAAGACTGATACGGCTAGTAAAGGTAAGACTAACACGGCTACAAAAGGTAAGACTGACACGGCTACAAAAGGTAAGACTGACACGGCTATAAAAGGTAAGACTGATACGGCTACAAAAGGTAAGACTGACACGGCTATAAAAGGTAAGACTGATACGGCTATCAAAGGTAAGACTGATACGGCTATAAAAGGTAAGACTGATACGGATATAAAAGGTAAGACTGATACAGCTATCAAAGGTAAGACTGATACGGATATAAAAGGTAAGACTGATACGGATATAAAAGGTAAGACTGATACGGCTATCAAAGGTAAGACTAACACGGCTATAAAAGGTAAGACTGATACGGATATAAAAGGTAAGACTAACACGGCTATAAAAGGTAAGACTGATACGGATATAAAAGGTAAGACTGATACGGATATAAAAGGTAAGACTGATACGGCTATCAAAGGTAAGACTGACACGGCTATAAAAGGTAAGACTGATACGGATATAAAAGGTAAGACTGATACGGCTATAAAAGGTAAGACTGATACGGCTATCAAAGGTAAGACTAACACGGCTATAAAAGGTAAGACTGATACAGATATAAAAGGTAAGACTGATACGGCTATAAAAGGTAAGACTAATACGGCTATCAAAGGTAAGACTGATACGGCTATAAAAGGTAAGACTGATACGGCTATCAAAGGTAAGACTGATACAGCTATAAAAGGTAAGACTACCAGGGTCGGGGTCTGCCGCGGTGGACAGCAATTACCAATCTGTTCACCCTCTTGGTTGCCTCGCCTCCTTGTAGTGCAGACCGGATATGCTTGCACACAAGCATAACTAAAGCGACCGGGGTGGGGAGTTAGCTCCGTGATAAAGAGCACTGGACGTTAACCCACGGTTGTTAGACTTTGTTGATTTGAGTCCCACTGCAGCCACTTTTCTCCTTCACCCTAGCAGTGGTAGATTTACTGCTATATCAAAGGCCAATCCTTCTCATGTCTATGTGGTGTGGGAAGTAAAAGAACTCTCACCTTGGTAAATGTTTCGGGTGAATAAAGGTTGAAGGTCGTGATTCCTGATTATTTTGAAAAAATATAGGATTCTAAATGCCATCATGCAATATTACAATCTACATTTGCCACTCGACACTGAGCTTGGAGCGTACAATAATATGAGCGGCATGATAGCCGGCTGAACATTCTGAAGCGCTCTAAATGAGATGGCAAATGGGGACTAAGACCAAACACAAATATGTTTCTCATATTATCTTAGCCTGGAAATATTTATCTGTTTATTGCCCATTGAGTATGAGTGACCATACATGCAAGCCTGTTGGGTATGGGTTCCTAATGTTAAGCATATAGTCGTTTATATCAGGTTAAGATAATAAGAAGGAACTTCATCACGATGTGTTGCCACTGAAAATATGCCATGAGTTTTGGTTGTGGAGTATAAGTTTATCATAATACGACTAACGGGTATCCTACATTATTATCTTCACTTTGTCATATATTACCATCCTCATCGTACTATTATTATGATTGTTACAAGATTAGTGTAATTTAGTCTAAAACAGGGCCGGAATAGAATCTTAATTTCTATAGAGAACTACGGGATACGATCTGGCCAAGATTGAAATCCAAATGTTATATTTGAATCTGCGACCAATAAATCAAAAAAATAAATGAGCATACATAGCATACCAAAATGAATGGAATATTTTCAGAGGCTAGGGATCAGTTGTAGTTTAGATTTGATCTTAGCCCTGTGTTAAGATAGTTAATGGTGTTTGAGATAGTTAATGGTGTTTGAGATAGGGTGGGTGCTTATCGTTCCTAATATTCTGTATAAGGACAGAAAGCCAAATCCCACGACGTAGCGCAAACTAAAGTAATTCATTTGGAATACCTCTTTTACTCTATATGTAACTTGTACAAATTACTAAATCTAACCATACTTTGTACTTTATGTTTTCTTGGGAATTGAATTACAACCATGCTCGTTTATGTAAACCCACTAGTTGGGTAATACGAGACCACAGAATCTTTTTGCTGGAGTAGGTGGAAGATAGGTGCTAGACACCTAACCTGAGCTCCAGGATAAATAAAAGCTTTAACAAATTTTTTTTTAAAAGTTGAATAGACGCACTGGCTTTCATTTTTGTTGATTTTGGCTTTATGAATGCAATTGGAACTCTTTTCATAGTGGTTTTTAAGTTGCTTACTTATTGGTCACTAGTGGCTTACGAATCACTCTATGTCACGCACCATGACATATGGTGTTAAGTCTATGTGGATTTCTTTTCCTTTTTTAAAAAATCTTAATGGACTGTCAGCGTTTTCAAAGGGCGTGCTATCTTAAGGACAGGAAGAAAAATGGAATGACATTTGTGTTGTCCATTCTTTTAGTGTATACAGGGCGAGAGTAATACAGAAAGCAACTCGTTTTGGTCAAAGTCGTTGTTTTCAAACTCATTTGAATGCTACGTGATATTCACTCGGCTGTCGCCTTGTTCATATCACTCCGCATCAAACTCATGGAGAACGACGACTTTCACCAAATCTTGTTGGTTTCTTCTTTAGTCTTGGTCAAATTCATTGTTCACCAACTCGTTAAAATGCTACCTGAGATTCACTCAGATGTCGCCTCGTTCATATCACTCCGAATCACACTCATAGAAAATGAGGACTTTGACCTAAACTTGTTGGTTTCATCTTTGGTCCTCTCGTAATGTTGGTAGATGTAACTGATTAGTAATGTTGGTGTTTCAGGGGACATATTGAACGTCGAGACGATCTACATTCTACGTAAAGCGATCCAGTGCCCCGACACGCCATGCTGGATCGAGCGGCCACATGACCCGAAGGCCTACTCCTTCTTCTTGCGGATGTTCTGGTTGGAACCACAAGAAGAGAGGCAGGAACCCATCAAACTCGGTGAGTTTCAAATAATTATCCATGCTGTATAAATATTTTGGTAACCAGAAACTTGAGACAGTTTATAAAAACATACTACGTATGAGAGGCCGACAGCCTGCCTAGCCTTTCAGAAGTCGTAGATTTACTGCTATATCAAAGACCAATCCTTCTCTACCATGCCTAAGTGGTGTGGTATACAGGCTCCTTTCTCCTTCATCCATACCAGTAGTAGATTTACTGCTATACCAAAGGCCAATCCTTCTCATACCATGTCTATGTAGTGTGGTGTACAGTCACATTTCTCCTTCACCCTCAGCAGTGGTAGATTTACTGCTATATCAAAGACCAGTCCTTCTCTACCATGCCTATGTGGTGTGGTGTACAGCCACCTTTCTCCTTCATCCCCAGCAGTGGTAGATTTACTGCTATACCAAAGGCCAATCCTTCTCATACCATGTCTATGTGGTGTGGTGTGCAGCCACCTTTCTCCTTCATTCCCAGTAATGGTAGATTTACTGCTATATCAAAGACCAGTCCTTCTCATACCATGTCTATGTGGTGTAGGAAGTAAAATAACTCTCACCTCCGTAAATATGTAGGGGTGAGATTCATCTCATAGATTCGGTCAAACCCAATGTAAGACTAATTGAACATATTGGACGTTAAACTACTACAAACAAACAAACAAACAAGCCTTGCCTTTCAGTAATCATAGACTTACTGCTATACCAAAGGCCATCCTTCTCATACCATGTCTATGTGGTGTGGGGAGTAAAAGAACTCTCACATCGGTAAATGTGTAGGAGTGGGATTTCTTCCTACATTCATCTCATAGATTTGGTCAAACCCAAAGTAAGTCTAAGTGAACAAATTGGACGTTAACTCTTTCCAGGCGAGCAGGTTGGTGGGTTTTGAAAAAAATGTATTGATTTCCACACATATCTTTCCATATTTTACACAAACTCTTTAAATTTTTCTTGTATTTATTGGAAATTCCTGAATATATCATGAATGCCTGTAGGCATTATCGCCCCCTGTACATAATGCCGGTAGCCATTTTCGTTCCCCATGTACATAATGCCTGCAGGCACAAACAAACATTCCCCACTCCCCCCCCCCCCCCCCCGTGGGGTCAAAATAGTCTGATAGAACATATTGGACGTTAAGATACCCAAACAGACGAATTCACCAACTCCTTACACCGCTCTTCCCCAGGTTACATGGACTTTGTACCGCAGCATGCGGCTGGCAAGAACTACCCCAACGACTACGAGCCCTTCTCTGTGCTCGTTCAAGTGGCTCAGTGGTGGGCCTCTCACAAAGCGGAGCCGGGCGCCAACATCATCAACTGTCAGTCCCTCTACGTCAAACGTAAAGGTAGGCCATCGACTCTCCAACACTCTATGTCAAACAAAAGGCTATTGAATTTTATTTTATTTTTTTTTTATTTATTTATTTATTTATTTATTTATTTATTTTTTTTTTTTTTTTTTTTTTTTTAATGTTATAGTTAGACTATCCACTCTGTTGCTCTCTATATTAAACGCTAAATTAGACCATTGACTCCCAATTACATTATATCAAACGTTTAAGTTAGACCTTCAATTCTCAATCAATATAAAAAAAAAACCAGTCATTATTGTGTATATATCCTATCCCCCCGCCCCTTAGATTTATATCAAACATTAAAGTTTGACCATCTTGGAGGTCCGGTGCCAATGGCACGCTACTTGCTCCCTTAACAGAATTCAAAGTTAGACCATCGACTCTCAATCACTTTATATCCCACATTAAAGTTAGACCATTGACCCTCATTTGCATCGCATTAAACAATAAAGTTAGACCATCCACTCTCAATTACTTTATTAGCAGGTGGACAGTTGGTCTTTAGGTTATGGCTATAGCCTACTGTAGTACAACTGCTTATAGAGTCACTAAGTGACCTGACCACATTTTTGCCTTGTATAGCTAACTAAGTACAGATAGGAATATAATTTCTGTTTTGGACAGAAGGTTTTATGGTGGTACAATGCCTTACAGTTTAGATATTTATTATTTTGGTATGGATTTTAAAAAAAATAGTGAATTCAGTTTGGGGGGGGGGGGGGGACTTCTGTAGTCACAGGTCTATTTTTTAAGAACCCCTTTATGCACATATTTCTACCCCTTAAACTGGTTCAATCATAATATAATATGCCTCATTTGAAAGAGAATAAAAAACAGTAGGTGCTAGGAAGTGGAATTTTCTAGGTGGATTCTATATTTACTGAGATATTCAAGTATTTGTTAAAAGTGGGGGGGATTTTCAGTGAAATTGGCATACTCAAACACATGTTTCCTCAATATTGATTTACATTCAGCATAAGTGTAACATTTACCATCTCCATATGTGGCACTGACAGTTACTTACACCCTAGAAAGTGTCATTATTAAGTTAGAATGTTGACTCTCATTTGCTTTACATTACACATAAAGTTAGACCATCGACTTTCAATTACGCTATATCTAACATTAAAGTTAGACCATTGACTTTTAATAACTCCATATCAAACATTAAAGTTAGACCATTGACTTTCATTACTTTATATCAAACATTAAAGTTAGACCACTGACTTTCAATTACTCTATATCTAACATTAAAGTTAGAACATTGACTTTCAATTACTCTATATCTAACATTAAAGTTAGAACATTGACTTTCAATTACTTTATATCAAACATTAAAGTTAAACCATTGACTTTCAATTACTTTATATCGAACATTAAAGTTAGACCATTGACTCTCAATTACTTTATATCAAACATTAAAGTTAGACCATTGACTTTTAATAACTCCATATCAAACATTAAAGTTAGACCATCGACTCTCAATCACTTTATTAAACTTTAAGGTAGAACACATTGTGCTTATTATTATTATTAATTAGTAACATGTTTAATTTAAAAGATTCTCGGAGTAGAATTTTTCGCTCCACACCTGAATTCTTGTGTCCTTTTTTTTTTTTTTAAGCATCGGTTTATTTTAGCATCGGTTGATTTCAGAAGTGCTTTCGCCTCGTTCTTTAAATCTTTGAATTCTTGTCTCGGTACTTATTATATATATATTTTTAATGACAGATAGGAAGTACAGCTCGACTGCTGTTCAGTTCGGTTCGGTGTAGGCTTTATTATAGACTGGCTCCAGTCCCTGCTACCCTATAGCTACCCTCCTGGTTTGGATACAGGGACTGGTACAATCGGTAATGGTGTTAGATTTCTGGCGCTGTTTAGCACCAGTATTCCCATCACTCTCCATACAGATATCCTGGCTATTGGTCAGGAAATCTGCTGGGAAATTGATACCCTTCCACTTTGATCTTGATCAGGTCACAGTCAGGAGTAAGCTAAATTTATTGCTATGACAACACAGGCAGCCAGGGAACTGGAGGAGGGGAGAGGGGAGGGTTAGGAGGAATAGAGTTACAGTGAGCGGCTTGGGGCCATAAACAGGAGATTCTGTTCATAGTGGACAAGTCTTTGATTCATGGGCCAGTCAGAGAAGGATATATACTATTGAACTTTATTCTGATTTAATAAATGTTCATAATCAAAGACTTGAGCAAGTCTAGCTTTATTAGAACAATTTCTTTACAACATTTCGGCATCATAGTGGCCTTTTTCAAGTTTTTTTTTTCTTTTATTTTGTTTGGGAGGTACCTAGTAATCATTGTGATTGTGTTATTTGACAGCCTTTAATCATTGTGATTGTGTTATTTGACAGCCTTTAATCATTGTGATTGTGTTATTTGACAGCCTTTAATCATTGTGATTGTGTTATTTGACAGCCTTTAATCATTGTGATTGTGTTATTTGACAGCCTTTAATCATTGTGATTGTGTTATTTGACAGCCTTTAATCATTGTGATTGTGTTATTTGACAGCCTTTAATCATTGTGATTGTGTTATTTGACAGCCTTTAATCATTGTGATTGTGTTATTTGACAGCCTTTAATCATTGTGATTGTGTTATTTGACAGCCTTTAATCATTGTGATTGTGTTATTTGACAGCCTTGTCGACGTACTGGCAGCGACTCCACTACACAGAGAGTGCCGGTGGCAACAACTTCCTGAAGAACACTTATTACAACCAGATACTTCGCTTCTACTTCCAAACGCCCACCTCTTGCCTTGGAGTGCCAGTCAGCCCCACTCTCCAGATCAGGTACCCTCACTTTTATTATCCATCGTATACAAAAATCTCGTTGAAAATGTATGGGGACTCGGTAAACCACGACCCATTGTCTAAAACCTGTCAGATACCATAACTGTGGTTTACTATATACCCATGCCGTATATACTGTAAATACGCACCGTTTACTATATACCCATGCCGTATATACTGTAAATGTGCACCGTTTACTATATAACCATGCCGTATATACTGTAAATACATACCGTTTACTATATACCCATGCCGTATATACAGTAAATACACACCGTTTACTATATGCCCATGCCGGATATACTGTAAATATGCACCGTTTAACCATATAATGTAAAAATACTGTACAAACCAGTGGTCCGTACAGGAAAATACAATACAGACTACCTTCCCATACACGTTTCGCAAAAAAGTACAGTAGAACCCCGCCTAACAGACACCCCGCGTAAGCCGACACCCCATGTTAACAGGCACCTTTGCTCGGAACGGTTCCCTCCATTGGAAGTTGTTTAACCCCATGTAAGCGGACACTTTGGCCCGGAACGGAGGGTGGCCAATTACCGTATTACGCGGGGTTCTACTGTACATTATAATGTTAATGTTCTGAAGGCTTAGCCTGCAATTTGCAGTGGCGCCACCTGGTGATTTTTCCAATATTTACATTTTTCCAATATTCACATTTTTCCATTTAAATTGGATCTTTGTTGCACATTTCAAAATCAAATGATCAAAATGTTTGGTTTTTTTACCTCGTGTAAGTGGCCACCCCGCGTTAGCGGACGAGATACTGCCAGGGTATAATTTTTAGGCCTGTTTTCACCAATAATCAGCAAACCACAATAGAGCTCCACGTTTTATGGCTGTTTGGTGTTGTTTAATACAACATTATTTCTCATAGGCTATGCCTTACAAGCCTCACACAGTCCATTCTCAAGAGCTCCTTCCCCTCTGCTGGCAGGTTTGAAAGTGGCGCCTTGAACCCTGTCGCGATCGCATATATGAGTTGGGTCCCTATAGGGGGCGCTGCGCTTCACACCTCCTCTGACATGAGACTGTGGTCCGTTTCAGTTGCCGCACCTTCACGCCCGTGCAGCTCACCTCCCCGACAGACCCGTGTCTCCGGTTTGAGAGTTTTGGTGAGACGGTCAATCGTGTCCTTCATTGGCTGAGACTCTCAGGTAAGTTGTATTTCTCATATACTTTATTACCCACCTTATACGGAGTCTCCATACTAAGACTATGAAGATTACAGATCGCTACTGAGTAGAATACAGACCTCCGGAATCTCCTAGGAGAATACGGATTTTTTAGATGAAAGTAGTCCCATTGAGATGAAAGTAGTCCCTTCTTAACTATGTTGAAAAGTTTTCTAAAGATCATATTTATTGCTTAAATCTAAAAAATAAGTGAGTACTAAATACAACATTACCATGATTTCGATCTGTGTGGCCGTATTCTCCTTGTAGTTGACGCTACGCAATACTCCTCGCTATTGACACTATGTAATACTCGCTCGGAGTATTACTACGCGTCAACTACGCGGAGAATACGGCCACTCAGATCCAAATCATGGTAATATTGTGTATTTATCCTACCCCTAATAAAAGACGTCATAGGCTTAACATGGGATTTGTTTATATCACAGGTGTGACATAAAGTGTTGTTTATGCCACTACTTTCTGATACTGAAAAAATATGGAAACGGGGTAGGATAAAATCTAGACGCCACTCGTTTGAGTTTGAGCACTCGTTTGAGTTTGAGCGTGAGATTTATGCATTTTGTTGGCTCCGGAATATCACTCGTCTTCGACTCGTGAAATTATGGAGCCAACAAAATGCGTGGCATAAATAAACTCAGACCCAAACTCGTGATGTCTCTTCATATTATCGTAAAACTAGATGAGTTTTAATCTTGGCCACTGTATGCCACGACTGGAGTTTGGCATAGTGATTTCATGAGGCGAAGCTGAGTGAAGTCCGGAGACAAAACTCCAGGAGTGGAATGCGGTGGCCATGATTAAAACGAATCAAGGTTTGATTTTATCCTACCCAGTCTCCTCGATTTGGAATATTATATGATAAAAATTCTGTGAGCCACTAGCGGCATATAAAACTCTGTGTGCCAGTCAGTGTGGCATACGGAAACTCAATTTATGGGATTTTATATTAGGGGTAGGATAAAAACGTAGAACCATTACATATAATTCAGCGATATCTGTTTTGCTTGTTTCCGCGGAATTCCATGTTTTCATTTTTTCAATAAGGCCACTCAAAAAAAAACCTTGTTTCTCATCACCAAGCCATGAAAAATATGACGAGGGCGCTTTTTTTTTTTTTTTAATTTTTTGCTATATCACAAATGGCTTTTGAAGTGTCATAAAATTGGCCTCAGACATACAGTACAACCCCGCAGAAGCGGCCACCCTCTGATCCGGACCAAAGTGGCCGCTTACGCAGGGTGTCTGCTTACAAAGGGTTTCCAGATCTTTATTGGCTATACATTTAATGCATCCCTGACATCAGGAGCTTTAATTTGATACTAAATACACATACCTTTCATAATTTCTATTAAGGTTCATCTTATTTATATAAAACAAACCTTCTAAAATCGTTTTTTTTCTGATGCGCGCGGTGATGAGAAACAATTTTTTTTTTGAGTGGCCTAATAAAATACATTTTTATTGTGTAAAATGAACATAACAATTTATAAACACACACATCAGTCATGATATCTTTTAGGACACGGTGAGAGAAAACCAGGGGCCTGTTTTTTAGTTGTGACCATTTCCTAGAGTGACCATTGTTTTGGGTTCCAGAGTTGTGACCAGTTGGTGACCATTTAGCCCAAATGGTGGCATATTTCATTTTATACACTTCCACCGTATCAAATGAAACAATATTTACTGCGATGAATTATCTATATCTGTTTTATCTAATTCCCAAATTTCACAATTTTCTGTTGAGTAATATACATGTGAGACATGCTTTTGTTTTTGAATGGGCCTTGGACCAACAGTGATCATAACAGCTGAACAGTGAGGAACACTTTTTGGTCATGATCACTGGTTTGGTCGCCCAAGTGGTCACTCTTTTGTGATCACTACAAATAAAGACGTCGTTGTCTGAAAAACAGGCCCCAGGATTCAAACATTGAGTGTTTAACTATGAAACCCCGAAGTTATAGTATACGCCATTTTGACTGAGGCATTAAGGACTTTTCGTGATGTTTCATGATATTGCCTCACCCCTGGTAAAAGATTAGCCATAGAAATAACATTAGGAAAAAATACTCAGTTTGTAGGAAAGTTCCACAGAAAACCAGACAAGCTCATTAAGGTAAAAATCATTTATTTGGGATTAAGATACATCAAGATAGGGGGCAGTTGGGTTGGATATTTCAACGTTTCGTCTTATTAATAAGGCAGTGGTGTCAACTTTAAAGCCAATTTCTTCGTTAACTGAATTTTTTTTTTTTCAATTTTTTAAATGATATTGTTTCAGCATTGTGCTTTTTCAGGAATAATTTTATAAAAAGAAGTCTTATGTGGTGACATCTGATACACTTGTTTGATCTGTCGGGTGTTTACGCAGGCGCACAGCTGATGTCGATTGAGACGATCAAGATTCGGATGTACGGAGGACTGCAGGGTCCTCACGGCGCTGAGAGCACGCTCATGCGCAGTGAGGGGCGCCGCTACGCTGACCAGGAGCACTGGATTCACTGCATCAGGTGGGATTTTTATGTACGACGCCCCTCCCTCTCTCCCTCCCTCCCCAACCCTCTCTGTCCCTCCCTCCCTCCCCAACCCTCCCTTCCTTCCCGTCCCTCCCAGGGAGGGACCAGGCAAGAGGGAGGGACCGGGCGAGAGACCCCCTCCCCCTCCCGGTCCCTGTCCCTCCCGGTCCCTGTCCCTCCCGCCCGGTCCCCGTCCCTCCCGCCCGGTCCCCCGTCCCGTCCCCGTCCCTCCCGCCCGGTCCCCGTCCCTCCCGCCCGGTCCCCGTCCCTCCCGCCCGGTCCCCGTCCCTCACCGCCCGGTCCCCGTCCCTCCCGCCCGGTCCCCGTCCCTCCCGCCCGGTCCCCGTCCCTCCCGCCCGGTCCCCGTCCCTCCCGCCCGGTCCCCCGTCCCTCCCGCCCGGTCCCCGTCCCAGTCCCTCCCGCCCGGTCCCGGTCCCTCCCTCCCCGTCCCAGTCCCTCCCGCCCGGTCCCCGTCCCTCCCGCCCGGTCCCCGTCCCTCCCGCCCGGTCCCCGTCCCAGTCCCTCCCGCCCGGTCCCCGTCCCAGTCCCTCCCGCCCGGTCCCCGTCCCAGTCCCTCCCGCCCGGTCCCCGTCCCAGTCCCTCCCCCGGTCCCTCCCTCCCCCGGTCCCTCCCTCCCTCCCTGTCACTCTCCCCCTGTCCCTCCCGGTCCTTCCCTCTCCCTCCCGGTCCCTCCCTGTCCCTCCCTATCCCTCCAGGTCCCTCCCTCTCCCTCTCCCTCTCTAGGAGGGAGGGACCGGGAGGGGAGGGGGAGGGGAGGTACTGGGAGGGGAGGAGAGGGACCGGGAGAGACCGGGAGGGGAGGGACCGGGGAAGAGAGGAAGAGGGAGAGAGGGAGGGACCGGGAGGGAGGGAGGGACCGGGAGGGGAGGGACCGGGAGGGGAGGGACCGGGAGGGGAGGGGAGGGGAGGGACCGGGAGGGGAGGGGGAGGGACCGGGAGGGGAGGGGGAGGGGACCGGGAGGGGAGGGGGAGGGACCGGGAGGGGAGGGGGAGGGACCGGGAGGGGAGGGACCGGGAGGGGAGGGACCGGGAGGGGAGGGGAGGGGAGGGACCGGGAGGGGAGGGACCGGGAGGGGAGGGGAGGGACCGGGAGGGGAAGGGGACCGGGAGGGGAGGGGGAGGGACCGGGAGGGGAGGGACCGGGAGGGGAGGGGAGGGACCGGGAGGGGAGGGACCGGGAGGGGAGGGACCGGACCGGGAGGGGAGGGGAGGGACCGGGAGGGGAGGGGGAGGGACCGGGAGGGGGAGGGACCGGGAGGGGAGGGGAGGGACCGGGAGGGGAGGGGAGGGACCGGGAGGGGAGGGGAGGGACCGGGAGGGGAGGGGAGGGACCGGGAGGGGAGGGGAGGGACCGGGAGGGGAGGGGAGGGACCGGGAGGGGAGGGGGAGGGACCGGGAGGGGAGGGGAGGGACCGGGAGGGGAGGGGAGGGACCGGGAGGGGAGGGGAGGGACCGGGAGGGGAGGGGAGGGACCGGGAGGGGAGGGGAGGGACCGGGAGGGGAGGGGAGGGACCGGGAGGGGAGGGGAGGGACCGGGAGGGGAGGGACCGGGAGGGGAGGGGAGGGGAGGGGACCGGGAGGGGAGGGGAGGGACCGGGAGGGGAGGGGAGGGGAGGGGAGGGACGGGGAGGGGAGGGACCGGGAGGGGAGGGACCGGGAGGGGAGGGACCGGGAGGGGAGGGACCGGGAGGGGAGGGGAGGGACCGGGAGGGGAGGGGAGGGACCGGGAGGGGAGGGGAGGGACCGGGAGGGGAGGGGAGGGGGGGACCGGGAGGGGGGGACCGGGAGGAAGGGACTGGGAAGGAGGACAGGGAGAGAGAGAGAGAGAGAGAGAGAGAGAGAGAGGGAGCGACGGGACGGGGAGGGAGGGACAGGGTCACCATCCCTCCCTCCCCCGTCCCTCCCTCTCCCTCCCCATCCTTTCCCATCCCTCCCTCCCTCCCTCTCCGTCCTACCCACCCACCCCACTACCCTACCTACCTACCTACCTACCTACCTACCTACCTACCTACCACTTCTTGAATATTGAATGTGTCCAGACGTTCATTTGTCCTTAAATGACCAAGAATTCTACTACTTTAAAATGCACACTTAACTCTGATCGTTATGTTTCAGGGTGTACTTGGTGGGCGAGTATCAGGAGCCGGACTCTTCGCGCATCCCTCCTATCCCGCATGTCGTGCCCTACTTCACCACATCTCCACGTCCCATCGCGCTGCAGCCACCCACTGTGGCCTTCCTCTAACACAGGCTCGTTTGACAAGCAGTAAACTTCATCGTTACGAAGCAGCCACCCGCTGTCACCTTCCTCTAACACAGGCTGGTGTGACAAGTAGTAAACTTCATCGTTACGAAACAGCCACCCACTGTGGCCTTCCTCTAACACAGGCTGGTGTGACAAGTAGTAAACTTCATCGTTACGAAGCAGCCACCCACTGTGGCCTTCCTCTAACACAGGCTCGTGTGACAAGTCGTAAACTTCCCCATCGCGCTGCAGCCACACACCGTTGTCTTCCTCCAACACCAGACCAGCATGACAAGTAGTCTGTCTCTGTTGTCTAGCACGTATACTGTATATAGCCTATGAGCCATGACGCCCCCTGAGTAGGTGTTCTTCACTAATGGAGGTGAAAAAGTAGGTGTTCTTCACTAATGGAGGTGAAAGAGAAGTGAGTGATAATTGGGGAAGTGTCACAACTCTAACCTTGTTCACATAGGTATATAAAGTGTTCCATGTGAAAAACATCATGTCCCGTGTTTAATCATTATCTCATCCTGCTCTGGGAACGGTGTAAAGAGTCAAAGGAACCATGGTAAAACATTGAAAGGCAGTTGAATTTTCTTATGAAAAAAGTCAGAATACAGGTTTTGTCCCCCGACCACCTAGTGACTGCTTCATGAACTAACAATGGCTCTGTCCGCTATAGATACTTGGACATAGACACTGCTGTTTGGTGACATGTAGACACATAGACAGTGGTGGTGTGTACAGCTTTTGTATGTAAAGAAATCGGGGCCCGATTTACGGAAATCGGCACCCCGATTTTCTTCGAAGGAGTTCCCAATGTGATTTCTAATAACAGTTGGAAGGCTACATTATAGTATCAGTAAGTGTAAACCTAGATCAGGAAGACCCCGGAACTTGACATCAATTTGTGATATAGACCCTTTGTGCTACATTGTTCAGCTGGTGTGTAGAACAGGGATTCGACCAGTTCATGCCTCTCACTGACAGCTCCTCTACTCCAGATGCCGTGTCAGACGAAAGAAGAAACCAACAAGTTTTGGTCAAAGTCGTCGTTCTCCATGAGTTTGATGCGAAGTGATATGAACAAGGCGACAGCCGAGTGAATATCACATAGCATTCAAACGAGTTGGAGAATGACTTCTTTGACCAAAACGAGTTGCTTTCTGTATTTATCTAACCCCTGTGTTGACTAAAAGAAGGGAAGACACACAAGATATTAACCCTGGGGAATGGACTGCAATACTCGTATAATTTTGGAGAATGAGTTACCAAAAAGGTGTAGACATCAATAAGTACGTATAATATGGAATTAGGATGACTGTGGCTGTATGTGATAGATATATGCTTTAAAATTGACTATCAGATGAACCGATGCAAAATGATAAAATGGTTTCTAAAAATCAAGATCATATTTTTGAGGATGTAAATGGAAGAATGAGAGGACAAAAAAATATTAAACTCAAATTACCAAATATTGAGAAATTCCGACATTTTCCTCTTTATGTAGGAAAAAGTTATGGGATGGGTTAAATTATAAAACACTAAGGATAGAATATGGTTTTGGTTTTAAGAACAAAGTAAAAGCTGAAATACAGAATTTAATTGAATTAGAGTAAAGGTCAAAAGACCCTGTATTGACTGTAAATAGGTCGTAAGACTGGTTTAATAGTTTAAAAGGTTATAGGACTGGTAAAATGAAAATATATTGTATTGATGATACAGAGTTTTTTATAGATAAAAACTCAGAAAATATATCAAAGAAATACATGTGTATGAAAGGGCCATGGACGTCTTGTTAAAGCGGTGATTCCATCGAGCACCCGAAACTTGCCGAAATGAAAATCAGAGAATTTCGTATAAGCATAGCTGGCGGTGGAAGCACACATTTTTTCTGGTAATTTCGGACGCGTATACGATTTATCATGCGAGAAAATTCACCATTTAAGATATTCTTTGATACATTCCAAGGACTTCAGAAACTTTCAGATAAAGCATCTAGTCTGGTGGAATCAGCGCTTTAGTCCTGTCTCTGTGATTAAAGGCATATCCTACAATTTTCAAATATTCCCATTTATCCATTGAAATTGGTAATTTGTGGCATATTCAAAACTCAAAAGACCAACATCTAACTTTTGTCTAATTTGCTTGATCTATATGGAAATGTACTGAAAAATGTGGGTTTCTTCAATTCTTTAAAAAAAAAAAAGGACGGTGACCTATGAATTTTAAAACATAAATCAGTAGTACTATACATATTCTATATTCTGTTTGAGGAGAATGACATGAGTTTCACTGTATGAAAAACAATTCTTAGAATCTCTATATATTCTAATATACAAAATGATCATAGTATTGATCTCTAAATCAAAATCTAGCATGGTGACCCCCGATTTTTAAGTCAGCTATATGCTCTAAAATACTTAAAGATCATTGTATTCAATTTTCAGAAAAATGACATGGATTTTAATTTTCACGCTAAATTGTCTGATATGCCTTTAATGTACATTATGTATAATTGTCTTATATGTTTTTTGTGACTCTTGCATGGAGTATCGCCAGGAAACAGGGGCCTGTTTAATAATCTAGGAATGTACATGTAAACCTTTTTCTGTATACCATAGAGACCCAAGGATGATGTGGGTCAACTTTGTTTGACACAGATAGACGACCTTATGGATGGCTAAGACTGTCTTAGCGAACAGGCTTATGGAGAAACCAAACAAGAGTTGGTCGTGTTGTTGTTTATCGCATGACGGCAAGATCGCGTATTACTGGGCAAGGCGAAGCCGAGAGCAGTAATACGCGATCTTGCCAGAGTGCGATGAAAAATAACACGACTAACTTGAGTTTGGTTTAGAATCTATCCTACCCCGCCTGTCTAAATTACTTCTACATTAAAAAATCACGTCATTTGTCAAGTGTATCCCACTAAAGCGATATTTTTCATTTTTCTGAACTCCAGACCGAATACAGTGACCCAATGTTAAGCCTATGGGTTTTTTTATTAGGGGTAGGATAATGAATATTACCAAACGATAACCCTTGTACGAGGGGTACAGAAACGGGCCTTCTTGTACGAGCCTAGATTATTAAACGGGCTCCTGGTGGATGTGATCTGTCATAAAAAAAATGTTGAATATAAAAAAATTAAAAATATTAAAAAAGGGGAAAAGAAAGCAGAGGTTCATCAGATTGTCAATTCTACCAAGTATTTATCACATACAGATACAGTATACCTGTTTTATATCATTACATACCTTAAAACACAGCGTCC
This sequence comes from Alentia gelatinosa, assembly GCA_950022655.1. Taxonomy (NCBI): domain Eukaryota; kingdom Metazoa; phylum Annelida; class Polychaeta; order Phyllodocida; family Polynoidae; genus Alentia; species Alentia gelatinosa. The sequence continues at coordinate 35,747,753 of OX465593.1, read as the reverse complement.
AGTCTCCGGCATGGAACACTTTCAGTCTCCCTTCCAGGGTTCGTACAGAGCCTGCAAACCTGGAAAAGCCTGGAAAATTTAGTTTTGCATAAAAAGAATTTTTTTAGTCTATGAAATTCTGGTCATTATTAGCTTTCCTTATACTACTTTACCTGACTGCTTATGACTGCACTTTCAGTGGTTTGGATTAAATAGTTCCTAAAATCTTCCTTTTTTTTCACCTTGTATAGCAAATTGCTAAAAAAATATAGCATGGTTTTGATTATTTATCCTCATATTTAAAAATGGCAAAAAAAGAAATTATTTGAAGATATCTATCACAAACCACTGAAATTTCACAGGTAGTAAGGAAGATGAAGAAATTGACCAGATATGACATAAACCCTTCAGAAAACAAACAATGACTTTTCATTTACTAGCAAACTGGTATTGATTCAAATTGTAATGTGCCTGGAAAAAAAGTATTAGAGCCAGGAAAAGGCCTGGAATTTTATTGGGCTGTCTATGTGCGAACCCTGCCCTTCACATGTACAGATTTTCCAGCAAAGTCATCCATGGTTTATGTTGTGTTACTTCAGTTCTGTATGCCACTCAGCAATATTGCTGAATTACTGAGACTGGTGATGCAGTACACAAACACTGAAATGTAAGAAATCATCTCTTAAAAACCAAAGTGCTGTCAGTGAAGGCCTTTTTGCTCTTCATGGAATACTCTGGAAAAGACTGAATGTTTAGTGTGGCACTTCTGTGGTAAACCCAGTTAATGATTTCCCCCCCCCCCCCCCCCCCCCCCCCCAGTTAATGATTTCAAGAGGGCATTGCTATTTGCTGAGTTGAAACCCCCCTGGATCACTCAAAGGCTTTGCTAGCTTCCCTGCAGTGATTCATGGCATATTCCTAGAGTAAGACTTGTTTATTAAGCACCATATCTCTGTATATATAACAGATGTAACAATGCAGGGGTGAGATTTTAAAAGAATGAGCAATTTTGAATCTATGACTATGATTATGACTTACATGGGCAATACTGGAAATGAAATCTTTGTAGTTGTGTTATTTAATAGTGATCTTATTGCTGAAGCCTGTCCACGTATAATGGGGGATATAATTAGGAGAAATCAAATGAGAGTCAGTCGAGTTGTTGTTTATCGCACGACGGCAAAGAGGCGTATTACTGCGCGAGGCAAAGCCGAGTGCAGTGAGGAGCAGACCTTGTCGGAGAGAGATAAACAAGACTCAACTAACTCGAGTTTGGTTTAGAATTTATCCTACCCCGTCTATATTACTTCAGATTATTAAGAAATAACGTAAAACTCACCGATATCCATTGAAAATTATGTGACACTCCATAATGTGTGCTTGTTGATACTCTCAATGCTCTTGTCTTGCTCGCTCATTGGTCATTTTTCACATGACGTCATTTCACAAATGTATCCCACTAGAGTGATAAATTTCATTATTCTGCATACTCGCCCGAATAGAGTAGGCCAATGTTAAGCCTATGGAGATTTTTATTAAGAGTAGGATAACTGTGCAGAATCATCTGAAGCTGGTATGAATAGATGATAAAAGCTATATGTATATTCCAAATACTTACTGATTATGTATATTGAACAATATAAGTATATGTCTTGAAAGAATGTCTTCTGTAAAGAAAATACAACTTTTTAATCGCTCTTTCTTTTGAGACTTCACCCCTGGTTATTTTTTAAGTTGGTATATAAGTTGAGGAGTTGGTAGCCCTACATATTGATGTCTGTATATATAATGTAAAAATCTTTTTTGTCTTTTTGGGTGGCCCATGTTGTTACACAGATAACAATTGTAACCTGGAGATTAAATAGCAACATGGTTCAAAAGTGACAGGAAGTTGTCATTATCAAGGTAGCGTCTGGCACAATAAGAGGTGTCATTGTTACGTTGTATAAATTTGTATATATTGACAATAATCGATGGTTTTGTGGACAGGCGGCCGTAAACCACAAGAGGTTGACGCGTAGTAATACACAAGCGCTAGCCTCGAGTGGTTTACAGAGCCGCCTGTCCACAAAACCATTGTTTGTTGCATTTATTATCCATCTTTTCGAATAAATTAAACCCAGTAATTGCCATATTAGAGGGTATAACAATATGGACTATTTCTTTGCTCTATAGAAAAAAGGGACTATTTTTTCCCGTATACCATGGTTTTGAGGCCGTATACCACAGGTGTGAATCCGTATACCACCGTTATGGTATCTTACAGGTTTTATATAATGAGTCCCCATACTTATTCAATGGGGGCTTTGTATACGATGGATAATAAATAATGTTTACCTTTCTGCAATTTAAGTGGAGGGTACTCCACTGGCACTGATCACGCACCACTCGCTGCTCAGTGAAACTGACGGAACTGGGATTCTTCTGTGGATCCTGCAATGGTGATTTGCATTCTAGTATAGTCAATGCTATAAGGAGCCAGAGTGAACCCGCTGAAACTACAGATACCCATTTACATGACACCATTTCCGGATGTAGGCGCTCAGTAATTTTACTATGTAGGTTCGAGATTATATGCGTCATTCTCCAATCTTTTAGATCCATATTTTTGATAAACTTAACAACTGTCGTTGTAGCTTCGAGACAGAGTTATTCAGAGACGATATTAGTAAACTACACTTCAAAAGTAACAAACGAGACCAAAAACAAAAGTCTAGCCTCAAACCCCCATAGGTTTAGCACTAAGCCTCCTTCTTACTGGCCACCGGCCACCGGAAATGGTGTTTTGTAAACGGGTATCTGTGGTTTCAGCAGGTTCACTTTGGCTCCCTATTATTACTGAACCCGATTCACATTGACGTTTGATTGTAATCTTATCAATATATAAGTTACCACAGCTGGGGCACATCTACAATCAATCTATAAAGTATTGATAATTTGTTAAACTGTACATATTGGGGACGATTACATGTAAAGAGGGAATGATGTCAATAAATATATCAAAGTTATAGATAGGAGACTAGAGTGTCTCAAACTACTGGACAACTGGTGAAGTGTGTATTCATATACAAGGTATGCATCAAGCTACTGGCCAACTGGTTTTAAAAGTCTGTGTCCAAGTATGTGTTACGCTACTAGCCAACTGACTCAGTGTGTGTTCATATACAAGGTAATCGTCAAGCTACCAGCCAACTAGTTTAAGTGTGTGTTCGAATACAAGGATGTATTGATAGCGGTGTGATGCGAAAATTGGTTACCCTGCGAAAATCTTGTTTTATCGCCCACTAGTATCTGGTGTGCATGCGCGAACATGCGCAGTGTTGAAGTCCAAGATTGGAGAGTGAGAAATTCATCGGCGTTCGATTCCGTAGATTGTCAGGATTTAGCGTAATCTCTGTTAGGAGTTGTAGTGCAATTTGCTGAAATTAAGAACATCATAATGAACGTAATAATGCAATTTCATGACATTCAATAGCCTATTATAGGAGAAATAAAACATATTTCCAATTAACTTCTATGGTGTAAAACTAGTACGTCCAATAGTCCGTGAAATCTAACCGGAAGAGTGTGTCTAGACGCATGCGCGTATTGAGTGGGTGATAAAACAAGATTTTCGCAGGGTAAACAATTTTCGCATCACGGCGGGATTGCTGAGCACTGCGCCGAGACCCGCCTCTCAGGTTAATTCACACGCAAAGACCACATCGAGTTCCAAAGTCTGACCCTTCTAGCAATGAGATTAAGTTTTCTTAAGGTGCACATGAATTCATCATTCAATATAATGCTCATTTGTTGTGGCCTTTTGCCTGTTTTCTTTTTCTAACATCGTGGCCGACATTTTGTGCCTGCTGCAGAATGGTGTGTTCATCAGTGAATCGTAGGGCAGTCATACTTTACATGCCGCCAATTGGAAATACACAGTGCAATAAGAAAATGTGTTATACTTGTATCGAAGACTGTTAACAATGTGTGTGATAATCAACTGGCCACTAATATGTAACTAATGTATTCTGAAACATGATTTTGTACCTTTTTACTGAAAGTAATCAGCTAGCAATTTTAGTTTTTGCAAGAATTAGCCAAGATGTTTGAAATTGTAGAATATAGAAGGCCGCTAAAAAAAAAAAAACTTTTTTCTCATCACCAAGCCATGAAAAATATGATGAGGGCGCTTTTTTTTTTTTTGCTGGATCAAAGATGGCTTAAAAGTGTCATAAAATGGGCTTTAGACATACAGTAAAACCCTGCGTAAGCGGTCACCCTCTGTTCCCGGCCAAAGTGTCCGCTTATGTGGGTTGTCTGCGTACGCGGGGTTTTTCAGATTTATAATGTTTATACATTGGAAGCATCCCTGGCATCAGGAGCTTCAATTTGATATTAAATACACATACTTTTCATAATTTATATCAAAGTTCATCTTATTTTAACCAAAAAAGAAAAAAAATCTTCTAAAATCGTTTTTGCTGATGCGCGCGGTGATGATAAACAAGTTTGTTTATTTTGATTAGCCTTAAATGATTTTTTTTTTTTTAATTTTGTTTTCTTGTAGCAGAGGTATTCTCGCTCAGTCTTGTTAAACTAAAAGGAATATATAAAGTGATAAAGATGAAGTGAGAGAATCTAGCAGTGGCAGGTTTTTCTCTGTATTTCCACAATAAAGAGGTGCCTAGATTCATGCCTAGTTCTGTATGTTGCACAGATTTTGTGTTTGGAGCAATGTGTTGTCACATTTGAAATTCATGGAATAAAATGTGTTTTAAAATGAGATTTACAAGGTCAGCTAGAGGTTAGATAATTGTACCTTGATGTGTACTATGGCAGGTCCTGAAGTGTCTCCTAGTCATTAACCAATGGGAATCCTCCCTCTGTATCACGTGGTCAACAGCCATGTTGGAATTGTATCCATGTGAAAGAGCCTCAGTATCAAAACTTATAACAAGTATGTTAAGCTAAGTCTCCATGTATGATGTGTATGTTTTAGTAGAGAAAGTCTACTGTGCAGTTGGTGCTACCTTTTGTTGGAGTCCTGTTGGAATTCTGGGCCTCCAAGTGAAACCTATAAAATATAAAAAAAATCCATATTTCAACTCTTGAGCTTCATGGTTTTTTTTTTAAATAACTGATTAAAAACCTATATTTTGTCACTTCCATGCAGATTGATTTCTACAGGAAATTTTAGAAGTTAACTTGACACAAAGTCAAATTGTCAATGGAAAAAAACCATTATCAGTGAATTTGAGATATCTTGCAAGTGTTTCAGAATTAGCAGTTTGCATGACTTTTTGGCAGTTTGGTTTGCATGTTGGAAACTTAGCATGCACTTGTGTATGCTAAGTCTAATCTGATGAGCCAGACATCCTGGGTCCTGTTTTTCAGACAGCGACGTCTTTATTAGTTGTTATGGAAAAAGAGTGATCATGACTGCAAACTGTTCCTCAGACCCGGTCACTGTTAGGCAGTTTTGATCACTGTTTGTCCGAGGCCCATTCAAAAACAGAAAAAGTGTCACATTTATAAAGCACACGACCCACCAAATTGACGCTCCCAGATGGCCATAGCCGGCCGGGCAGCTAATTTGTTCACGGCCAGTGCGCCAGAGGCGACGACCGCACGGGTGAAGGCGCCAGGGTTTTCAATGGGCGGGTCTGGCCGCTTCCGGCTGATCTGCTGAACCACCAGGCAGATTGTCCCAGCCGATCTGAGCCGATGAGCGATTTGGGCGGCCAACGTCCACAATTCCTCCACATGGTCATCGTCCGGCCCTAACTCACTCTTGGTGGATCATGTGCCTAACAGAAAATTATGAAATTTGAGAATTAGATATAGCAGACATGGATAATTCATCACAGTAAATATTGTAACATTTCATTTGATACCGTGGAAGTGTATAAAATGAAATATTCCAAACGGTAGTATGAGATTATCACACTAACTCAGGGTCGAGTGCTGCAGTAGGATGTAAACAAGGCAGTCAAGCAGAGCAGTGTCAACAGTTGTCACTGACTCTGGTGAAACATTCTTATGAATAAAATAATCATGGAAAATTATGTAATTTGGGATAAAGGTATGACATCTATATAGAATCCTCAAATGAAAATATCTTTAAATTTTGATAAGCTTTAGTATGAATATCTTACATGTATGACATGTCTTACCCTGCCACTCTTTTCAAGACCATTTGAACTGAATGGTCACAAATTGACCATGACTCTGGAACACAAAACAGTGACCAAGACCTTTAAAATACCCCTCAAAATTGTCGCTGATATTACGACCATTTGTCTCTGGAACCCAATGGTCTTGAAACAGTCACTAACTGGTCACTATGACAAATGGTCACGACTAAAAAACAGGACCATCATGTCCTGCAAAGTTGTTATAGGTAACGTTTTTTAAAGAAATTAAGTAATTTACTAGACTTTAAATCCATTATGCTGCTAACTGTCAATCCCTATGACCTATAGAATCCTAAGTATTTGACCTTCAAAAACCTAGATTTTCATTTTCTAATTTTCCCCCGTGCCATAGGCCCTATTGAGGTATCCCATAATTCAGTCTGTTTACAAGTTCCGGTGCTCGCTGGTTGCCGACATTGTATGGTGATCGACCCTTGAACCGTAACCCACAATTATTGCAATTTAACAGTTTTTATGAATCTTCAAATTGGTAATCCGATGTCAGAAATGGAAATCTCAGCTATTTCTACACGAAATCCGGAATTATATTCAGGTTCTCCAAATATAAATGGGAAAACTGTGGTTCATGTGGTCATGATGTGCCCAGCCAGTCGTGAGGGGAACTTGTATTTACCCTGGGCGATAATAGGGAGTTGAGTAACCTCTGGAGGGCGTATAGAGATTTTATTGCCACGTTGACTTGATCTCTAAAAAACATTTTTCAAAAGCTATAAAAAACACTTATATTGAGGATGAGGGGCACTAGGATGCCTGGAATTGACCGAGCAGACCTAGATGAGAGTGAAGGCAACCCATACCAGTGATTGAAAGCAATATCTCCGGGGATGTCAGCGTTCAGGGAAATCCCTGAACTCAGGGTTTTTATAAAACACAGACATATTTTCCTCACTATTTAAAAGCTTCAATCTAACCTGTGTATGTCAACCCCTAGTATTTCAGGAACCCCATATAGATACCCAACTTCCCTATAAATGCATGCATCATTACTCCCATGATTTTCAGGGTTTTCCCATAATGCATTGATGAAAATCCCTGAAATCCCTGAAACCCTTGCAGTGTTACAAAACAAACCACTTTGAATGCATAGATAACACCAGGAACCAGCTTCATACTACAATCTCCTATGCACATATTTGGTTTAACACCAAAAGGATATGGAAGGTAAGGCTCTGCTTGGAGAGCATAGATTGTAGTCCCAGTCCTACTCACCAGGGGACACAGTTTCCAACATTTCTGAGTTCCCAGTAAGCTTGTCCATTGTAGTCTGTGTTGGGGTGGGGGGGGGGGGGGGAGGGGGGAGAAGTTTGTCCTAGAAAATAACTTCAGTGATTTTCTTCAAGGGCTGCTGATATCTATGTATCTAGGGCATTGTTGAATTTACTTACCTTCTGTGGCAATTCTTAAAGGCACATTGGACAATTTGACTTGAAAATTCAAACCTATGTCAGTTTTCTGGAAATTGAATATGATGATCTACAAGTGTTGTTGAACACATATCTAATTTAAAGATTGGGGTCACTATGCTTGTTTTTGATTTAGAGATCAATATTATGATTATATTACAAAAGAATATATAGAGAAATTCTAAAAAGGTTGATCTTCACAGAGTAAAACCCATGTCATATTTTCCAAACTGTCACAGAATATATTAAGTGTATAGTACTACATATTTAGATTTGAAAAAAAAACACAGGTCACCATTTTGTTTTTGAAGGAATTGAAGAAAACTTTATTTTTCAGTACATTTCCTATGTCAAATGTAAATTGGTCTAATTTACCTATTGGGATAGGTAAAACTTGATAATATGTTATAAGATACTCATTCGGTATTAGAATAAGTCGGATTTATAGTTGTCAGTATCTGAAAATCATTTGGTGGCGCTACTGTGAATAGGATATACCTTTAAAGTTGTGAAAACATAAGTAAAGTTTGGTTGATTTTTGTTTTTACATAAAGGAGATTGGTTAATTCAAGTCATTTTCAGGAATCTCAGAATTCAGGGAAATCCCTGAAATCAGGTTTTTTTTTTTTTTTAACACAGTAATATTGTCCTCACTATTTAAACGCCTCAATAAAACCTTTGTATGTCAAACCCATATTGTTTCCGGAACCCCATATACGCCATTTCCGGATTAATGTGTGCATTATTACTTTCATTATTTACAGGGTTTTCCCTGGCAAGCTTCCCATAGATAATGCATGTCTGAAAATCCCTAAAACCCTTGTATTGTTACCATACAAACCACTTTTAATGCAAAGCTAACACCAGGAACCAGCTTCATACTGCAATCTCCCAAGCACATATTTGGTTTAATATCAATAGGACATGGAAGGAAGGGCAATGCTTGGAGAGCACAGACTGTAGTACCAGTCCTACTCACCAGGGGAGGCAGTCTCATAGTTTTTGAGTCCCAGTAAGCTTGTTCATTAGAGTCTTGAGTGAGGGGGGGGGGGGTCATAGCAAATAACTTCAGGGATTTCCTTCAAGGGCTGCTGACATCCCTGCATTTTGCATCTAATTCACTTTTTAGCCGACAGTCTTATTTGATTATAAGCATGTGCCGATGCATCGAGATCAAGGTTATATGCCGGCTCTGTGTTTACCGCGTGGGATCGACCATGTTGATCGTAACCAAGGGTCGCCTCCAGCGGCCTCTTACTTAGAGCCAGCATGATCAGTTAGGCCAAGGGATAGCGCCTGTATGATTCACATACAGATAAATTGGGATGTAACAAAAGGAAAACTTTCTTGGTTTTGTTGATATTGAAGAAGGATTTCTTTTTTAATTGTGTCTGAGAAATAATGTGATATGTTTAGAGGTAGGGTATTTCTATGCATATTTTACGGAAACTAGCTTACTGTCTTCGTACGTCAAAAATATGCGGTAAAATCATTGATTAGATACATCCCGATGCCGAAGGCAGAGGGATATATCTGATTAATAATTTTACCAAGTATTTTGGCGTATTAAGACCGTCAGCCCGTTTTCGTATTATTATATACCTTAAAATGGCAAAGTTTTAGCTAGTCACGTGATCACTTACCCTGTACGTCACAGTGAGACGTACGGCTATATATACGTCATGGGTAGCAGCGGGCAGTATGTGTGGGTAATACGGCCATAGGTATATAATGATATTGTTTTGCTTTAATTCAAATGAACACTGTCACTCACATTCTTCAGTGTGCTCTGCAGAAGTGGCCTCTACAGATCTTCTGCAATGTCCTTGTCCAAACTGTGGCAAAATAAATGATGATTATCATTCCTAAAATGCTTGTTTTTGTTACTATACACCATTAAACTCAAGAAAGGCTGCTTAGAATTTTATCTTATGGAAATCACTCTAATAGAATTCTGAGAAATAAATAGATGTATTTTGACTCAATATTTATCATAAATTGATCTCTCTTTCTCTCTCAATATCTCTCTTTCTCTGCTTCCCTTTCTTGCTCTCTCTCTCTCTCTCTCTCTCTCTCTCTCTCTCTCTCCTCTCTCCCTCCCTCTCCCCTCTCTCCCTTCTCTTTCTCCCTCTCCACCTCCCTCCCTCTCTCCCTCTCTCCTTCCCTGTCTCCCTCTGTCTCTCTCCCTCCCTCTCCCCTCTCTTTCTCCCTCTCCCCTATCTTTCTCCCTCCCTCTCTCCCTCCCTCTCCCCTCTCCCCTCTCTTTCTCCCTTTCCCCCTCCATCCCCAAAGTCTGACTTTTTAGCGTGTAATGAAGGATAAACCCTGACTTTTCACAGACTTTTTGCAGATTAATGGTAAATCCAGTGGAGCAGGCCAATGTTCAAACTGTCTGACTTCATACCAAGAAAAAAGTCCGCAATTTCTCAGTTAGCCCCCCCCCCCCCCCCCCCCCCGCCACTTTCAAAAAATGTATGGACCCCTCATGATCTTGTACGCAAAAGAAATAAGAGCATTCGCGAAAATTTCCAAAATTGTTGACCCCTCCATCCCCACCCCCTCAATGCGTACATACTTTATGGATGGCCCTAGCCAGTATATATACGGCATATAGCCTATGATCCATGGGGGCTGCCATGACGCCCCCCAGGTAGGTGTTCTTCACTAAAGGAGGTGAAAAAGTAGCTGTTCTTCACTAATGGAGGTGCAAAAGAAGTGAGTGATAATTGGGAAATGTCACATGTAAATAAAGTTTTCCATGTAAAAAAAACATCATGTCCTGGGTTTTAGCATCATATCTTCCTGCTCTGGGATCGGTGTAGAGAGTCAAAGGAACCTTGGTAAAACATTGAAAGGCAGCTGAATTTTTTAAGAAGAAAGAGCCAGAATACAGGTTTTGTCCCCCGACCACCTAGTGACTGCTTCATGAATTAACAATGGCTCTGTCCCCTATACCCGGCCCAGTCCCCAAACAGGGCCGGGTGCTGACTCCATACACCCCAACCCTTTCTTGTCATTCCAGACTGGCCGCAGTCTGACATGTATGCAAAACAAATTGAATTGATAAATATATACCCATTTGTCCTCGCCAACCTTCAAAATAGCTGTCGCTTACTTTATAACTATGTATTAGACTTAGTTTCCCAGTAGCTCTTGGCTGGTTCTCAAATCCAGCCATTTTGTTCAGTTTTCCTCGCTGGTTCCCTAACTACAAAGTGCCTGGCCTAGAGCCTATAAGACAGCAACCCGACCATTGTGCCCGATCACACCTTTGCCCGACGAACCCGTCGGGTCGGTCAGAATCGGGTCGCTGTACGCACTTCACAGACCCAATTTTAATTGGGTCGGGCATTACTTGCGTGGGGGTAATGACCGACTCTGCCTGACCATAATCGTGTCGCTGTACGCACTTCACCGACTGTTCCGGATTCTGAGAATGCCATTAGAACAGCGATGCTACCTATCCCCTAGTCCGATTTACAAGTAGCTTATACCGATTTGTAGGGGAGACGGAGGTTATAATGAATATGAAAACTGTTTCCGAATATCTTGATTAGATCCAAAGTTATCAAACTTTGAATTATTTTCTATGAATCCACACCAGCGGCCCGTGGCTCACCCCCGGCTCAGCTCCTGGCGGCTCGCTTTGATCTCAATCAGGTCGCTGTACAAGGTCATAAAGTGGAGATGTGTGATCGGCAAAGGGTATAATACAGCGACATTCCTGTTCCCGATTATAATCGGTGATCGGATCGGGGAGAATCTGTGGAAAATGTCGCTGTCTTATGGGCTATACATAGAATACACGAAAACAGGGTTTCATTTTAGGGAGTGTAAACAAACTGGTTATGGAAGTATATCTGTGCAAAAATATACACCAAGGCTGCACGCATTTAAGGGCACACCACAGCCTGCAGCATTTGTAACTCATCAAATGCATGCAGAGCTCACGCACTTGGATATTCAAGTCTGTACTGCTCTGCATAAAACGTTATGCAGTTGCTACAAAGTGGGTTTGCCAATTTTCAAATAGATATACTTCCAAATTTTGTTTATACTCCCTTTTCAAGTGCCAAACCACTTTTCACATGACCACACTTTACCTAGGATGCCCCCCCCCCCCCCCCCCCTCTCTCGGAGTGTTTGCTAGTTTCGTTCACAGACACTTGGGGGCGCCTACTCGGCTAGTGGTACCCTAGTTCCACGGTCATCCGCTAGAGGGCTCTGTGCGTTTAGCGGCAGGGGGAACGAACGGCTGACTGTTCTTGTGCCAGTATAACCACATCTAACTCCGGTGCTGCAAGACATGTTCTTCCCATCACGCGATCATTCACAGGGGTGAGTAAACTGCGTTTAACATCCAATTGTTCCATTGTGCCCTTCTTTTATCATGTATTATATATCTGTTTGTATCTTACCCCTGGTATTTTTGTCCCACTGGCTTACCATTGGAAACTCGTTCTCCATGCCCCTATGAGTATTACAGTCCGTTTTCCATGCTCTATATCATGTGTGTCCCCTACGAGTATTGTAGTCTGTTTCCCATGGTCTATGGCATCATATAGCCTGTCTGTTGTCCATTCATTTAGTGGGTACACGGGTGAGATAGATACAAAAAAAGTAACTGGTTTGGGTCAAAGTCGTTGTTCTCCAACTCATTTGAACGCTATGTGATATTCACTCGGCTGTCGCCTCGTTCATATCACTCCACATCAAAACCATGTAGAACAATAACTTTGACCAAAACTTGTTGGTTTTTTCTTTAGTACGAGCGCTAATGATAATTATGTATAATCTTAATAATGATATGTTTACATATGTAATGCACTGTTTCGTCCCCATATTGTGAGGATTCAGCATAGTCCCTGCATCTTATAGGGAGCCAAAGTAAACCCGCTGAAACTACAGATACCGTTTACAAAACACCATTTCCGGTGGCCAGTAAGAACGAGGCTTAGTGCCGAACCTATGGGGGTTTTATGCTAGACTTTTGTTTTTGGTCTCGTTTGTTACTTTTGAAGTGTAGTTTATTACTATCATCTCTGAATAACTCTGTCTAAAAACTATGATGACAGTTGTTAAGAATATAAATAAGAATAGCACATATAATCTCAAAACTACACAGTCAAAGTACTGAGCGCCCTATTTCCGGAAATGGTGTTTTGTAAACGGGTATCTGTAGTTTCAGCGGGTTCACTTTGGCTCCCTATGGCTACCCTCCTCGTTGGGATACAGGGGCTGGTACAATTGGTAATGGTGTTGGATTTCTGGCGCTGTTTAGCTCCAGTATTTTCAACATTTTCCATACAGATAGCTACTGGTCAGGATATCTGATGGGAGATTGATACCCTCTCACTTTGATCTCAATGGGGTCACAGTCAGGAGCAGGCGAAATTTATTGCTATGACAACACAGGCGGCCAGGGAACTGGAGGAGGGGAGGGGGAGGAGTAGGAGGAGGTATAGGGTTATAGGGAGCGGCTTGGGGCCATAAACAGGAGATTTTGTTCATAGTGGACAAGTCTTTGATTCATGGGCCAGTCAGAGAAGGATACTATGGAGAAACCAAACAAGAGTTAGTCGTGTTGTTGTTTATCGCACAACGGCAAGATCGCATATTAATTACTGCACGAGGCTAAGCCAAGAGCAGTAATACGCGATCTTACCGGAGTGCGATGAACAACAACATGACTAACTTGAGTTTGGTTTAGAAATTTTCCTACCCCGCCCACCTAAATTACTTCTACATTAACAAATGACATCATTTGTCAAGTGTATCCCACTAGAGCGATATTTTTCATTTTTCTAAACTCCAGACCGAATACAGTGACCCAATGTTAAGCCTATGGAGTTTTTTATTAGGTGTAGGATAAATACTAGAATGAACTTTATTCTGATTGTATTTAATGAATGTTCATAATCTAAGACTTGAGCAAGTCTACATAGGTGCCTGTTTGATAATCTAGGCTGGTACATGAAGACCGTTTCCATATGCCCAAGACACCTAGGAAACTTTATTCAACACAATCTTTTAAGCCTATAAAGCCTATAAGACACCGAAATTTGTTCCCGATTCATCACGACCATCGGCTCGGTGAGAGTCTGGAATAAAATTTCGGTGTCTTAAGCCTATAAGACACCGACCCGACCACTTTGCCCGATTCTACCTTTGCCCGACGGATCTGCATCAATCGGGTCGGTGTATGCACTTCACCGACCCGATTTTATTGCTTTTCCCGACGCGTCGGGCATTACTACCATGTCAGATATGACCGACTCTGCCCGACCTTAAGATTCCGGTGTACGCACTTTCACCGATTGTTACCGATTCTGAGCATGCCATTTAAAAAGCGTTGCCATCTATCCCTCAGTCCGATTTACAAGTGTCTTATATCGATGTGTAGGGGAGAAACAAGCGATCATAGATCTAAAAACCATTTTCTGATATTTTGAATAGACCAGAAGTTATTAAACTTTGCATTATTGTTTATATATATTTATCACCCGGCCCGGGGCCCAGCCGGGCCCGGCACCCGGCCGCTCTCTTTGATCTCAATCGGGTTGTTTTACGAGGTTATAAAGGCAGGAGGTGTTGTCGGGAAGAGGCATCGTGTCGGTGTCTTATAGGTATAAGACATCGACATTTTATTCCAGACTCTCACCGAGCCGATGGTCGGGATGAATCGGGAAAAAAATTCGGTGTCTTATAGGCTTTATACCTATAAGACACCGACATGTAGACTCTTCCCGACCACACCTCCTCCTTTTATAACCTCGTAAATTACCCGGGTTAAGATCAAAGAGAGCCGCCGGGAGCCGAGCCGGGGTGAGCCACAGGCCGCTGGTGTGGAATTATAGAAATTAATTCAAAGTTTAATAACTTCGGATCCAATTAAGATATCGGGAAACGGTATTCAGAACTATAATCGCCTCTGTTTCACCTACAAATCGACATAAGGACCTTCTAAATCGGACTGGGGGATAGGTAGCATCGCTATTCAAACGGCCAACTCAGAATCGGTAACAATCGGTGAAAGTGCGTGCATCGAAATCTTAAGGTCGGGGAGAGTCGGTCATATCTGACATGGTAGTAATGACCGACCTGTCGGGAAAAGCAATGAAATTGGGTCGGTGAAGTGCGTACACCGACCCGATTGATGCAGATTGTCACAGACCCGACGGATCCGTCGGGCAAAGGTAGAATCGGGCACAGCCGTCGGGTCGGTGTCTTATAGGCTTTATACTCAATACTTCTTCTCTACGCTTCCAAATTTACTTTTTTTCTCTATTAATAGTGTATATACTAGCGTGGGGGTAATGACCGACTCTGCCCGACCATAATCGCGTCGCTGTACGCACTTCACCGATTGTTACCGATTATAGGCTTTAGTCTAAAAGTTGAACGAACTCGAATATTACCAAACGGTAACCCTCGTTTTATCTCCATGTACCCTGTCCTTTCACAGGCATATGTTATCAAACAGACCCCAGGCTCAACTTACAAATCCTCATCCTTTGTGATTATACTTAGAAAACCACGGTGATACCACTCCCTTTCTGCTTGCGACCATCTATTAAACGCACAATTACCTATAAAAACTATCATCCTGGTCGGATCTGCTTGGAGTGTCTCCCGCACATAGAGACGGAGTGAACTAGATCTAGGCTTGGAGAGTGTAGTCCCACGATAGTAAGAATATTGCGCAGAGAAAAACTCGCAGCTATTCATATATACCTATGGCCGTACATTCTATGCTTACACCACGTTCTTGGAGGGTGGAGTAACTTATGTATACTACTCAAGGTTGCCGTATACATAGACAATAATCGATGGTTTTGTGGACAGGCGGTCGTAAACCACGAGATGTTGATGCGTAGTAATACACGAGCACTAGCGAGTGTATTACGACGTCAACCTCGAGTGGTTTTAAGAGCCACCTGTCCACAAAACCATCGTTTGTTCCATTTATTATCCATCTTTTCGAATAAATCAAACCCAGTAATTGCCATATTAAAGGGTATAACACTATTTCTTTGCTCTGTAGCACAAAAGGGACTATTTTTCCTGTATACCATGGTTTTGAGGAAGTATACTATAGATGTGAATCCATATACCACAGTTATGGTATCTGACAGGTTTTATACAATGGGTGGTGGTTTTCATTAGGGGCTTTGTTTACAGTGGATAATGATACACAAGGTTGCTGCATACTACCCAAGGTTGACATTTAGACCAATCAGATCGCCTCTTACAAAATTCATGTGAAAAGCACAGTGGGGAGGAAACTCCTAAGTTTGGATCTTGCTTCGGGTTTGATGGTGGGTGAGCAAATAACACTAAGTATCGTTATTAAACCACATTTGAAGGTATATAGGAATAGAGGGAATCTATGTTCCGGTGGGAATAAGTCAAAGTTACGAGGTAAGGCTTGGAAAAATTACTGCCCAAGAAGAAACCGCAGTGATTTTTCCAAGCCTTACCGAGTAACTTTGACTTATTTCCATTGGTACGTGGTTTCCCTATTCCTATATACCTTCAATTGTCAGCTAATATCGATAAAAACCGAATGTCTCTGAACGTCAACCTGGGCAGTAAACGTCAACCTGGGCAGTAAACGTCAACCTCGGCAGTAAACAAAAGTTATTCCACCCCCAAGTAATCATAGGTTGTTCGCTCATAGGTATATAGGAATAGGAAAACCAAGTTTCCAGAGAGAGAAAATCAAAATTACTCAGTAAGGCTTAGAAAAATTACTGTAATTACAGTAATTTTTCCGAGCCTTACCTTGTAACTTTGACTTTCTCTCATCGGAACATAGTTTTCTACACTCGTTAGATTTAGAGAAAAAGAAAATTCTATCGTAAGTAGGGAGAGGGCACAGTTCTAAGAAATTACATTCATCTCACCCTTGCCCTGGTGTTTCTTCCCCGAGGACTTAAAATTGGGATCTCGTACTAAACGCCCATGGGGTATTGGAAAAGAAAATCTCAATGGGCGATGATTTACAAACATTAGTCCATCAATAATTGATAGGGGTGAGATAAAATCTGAATCGCACTCGATCCATAGCCACTGAAAATTCGCCATTTACTTTGGTATGCAACGAATTCTCACACAGCTTTGCCAAGCGAGATTGCTCCGCAACCAAAACTCGTGCCATATTTTAGTGGCTATGAATATGTATATATGCCCCCAATCAAGGCTTGAGGTCATGTCAATTAAGATAGCCTCGAGGGTAGTTTTTCAGACATCTTATTAAGGGACCGTTCATTATTTACGGCAGGGGGGGTGAGCTATTGGAGGGGGGGGGCAAATTGTATGAGGGTATTTGCCTGGGGGGCAATTTTTTTTAGAGGTATTTGCTTGGGGGGCAGGCATTTTATTTAAAGGTATTTGCCTGGGGGGGGGGGGGGCATTTCATTTCGCAGTATTTGCCTGGGGGGGGGGGGGCGTTTCATTTCGCGGTATTTGCTTGGGTGGGGCGTTTCAATTTCAATGATTTATGTTTTTGTGATTCACCCACATAAAGGGTTCTAGAACTGTGTATTTTTGGATAATCTATACAATTTAGAGGCGTCTGATCTCTTCTAGCAGAATTAAGAAATTTACCTAAATATATAAGCATGGTGATTGTGGCAGAGAAGATAAAAAGTGAGGTACTGTGACACCTGGCAGTGCCATGTCTGTAGAGTGGGAGCTCATCATACTAAGACGTCTTGTAATCTGCGATGCAAGCCCTCTAGTATTCGCAATCTTTTAAAAACTTCAAATACATGAAAAACAAGCCAGGACTATTTTCTGCACAAGAAAACTGCAATGATTTTAGAGTTTATAAGTTGTGCATGAATATCAAAGGCAATACCCCTGTTAGGAGATTGCTCTATGACCCTATGTGGTGCAGCTCCACTATATTAGTATCTATACTCAGTTCAATCGTCAATGTCAGGTGATCGCCGTGCAATGAAGCTTAACACATACAAGTTGTCTTTTTGGTGCCTCCACTGTCTCAATAGAACACCCCCTTAAGATAGGTCTCAGAGCAGCAGGTACATAAGCTCCCATGCCAGCATGTCCTGACAGGCTAAGGGTTCACTTCCTAGATGGTGGATATCTAATCCTATAACTATGATACGCCAGTTTGCAGTCATTGCTCTTAAACCATCATTAACAGTCCACATTTCACAAGGGCCGGATACTGCATATTAGAAGATTTGATTATAGATGTTTAAAATTTGCATGCCAGAATTCACCTGGCTTTATTTACTTAACCCCTTCGCGGCGGGTGATGCCATACGGCATCAACCATGCTGGGGCGGGATGTTGCCATATGGCATCAACCGCGCTGGGGCGGGTGATGCCGTATGGCATCATTTTTGCGAGATCTCGTCGTAATGTTTTCAAATGCCGATAAAACCTATAATAATGAATGAATTCACCTGATTTTTTGTATAGACTTAGGAAACACATAATAGTATGTAAAAAAAATAAAATATCATATCGTGTTGCCATGGCAATATTTCGAAACATCGAACGAACACGGAGGCATGAAGCAAAATAAGCAGACGACGCCCCCCACCTCTCCAACATGGCGGAGTGGGGATCTTCAGATAGCGATTGGGATGAATGGGAAGACGACTTACCAATAACTTCCCTCGCAATTCTTGATGAATACGATACAAAAAGATGCCAGACAACCACACAGACCACCCATCACGAGGATTTATCGGAAAATGAAAGGAATTTGACTCCCACGGAAGATGACAGCGCGGCTGAAGGCGATGCCCCCCCGGCTAAAGACGATGGAGATCCCCCCCCCCGCACTTGATGCCCACCCCCAGACCTCAGCAGATGGCGAAAGCGAAGTTAAATGGAAAACGATCAAGTCGAATACGCCAAGAAAAGGTGAAATGGATGATTTTGACGGATCTAGCAGCGGGATTTCTCCCGAATTTAGAGAAAAAAGATCGCCCATGGACTTTTTTAGACTCTTCCTGACAACCACCTTCATACAGAGTCTGGTCACTACCACCAACAAATACGCCTCCGATAATGATGCCGATTCTTCATCAAGAAACATGAAAAAATGGAAGGATGTCGATCAACCCACAATGAAAATATTTCTTGGAATATCTATGTTGATGGCTTTGGTCAAAAAAGTAAAAATAAAGGATTACTGGACGACCGTACGGGAGTTGACAACCCCCTATTTCTCCACTGTCATGACTCGTGATCGCTTCATACAGATACTACGGTAAGTTCGATGTCAATATCTTCAATTCATTTACTATTACTTCCATACGTTGACACCTGACATTATATATATTGAAATAAACCTCAGAGTCCCAGCTTTGCTCCCACCTACTTCCCTGATCTTTTATCTAACGTTAAAAGTCCATACGAATTGATTTTCAAATCAACATCTAATGCTGTCACTGCCGTGTCAACCCCCCTCCGCAGTAGACGCTATGTTGAAGCAAGCCAAAAAATGAACCGCGTAAGGCGCAACGGTTTAATTCGATCATCAAGTTAATTCTCCATCAAAATGTAAAATATCATACGAGAACCAACCTCAGACTGTGGGGAATATCCTCGTATAAGTCACTTTTCATATATTTAATGTTAAATCCTTGTGCGAAATGATTTGATAACTCGCCCAGATTTGCTTGTCGTAGTCGGCGTCTCCCCCCACCACTGAATAGACAGCCCGGTTCGATGTCAATATCTTCAATTCATTTACTATT
Organism: Alentia gelatinosa; assembly: GCA_950022655.1. Lineage (NCBI taxonomy): Eukaryota > Metazoa > Annelida > Polychaeta > Phyllodocida > Polynoidae > Alentia > Alentia gelatinosa. The sequence goes on along the minus strand of OX465593.1, from coordinate 35,728,433 downwards.
ACTTCCACACGTTGACACCTGACATTATATATACTGTAATAAACCTCAGAGACCCAGCTTTGCTCCCACCTATTTCCCTGATCGTTTATCTAACGTTAAAAGTCCATACGAATTGATTTTCAAATCGACATCTAATGCTGTCACTGCTGTGTCAACTCCCCTCCGCAGTTGACACCATGTTGAAGCAAGCCAAAATATGAACCGCGTAAGGCGCAACGGTTAAATTCGATCATCAAGTTAATTCTCCATCAAAATGTAAAATATCATACGGGAACCAACCTCAGAGTGTGGGGAATATCCTCGTATAAGTCATTATTCGTATATTTAATGTTAAATCCTTGTGCGAAATGATTTCCTAACTCGCCCGGATTTGCTTGTCGTAGTCGGCGTCTCCCCCCACCACTGAATCGCCAGCCCGGTTCGATGTCATTATCTTTAATTCATATACTATTACTTCCACACGTTCTAACCTGACAATATATATACTGGAATAAACCTCGGAGTCTTGGCTTTGCTCCCATATAATTCCCTGATCAATTATCTAACGTTAAAAGTCCATACGAATTTAATTTTCAAATCGACATCTTCTACTGTCCGTGCCGTGTCAACCCCCCTCCGCAGTTGACGCCATGTTGAAGCAAGCCAAAATATGAACCGCGTAAGGCGCAACGGTTTAATTCGATCATCAAGTTAATTCGCGATCAAAATGTAAAATATCATACGGGAACAAACCTCAGAGTGTGGGGAATATGCTCATATAAGTCACTGTTCATATATTTAATGTTAAATCCTTGTGCGATATGATTTTCTAACTCGCCCAGATTTGCTTGTCGTAGTCGGCGTCTCCCCCCACCACTGAGTCGACAGCCCGGTTCGATGTCATTATCTTTAATTCATATACTATTACTTCCACACGTTCAAACCTGACAATATATATACTGGAATAAACCTCGGAGTCTTGGCTTTGCTCCCATATAATTCCCTGATCTATTATCTAACGTTAAAAGTCCATACGAATTGATTTTCAAATCGACATCTTCTACTGTCCGTGCCGTGTCAACCCCCCTCCGCAGTTGACGCCATGTTGAAGCAAGCCAAAATATGAACCGCGTAAGGCGCAACGGTTTAATTCGATGATCATGTTAATTCTCGATCAAAATGTTAAATATTATACGGGAACAAACCTCAGAGTGTGGGGAATATCCTCGTATAAGTCACTGTTCATATATTTAATGTTAAATCCTTGTGCGAAATGATTTCCTAACTAACCTACATTGCCAAGTGTTTCCCCACCCACACAGCTTAGTGCGTAGTTCGATGTCGGTTATGTTTTATTTATTTTCTATTTATCTAACCGTTTAAACTTTACGAAATTTATATAGGAACAAACCTTAGAGTGTGGAGATTTGTTGTATATATGTCTCCACTAATTTCCTGAAGGTTTAAACCTTGTGCCAGATAATTTTCCACATGTTGTCTTTGCACTGCGGTGAAGGGAGTTGCTGGATTTGAAAGTGCCGACCACAAACACGCCAGGCTGGGGCGAAGCCACATATACAACTCCTTGGTGAAATCGACTCGTACAGAACCAGCAAAGAATATAATCATATTAATATCACAGGGGGGAGATTCAGCAGGCTTTTTTGTTTCTTCCAGTATAATCCAATAGCGATGTCATAATGTATTGTAGGGGAAATCAACCAAAGCCGAAGTGAGGTGATGGCTAAACGATTCGGCTTTCGTAGTATTGGCTTCATTGACACCGCACTGTGTAGAATGTCGATAGGTTCGGCGCCTTGGTAAATATCCATTTTCTCCCGTTATTTAGCGTCTATATGAATAAACCAGACACTGCCAGAATCGTGAAGACTTGTAGAATATTCCCAGGGTGATGATTAATGCATTTTGTATGGGTGACACACCAGCAAAGTTATAACTCTCCAGAACCGCACCTTCGCAGCCTGGCGTTGTCAATATAAACTACTGGCACAGTTATTTTTCGATAGATGTCTCAACTTGTTCCAGGCCGTACGGGTTGATCTGCAGGCTATTTCTCCAAAATAATGACCCACACACGTAGGGAATATATATATATTGCTCCTCTTCCGCTGGCAGATTAATATTCGAATAATCCAATATATAAATCCAGGTTCAAAGACATAAGATGCTTGCCAGCGTCTGTGCCCTTGCGGGCGCCATTTTTTTTTGGTTTGAATCTTGTCCAGTTACCCATACTTGTTTCTGGATTTTCTCTATTATTCTTTATATATACCATACCAAATTCTCAGAGGAGTTAGAATATAGTCATAGGAAGACAACAGTGTCAACAACTTTTATTGTTATTTACCATCAATTCGATAAAACAAATAGTTCTAACCAGACATCGTGGCGCCGACACAGATTTGGGCCGGAAGCGTATATAGGCCCGCCCCCACGCGAGTGATATCGGCATTGTTACCCGGTTAGTTCGCGCGCTCGCTGGGATGGGGGCCCGCCGCTAAAGGGTTAAAATTATAATATATGTGTACATATACATGTATTTATGAGAAAGAATCGATTTAAGGCTATTGCCTAGGGGAGGAGGGGATGTATATCAGGGTATTTGACTGGGGGGGCAGTTTATTTTGAGGTATTTACGAGGGGAGGGGCGGTTTATTTTAGGGTATTTCCGAAGGAGAGTGCATTTTATTTTGAGGTATTTCCGAGGGGGGGGGGGGGCATTTCATTTGGAGGTATTTCCAAAGGGCGGGGGCAATTTATTTTGGAGGATTCGCAGAGCAAAACCCATACCACCCCCCCCTGCCATAAATAATGAACGCTCCCTAACAGATTACAATGAAGACAACTGAGATATCCAGATACAATACATCAATGTGAAGTAAATGATGATAATGAATATGAAAAGATTATATTAATATTAGAGCACACAATGCCTTTTAACTCGAAAAATAGTTCTTCACTTCCTCTTTAGTTTTACTTTTTTGAACACTATCTTATGGCTACCCTCCTCGCTGTGGTACAGTCCCTGCATCCTATGGCTAGCCTCCTCGCTGGGATACAGTCCCTGCATCCTATGGCTACCCTCCTCACTATGATACAGTCCCTGCATCCTATGGCTACCCTCCTCACTGGGATAAAGTCCCTGCATCCTATGGCTACCCTCCTCACTCCAGTCCCTGCATCCTATGGCTATCCTCCTTGTTGGGATAAAGTCCCTGCATCCTATGGCTACCATCCTCACTGTGATACAGTCCCTGCATCCTATGGCTACCCTCCTCGCTGTGATACAGTCCCTGTATCCTATGGCTACCCTCCTCGCTGTGATACAGTCCCTGCATACTATGGCTACCCTCCTCGCTGTGATAAAGTCCCTGCATCCTATGGCTACCATCCTCACTATAATACAGTCCCTGTATCCTATGGCTACCCTCCTCGCTGTGATACAGTCCCTGCATACTATGGCTACCCTCCTCACTGGGATACAGTCCCTGCATCCTATGGCTACCCTCCTCGCTGTGATACAGTCCCTGCATCCTATGGCTACCCTCTTCACTGTGATACAGTCCCTGCATCCTATGGCTACCCTCTTCGCTGTGATACAGTACCTGCATCCTATGGCTACCCTCCTCGCCGTGATACAGTCCCTGCATCCTATGGCTACCCTCCTCACTGTGATACAGTCCCTGCATCCTATGGCAACACTCCTCGCTGTGATAAAGTCCTTGCATCCTATGGCTACCATCCTCACTGTGATACAGTCCCTGCATCCTATGGCTACCCTCCTCACTGTGATAAAGTCCCTGCATCCTTTGGCTACCCTCCTCACACCAGTCCCTGCATCCTATGGCTACCCTCCTTGTTGGGATACACTTCCTGCATCCTATGGCTACCCTCCTCGCTGTGATACAGTCCCTGCATCCTATGGCTACCCTCCTTGCTGTGATACAGTCCCTGCATCCTATGGCTACCCTCCTCGCTGTGATACAGTCCCTGCATCCTATGGCTACCCTCCTTGCTGTGATACAGTCCCTGCATCCTATGGCTACCCTCCTCGCTGTGATACAGTCCCTGCATCCTGTGGCTACCCTCCTCACTGGGATACAGTCCCTGCATCCTATGGCTACCCTCCTCACACCAGTCCCTGCATCCTATGGCTACCCTCCTTGTTGGGATACACTTCCTGCATCCTATGGCTACCCTCCTCGCTGTGATACAGTCCTTGCATCCTATGGCTACCCTCCTCGCTGGGATACAGTCCCTGCATCCTATGGCTATCCTCCTCTCTGTGATACAGTCCCTGCATCCTATGGCTATCCTCCTCACTGTGATACAGTCCCTGCATACTATGGCTACCCTCCTCGCTGTTATACAGTCCCTGCATCCTATAGCTACCCTCCTCGCTGGGATACAGTCCCTGCCTCCTATAGCTACCCTCCTCGCTGGGATACAGTCCCTGCATCCTATAGCTACCCTCCTCGCTGGGATGCAGTCCCTGCATCCTATGGCTACCCTCCTCGCTGTGATACAGTCCCTGCATCCTATGGCTACCCTCCTCGCTGTGATACAGTCCCTGCATCCTATGGCTACCCTCCTTGCTGTGATACAGTCCCTGCATCCTATGGCTACCCTCCTTGCTGTGATACAGTCCCTGCATCCTGTGGCTACCCTACTCGCTGTGATACAATCCCTGCATCCTGTAGCTACCCTCCTCGCTGGGATACAGGGACTGGTACAATCAGTAAAGGTATTGGATTTCTGGCCCTGTTTAGCTCCAGCAATCCCAACACTCTCCATACAGATATCCTGGCTACTGATCAGGATATCTGCTTGGAGATTGATATCCTCTCACTTTGATCTCAATTGAGTCACAGTCAGTAGCAGGCAAAATGTATTGCTATGACAATACAGGCAGCCAGGGAACTGGAGGAGGGGAGGGGAAAGGGGTAGGAGGAAGTGTAGGGTTACAGGGAACGGCTTGGGGTTATAGTGGACAAGTCTTTGATTCATGGGCCAGTCAAGAGAAGGATACATACTATAATTAACTTTATTCCGATTGTGTTCTAAATCATTTCATGAATGTTCATAATCAAAGACTTGATTCATGGACCAGTCAGAGAAGGATACATACTATAATTAACTTTATTCCGATTGTGTTCTAAATCATTTCATGAATGTTCATAATCAAAGACTTGATTCATGGACCAGTCAGAGAAGGATACATGCTATAATGAACTTTATTCCGATTGTGTTTAATCATTTCATGAATGCTCATAATCAAAGATTTGATGCATAGGCCAGTCAGAGAAGGATACCTACTATAATGAACTTCATTCCGATTGTGTTTAATCATTTAATGAATGCTCATAATCAAAGACTTGATTCATAGGCCAGTTAGAGAATGATACATACTTTACTATATACCCATGCCGTATATATACTGTAAATACGCACCGTTTTGGCATATGACGTAAAGATACTGTACGGACCAGCGGTCCGTACACTAAAATACGGACCACCTGATTTGTTTGGATCCTAGATAGGCAGTTGCAGAAATGGCAAGTTGACCAGGTGCAGTTGGGTTACAGAAAACTATCCATAGGCTAAATCTAACTTATACCATTCAATGTTTATTCATTTATAATAGCACGCTCATTCATCTAGGATGAACATACTATTTGCTCCTAGTTTTATTGCGAACACCACTTCGCAACCTTTCTGTGCCCAAGAAAAGGGGGAAAAGCTACATTGCATATTGGCTGAGGTCATTTGGACTAAATGGTAACTGACTTACGTTACCATGACATTCAATGAGCAAATTAACATGATTTCAAAGAAAATATGTCAAAAATGAAAACAGGTGATTTATTTATTTTTTTAAAGTCAAATTAGATGTGAAGATAAAGCCCCAAATCCCTGGTTTAATATGGTGTCTTTTGGAAATCTGTATCTATTCTACAACCTAAGTTATGAGATCTTTTTGTATATCAAGCAAAAAGGACTAGTTTTCAGTCCCCGATATGGTTGGGCAGCCTATAGATTGATGAAATAAAACAAAGATAATAACATTCAGGATATCCTGGGCACCTTCTCCATTTGTTTGGTTGCGGCCCATCCAAACTTGTGGAGTATTGTTTATTTATACGATTCTCGATGCAGTTCTATATATTTATCTCACCCCTGGTACAAGTTTAGCCATAGGAATAACATTAGAAAAAAATACTCAACGATCACCCCCGTAGAGTGACAGTACTACGCCACGGCCGTGGCGTATTGAATTTCAGATGACGCCATATGAATTTGCTAAGTATATATTCAAATTATTCTGAAATTGTGATTGTTTAATATCATAGAAAGGGGAGAGATAAATCCAGAACCGCACTCGAATCGTAAAATACACAATACTCCACTCGTTTGGTTGGGCTGTAATCGTCACTCGGCTTCGCCTCGATGACCATTGCGGCCCATCCAAACTCGTGGAGTATTGTGTATTTATACGATTCTCGATGCACTTCGATATATATACGGCACGTGGTAAAAACCACTCCTTTCAGCAATGACCGTGGGAATGTACCAACTACACTATCACCAATTAGAAAAAAAACCTCTTCTAAGAAATAGCTTGCTCTTATAAATCATCTCATCTCATTCTCTGTGTTCATGTATTTGTTGTTTTTGTTTTGTTTACTTTGTTTTGTTTTTTCCTCTTTTTCTATTTTACTTTTTTCCCTTTCAATGTATTTATACATTTATTATGCCACATACGCAAGTATAATTTGAACATGGTGTAATATATGATCTTATCCTACCCCTAATAAAAACGAGGCATAACATAGGCAAATTTTATGCGGCATGCCATGACATAAAGTGCGATTTATGCTTCTAGGGGCATAAAAAAAATTGACCAATCAGCGACCAGATTGTCAGCTGCTCCAAAAAAGTTCCGGTTGGCCTCAAAAGTTCCTGTTGGACTTCGGTTGGTCATTCAATCGATATTTGTCTTTTAGTAATCCAAAAGCATAGACACGGGGTAGGATAAATACGAAACCGAACATGAGTTAGACTTGTCTTAGTGTCTATGCCACTCTGGTCAGGTCTGTTACTCACTACGCCCAGCTAACGCTTCGCGTAGTAATACACGACCTTCCCGTTGTGGCATAAACATTGACAAGTCTAACTCTCGTTCAGTTTCTACTAAGTATATGAGACGACACAAGAGTTAGAGCTATTTTTTAATCAAACTATAAAACCGCCAAGCTATGGTTAAGTTTTTCATTAAAAAAAAATAGAGAAAAAAGGGACCACTCGTTCTAATATACAAAAGCAGGGAGGATGGGATGTGCTCTAAAATTTCGCACACAAGATTTGTTCATAGATGGTCTGTTCGGCCTGCCGGGGTGGACAACAATACAGGTGTTACCGTTCAGCGCCGCCTAACGGCCCACTGTCTAGTAACGCGGCCGCTCGGACAAACACCGCGATTCCAGCGGTATTCATATAAAGACATACAGCAATCACACCTAACGTGTGAACTGTTGGTGTGATTGGAGGAGTGTCGTTTTTTGACAGATTAAATTGTTGGAACAAACAAGGGTATTGTACCAACGAGTCTGGGCTGTCTCAACTTCGTAGTTGATAATTATCTTGGTATAAACATGGAAAAAGATAAGCATATAATAGCTAGGCCTGCCAATGTATTATTGTGTATTCAGTTTCGGTGTCCCTGTGTTATCTAAGCTATATCTAAAGCATGATTAAGGTGATATACATGTATGATACATCAAATTGTAGCTGGAATACCATAGAATACAATGCAATCACTCTTATTTCCCTGGAAATAATGTACACAGGTATTATGAACGTATTACGCTCATACACTCAGTGGTCCTATACTAAAGTAAACGTTTCTAGGTGAATGTTTGGCTTCAGCTGTGGCGTAACTAAGCAGATAAGGTGCGACACCGGCCAGTGGAGAAAAGGCCTATTACCAATCTGTTCACCCTCTTGGTCGCCTTGCCTCCTCGTGGTGCAAGCCTAACTAAAACGACCAGCAGTGGTAGATTTAGCGCTATATCAAAGGACAGTCCTTCTCATACCATGTCTATGTGGTGTGGTGTACAGCCACCTTTCTCCTTCATTCCCATCAGTGGTAGATTTACTGCTATATCAAAGGCCAATCCTTCTCATACCATGTCTATGTGGTGTGGTGTGCAGCCACCTTTCTCCTTCATTCCCAGCAGTGGTAGACTTACTGCTATATCAAAGGCCAGTCCTTCTCATACCATGTCTATGTGGTGTGGGAAGTAAAAGAACTCTCACATCGGTAAATGTGTAGGGGTGAGATTTCTACCTACATTCATCTCATAGATTCGGTCAAACCCAAAGTAACGCGGCCGCTCGGACAAACACCGCGATTCCAGCGGTATTCATATAAAGACATACAGCAATCACACCTAACGTGTGAACTGTTGGTGTGATTGGAGGAGTGTCGTTTTTTGACAGATTAAATTGTTGGAACAAACAAGGGTATTGTACCAACGAGTCTGGGCTGTCTCAACTTCGTAGTTGATAATTATCTTGGTATAAACATGGAAAAAGATAAGCATATAATAGCTAGGCCTGCCAATGTATTATTGTGTATTCAGTTTCGGTGTCCCTGTGGGGTGAGATTTCTACCTACATTCATCTCATAGATTCGGTCAAACCCAAAGTAAGTCTAATAGAACATGTTAGGACGCTAAACTACCTAAAAAAATACAAAAACAAAACATGGTCTGTTTCCACTTACTGACTTGTAAGTTCTATTGTTCATCGCCAACTGACTTTTGGACCGATGACCCACATTCTTCCCGACAAAAATCAAACAGTGTTGCATTGATACACGAGGAATTTGTCAGGAAGTGGTGCGAAAAATCAGAACATATATTGGCAGCCGACATTTTCACCATATGTTTCTGGGAAAGAAGTTTTTAAAAAATCGGCCGATGAATTTATCGGGAGGCAAAAATCGGCAGGTACAAACAGGGATTTGTGCCGATTGTGACACCCGACCATGGCATTTCGCTCCGCCGACCGATTATGCGACACATTTAATGCAATAATCGTCAGGTGGAAACAGAAATAGTCAACAATTTTTCTCTCCCACCTTATATAATTTGGCTCCACCGACCGACTTCTGCACCCGCTTATGAAATCAAAGGGGATTGATTTAATCAGTGGCATTCTGCATTTTACTTCCAAAAGTCGGCCAGTTTCCATCGTATTTTTGCATTGCAGGTCACCGATAATGTACCACCGAACTTTCATAAGGAGAACCATCGACCAAGTTTTGTACAGTGTGAAAATTATCGGTTGGGTTTCAGTCGGAAGGTGGACACCCCGCATAAAGGGGGGAGTCTACCAACCACAACAAGGCTACGACAATGGCTTCCTGACAAGTCCCATGATTGGCCTACGATTGGAGGCCTTGTTGTGGTTGGTGGACCCCAGTTCCCGACAAGAGTCTACGACAAGGCCATGACAGGCTGCGACTGAAAACTTGCCGGGGGCCTGTCGGGGGCCTTCCGACAAGGTTACGACAAAAAATCGAACATGTTCGACAAGCACCGACAAGAAAGTTCCAATTGGTGCTTGTCGCAGCCTTGTTGTAAGAAGGGGGACTTTATGACAGCGTTGTCTGGGCGTGTTGGGAAGTGCACGCTCCACCAAAATTTCCTATCATAGACCTCTGCGACATGCTCCCGACACGCCATGACACTCCACGACAAGGGTCCAGTCATGGAAATAATCGAACATGCTCGATGTTGTCGTAGTCTTGTTGGAAGGCTCAAGACAAGCTTCCAATTGTGGCCTTGTCATGGCCTTGTCATAGACTCTTGTCGGGAACTGGGGTCCACCAACCATGACAAGGCCTCCAATCGTAGGCCAATCATGGACATTGTCGGGAACCCATTGTCGTAGCCTTGTCGTGGTTGGTGGACGCCCCTTAACACTGCATACTCGAGTGGTTTTATTTGAGGTGACTAATGTAAAAAAAAAACTACTGTAGCCACTTTATATTGTGTAAAGATAAACCACCACACACATTTGGGAATACAACATCGCTGGGTCTGTATAAAAGCGGAGGGTGGAAGTTAGACTTACTCAAGTCTTTGACTTTGTCGTGATTTGGGTAAAATGACCACAAAGCGAGAAGTTATTATCAATTTGTTGATGTTAACTTTCTCTGTATTATAAATTCATCTTTATGTTACACCCCCTAGCGGGTAAACAGGAAACCATCGTAAACTCGCGGTTATCATTTCGCATGACACAGGTGTTTGAGCTGATCATAGGCGATCAGAACTGTATGAATTGACACCAGCGAAAGTTGGGATCTCATTTGTTTCTCACACGAAAAGTAGAGCAGAAAACAACAATACTAAACTTTGATTTTGGCATGGCTCGAAATGAATCATATGAGGAAACCTATGTCTGTGTATAGAAATACAAAAAAGAGTAGCAGCTTACAGTTTAGAACTGCACGAGAATCTCACTCTCGTGGCCCTTCAGTCTCCAGGCCTAGATCTGGTTCACTCTGTCTCTATGTGCGGGACCAACTCCAAGCGGATCTTTCCGAAATTTACATGTTTTATATGAGGTAGGTAAACATTCATTAAATGACTTAAAACACAATCAGAATAACGTTTATTATAGTATGTATCCTTCTCTGACTGGCTCATGAATCAAAGACTTGTCCACTATGAACTGAAACTCCTGTTTATGGCTCCAAACCGCTCCCTGTAACCCTATATCTCCTCCTCCCCCTCCTCCAGTTCTCTGGGCACCTGTGTTGTCTTAACAATAAACTTTACCTGCTTCTGACTGTGAACCAATTAAGATCAGAGAGAGAAGGTATCAATCTCCCAGCAGATATTCTCACCAGTAGCCAGGATATCTGTATGGAGAGTATTGGAAATACTGGAGCTAAACAGCGCCAGAAATCTAACACCATATCCGATTGTACCAGTCCCTGTATCCCACCGAGGAGGGTAGCCTCACCCGGCGTTTACACTAGACGATTATAGGTGGCGATTCTTGAACCTGACAACTTTCAGCCGTAAAAGTCTAGAAATCGTCTAATATAAACGCCAAGAGTGTGGCGACTGCAGATCGTCTGATTACATCTGATTACGCAATAAAGCACCACTTCATGACTATGGGACATGCTCTGACGCCGGTGACTATTTCAAGCGGTCTTGAATAAGTCGTCTACACGGGTGGCGATTCTGTAAAAACTCATAGTCGTCAGTGTGAATGCTCAGGTAAATTCTGACGTTGACGACTTTTGCGGTGGACATTGCCACCGCCTGGCATCTATTGGCTGATGATCTACAGTCGCCACATATTTAGTCGTCTAGTGCAAATGCCGGGATAGGATGCAGGGACTGGAGCCAGTCTAGGTGGAAGTATGCAAGGTGAGTTGGTAGGGTGTTTAGACAGGAATTTTTACGGAGAGTGAATTGAGGTCAAAATGTATACAGCGGGATGCAGATAAGGCATGTTTGTGTAAGGAGTATAAGAAATTTAATGTGTATCCTGAGAGAGGTGGGATGAGTGTGAATGTAGGTGTGCGTGGGGAGGGTGTGGTAAGGCAAGATGTTTGTAGGTAGGGTGTGTGTAGGCAAGGCGTAGGTAGGCAGGGTGTGTGCAGGCAAGGCGTACGTAGGCAGGGTGTGTGCAGGCAAGGCGTACGTAGGCAGGGTGTTGGTAGGCAGTGATTGGTAGGCAGTGATTGGTACGCAGTGATTGGTAGGCAGTGTGTGGGTAGGCAGTGTGTGGGTAGGCAAGGTGTAGGTATGAAGGGTGTGTAAAGGCAAGGGGTAGGTTGGCGGGGTGTGTGCAGGCAAGGTGTACATAGGCAGGGTGTTGGTGGGATGAGTGTGAATGTAGGAGTGGTGGGGAAGGTGTGGAAAGGCAAGATGTTTGTAGGCAGGGTGTGTGCAGGCAAGGCGTAGGTAGGCAGGGTGTGTGTAGGCAAGGCGTACATAGGCAGGGTGTTGGTAGGCAGTGATTGGTAGGCAGGGTGTGGGTAGGCATGGCTTAGGTATGAAGGGTGTGTGCAGGCAAGGCATAGGTAGGCAGGGTGTGTGCAGGCAAGGTGTATATAGGCAGTGACTGGTAGGCAGTGATTGGTAGGCAGTGATTGGTAGGCAGTGATTGGTAGGCAGTGATTGGTAGGCAGTGATTGGTAGGCAGTGATTGGTAGGCAGTGATTGGTAGGCAGTGATTGGTAGGCAGGGTGTGTGTAGGCAGGGTTTAGGTATGAAGGGTGTGTGCAGGCAATGCGTAGGTAGGCAGGGTGTGTGTAGGCAAGGCGTACGTAGGCAGGGTGTTGGTAGGCAGTGATTGGTAGGCAAGGTGTGGGTAGGCAGGGTTTAGGTATGAAGGGTGTGTGCAGGCAAGGCATACGTAGGCAGGGTGTGTGCAGGCAAGGTGTACGTAGGCAGGTAGACTGGCTCTAGTCATAAAGCGGTTATATGTTCCTCGAAATTGACCCTACGCAATATCCTCACATACGTTCGTATATTACTACGCGTCAACCTCTCGAAGCATACGCCCGCTTGTATCTGAAACTAGTCAATATTATGCATTTAATCTCCGTAGTCTAAGTATGACATCAAAAATAAAAACAAAAATAGTTCTGTACAACCGTACAATTTTCCTCGCTAAATAATATCAGTGATATATAGAAGGCAATCCGGTGTATGTATGATAGAAGTCAAACCAAACTCAATGGCTATGTGCCAAACCCAGAATAAAAACGGGTCACTCGTTTATTATCGTATTTACCAATGTGAAAACTGGAGGCTGAATGAAGGGAAGTGTTAAGGCCAGTTCACACTGCACGACTTTGGGGGAAGGGGGAGGGAAGTGTTAAGGCCAGTTCACACTGCACGACTTTGGGGGGGGGGGGGGGGGGGCTTGTGAGCGGGTACCTCTAGTCTGAGACTTCAGTGGTGTATCCACCGACACACAAGATATAGTAAGATTCGGCCCGATTCGGTTGTCTTGCCAAATCGGGCTAGGTTTGAATAATCGTGTGCATATTTATCGTGAGGTGTCTTGAGGTGTCACGGTGGTGGAGCACCAAAACATACACCCGACACCGCAAGGCTACGTTTTGTGAAAATGGAGCTACGACAAATCGCGACACTGTAAGATATAACAAGATGCACCAAGACATACCACGGCAAATCCATGTGTTGGTGGAACCAGCCCTTATTATCGTAAAACTGGATGAGGTTTAATCTTGGCCACCGTATTCCACGACTGGAGTTTGGCATAGTGACTTCATGAGGCGAAGCCGAGTGGAGTCCGGAGCCAAAACTTCAGGAATGGAATGCGGTGGCCAAGATTAAAACGAATCAGGTTTTGATTTTATCCTACCCTATCTCTTCGATTTTGGAATATTACGTGATAACAATGCTGTATGCCACTAGTGGCATATAACACTCCGTATGCCAGTCAGCGGAAACCCAATGTTAAGCTTATGGGATTTTATATTAGGGGTAGGATAAACGCCCATTCGCAAGGTATGTGCAAAATATGTGTGCGCCAAATCCACTAAGGCGACCAAGCGAATGCGTCTGCGATCCGTGCGACTGTGCGAATCCCATGCGATAATATTCAATATATTGAATATTGTCGCAAAGCATTCGCATGTCCATGCGAACTTCTGCGAACGTCTGCGAACGCCTGCGAATGTCTGCGAACCCAAATTCGCATGGAAAATCGCCTTAGTGGATTTGCCGCTTGAACCACCCCTCTTGCGACTGGAAAGCCCGCGACTGGAGGTACCGCGATCTGCCCAGTCTGAGACTGGCAGTACCAAATATCAAAAATGTTTGATATTCAAAATATGCCGGGGATTGTGAGTACCAGGTACCTCTAGTCTGAGACTGGGTGTACCGGGTATGCCCAGTCTCAGACTAAGGCCCGGCGTCCACCTTCTATGATATGGCTCCGATATGGTCTACGATGCACCTCCCGATAAAAAATCAAAATCGCGTCGGAAGGTTACCTGATATCAGGGCAGTTGACCACGTTTCTGCGATTAGACACCGAAAAAAAACCCATACAATGCGTGGTGGATTGGTATGTCTAGACATATGTCTACGATTCTGCACCTTCCCGATATGTCGCCGATATTTGCTTTTTGTATCAGTGCCATATCGGGAGGTCTAAATTCCTATCGTAGTAGGTGGACGCCAGCCTTAATGGGAATTGTGCAGTTCACAATGCGCATTTTGCTGTGGTTTTTTTGGGGTTTTAAATTTTTTTTTATTGGAAATGCATTTTGCCGTGCTGTGCGCTTGAAGGTATCTCCAGTCGGCGACTGGGCGTACCTCAAAATGCAAAGTGTGTGCATATTGCAAGCCAGTATGTGGGAGACAAGGCTGGAGTCCAGTCAGAGGAGGTGTGAAGCGTAGCGCCCCCTATCGTTTTGGCATGGTCTCAAATGACAGCTGAATGTGGATTCCTATACTAAAATAGGCTAACTAGTAATAGCTACTACATACAAACTGTTAGAGCTCTATCAAAAATCTTTTCAGATGTTGATAGAGTGATATCTAATGTACTCCAAACCACAATAGAGCTCAATAGAGCTCCACGTTTTATGGCTGTTTGGTGTTGTTTAATACAACGTTGTTTCTCATAGGCTAGGGCTTACAAACCTCACACAGTCCATTCTCAAGAGCTCCTTCCCCTCTGCTGGCAGGTTTGAAAGTGGCGCCTTGAACCCTGCCACGATCGCATATATGAGTTGGGTCCCTATAGGGGGCGCTGCGCTTCACACCTCCTCTGGAGTCCAGTGAAACCGAACGTAAACACTACCAACATATTGCAAGTTACTGCGAGTTTTCTTGTCACCTGTCTGTAAGTTCTCAGGGTTAAGGGTTACATCATACTCATCAGCTGCTTTTGTCTTGATACCCCAACATGTCAACCTGGCTTGCACTGCATATCGCAGTAACTCAATGATCAACTTTGTGGAATACAGGTTTAAATCGAAAGGCTACAAACAGAGTCCTATGTATCGTGGTATTCAAATCTGGAGGAACTTAAGTGAAGAGCTGCAAAAAAGCGCCAAACAAACTGGCCTTTAAGAAAGGAGTTGACCAAGAACTTCCCAGTATCTTCCATGTGCTTAATCAACAACAGTAGAACTACAACTGACTCGCTGACTTCAATTGACTCTGCTTATATACTAGGTTAAATCTCATTTTCATCATTAACCTCATCTGGTATCACTAGCACTACTTTGTTCCTTGTTCTTTTTGCCAGTTCACTATTGTATGTACATGTATTTACTATTAATTATATGAGTGTCGCCTGTTTCATGGAAGAACTGTTCTAAACAGAATGAAATAAAGGATATAAACCAAAAAAAAAAAAAAAATCATTAGGCAATCCTGAGGGCACCATGCTACATGACCGACTGCTACTATTGCCACGCAAACATAATGGTCAGTTCACACTCTGAGTTTTGAGGTACAGTAGAACCCCGCGTAAGCGGACAGCCTCCGTTCGGGCCCAAATTGTCCGCTTACGCGGGGTGTCCGCTTACACGAGGTTAAAATAAACATCTAGTAGAGGGAACCGTTCCGAACGAAGGTGTCCGTTAACGCGGGGTGTCCGCTTACGCGGGGTGTCCGTTAGGCGGGGTTCTACTGTACAGTAAAACCCCGCGTAAGCGGACAGCCTCCGTTCGGGCCCAAAGTGTCTGCTTACGCAGGGTGACCGCTTACACGGGTTTTTCAAGTTTCCGCCAGTTCAATATGCAAGTGTTCTATATCAATATTTAGGAAGATAGAAGCGATGATATATTTGAAATCATTTTTTCAATATATTATTTATGTCCGAAGTTTTAAAACTTTGAATTACAAAGGTGTATATTCATAAAAAAAAACTAAAATTAATATATTTTTACAATATAGACTAGTTTCAGATAAAAGCGGTTGTATGCTCCACGGAGTCGTATACGCTCGGATATTACTACGCGTCAACTCCTCGGAGCATACGGCCGCTTGTCAATATTGTGTATTTATCTTTATTTACCATTTTGTCGTGTAAACGCTAGACTTGGATATGGTAGAATGGGGGGATATATACATTGCCATCTTTTTCCCCTCCTCAATAGAGAAAAATGAAGTTGTATTTGTGGTAAGTAGATTTATCGTGTTGTCGACAATGCCGCCCCCATACCACTCCCGGCTTTATTTTTGCTGCTATTACGCCACCAAGGTTAAAGTGCTCCCTGTGAGAATCGCCGGAAGCGCATCATTTGTTCGGCGTTCCCACTTACAATAGATTCTATCTCTATGACAAGGGAAATACATACACCCTCCAGAGGTTACTAAACTCCCTATTATCGCCCAGCGTAAATACAAGTTCCGCTCGCAACTGGCTGGGCACACCACGACCGCATGAGCCATAGTTTTCCCCTTTATATTTGGAGAACCTGAATATAATTCCGGATTTACATGTAGAAATAGATGAAATTTCCATTTCTGACATCATTTCCAATTTGAAGATTTATAAAAACCGTTAAACTGCAATAATTGTGGGTTACGGTTCAAGGGTCTATCACCATACAACGTCGGCAACCAGCAAACATTGGAACTTGTAAATAGACTGAATTATGGGATACCTGAATAAGGCCTATGCGGTGCCAGTAAATGTATCGGGTTAGGGTTAGGGTTAGGGTTAGGGCTAAGTTTGGCGCTAAGTTTAAAAACAAAGTCATTACATGTAATAGGCACTTCATTTATGTCTGTCCATAGTACTGTAAAACTGCTAATTACTGAACAGGGAGATTAGAGATTCCGGATATTGGAAACATAACGATTTCCTGCTGAATTTAGGAGAGGGAACTAAACCCAATGGCCAAGTGGGAAATTCTTAAGTATAAGATGAAAAAGTTTTCGGTTGAATATGGTATGGAGAAAAAGAAGGATAAATGACACTACAAGCAAGATTGGAATTACTATGTAAGAATAGGAAACCACAGATACCCATTCACAAAACACCATTTCCGGATATAGGCGCTCAGTACTTTGACTATGTAGGTTCCAGATTATATGTGTCATTCTCCAATCTTTTAGATCCATATTTTTGATAAACTTAGCAACTGTCATCACAGGAACGATCCATAGACTGAATGTAACCCAAACCATTTAATTGTTATTCATTTATAATCGCATGCTCATTCATTAGTGCTGAACATACAATTTGCTCCTAGTTATGCAGTACGCTGGAAGTCTATATCTGACCACTCTAACCTCTAGGTGATGTATATAGTGTGCAAGCACACTCTGATAAAATGGGAGATGAAAGCTATCCATTTTCCCATGGAAATAGATCTGTGTTTTCATTACCAGGGTATGAATCCTTTTTCCTACACTGAACTTGTAATACCAAAGTGTGACAACCTTGATATTGGTATTACAGCACTGGACTTGTAATATCAAGGCTATCAGACTTTGTTGATTCAGGTACCACTGCAGCCACTTTTCTCCTTCACTCCCAGTAGTGGTAGATTTACTGCTATATCAAAGACCAGTCCTTCTCATACCATGTCTATGTGGTGTGGTGTACAGCCACCTTTCTCTTTCACCCCCAGCAGTGGTAGATTTACTGCTATATCAAAGACCAGTCCTTCTCATACCATGTCCATGTGGTGTGGGAAGTAAAAGATTTGTCACCTCGGTAAATGTGTAGGGGTGAGGTTTCTACATAAATTCATTTCACCTTGTGGTGTAAAAAACCTTGAGAAAGTCTGGTGAGAACCTGCAATGGTTAACTGGACGTTAAATCAAACCAACCAACCAACCAACACTGTATACACCCCCAGTCATTCCTACCAAATGTGTAATGGATAAATATAGACTCAGACTTTCCCACAGACACACAGTCTGGCATACCTCTCACAGCTAATTATCAATCTAGGGATAGTACTAGACACATTTTGGCAAGTTTGTGGAAGTAGAGTAGCTGTGACGAGTGTGGTTTGCGTTACAGGAAATGACCTGGGAGCTGTTTCACTAGTTAAAAACTCTGGTAGTTGGTCTCACTAACCAAACACCACACCACATAGACATGGTATGAGAAGGATTGGCCTTTGATATAGCAGTAAATCTACCACTGCCTTGGGTGAAGGAGAAAGGTGGCTGTACACCACACCACATAAACATGGTATGAGAAGGACTGGCCTTTGATATAGCTGTAAGTCTACCACTGCTGGGAATGAAGGAGAAAGGTGGCTGTACACCACACCACATAGACATGGTATGAGAAGGATTGGCCTTTGATATAGCAGTAAATCTACCACTGCTGGGGGTGAGTCTGACAACCTTGAGGTTACAAGTCCGGTGCTCTAACTCCCCAGCCCCATGTTTTCAAGTGTGGATACCTAACCATTGACGGGAAAACCCCCCTAAAAACATACCCGTGTAGTTAATATCCCCCATAGTTTCACTTTCGGAACTATGACCAGTGAATGTCAGTCCACCCTCCTACTCTCTACACTTACATCGGAGGGGCTGCGGCCACACACTCTCCTAGCATAGATCCTGCGCCTCATGCCGGGGACACACCAATATAAGCGGGGATATAAGCTTTTAGGTGTTAGGAACTGAAACTGTGGGTACAGGCGTACTCTGGCCATCAGAGGATGGGAGGGGGGAGGGGGGAGGTGGGAAGGGAGGGAGGGGGGAGGGAGGGAGGGAGGGGGAGGGAGGGAGGTGGGGAGGGAGGGAGGTGAGGAGGGAGGGAGGTGGGGAGGGAGGGAGGTGGGGAGGGAGGGAAGGAAGGAGGAAGAGAGGGAGGGAGGGAGGGAGAGAGGAAGAGAGGGTGGGAGGGAGGGAGGGAGAGGGGGAGGGAGGGAGGTGGGGAGGGAAGGAGGGAGGGAGGGAGGTGGGGAGGGAGGTGGGGAGGGAGGGAAGTAGGAAGAGAGGGAGGGAGAGAGGGAGGGAAGGAGGAAGGGAGGGAGAGGGGAAGAGAGGGTGGGAGGTGGGGAGGGAGGTTGGGGAGGGAAGGAAGGAGGGAGGGAGGTAGGGAGAGAGGAATAGAGGGAGGATGGGAGGGAGGGAGGTTGGGAGAGAGAGAGGGAACTAGGGAGGGAGGAATAGAGGGAGGGAGGGAGGAATAAAGGGAGAGAGGGGGAGAGGGAAGGAGGGGGGTAGGAGGGAGGTAGGGCAGGAGGGAGGTTTGGAGGGAGGGAGGGCAAGAGGATGGGAGGTAGGGCAGGAGGGAGTTGGGGAGGGAGGGAGAGAGGGCGGGAGGGCAGGAGGGAGGGAGGGAGGTCTAGAGGGAGGGAGGAATAGAGGAAGGGAGGAATAGAGGAAGGGAGAGAGGAATAGAGGGAGGTTGGGAGGGAGGGCAGGAGGGAGGTTTGGAGGGAGGGAGGGAGGGAAGGAGGAAGGAGGGAGTTGGGGAGGGAGGGAGAGAGGGCGGGAGGGCAGGAGGGAGGGAGGGAGGTCTAGGCGTTTTTTTTGTTGTTGAAAAGTTGGGAGGGAGGGAGGTGCAAAGGGGGGAAAGGAGAGGGAGGGAGGGTTATGCATTTCCCCTGCAATATGCTGTGTGAGTCCTAGCATAAAACTAATGTGAGACATTTGTGATATTAATATTGTAACAGAAATGGCTTGCCATAGTGACTCCCACTCATCCCCTCTCCATATATGGGCATGCCCACTCAGTGCTGCCCTCTACAACCCCCAAATAGGGCATGCTGAATCATTTCTGACAAGGATGGGCACAAGTCACAGTTATTGGTACAACAGAAAACGCTTAGTGCCAGTACTACAGACTTGTGACCTCTCACCCTAATTTCTATAGGTAAGTGTGCTGGTTCTATTATCGTTGTTATAATTGATCTATTATCACTTCTTTCTATTATCACTTGTGCTCATTGAATACAGAGATCTATAGTGATCTGGACAGAACAGGCTCAGAACCGAAACTCTATCGTCTAAACAGTTATAGACTATTTCGGCAGCTACCATTATAAATTCCCTCTCCAAACCCTGTTCTGTTACAATATGTCATTTTTCCTACTCCTTGCTTCGGAGCTGTTCCAGCAATGACGATGTGCATACTTGTTTATATATCCTAAAGCACACTGGGGAGTGTGTTGTATTTACATACCACATATAAAACGTTAGAATTCCGTGGGATCCGCTTGGAGTTGCTCCCCCACATTAAGACAGACCTACCAGAACTATGCTTAAAGAGTGCAGTCGTACCGGAGTGAGAATCTCGTGTAGAGAACAACCGGAACCTGGTCTTCTTTTTGGAAGTTTGAACTCAACTCTCCCCACGGTGAAGGCTGTATCACAGTGAGGAGAGGTAGGGAAGGTGGAGGGATACAGGGACTGAAGCCTGTATCACAGTGAGGAGAGGTAGGGAAGGTGGAGGGATACAGGGACTGAAGCCTGTATCACAGTGAGGAGGGGTGGGGTAGGTGGAGGGGTACAGGGACTGAAGCCTGTATCACAGTGAGGAGGGGTGGGGTAGGTGGAGGGATACAGGGACTGAAGGCTGTATCACAGTGAGGAGGGGTAGGGAAGGGGGAGGGGTATAGGGACTGAAGCCTGTATCACTGTGAGGAGGGGTGGGGTAGGTGGAGGGGTATAGGGACTGAAGCCTGTATCACTGTGAGGAGGGGTAGGGAAGGGGGAGGGGTACAGGAACTGAAGCTTGTATCACGGTGAGGAGGGGTAGGGAAGGGGGAGGGGTACAGGGACTGAAGCCTGTATCATGGTGAGGAGGGGTGGGGAAGGTGGAGGGGTACAGGGACTGAAGCCTGTATCACAGTGAGGAGGGGTAGGGAAGGGGGAGGGATACAGGGACTGAAGGCTGTATCACAGTGAGGAGAGGTAGGGAAGGTGGAGGGATACAGGGACTGAAGCCTGTATCACTGTGAGGAGGGGTGGGGTAGGTGGAGGGGTATAGGGACTGAAGCCTGTATCACTGTGAGGAGGGGTAGGGAAGGGGGAGGAGTACAGGGACTGAAGCTTGTATCATGGTGAGGAGGGGTAGGGAAGGGGGAGGGGTACAGGAAGTGAAGCCTGTATCATGATTTGGAGAGGTGGGGGAGGGGGAGGGGGAGGGGTACAGGGACTGAAGCCAGTCTCATAGTGAGGAGGGGTGGGGTAGGGGGAGGGTAGACTTGCTTAAGTCTTTGATTATGAGCATTCATTAAATGATTGTAAAGACAATCAGAATAAAGTTCATTATAGTATATATCCTTCTCTGACTGGCCCATGAATCAAAGGATGGTAGCCATAGGTTGCAGGGACTGGAACCAGTGTAGGGGGAGGGGTACAGGGACTGAAGCCAGTGTCACAGTGAGGAGAGGTGGGATAGGTGGAGGGGTCCAGGGACTGAATCCAGTCTATATTTTATGGGACATCACTAGGTTGAGGCAGAGATTAGTAAGCACAAGCGCTGCGAAAGATCTGCTGGAAGAGTGGCGGTGGCGACAAAGGGGAGGTCCCTCATTGTATCAGCAGTGGTAGATTTACTGCTATATCAAAGGCCAGTCCTTCTCATACCATGTCTGTGTGGTGTGGTGCACAGCCACCTTTCTCCTTCATCCCCATCAGTAGTAGACTTACTGCTATATCAAAGGCCATCCTTCTCATACCATGTCTATGCGGTGTGGGAAGTAAAAGAACTCTCACCTCGGCAAATGTGTAGCAGTGAGATTTCTACCAGAATTCATCACATAGATTCGATCACCACCCTAGTGGTTTAAAAGAACCTTGAGAAAGTCTGGAAAGGACCTATAATGGTTGACTGGACGTAAAATCAAACCAAACACACAAACAAAACCCTCATTGTATGACAGCAAAGTCGACAGTGAATATTACCGCAATATACCTAAAAAATGTCTATTGGCAGATTATTCGCCATAGAGTGGCAGATATGATTACTGACAGCATGTGGAATATGTGGAAAGAAAAATAAGGAAAGGGCACTAAAAAGGGAGATGATTTCCTGTATGAACTTGGCAAGATTGATCCCTACTTATCGAAACCATGGATATACTTAGTGAGATTGACATATGTAAACTACGAGGGATAGTCACATGTAAACTACGAGGGATAGCCACATGTAAACTATGCGGAATAATCACATGTAAACTATGAGGGATAGTCACATGTAAACTATGAGGGATAGTCACATGTAAACTACGAGGGATAGTCACATGTAAACTACGAGGGATAGTCACATGTAAACTACGAGGGATAGTCACATGTAAACTACGTGGGATAGTCACATGTAAACTATGAGGAATAGTCACATGTAAACTATGAGGGATAGTCACATGTAAACTACGAGCGATAGTGACATGTAAACTACGAGCGATAGTCACATGTAAACAACGAGCGATAGCCACATGTATTGAATCACAATTTTGAGATAAGTAATTCTGAAAATAAGGAGAGTTAAGCTCAAATGTAAAAAGAAAAAAAGGAAATAAGGGAGAGACTGGAAAACCAAGGCACCAGGTCAGAGACAGGGTATTGTTACCTACTATATCTAAAAAAACTATGATTCTGGTAGAATCCGCTTGGAGTGTCTCCCGCACATAGAGACAACCAGACCTAGGCATGGAGACTGAAGTGCCACGAGAGTGAGAATCTCATGGAAGGAAAAACTAGAATCTCTTCTTCTTTTTTGTTGATCTATAGGCAGAAGTAACTTTTCTCTTATGAATCATTTCGAGCCATGCCGAAATCAAAGTTTAGTAATGGATTCTTCTTTATCTGCTAGTCTCGAGAGACCACAACCTTCCGCTGGTGTCAATCCATGTAGTTCTTATCGCCAATGATCAGCTCAAGCACCTGTGTCATACGAAATGATAACCACAAGTTTCGATGGTTTCCCGTTCACCCACTAGAGGGCTCGACTACAGTTTGGAATCGTTAGACTGGAGTACATTCTGTGGTAGCCAAAGACAAATCAACGAAGTCGCTAGTAGAATATTCACATAAGGTGTAATGGTTCACTTTTCTGCCACTAGGAGGCCGGTTAATCTTCTTACATACCATAGAACTCCGCCTAACGGACACCCACATAAGCGGACACCCCGCGTTAACGGACACCTTTGCTCGAAACGGATCCCTCTATAAGATATTTATTTCAATCCTTGGTAAGCGGAGGCCCCGTGTAAGCGGACACTTTTGCCAGGAACAGAAAGTGACTGATTATGCGGGGTTCTATTGTATATAGAACCGGTTATGCCCCAGTCACACTGGCGTATAATTTGGCGTTTCTTTTACATATGTGAATTCGTGGGGACCACGTTTAAGCTACGGATTTGGAACATATTTGTTTGGTTTGCTTTAACGTTTTAGTACGCTTCTCAACGTTTATCAACGCTTAGTTACGCTTCTGTACGTATTGCGGCGTTTTTCAGTGCATTCCGACTTTCCTTTACGTATCTCCGCGTTTTGCGGCGTATTTTGAGATTTCAAAATGCGTAGAAGAACGTAGACGTGCGTACACAGAAAAACGCCGTTTTTTACGACAGTGTGACTGGGGCATAATGGTGTGGGATCTCTTAAAGTAATAGACTAGAATGTGTTAAGTTATGAGCGTAGTGCACCCCTCTCATAAGATCTAACGCTCTCTAAGTGGTATTCTGTACAAGGTGGTGCACCCCTCTCATAAGATCTCACACTCTCTAAGTGGTATTCTGTACAAGGTGGTGTACCCCTCTCATAAGATCTCACACTCTCTAAGTGGTATTCTGTACAAGGTGGTGCACCCCTCTCATAAGATCTCACACTCTCTAAGTGGTATTCTGTACAAGGTGGTGCACCCCTCTCATAAGATCTCACACTCTCTAAGTGGTATTCTGTACAAGGTGGTGTACCCCTCTCATAAGATCTCACACTCTCTAAGTGGTATTCTGTACAAGGTGGTGCACCCCTCTCATAAGATCTCACACTCTCTAAGTGGTATTCTGTACAAGGTGGTGCACCCCTCTCATAAGATCTCACACTCTCTAAGTGGTATTCTGTACAAGGTGATGCACCCCTCTCATAAGATCTCACACTCTCTAAGTGGTATTCTGTACAAGGTGGTGCACCCCTCTCATAAGATCTCACAATCTCTAAGTGGTATTCTGTACAAGGTGGTGCACCCCTCTCATAAGATCTCACACTCTCTAAGTGGTATTCTGTACAAGGTGGTGCACCCCTCTCATAAGATCTCACACTCTCTAAGTGGTATTCTGTACAAGGTGGTGCACCCCTCTCATAAGATCTCACACTCTCTAAGTGGTATTCTGTACAAGGTGGTGTACCCCTCTCATAAGATCTCACACTCTCTAAGTGGTATTCTGTACAAGGTGGTGCACCCCTCTCATAAGATCTCACACTCTCTAAGTGGTATTCTGTACAAGGTGGTGCACCCCTCTCATAAGATCTCACACTCTCTAAGTGGTATTCTGTACAAGGTGATGCACCCCTCTCATAAGATCTCACACTCTCTAAGTGGTATTCTGTACAAGGTGGTGCACCCCTCTCATAAGATCTCACAATCTCTAAGTGGTATTCTGTACAAGGTGGTGCACCCCTCTCATAAGATCTCACACTCTCTAAGTGGTATTCTGTACAAGGTGGTGCACCCCTCTCATAAGATCTCACACTCTCTAAGTGGTATTCTGTACAAGGTGGTGCACCCCTCTCATAAGATCTCACACTCTCTAAGTGGTATTCTGTACAAGGTGGTGCACCCCTCTCATAAGATCTCACACTCTCTAAGTGGTATTCTGTATAAGGTGGTGCACCCCTCTCATAAGATCTCACACTCTCTAAGTGGTATTCTGTACTCTCACTACGCTCTATCACCCCTCCCATAAGATCTCACACTCTCTAAGTGGTATTCTGTACAAGGTGGTGCACCCCTCTCATAAGATCTCACACTCTCTAAGTGGTATTCTGTACAAGACGGTGCACCCCTCTCATAAGATCTCACACTCTCTAAGTGGTATTCTGTACATGGTTCTCACTACGCTCTATCACCTCTCTCATTAGATCTCACACTCTCTAAGTGGTATTCTGCACAAGGTTCTCACTGCACTCTATCACCCCTCTCATAAGATCTCACACTCTCTAAGTGGTATTCTGCACAAGGTTCTCACTACGCTCTATCACCCCTCTCATAAGATCTCACACTCTCTAAGTGGTATTCTGTACAAGGTTCTCAATACGCTCTATCACCCCTCTCATAAGATCTCACACTCTCTAAGTGGTATTCTGTACAAGGTTCTCACTACACTCTATCACCCCTCCCATAAGATCTCACACTATCTAAGTGGTATTCTGTACAAGGTGGTGCACCCCTCTCATATGATATCACACTCTCTAAGCCGTATTCTGTACTCCCACTACAATGATTTATGCAATAAAGATATGTTTCTTATGCAAGATTGTCTTGATGTCTTATACGTTTTCATTTTGTGTTTTTCAGGTGAGGCTAATTCCAGGATGAAATCTGGGCTGAAGCACTTGGCAGTCGTGGCCACTATGCTCGTAATTGCCACTGCTGAAGCCTTAGGTCTGTGCTTCGTAGAAAACCTCCCCGATTCAGTAGAGAGATCGCCCCACAGTGGACACACATACATATATGCATATGCTAAAGACAGATTCCTTAGGGTACGTTGTAAACGTGAATATAAAGAAACCTCCGATGTCCAGATCAAATGTACGATCTTGAATGGGAACCCTAAGTGGGAAAATGTTCCCAACTGCACCCTCATCACGTGTCCCCTCCCAACGAATCCAGTTGGGGGTACTGTGAGGATCTATGGGAGGGGTTTACTGGACAGTACGGCCCACTATACATGCACTGGTGGCAGCCAGTACATCGGTACCAACCCGCGTGTATGTAAACAGGAAGGGAGGTTCAGCGGAAGGAAAGGAAGATGCGTGCGCAGCTGTGACCACATCCGTCTGCCACTTCCGGAAAGAGTGGTTGTTGAGAGAGATGCCCACCAGGTGCGATTTTCGTGCGATAACGAGGATTTTGCGTACGACGGGGAACCGCTGAGTTGTGAGGAAGATACTAGGAGGATGCATTCAGTCGGGAGATGTGTCAGGAAGAAAGATGTTCGCTGCACGTCGCCCGATATTAAACACAGTCTGGGGCAAGGTATGCAAGGATACGGAGAGTTCTACAAACCCAGGTGTGTAGTTAAATTCACCATGGAGTTGTCCCATTACCTTAATTCCATATAAGGAATACAGTAGACCGAGTAGCCAATGACTGCATTCACAGCAAACCCCGACCTTCACCCTGACCTCCTTACATGATATTTTCTAGTGCCTTGGGACGGCTCTGCAATCGAGAAATTTTAGGGGCCACAACCACCCTCAATTAGAGCGCGCTTGCTCAAGTCTTGGATTATGAACATTCATTAGATGATTAAACATAATCAGAATAAAGTTCATTATAATATGTATCCTACTCTTACTTGCCCATATATTTTTGGGGGGGGCAATTTTTAATAGGGAATATTTGTGTTCACAATCACCGAATTCGGCTATAGAGCCGTTCTTCCATCCGGGCCCTTGCCCCTACTCCTCATTCTAGTGGCGGGTGTTAAACTGAATGGGCAGTGGGTACCATTTTTGTGTAAGTCTTTGGTATGATCTCCCATGCTCGAGGCGAACACCCCTACCACTTAGCCACTGAGCATGGTAAGCCCATGAATCAAAGACTTGTCCACTAGGAACAGAATCTCCTGTTTTTGGCCCCAAGCCGCTCCCTGTAACCTTACACCTCCGCCTATCCCTCCCCTAAACTCCTCCTCCAGTTCTCTGGCCGCCTGTGTTCTCATAGCAATAAATTTCCCCTGCTCCTGACTGTGACCTGATTGAGATCAAAGTGAGAGGGTACCAATCTCCAAGCAGATATCGTGACCAGTAGCTAGGATATCTGTATGGAGAGTGTTGGGAATACTGGAGCTTGATAGTGCCAAAAATCCAACATCATTACCAATTGTACAAGTCCCTGTATCCCAGCAAGAAGGGTAGCCATAGGATGCAGGGACTGGGTCTGAGCGTGCTCGTCAACCATTATTGGTCCTTTCCAGACTTTCTCAAGGTTCTTTTACACCACGAGGGTGGTGATTGAATCTATGAGATGAACCCAGGTAGAGATCTCACCCCTACACATTTACCAAGGTGAGAGTTCTTTTACTTCCCACATCACATAGACATGGTATGTGAAGGATTGGCCTTTGATGTAGCAGTAAATCTACCACTGCTGGGGTTGGGACTCGAACCCACAAAGTCTCACCCCCCCCCCCCCCCCCCCGACTATGAATATAATTGGAGAAACTGAATGTACATAAATAGCTGAAATTTCCATTTCTGGCATCAGATTTCCAATTTGAAGATTTATGAAAACTGTTAAACTGCAATAACTGTGGATTAGGGGTCAAGGGTCAATCACCATATAATGAAGGCAACCAGCGAATACTGGATCCAGACTTGCTCCAGTCTTTGATTATGAACATTCATTAAATGATTAAAGAAAATCGGAATACAATTCATTATAGCATGTGTCCTTCTCTGACTGGCCCATGAATCAAAGACTTGTCCACTCTGACCGGAATCTCCTGTTTATGACCCCAAGCCACTCCCTGTAACCCTGTACCTCCCTCTACCCCTCCCCCTCCCCTCCTCCAGTTCCCTGCCTGCCTGTGTTGTCATAGCAATATATTTCGCCTACTCCTGATCAAAGTGAGCGGGTATCAATCTCCAAGCAGATATCCTGACTAGTAGCTAGACCTCTGCTTGGAGAGTGTGGTGCAAAATCGCGCCAGTTTACACAGCCGTTTACAGATGAGACCAGTCCCTGTGTCACTCAGAAGGGGTGGAAGGGTAGGATACAGGGACTGAGGCCAGTCTACATCGGATCCTGTAAACAGACTGAATTATGGGATACCTGAATAGGGTCTTTACACTTTCAGCGCGCTTAGAAAAATCTTTCCCTTCACTATCTGCATGCTACTCGCAGTGCTATTGGAGAAGGAGCAGGGAGCCAGTGTTCGGGACTTAGAGGTGTGCCCAGCTGCCCATGACCAATCACTCAAGACCAAAATACCTCATTGACCTACTGTTGCTTGATATGTTTTGATCCTAAACTCAGGCAGTTAGAGAAATGGCAAGTTGACTGGGTGCAAGTGGGTCACAGAAAACGATCCATAGACTTCATGTAACAATGAATGAAATATGGGACTGGTAATGCCCAGTTTGAACTTTTGCTGGTTTCCAGCTTATTTGCAGTGGCAAGGGTATACAGCACAAACTTTCTCCCACTCTCCCAGCAGGATCTCTGCTAGGAGAGTGCCTCTCCCTCTCATGATGTTCCCCAAATACCTAATTTCTACTTGTTTATAATAAAGGATAATAGAAAAAATGAAGTAATGGCAAACTCTTAAAAGATAAAAGATGATTTCTTAGGTTTCTCTAAAAAAACCAGCATAGTAATAGCTGAACACTGTTACCCATGATGCACCAGAAAAATGAAGGCGTTACCCATAATGCACCAAGAAATGGAAGGCGTTACCTGGCCTATTATGTGAGTGAGCACATAGGCCAGGCTTCCAGGCTATCTCAACTGCAGTTAGTGAAGAAGGTCTGTGAAAAATGGCAAAACACCTGTACATTGGAAGGTGTTACTAGTGTTGTGGCAAGTACCATAGTTTGACAATAGGTGGCAGCACAGAAGTATTAGTTGTGTAGGCAGTACGAAGAGAGATATGAATACCACGGTTTTGGGAATACCTAGATACACATAATACCACGTGGAATGCATCCCTGACATCAGGAGCTTTAATTTGATACCAAATACACATACCTATCATAATTTAATCCTAGGGTCATATAAAAGATAGAAATAAAAAATCGTCTAAAAATGTTTTTGCTGATGCGCGCGGTGATGAGAAACAAATTTTTTTTAGTGGCCTTATAGTTGCATTATTTAAAATGATAATACTGTTGAAACGTTCTGATTGTAATGGATAATAACTCTTTCTTTGATATTTTGCTACTTGCAGATATATAGATACACAGAGATACAGAAAAAATAGATACACAGCCAGATATACACAGACAAAAACAATACACAGATAGACTCAAAGTCACACGATGACATCCACTCCCAGACAGATACTATCATGAAATATCACAAAATTTCATATATGATTGTTTATATGGCATGAGTTGTCTTCGCGGAATGATATCACGAAGCGGAGCTGAGTGATATCTGTAGCGGAAGACAACGAACGCCATGTAAACAATTATATGAAATTGAGTGATGTTTTGATTTTATCCTACCCTGTCACATGTTTTTAACTTCATATGTCACCAGTGGCATATAAATATTTTATGGCATAACCGTGGCATACATGCCCACCATGTTGAGTCTATGGAGATTTATATGAGGGGTAGAATAAAGATACATACACTGACAAAGTGAGATATATACAGACAGGTAAAGACAAACAGATACAGTTGTAATGGGAACGTCATCAAACAATATACATGTACAGTAAAACCCAGTATCGCCTCTGTCTCCCCTAAATATCGCTAATAACACCTGCATATTGGACGGGAGGAAACTTGAAAACCCCGCGTAAGTGGACACCCCGCGTAAGCGGACACTTTGACCCGGAACGGAGGGTATTCGCTTACGCGGGGTTTTCAAGTTTCCTCCCGTATCTTTTATCTTCGAAATACTTTTGAATTATCGGCCGAAACTATCCTGAAAGATGCATAGAGCCACACATGATACATAGATACACACATGATACATAGATACATAGCCGCAGAACCTTCAGCGAATGCTGGACGATAAGCTTCGGAGCCGGCACGCCTCGCTTTTCTGCGCGTGAGCGACGGACCATACGATTTTTCTTAAGTTCAGCTACATGCCATTTTCTGTTTCGATAATAACCGCAGATCGGCGTGGTCGATTTTCTTCATATTTGAAAGGCCTATAGGTTACATATGTCCCTAACTCGTCTAAAAATTTCCTTGCTTAATTCCTATGGGAAGTGCGGAAAATTCTGTGTATGGTACGGCCCATCGATCTATTCGACTGTGTGTGTCAGTGTTATCAAACTTGGACAGTACAAGTCTAAAGCCACTCTGTACATTTCAGGTGATAACTCTGTGAATAATTGGTGTAGAAACACCAGGTAAAGACTAATAGATATCAAAATACATTCCTGAAACAATGGGTAGGTTTATAGTTTATAATTCTCTAAAGGGAACTTATGTAAATTTGCCGTTATGCGTGTCACATTTTTTCCGATCGCTATGTAGACCTATTATCACTCATGTGCGGTCCTGTCAATTTTTCGGGTGATTTCACCCACTTCTCATAAGAATTAAGACATGAAACTTAAACATAAGGTAGGAAAATATCTAACCTATTAACTTTTCAAATATGAAGAAGATTGGCCACTCCGAACCACCGATATTCGAAAACAAAGTGTATCTTCCGAGGCGGCCACGGCGCCATCTACCAAAAACGAATCGTATCGTCCAATACACAAAGCTTATCGTCGCAAGCGTAAAGGCTTCCAAGCGTATGGTCCAAGTACCCCTTCAGCCTACTTGTCCGAGAGGCTCTGACTGTGAAGCGGTGCAGACAGTCAGAGAGCAGTCCCATAGAGCTCTAGGCTAACTGGTCTCTTTCTCTCTTTCTCTCTTTCTCTCTTTCTCTCTTTCTCTCTTTCTCTCTTTCTCTCTTTCTTTCTCTCTATCTATCTCTATCTATCTCTATCTATCTCTATACCTCTCTCTCTATCTATCTCTCTCCCTCTCTCGCTTTGTCTCCCTCTCTCCCTCCCTCTCTTGCTCTCTCTCTCTCTCGCTTTCTTTCTCTCTCTCCCTCTCTCCCTCTCTCTTTCTCTCTCTCACTATCTATCTATCTCTATCTCTCTCTTACTATCTATCTATCTCTATCTCTCCCTCTCTCTCTCGCTTTCTTTCTCTCTCTCCCTCTCCCTCTCTCTCCCTCTCTCGCTCTCTCTCCCTCTCTCGCCCTCTCCCCCTCTCTCTCCCCTTCTCTCCCTCTCTCTCTCCCTGTCTCACCCTCTCTCGCTCTCTCTCGCTCTCTCTCCCTATCTCGCTCTCTCTCGCTCTCTCTCCCTGTCTCGCTCTCTCTCTCTCTCCCTGTCTCGCTCTCTCGCTCTCTCTTGCTCTCTCTCGCTTTCTTTCTCTCTCTCTCCCTCTCTCTCGCTCTCTCTCTCTCCCTCTCTCCCTCTCTCTCTCCCTCTCTCACCCTCTCTCGCTCTCTCTCTCTCCCCGTCTCTCTGGCCCTTCCTCTTTGTCTCTCCCTGTCTCTCTCCGAATGTGGGTCTCTGTCTGTCTGTCTGTCTCTCTCTCTATCTCAATCTCTCTCTATCTCTATCTCTCAGCTTGTGTACATTATAAGCATATAAGAATGCATGCAACACAAAGTCATCCTGTATTATAAATGTTGTACTTACCCTGAATAGATGCCATGTGGTGGAGTTGTGTATATCAGCCTCACCCTACACTAAATGCACGCCGTGTCTGTGTTCTCACTGAGACTCAGAGAGTCACTGAACCGTGCACAGTGCTCAGAATGGTTCTAAATGTGGAGCGGGGCTGGGAGCAGGTGAGGGGTTGGGGGTAGACTTAGAGGTTGGTAACTGGCAACCAGAGCAACACAGAAATTAGCCGCCTATAATCTAACTAGGCCAGGCTTCCAGGTTACCCCAGAGGAGGTGTGAAGCGCATAGACTGTCGTACGTCGCGGGAACCCGAAGGCGGCGCGGTGCGTGGACGGACGATGAAGCGCAGCGCCCCCTATAGGGACCCAACTCATATATGCCATCGCGGCAGGGTTCAAGGTAGATTAGTCCGTTCACGCATCGCGCCGCCTCCGGGTTACGGTACGTGAAGGTCTAACAGAGCATGGCTCTGACTGGCCAGCCACCTTTAGTGAGAGGAATTGTAGGGTTGGCTGTTCTATTTATAGGATCAGTTTGACAAGAGGGATACTGTATCATATTGCTGGTTACTTGATCGCAATACACACAAGGTTAGAACCAGCGATCCGCCATTTTCCAGGTGCATGTTGGGAAGAAGGTGGGAATTCCCACCTTAAAATGGCAGCGCAAAACAGTCCCAGTATGAGCCTGTGTGCCCTGGCCCTGGCGACAACGGACTGTACTAGAGTCTAAAGGTAGATTGGCCGCCACCTCTGTCTACACTACGTTCCAACTAGAAGTAGAGCGCAGGGTCTCTGCTGGGAGAGTGGACCACGGCGCCATTCACAAACGTGAAGCAATCCAGTCCGATCCAGACTAGACTGCCTTTGTCTGCAAAACAGAGGGGGGGGGGGGTGTAGGGGGAGGGGTACAGTGATTGTAGGCAGGCAGGGAGAGGTGTAGACTAGCCTCCGTCCCTGTGTCCTACTCCTACTGCTGCATACCGCCACCGCACGCCCTCCTTACCCCTCCACCTACTCTCCCCTTGGCCTGGCTGACTGATTCCTGAGCCAGTCAGAGGAACCTTACACATTGTAATTTATTTTATTCATTGAATTTATGTTCATAATTAAAGATTTGAGCAAGTCTAGGAGAGGTGGGAAGCACACAGGGACTGAGGCCAGCACACTGTTATACACACTATTCAAAAGAGGATTTCGGGCAATTTCCACTAGGAGGGGGACCTTGGGAGTTCTTCACGTTTTTCCCACTCAAAATGGCCTGAGGTGCCATCGGTCCGTGGTGCCATCGGTCCAGTTACCCCCTAACCCTAACCCTTGACCTTATCCTAACCATAGACCAGAGAATTAGAATCTACCTGACCGCCACACGGGCAGGCGGGCCCGGGACCGAAGTGGTATCAAACTCACCTGCACCGAATTTGTACGTTATTATCCATCGTGTACAAAGCCCCCATTGAAAATGTATGGGGACTAAGTAAACCACTAGCCATTGTATAAAACCTGTCAGATACCATAACTGTGATATACGGATTCTAACCTGTGGTATACGGCCTCAAAACCATGGTATACGGGGAAAATAGTCCCTTTTGCTATAGAGCAAAGAAATAGTTCCTAGTGTTTTACCCGTTAACATGGCAATTACTGGGTTTAATTTATTCAAAAAGATGGATAATAAATGCAACAAACGATGATTTTGTGGATAGGCAGCTCTGTAAACCACTCGCGGTTGACGTCGCAATACACTCGCTAGCGCTTGTGTATTACTACGCGTCAACCTCTCGTGGTTTATGGCCGCCTGTCCACAAAACCATTGATTATTGTCTATGTATGCAATAGGCCTTTTTCCACTGGCCGGCGATGCGCCTTATCTGCTTAGTTACGCAATGCATGCGGCCAAACATACTCCTGGCAACGTAAACTTCAGCATTTGAGGACTAAGTGTATAAGCATAATATGTTTATATTACCCATGCACATTATTTCCATAGAAATAAAAGCGGTTGCATCATATTCTATGGTATTCTAGCTCCAAATTGATGTATCATACATGCATACCACCTCAATGATACCATAAATATATCTTAGATAACACAGGTATACCCAAATTGTATACACAATAATGCATTGGCAGGCCTAGCTATAATATGCTTATCTTTTTCCAGGTTAAAACCAAGATAATTATCAACTATAAAGTTTAGACAGCTCAGACTCACTGATACAATACCCAAGTTTGCTCCAACAATTTAATCTGTCAAAAACAACACTCCTGCAATCACACCCACCGTTCACGTTTTAGGTGTGATTGCTGTGTTTCCTATACACATGTGGCCAGACTCGGCCGTGTTTGTCCGAGCAGCCGCGTATCTAGACAGTGGGCCGTTAGGTGGCGCTGAACGGCAACACCTGTATTCACCTGTATCGAGTTCAGACTGTATAGAATTCACCGTGTACCGTTTTTAGTCGACCAGGGACCCTTTACATAAATAATGACAGCTATGAAAGTGTAGTTTAGCGACATCGACCGGTACAAATAGTATGAATTTTCATCTCATCACAGTCGCTAGCTGGCAATCATGAGAGAAATCAGCAGCGACGAAACTAGTGACAATTGCAGCTCCAGAACAGAAAGAAAATTTAGTATGAAAAAATATAGCGATGAAATCTTGGGAAACCCCTCCCAAAGTATGATATCATGAGGGAATTCCCTGTTAAATTTCATTGCTAATTTTTCTGAGTTGTCGCTGTAAATGGTCTAAGAGGGTGGTTGTGGCCCATTAGATTGTAGGTCAACTCTCGACTGTAGAGCCATCCCAAGGCGCTAGAAAATATCATGTAAGGAGGTCAAGGTCAAGGTTGGGGTTTGCTGCGAATGCAGTCATTGGCTACTCGGTCTACTCTATTCCTTATATGGACTTAGTGTAGTGGGACAACTCCATGCAGGTAGCAATATCTCAGCAATCGTGATTGAGCGTTCAATTGTAATAGAAACAAACATAATCACTTAAAATTTGTTTGCGATGGTCTTGGCGACAAACTTATGTAACAGGACCCAGGTGTTCTGTTTTTTTTGTCCTCGTTGTTTTAACCCCTCTCCCCATGGTCCTGGTACATAAGTTTGTCGCCAAGACCAATACAATTTATTAGCGATTATGCTTTTTTTTCTATTACAATTGAATGCTATATCACGATCGCTGAGATATCGCTAGACTGTTTACAGCTACAACGATGGAAATTTAGCGATGAATTCTAGCAGGGAATTCCCTCGTTACGTCATAGTTTGGGAGGGGTTTCCCAATTTATCATCGCTATCTGGCCTGTTTTCAGTCGCAATTATCGTTGGCATTAAATTATCGCTGTTACTAAATCATAAAAAAAAAGGCAATTTTGACTGCTATAGGAATATTTACAAAATAAAAGTTATTCCTCTCATATATTTTATCAATTTTCCACTTATCATAATGAACAACATGTTTAACTATGTACCAGTTTATATTTTAGGAACAAACATTATAGGGTAATATGGATTAAAATATCTTTTATTGGGAATCGCTAATGCAAAACCCAACCAATTGGTTGGGTCCGGTTTTTTGGGTCCGGTTTTTTGTAGCTATGGCCCTCCAGCGATAAAGTCAACGATGAAATGTGTCTTTTTGTAATGCTCGTAGTCGCTATTTTTCGTCGCTGCCCATTTTTTTGTGATTGCCAGCGATCGATGAAATGACTTGAAAATGTATCGCTATACCTACTAATTGTAACCATCGGAAACATGTGTTGTCTGTCAGCCTCCGGACACGATTGAGCTTCCCGATAATGTCACCATACACAAACCCCAGGTGTTCCATCTTTTTAATCGCTCTTTGTTTTATCCCTCCCCCCAGATGTGACGAGGGTTTCAGCTACACTGGACCTCCTCTGCGGTGTGCGGCTAACAGCTTGTTCGTCGGGGAGCGGGGGACCTGTGAGACTGTCGTCTGTCAGCCTCCGGACACCATTGAGCTTCCCGATAATGTCACCATACACAAACCCCAGGTGTTCCATCTTTTTAATCGCTCTTTCTTTTATCCCCTCCCCCCAGATGTGACGAGGGTTTCAGCTACACTGGACCTCCTCTGCGATGTGCAGCTAACGGCTCGTTCGTCGGGGAGCGGGGGACCTGTAAGATTGTCGTCTGTCAGCCTCCGGACACGATTGACCTTCCCGATAATGTCACCATACACAACATTACAGGCCACAAATGGCGGGACACCATCCTCCTGAAAGCCAATGAGGGCTACGACTGTGAAGGACTGGAGGAGATTGCGTGCCAGGCCAACGGAACCTGGAGTGTTCCCAATGTGGAGTGTCATCCAGCAGCAAAAACTGCTGCTCGGAGTGCATCAGGTGCAGGACATTGCACAGCAAAGATAGTCTTCCTGACTCTGCTACTGCTCATCACGTAGTATCGTGAATTCGGTAGCAAACCTAAACAGAGGTTTTGGTGTATGTACTCCCATATATTATCGTAAAACTGGATGAGTTTTAATCTTGGCCACCATATGCCATGACTGGAGTTTGGCATAGTGACTTCATGAGGCCAAGCCGGGTGAAGTCCGGAGCCAAAACTCCAGGAGTGGCATGCGTTGGCCCATTTAAAATGAATCAGGTTTTGATTTTATCCTACCCCGTCTCCTATGTTTTGGAATATTATGTGATAACAATTCTGTATGCCACTAATGGCATATAAAACTCTGTATGCCAGTCAGCATGGCATACGAAAACTCATTGTTAAGCCTATGGGATTTTATATTAGGGGTAGGATAGTTTCGGTGGCTATGTATCGAGTGTGATTCAGAATTGATCTCACCCCTATAACTGATTAATTGACGAAAGTTTGTGACATCATCATACATTTAGCACATTTTGTACTCTTTTTTTGACATTATTCCATGGGTGTTCACCATTATCTGCAGCAGTAACACTGATAAGTGTGCATGCCTTGAGATTCTGTATAGAAACATGTGTTCATAGAATAGAGGCCTTTGTAAGAGACCTCAAAGGTCATCGCGATAGATTTTTCATTAAATCGCTGTGAAAGCAGGAAGGTAACATGTTTGTGTTTTTTTATACCTAAACAATTCCGAAGTTCAAGCTATGATAGGAAATCATAGCCATAACACAGGTATATTATAAATGCACCAACAGATAGGCCTAAGTCAAAGCTTTCTGAAAATGTTTTAATTGTAAAATTCGGCAGTTTATTTATGACAGAAGAGCAACTTATATTTTCATTATCATAGTGGTATTAGGCACTTGCTGCAGGGTTGGCTTCATTCTGACAGCGCTCGCCTCGTTCTCGGGTGCGGAAATTTCGCTTGTGCGCGGCTGGTAGTTTATCAAGTATAAAGAACCAGCAAAACCCGATCGCAGCGCCACGCTTATGTGCAAGAGGTGAATTGGTGAATGTGCATACACCGAAATCTTAAGGTCTTAAGCCTATAAGACACCGAAATTTGTTCGCGATTCATCCCGACCATCGGCTCGGTGAGAGTCGGGAATAAAATTTCGGTGTCGCATACCCTGGATTTTCTTTGCGATTGAGTGCTAAGAATCCATCGCAATTGGGGTCATAAACCCCGCCGAAGGGGCGTTTATGGGGTCATAAAACACGTGCGACGATCGCATCGCATCAGTGGGGCCGGGCCTTTATAGGCTTAAGCCTGTAAGACACCGAAATTTGTTCCCGATTCATCTCGACCATCGGCTCGGTGAGAGTCGGGAATAAAACTTCGGTGTCTTATACCTATAAGACACCGACATGTAGACTCTTCCCGATGACACCTCCCCCTTTTATGACCTCGTAAATTACCCGGGTTAAGATCAAAGAGAGCGGCCGGGTGCCGGGCCCGGCTGGGCCCCTGGTCGGGTTATAAGTATATATAGGCAATAATGCAAAGTTTAATAACTTCTGGTCTATTTAAAATATTAGAAAACGGTTTTCAGATCTATGATCGCTTGTTTCTCCCCTACACATCGATATAAGACACTTGTAAATCGGACCGAGGGATAGATGGCAACGCTTTTTAAATGACATGCTCAGAATCGGTAACAATCGGTGAAAGTGCGTACACCGGAATCTTAAGGTCGGGCAGAGTCGGTCATATCTGGCATGGTAGTAATGCCCGACGCGTCGGGAAAAGCAATAAAATCGGGTCGGTGAAGTGCGTACACCGACCCGATTGATGCAGATTGTCACAGACCCGACGGATCCGTCGGGCAAAGGTAGAATCGGGCACAGTGGTCGGGTCGGTGTCTTATAGTCTCTCGTTCGTCCAGAAACGAACCCTGCTTTGCGGTACTGTACGTGGAGAAAGACGACTTTGACCGAAACTTGTTGGTTTCTTCTTTAGTACTTACTCATATTAAAAAAAAATTTTTTTTATAATTTTCATTTTTCGACAATCTCTTTCACCTTCATCAAGTGACTTACAAAGGGATAGTACAAAATATAACAGAGTTTTCCGATTTAATCCGACAGGTAAATTACAAGTTGATAACAAAAAGTGACCATTATATTTGTATGGTCTCAGAGAGTAGTATACTTACATACACCAACAAATGCTACTAATAATCTTCACCCATCTCAGGTTATAGATCTGTAATCCGTTTTCCAATATCTTTAATAGAACAGAAGTTGTTAAACATTCCATTATTACATATATCAACTTACCACCCGGCCGGGGCCCAGCCGGACCCGGCTCCCGGTCGCTCTCTTCGATCTCAATAGGGTTGTTTTGCGAGGTTATAAAAGAAGGAGGTGTTGTCGGGAAGAGCCAACATTTCGGTGTCTAAAGCCCATAAGACAGCGACATTTTCCACAGATTGTCCCCGATCCGATCACCGATTATAATCGGGAACATGAATGTTGCTGTTTTATACCCATTGCCGATCACATATCTCCACTTTATGGCCTTGTTCAGCGACTCGATTGAGATCAAAGAGAGCCGCGGGGAGCCGAGCCGGGGTGAGCCACAGGCCGCTGGTGTGGATTCATAGAAAATAATTCAAAGTTTCATAACTTTGGATCCAATTAAGATATTCGGAAACAGTTTTCAGATTCATTATCACCTCTGTCTCCCCTACAAATCGGAATAAGGCACTTGTAAATCGGACTAGGGGATAGGTAGCATTGATGTGCAAATGGCTTTCACAGAATCGGGAACAGTCGGTGAAGTGCGTACAGCGACACGATTATGGTCGGGCATTACCCCACGCTAGTAATGCCCGACCCGATTAAAATCGGGTCTGTGAAGTGCTTACAGCGACCCGATTCTGACCGACCCGACGGATTCATCGGGCAAAGATGTGGTCGGGGACAATGGTCGGGTCGCTGTCTTATAGGCTTTATAGGTATAAGACACCGACATTTTATTCCCGAATCTCACCGAGCCGATGGTCGGGATGAATCGGGAGCAAATTTCGGTGTCTTATAGGCTTTAGACAGTAAAGGCGTGGAATACAAAAAATTGCAAACGTTCGAGGAATTCAAAAGACTAACAAAAAAAGAACTCACTGCCAACCGGGAAAGATACTGAAAATGATATGTAGTAATACATATATATATATACACAATGTATACAGTAGAACTCCGCCTAACGGACACCCCGTGTAAGCTTTTGGTCGGAAAGGAAATTTTTCCCTCTTTTAGATGTTAAATTTAACCCCGCGTAAGCGGCCACCTCGCGTAAGCGGGCACCCCGCGTAAGCGGACAGTTATTTCGGTACGAAAAGGCATAAAACCCCGTGTAAGCGGTCAGTTCCAACGGACGTCCTACAACAATTAGATCAATCTGTGTTTTTTATGAGTGCGTTTGAAAATATTCATAGAAAATGATTTAATAATTCAAAGTTTAATATCTTCGGATCCAATTAAGGTATTGGAAAATGAATTTCAGATTTATCATTCCCTCTGTCTCCCATACATATTGGTATAAAACACTTGTATATTGGCCCGGGGAAAACGTGAAAACCCCGCGTAAGCGGACACCCCGCGTAAGCGGCACCCCGGGTAAGCGGACACCCCGCGTAAGCGGACACTTTGGCCCAGAACGGAGGGTGACCGCTTACGCGGGGTTTTACTGTATATATATATATATATATATATATATGTATATATATATATGTATATATATATATATATATATATATATATATATATATATATATATATGTATATATATTGATAATATATAATAATATATATGAAATGAAATAACATGGGACTTGTCAATGTACTTCTCCATGCCACAGTAAAATTAGCAAAAGGTAAAGGAACAGACATTGTATATATCATATCATTTATTTTATCATACACATCTGTACATATTCTCATGACATTGTACATACCATTAGAATTAGCAAATAAGTATATCAGAGGTATTAAAACTCAATGCTGGCCCTGGAGCCTACTGAAAATAGGATACTTTTATCCTAGTAGGCTAAATCACTCCAGAATAGAGGTAACTTTTAACAAAATCTTTTAAAAAGTGTGGCGCTTTGGTCGCGGTCACGGTAGACTGCCTTAAATGTGATTTACACGATGGGACAAATGGACCTGAGACAGGAGTACTTCACACCTTTGCACCTAGACTGGCTCCAGTCCCTGCATCTTATGTCTACCCTCCTCGCTGGGATACAGGGACTGGTACAGATTTCTGGTGCTGTTTAGCGCCAGTATTTCCTACACTCTCTATACAGATATCATGGTTACTGATCAGGATATCTGATGGGAGATCGATACCCTCTCATTTTGACCTCAATCGGGTCACAGTCAGAAATAGGCGAAATATATTGCTAAAATAACACAGGCGGCCAGGGAACTGGAGGAGGGGAGGGGGGAGGGGTAGGAGGGTTATAGGGAGCAGCTTGGGGCCATAAATAGCAGATTCTGGTCAGAGTGGACAAGTCTTTGATTCATGGGCCAGTCAGAGAAGGATACATACTTTAATGAACTTTATTCTGATTGTGATTAATCATTTAATGAATCATAAATCAAATCATCGAATCATAATCAAAGACTTGAGCAAGTCTACTTTGCACCAGTCGGCTACTCATTCCAGCTGGGTACAAAGTTTCACCATGGACATACAACTCTATGGACTGGAAAAGGCCCCTGTTGTAGGCTGATAACTGCCACACTTTAATACATACACCGGCCATAGGCGGCGCCACCGTTTTTCGCGTAGTTCCGCGAATTGCCACTAGATGGTGCTACAGTAATATATATGAAATGCATTACAGTTATTACAGGTATTTCTGTAACGATTTGTAATTATAGTTCTATCTTTATTCTAAGTATTTTAGAAAGATGATTAAGATAGGTAATGTATAGTGTAGGAAAATGTTAAATAAATTTGGTTGTCTGAGACAAAAGTACATCAAAAGTGCTCCCCGAAATGAAAATCTTATAAAAGTTTTTACAGGTCTTTCTGAAACACTTTCAATTGTGCTTCTATCTTCATTCTAAGTATTCGAGAAAAATGGGATACTTTTTGTCACTTCAGAATGACAGTGTTGAGACTGTTGCTGCCATAAAAATACATCAAAAGTGCTCCCCAAGATGAAAATTTTAGAAATGTCTCAGCCTTATGAAACCTAGCCCTTACAAAATAGTTTTTACAGGTCTTTCTTAAACACTTTAATTGTGCTTCTATCTTCATTCTAAGTATTCGAGAAAAATGGGATACTTTTTGTCACTTCAGAATGACAGTGTTGAGACTGTTGCTCGCCATAAAAATACATCAAAAGTGCTCCCCAAGATGAAAATTTTAGAAATGTCTCAGCCTAATGAAACCTAGCCCTCACAAAATAGTTTTTACAGGTCTTTCTGAAACACTTTGAATCGTGCTTCTATCTTCATTCTAAGTATTCGAGAAAAATGGGAAACTTTTTGTCACTTCAGAATGACCGTGTTCAGACTGTTGCCCGACATAAAAATACATCAAAAGTGCTTCCCGAGATTAAAATCTTAGAAATATCTCAGTCTTATGAAACCTAACCCTTACAAAATAGTTTTTACAGGTCTTTCTGAAACACTTTGAATCGTGCTTCTATCTTCATTCTAAGTATTCAAGAAAAATGGGAAACTTTTTGTCACTTCAG
The DNA here is from genome assembly GCA_950022655.1 of Alentia gelatinosa. Lineage (NCBI taxonomy): Eukaryota > Metazoa > Annelida > Polychaeta > Phyllodocida > Polynoidae > Alentia > Alentia gelatinosa. Next base: position 35,686,746 of record OX465593.1, on the reverse strand, counting down.
AATGACCGTGTTCAGACTGTTGCCCGACATAAAAATACATCAAAAGTGCTTCCCGAGATTAAAATCTTAGAAATATCTCAGTCTTATGAAACCTAGCCCTTACAAAATAGTTTTTACAGGCCTTTCTGAAACACTTTGAATTGTGCTTCTTTCTTCATTCTAAGTATTCGAGAAAAATGGGAAACTTTTTGTCACTTCAGAATGACCGTGTTCAGACTGTTGCTCGCCATAAAAATACATCAAAAGTGCTCCCCGAGATTAAAATCTTAGAAATGTCTCAGCCTTATGAAACCTAACCCTTACAAAATAGTTTTTACAGGTCTTTCTGAAACACTTTGAATCGTGCTTCTATCTTCATTCTAAGTATTCAAGAAAAATGGGAAACTTTTTGTCACTTCAGAATGACCGTGTTCAGACTGTTGCCCGACATAAAAATACATCAAAAGTGCTTCCCGAGATTAAAATCTTAGAAATATCTCAGTCTTATGAAACCTAACCCTTACAAAATAGTTTTTACAGGTCTTTCTGAAACACTTTGAATCGTGCTTCTATCTTCATTCTAAGTATTCGAGAAAAATGGGAAACTTTTTGTCACTTCAGAATGACCGTGTTCAGACTGTTGCCCGACATAAAAATACATCAAAAGTGCTTCCCGAGATTAAAATCTTAGAAATATCTCAGTCTTATGAAACCTAGCCCTTACAAAATAGTTTTTACAGGTCTTTCTTAAACACTTTAAATTCTGCTTCTATCTTCATTCTAAGTATTCGAGAAAAATGGGAAATTTTTTGTCACTGCAGTGGTACATTATCTAAGACTGGTATGGCATGATATATATCATCAAACATATCCCATAGTTTCAAAATCTCAAAAATGTCTAGGCATTATAGTATATGGCCCTTACATTACTCTTATTACAGACCTTTCTGAAATACTTTGAATTATGCTTTCATATTTATTCAAAGTATTTAACAAAATTGGCATAATTTTTACACTTTGAAGTTGCCCTGGTGGTTATCAAATGTACTATATTCTAGATATAGTTCACAGGTTTGGCCACCAGAGGGCGCCGTGGTCGTTATAGGCGGGGTGCGGCACACATCGGCGCCACCCTCACACTCTGATCTACGGCCCGCTTCCAGTCCATAGAGATACACTGTCCATGGTTTCACAGATTGGGGTGTTCTACAGTCTCAGGGTAACATGGCAGATTCAATTCACATGGGAAGACTTAACAGGTACATAGTCTCACCCCTACACCCTTGCACAGGGTACACAGGGTACACAGGGTGCACATTCGCCGACTCAGGGTATTTCCCTGTGTGAATATGTGTTATTTGGGACCACTGAGACTCACAGATTATGAGAGAATGTGCTACTCTAAATTTTAAACCTATTTAAAGTCAAAATCTCATGAGATTCTGTTCCTTGTTAGGGGTGATTGTCGCAGACAATTGCAAGGGAAAAAAGTTGTCTCAGCAAAATGGAACCCTGTCATTCACACGAGGAGATTGTGTTCCAGTACCGAATCTCAACAGGATTTGTCTCAGACAAACAGCCTGTGAGGTATGTGAATCTCAGCAGGATTTGTCTCAGACAAACGGCCTGTGAGGTACATGAATCTCAACAGGATTTGTCTCAGACAAACGGCCTGTGAGGTATGTGAATCTCAGCAGGATTTGTCTCAGACAAACGGCCTGTGAGGTACATGAATCTCAACAGGATTTGTCTCAGATAAACACCCTGTGAGGTACATGAATCTCAGCAGGATTTGTCTCAGAAAAACACCCTGTGAGGTACATGAATCTCAGCAGGATTTGTCTCAGATAAACACCCTGTGAGGTACATGAATCTCAGCAGGATTTGTCTCAGACAAACACCCTGTGAGGTATGTGAATCTCAGCAGGATTTGTCTCAGACAAACGGCCTGCAAGATACATGAATCTGAGCAGGATTTGTCTCAGACAAACACCCTGTGAGGTACATGAATCTCAACAGGATTTGTCTCAGACATACACCCTGTGAGGTATGTGAATCTCAGCAGGATTTGTCTCAGACAAACGGCCTGCAAGATACATGAATCTGAGCAGGATTTGTCTCAGACAAACACCCTGTGAGGTACATGAATCTCAGCAGGATTTGTCTCAGACAAACATCCTGTGAGGTACATGAATCCCAGCAGGATTTGTCTCAGACAAACACCCTGTGAGGTACATGAATCCCAGCAGGATTTGTCTCAGACAAACACCCTGTGAGGTATGTGAATCTCAGCAGGATTTGTCTCAGACAAACGGCCTGCAAGATACATGAATCTGAGCAGGATTTGTCTCAGACAAACACCCTGTGAGGTACATGAATCTCAGCAGGATTTGTCTCAGACAAACATCCTGTGAGGTACATGAATCCCAGCAGGATTTGTCTCAGACAAACACCCTGTGAGGTACATGAATCTCAACAGGATTTGTCTCAGACAAACACCCTGTGAGGTACATGAATCTCAGCAGGATTTGTCTCAGACAAACGGCCTGTGAGGTACATGAATCTCAACAGGATTTGTCTCAGACATACACCCTGTGAGGTACATGAATCTCAACAGGATTTGTCTCAGACAAACACCCTGTGAGGTACGTGAATCTCAACAGGATTTGTCTCAGACATACACCCTGTGAGGTACATGAATCTCAGCAGGATTTGTCTCAGACAACACCCTGTGAGGTACGTGAATCTCAACAGGATTTGTCTCAGACAAACGGCTTGTGAGGTACGTGAATCTCAACAGGATTTGTCTCAGACAAACGGGCTGTGAGGTACATGAATCTCAGCAGGATTTGTCTCAGACAAACGGCCTGTGAGGTACATGAATCCCATCGTGTGAATTCCACTTAACGAGAAACCTAACAACTGGCCGTGTTCACTCATCCATAGTCCTTCTAAATTCATCACCAAAGTGAAAAAATAGGACTGTATCTCTCTGACAGTCGCTTATTCTATTTAGCTCGGTCACCAAGCAAGGTATAAACCACCCCGTCTAGAAACACCACTTGTCCGACAGATGAGGCTGGTAAGTTTGTAACTAGGAATATTTCTCAGGATTTTTACCCTTCTTAATTAATGAAGTCACAGCAGACATTAATTAAGCCTCATGTAGAACACAGACTGCTCCCGATTCTGAGTAGCGAGGCTTTGAATCCCCCCATTCTATACCGGAGTAATTTATACCGATGTGTAGGGGAGACAGAGGTGATTATAGATCTGGAAACTTTTTTCTAATATCTTAAATAGAACAGAAGTTATTAAACTTAGAATTATCGCCTGTATATACTTACCAGCGGGGCCCGGCCCCTGGTCGCTCTCTTTGGTCTCTTTGATCTCATTCGGGGTTCATTTACGAGGTTATAAAGGGAGGAGGTCTGATCGGGAAGAGTCTACAAATCGGTGTCTTATAGGTATAAGATATCGACATTTTATTCCCGAGTCTCACCGAGCCGATGGTCGGGATGAATCGGGAACAAATTTCGGTGTCTTTAAGGCTTAAGACACCAAAATTTATTCTCGATTCCTCCCGACCATTGGCTCGGTGAGAGTCGGGAATAAAATTTCGGTGTCTAATATATAAGACACCGACATGATGACTGTCCCCGATCACACTTCCTTCTTTTATAACCTCGTAAATCATCCCCTAGATAAGATCAAAGAGAGCTGCCGGGAGCCGAGCCGGGGTGAGCCACGGGCCGCTGGTGTGGAATCATAGAAATTAATTCAAAGTTTGATAACTTCGGATCCAATTAAGATATCGGGAAACGGTTTTCAGATTTATAATCGCCTCTGTCTCCCCTACAAATCGATATAAGAAACTTCTAAATCGGACTGGGGGATAGGTAGCATCACTATTCAAATTGCCAATCAGAATCGGTAACAATCGGTGAAAGTGCGTACACCGAAATCTTAAGATCGGGGAGAGTCGGTCATATCTTATATGGTAGTAATGCCCGACGCGTCGGGAAAGGTAATAAAATCGGGTCGGTGAAGTGCGTACACCGACCCGATTGATGCAGATTGTCACAGAAATTGATATTGAATATACATACATGTGAAATGAATAATTTAAAAATAAAGAAAATTTGTTCAATAAATGCAATGAATGAATTAATTGAATATATTTATAAGGTAATACTTAGAATTAGATTGAATATAATGTATAAAAAGAGAAACTAAGAATATTTGATAATCAAAAAATAGGTAAGATGATAGTAATAAATAGATAAAACAAATATATATATCTTTTGAAAATAAAAGATATATATCTAAAAGATAATAATAATAAACTCAATTAAAATTTAAATAAAATAAAATAAAACAATAATTTTCAAAAATAGGTAAATTAAAACAGATGGGAATGAGTCATTTGTAAATTTATTTGGAGGATTTTAATTTTTATACTTGATTCAATTTACTTCATTTGATTAAGTTTATCTTTATTTTAGGGTGAGAATTTTCCTTTGAATTTAATCTAATTTATTTGATCTAGTATAATTTATTTGATTTAGTTACCCATTACTTTATTTCAGCTGACTAGATACCAAAATATCCTTGAGATATTTGTGTGTGTGTGTGTGTGTGTGTGTGTAGGTGTGTGATTTGTATTTAGGTATACAATGGTGTACTACCTTGGTGTACTGGCAACAGTTTATTTCTTATTTCAAGAATGTTGAATAGAAATTTGAAATATTAAGATATAAATCAAGAGAAATTGATACTGAATATACATGTGAAATGAATGATTTAAGAATAAAGGAAGTTTGTTCAATGAATGCAATGAATAAATTAGTTAAATCTATTTATAAGGTAATATTTAATTAGAATTGCATTGAATATAATGTATAAAATAATTTTTTTTAATATATATTGAAATTGTAGCTAAGTAAAATTAAAAAACAAACAAAAAATTTATAATAAAATTGGTCAAAAAATATATATATGTGTGTGTATGTATAGGTGTGTGTGTGTAGGTGTGTGTGTGTGTATGTGTGTGTGTGTATGTGTGTGTGTGTGTAGGTGTGTGTGTGTAGGTGTGTGTGTGTGTGTGTGTGGCGGGTGTGTGTGTGTAGGTGTATGTGGTGTGTGTGTGTAGGTGTGTGTGTGTGTGTGTGTAGGTGTGTGTGTGTGTGTGTGAGTGTGGGTGAGAGGGACCTTGGATAGTGTCGGCGTGATTAGAGGCCATTTGGATGTTGGCCAGTACCTGTTGAGTGCCTGTCATGTATGATGATATATGCCCTCCCTTGTCCTTAGTGTGGTGCTGTGCATGCTTTATCCACTGTAAGCCTTCCACACACCCAATTATGACCATTCTCTACCAGACCTAGACTTGCTCAAGTCTTTGATTATGAACATTCATTAAATGATTAAAGAAAATCGGAATACAATTCATTATAGCATGTGTCCTTCTCTGACTGGCCCATGAATCAAGTCTTTGATTATGAACATTCATTAAATGATCAAAGAAAATCGGAATACAATTCATTATAGCATGTATCCTTCTCTGACTGGCCCATGAATCAAGTCTTTGATTATGAACATTCATTAAATGATTAAAGAAAATCGGAATACAATTCATAATAGCATGTGTCCTTCTCTGACTGGCCCATGAATCAAAGACTTGTCCACTCTGACCAGAATCTCCTGTTTATGAGCCCAAGCAACTCCCTGTAACCCTATACCTCCCTTTACCCCTCCCCCTCCCCTCCTCCAGTTCCCTGGCCGCCTGTGTTGTCATAGCAATATATTTCGCCTACTCCTGACTATGTCTCGATTGAGATCAAAGTGAGAGGCCATCAATCTCCCAGCAGATATCCTGACCGGTAGCCAGACCTCTGCTTGGGGAGTGTGACGCAAAATCGCACCAGTCTACACGGCCGATTACGGATGAGACCAGGGACCTGTTTCACTTGTTTCGTGACATGTCTGTGACACCATACAGACATTAGGGTTGTCTAGTTTCGTGAAAACACAAATAGGTGAGCTGAGGAAGAGAAGACCCCAAACATAAGAATTAGACAAATCTAAACACATCATGGACCTGTTTCACTAGTTTCGTGACAAAAGTGTTAGACAGACATGAAAAGTGGCACCAACAGTGCAAGCAAGAACGGACAAAACAAAGTCTAGTGTTTAATTCTTATGAAACCGGACACACTGTCTAGATGGCGTCTAGATGTCACGAAACTAGTGAAACAGGGACCTGTTTCACTAGTCTTGTGACATGTCTGTGACACCATACAGACATTGGGTTTGTCTAGTTTCGTGACACCACAAGTAGCTGCCCTTAGGAAATACAGACCCCAAACATAAGAATTAGACAAATCTAGACACATCATGGACCTGTTTCACTAGTTCTTTGACAAAAGTGTTAGACAGATATGAAAAGCGGCACCAACAGTGCAAGCAAGAACGGACAAAACGAAGTCTAGTGTCTAATTCTTATGAAACCGGACACACCATCTAGATGGCGTCTAGATGTCACGAAACTAGTGAAACAGGTCCCTGTCCCTGTGTCACTCAGAAGGGGTGGAGGGGTAGGATACTATGAAGAAACCAAACAAGAGTTAGTCTGTTATTGTTTATCGCACGACAGCAAGATCACATATTACTGTGCGAGGCGAAGCCAAGAGCAGTAATATGCGATCTTGCCGGAGTGCGATGAACAATAACACGACTAACTTGAGTTTGGTTTAGAATTTATCCTACCCCGCCCGTCTAAATTACTTCTACATTAACAAATGACGTCATTTGTCAAGTGTATCCCACTAGGTCGATATTTTTCATTTTTCTGAACTCCAGACCGAATACAGTGAGCCAATGTTAAGCCTATGGAGTTTTTTTATTAGGGGTAGGATACAGGGACTGAGGCCAGTCTATACCTGACTCTCAGTGTCCATAGAAACTGGGTGGGTTTCAGTGTGGTTCATACTGAGAACACACTTGAGAATATACTGGAGCATGCAAGATACCTCAAGATTAATTTGAAGAATAGTTCATCGATTTCTGCCTTCATGAATGGTACCAGGTAAGTAGTTGAATTTGGGTTCACACGGTGGGACTCATGTACTTCACACGGTTCAAATTTTCATGAGATTATGTTCCCATTTAGGGGTATTATCAGAACGTGCTTGCACGTGCTATATATACATCACCTCGAGGTTAGAGTTGTTTTTGAGCGCGGGAAATCGCGCTCATATACGTCATCTAGAGGTTAGAATGCTCACACAGGGTTTCAGCTTACTGCAGAGAATCTAACACTTCACTATTCATGCACCAACTATAAAGGCCTGGTAAAAGGATCAGGTGCCCAGTATCCCTGTATCCCGTATCCCTGCCCCACTACTGATTTGGTTCCTTTAAATAGAACTTACATATATCGAAGAGCAATCTGAGTGGCACAGCTGACCTATTTCATGAACTTTCATGGCTGAGTGACCATGTCAAAGTGTGTGCATTCAATGCATATATCATATGGACAGAAATCACATATCAATGGACTATGATAATAGTAATAATGATATGAAAACATGAGTGCATCAGGCGTTAAGGGGCTATTAGACAGCGAACTGAGTGGCACAGCTGACCTATTAGCCAGAGAAGTAGGGCAGTTGACCATGACCCTAAATGACAAATTCAGTCACAACTACGACAAGTTGAATGTGATCTGTGGTATGCTAGACCAGGCACAAGTCAAAATCAAAAACGTTAGCCAGAAAATGACAAACATCTCAAAAGAAATATACCAAAGTATTGATATTCTCTTATCATATGATTTTTTCCGTTCCGATGGAGGGTTAATTCCGCGGTTGGGGGGAAATTTTCTTACTTTTATTTTATGAGATTTTGGTATACCGCGCTCTTCCATTATGAATGGAAATAATATGTGCTCCTAGTATATATATACATACATATATATATGTAATGTAAATATATATATATGTAAATCTCGACTTATTTGGACCCTAGACTCATGCCGTTGCAGAAACGGCAGGTTGACAGGGTTCAATTAGATTACAGAAAACTATCCATTGACTGAATGTAACCCAGACCTTTTATTCTTATTCATTTATAATTGCATGCTCATTCATCAATGATGAACATACTATTTGGTCCTAGTAAAATGTCGGCAAAAATTACAGCGGGAAAATATGTCTCAGGGAAATGGAACCCTACAATTTAGACGCAGAGATTGTGCTCAAGTATAAAATCCCAGCAGGATTTGTCTCAGAAATACCCTCCAAATTCATGCTCAATCTAATATTCATTTCTTAGATAAGCGAAGGCAGGCACATATGTTAAATATTATGTACAAAAGAATTTCTAATAATACCAATGTTATGTTTTCACGGGGCCTAGCGTCGAGGTCCTTTCCAACCACGAACTCCGTACGGAAGTCCAACGGAACGAAGAAATTATACACTAACTAGCGACGTCGTCGCGTCGTATTTGATAGAGTGAGGGCTTAGTGGCGCCCCCTACTATTAAATAGTTCCCAACCATCATTTCGTGTGACACCGATTTTACCGACTACCAGCGCAATTATTTTTGTGGCCGATCACGGGCCAAGGCAATTAGATAACTACAGTTCTAAATTATGATTTCAGTACAGATAGAAACAAATCCTAAGGATAGAAATAGATCTTTGTAGAGAAACACAAAAAAAGAGAAGCAGGATTCAGTTAAGTACTGCACGAGAATCTCACTCTCGTGGCCCTTCAGTCTCCAGCCCTAGCTTTGGTTCACTGTGTCTCTATGTGCGGGAAACACTTCAAGCAGATATGTCGGAAATTCTAACGTTTTATATGTGGTAGGTAATAATATCAATGTTGCAATAAGAGAACGACCTACAAGATTGTTTTTGGCCCCCGTGGCAAATGTTTTTAGGCCTAACAGCACTGTATATATATACTCAATCCGTTCATTATATTGGTGGCTCGCTCTGGGACCTGTTTCACTAGTTTCGTGACATTTATCCTACCCCTAATAAACAACACCATAGGCTTAACATTGGGTCACTGTATTCGGTCTGGAGCTCAGAAAAATGAAAAATATTGCTCTAGTGGGATACACTTGACAAATGACGTCATTTGTTAATGTAGAAGTAATTTAGACGGGCGGGGTAGGATAAATTCTAGACCAAACTCGAGTTAGTCGTGTTATTGTTCATCGTACTCCAGCAAGATCGGTGTTACTGTTCTCGGCTTCGCCTCGCGCAGTAATATGCGATCTTGCCGATAAACAACAACATGACTAACTCTTGTTTGGTTTCTCCATAGTCTTTGACACCATACAGACATTGGGGTTGTCTAGTTTCGTGACAACACAAGTAGCTGCCCTTAGGAAAAGACAGACCTCAGACATAAGAACTAGACAAATCTACACATCATGGACCTGTTTCACTAGTTTCGTGACAAAAGTGTTAGACACATATGAAAAGCGGCACCAACAGTGCAAGCAAGAATGGACAAAACAAAGTCTAATGTCTAGCTCTTATGAAACCGAACACACCATCTAGACACCATCTAGACATGTCATGAAACTAATGAAAGAGGTCTCTGGCATTTACACTAGATCTATAGGCCGCAATTTTTCAATTTAGCCCTGCCTGATGACTTTCAGCGGCAAACGGATAGAAATTGTCTAATGTAAACACCAAGCACGAATGAGCAACCAATAATAGTTCGAAATCCACCTGATTTCAAAACCTTTAAATTGCTGACCAAAGATAAATTCAGAGTTCACAATCCAGCAAAGCCCCGTGACTAAACAAAGATAAACTCAGAGTTTCTATTGTAAACAACCAGTAATATGTGAATCATCTTCTTTTTTTTTTTTTAGTTTCTTTATTGAATCATCGTAAATTATCTTACATCATAGTTCATCTGTCATTACGTGTACAAAAGGAGTCACAATATGTGATGTTTCAATAAAGCAGGTTGAGACTTCAACTGTCAGGAGTTGATTTTCGTAGTCCCACCTCTACACTCTTTAGGTTTTTACACAAATTTACTTGTATATACATACTGAGTGAAGATAAGATAATATTATACGAACTAAATTTAAAGTACTCTTGTTTGTCACCATGATAAAAAAATAATATTCAGGACAAAACCTGTATACGATTTATGTTTTTTTTCGTCTCACCACTCACAATAAACAATACGAAACAACCATGACCAACATGAATGATTTCTCCTGTTAACAAATGGAGAGACAGAGACAAAGAGACACATCACACAATCAGTGAGTAAATGTTGTGTATGTTGTAGTTTTGTATATGTCTTCAGCCTCAAGCATCATATTATATCCTATGATTCAACCAGGCTAGCATGTGGCACTATTGTACGTGTACTTGCATTCACATATCCTCTTTGGTATGTGAAGGACATCTTTTATGTTATACACTTCGGTAAACATCAAATGGTTTTTCATTATTGCGGTTGGCTAGATCATTCAAATCAGTCATGTTCGGCTGAGATCTACAGCCTCTTTATCTGTCATAATATATACACCATGTGATGATCCTTCTATTGATATGCAAGATGACTTGGATAGATCCATGTTGAAAATGACATTTTAAGGAAAAATGGAAAAGGATGTCTTGATGCATCATTTGTACTAGTTTCGGGAGTGCCTAGAGGCATCATTTGCTCTAACCACAGGAGTGCCTTGAGGCATCATTTGCTCTAGCCACGGGAGTGTCTTGAGGCATCATTTGCTCTGGCCACAGGAAGTGCCTTGAGGCATCATTTGCTCTAGCTATGGGAGTGCCTTGAGGCATCATTTGCTCTGGCCACAGGAAGTGCCTTGAGGCATCATTTGCTCTAGCCATGGGAGTGCCTTGAGGCATCATTTGCTCTGGCCACAGGAAGTGCCTTGAGGCATCATTTGTACTAGTTTCGGGAGTGCCTTGAGGCATCATTTGCTCTAACCACGGAAGTGCTCTGAGGCATCATTGGTAAGGAAAGGGTTAACTTGCAAATAGAATCCTGATATAAAATCAAATTTCATCTACATGTCCTGAAATGTATACGAAACCCATTACTCATTATATTTCCAATACATTTTATAGTATGTGAGATTTCTTTTTCGTTTCAGAGAAGAACTGCACAAAAGATGAAGTTCTCAAAGGACATAATCCTTGGCTATGGCCTTGTGGTTATAAACGTTGTATTCTGGGTCGCTTCTAGTACTGCAGTACAGCTACTTGAGAGAGAAATCCCCGACTTCCAGTTGGGTTTCTTCCGATATCTTGGCGGAATGATCATGGCAGCGATCCCCATCATTTTCTACAAGAAAGAAAGCCTTCAAATACCAGAACAACTCTATATTTATATCATCATAATGGCTATTTGTACCCTAAGCTTCAATATCTTGATATTTTTTGCAGCTTCAATTCTCCCCCTGACCCATGTATCGGGTTTATCACTGACTTCTAAAATGATAGTAATCTGTATATTATCGAGAGTGGTATTAAAAGAAGACCAGAATAGTATATCTCTGATGTCTATAGCTGGGAGCACAGTAGGAATGTTGTGTTTAATACAGCCATGGCTCACTTTTACGAACGGATTTACACCAGGATTTCTCGTACCAGAGACAACACAAACAAACGCATCCACCGGAACCGGAAACTCCTCCATTGGTGACTCAACTCAAACGCACCCGTCAGGCAACCTCTGGCTTCTACCAGTTGGCTACCTTGCCTTGGTGTTGGCTAGTATCATTGATGCTTCGTTCATGCTATCTATCGGAGTTAATTTAAAGAATGTGAATTCTGTGCTACTGAGTTTTTTCACATCTGCTTTGTGTATACCATTCAGCATGGTCATTTCTATATACACAGAGCGAACCGTTTGGACGATGAGTGCGTATTCCGCCATGTTGATCGCCTTACATGTGGTTGGTACGGGCGTAGCTTTGCTCACAGAAATCAGAGCTTGTCAATTGATTGATCCCACCCAAGTCGCAATACTAGAAAATCTAACCACTATATTCAACCTCGTGCCTCAATACACTATACTGAGTGAACATTTGTATGGACGGAAGAATGCATTAGAGGTTATCGGTTGTTTCATCCTGACTTTGTCAATTAGTCTGAATGGGTTACACTCTTTAGCTCATCGCCATGAGGATTTTTGAGTTTTGTTGGTACTATAGAGAGCCAAAGTGAACCCGCTGAAACCACAGATACCTGTTTACAAAACACCATTTCCGGTGGCCAGTAAGAACGAGGTTTAGTGCTAAACCTATGGGGGTTTGAGGCTAGACTTTTTTTTTTTTTTTTTTTTTATATCACGAGCTTTGCTCTATTTATTGAACCGAATTGATTTGCGATACAGTACAATCCATCAGTAAGTTATAAAGGAGCTATGCATCCGTGTACAATAGTATATCCTAGTGGCTACAGGTGATCAATCCAACGTTGACAGTGCTTGAAAAAATTATGCAAGATGCTGAAGGTACCTGATATAAACTAAGTACTCCATTTACCTATACAATGCAATATCACTTTATCATAGGTGAGGGCAGAAGCTGGGCCAAAATTCAGAAAGTTCTACTCTCCCTCCCTTTCCTGCCCAGAAGAGGAAAACTAGAGGAGGCCCCCTTGCCTACCCCTTAGTTCTGTTTACGCATAAGCTTACCAGACAACTTCTATTATAAAAAACAAAAAAATCCTTACTTCTGCCCTGAACCACAAGTAGAGGAAGCTCTATTTTCCATTTTCATCCTTTTCTGAGAACATAAAAACACACAGTTACACATTTAAAATAAGGAGTAGCCGGCGGTAGACAAAGACAAGGACGGTTGGCTTACAAATAGACAGGACACAACAAAATAGCACCGTACTTTTATAATTCAGGTATGTTAAAAGGGTAATCACCTAGGAGGAAGAACATGGGACTATCCTACCCCAGCCCTCCCCTAAAAAAATCCCTGTTCTCCCGACATGGTGCTACATAGAACTGTTTGTTTCTTGGACACTTGCAGGATCGTTTCTTTGGTTTACATCATGCACTCCAGTATATCGTTCCATTTAAGAAACCGCTCCTTTTTACCTAGTAAGTTGCATACATATTTTTCTACACAGAGGCTATTTCGAAATTCCCTACTCCAGTTGTGTACTGAAAACTCGCTGTTGTAGAACAATTTTTGTCGGAAAATGTAGAACATTGCGTGGAGACTTATAAAACGAAGCATATTAGCTTGGTTGCCTTTATTCCCTAGCCCGACTATCAGTTCAATCGGATCAATGTTTAGTACAACATCTACGCACACCTTCAGCCAATTTTTCAATTGCTTCCAAAAAACCACCACCATAGGACATTCCACCAAGAAGTGAATTATTGAGTCAGTGTCATGACAAAATGAGCAATCAGGTGAAGATAAGACCCTGATCTTAAAAAGGAAGGAATTAGTGGGCACTACATTATGAATAATCTTGAAAAAAAAAGACTGTAACTTTGTTTCCCGTGTGGCCTGGTAGGCACTCTTATAGATTTCTGCCCAGCCTTTATCCGAAATGTTTTTGTGCTTTGCCGTTTCCTTCCAAAAAGCCAGACCCGGAGATCCCACCGCTACCCTACCCAGTAAGAAGTTGTACAACTTTTTATTGATACAATTCATAACATTGAATGAACCACCTCCATTGTCGTTAACCATGAGAGACATGGAATCTGATTTAAAGTTTTCAAAAGACATCGTACCAAGCCATGGGATATTTTTCTGGATTTTAGACCAAGTTCGCTCATCACATCTTACATTATAAGTCTCCTCAATGTCCCCTCTTGTCATGAGTTTTTTTTCACGTATTAGATCTCTAACTTGAACAACACCTGCGGGTCTCCAGCTTCGGAACAGCATAATCTCAACTTCCCAGTCCCATTGAATAAACATGTTATTTAAGAGAGGGTCGTTCTGCTTTTCTCTCTCACTACCCGGTGGTACGTTGTATAAATCCCTCCACTGTTTAATTATTTGTTTATAGAATTTTGGAACGCCGGGAGGGTCTCTAAAGTCCACCTTTTCAAGAAAGAACTCCCATATAGAAGTCTTTACCTCTGAGAAACTCCTGAAAAAAAGGGTCCATGGCAGATGGTCCTCTTTGCATAACCTAGACACCCATTTGATCCTGGAAACCTCGTACATTATTCTTAAATCTAACAATTTCAGTCCCCCTTGCTCTATTGGCTGCCTAAGCATTCTATAGGAGACCTTACTTGAACCACCTTTCCAAAGGAAAGAGGCCACTATCTTACGAAATTCCACAAAAACTCTCTCTGGGGTAAACAGAGCTGAAGAGCAGTACAAGAGTTGAGGGATTAACAAACTATTCACAACTGTTACTTTACCTTTCAGTGAAAGATTCTTGAAAGACCATGAGTTGGTTATAACTTCACATTTGTCCAATTTGCTCTTGAAGTTCAGCATATAGTCGTCTTTAGGTGAAACTCCGTTCCAAAAAAAAAATACCCAAAATTTCCACTCTGGCAACAACCGGGAGCGGAGGGACAGCCAAGCTGTCCTCCGGACCAGTACCCACAGGAAGTATTTTTGACTTCTCTTCATTTATCTTCAAGCCTGCCAAATTCCCAAAAATTCTGATAATGTCCACTACCCTCTGTATAGATGCCATGTCCCTAACTATGCAACACATGTCGTCTGCGAACAGTGATAACTTAATCCGTTTTCCTGATAGCCTTATCCCTTCAATACCGGGGTTTTCCCTAATCGCTATTGCTAACAGTTCTAGAGTGAGGATAAATAAGTATGGCGAGAGGCAGCAACCCTGGCGAGTGCCTCTCTCGGGCTTGAACCATTGAGTATGGAAGCCGTTGTTGGAAACACAAACCTCGGGGTCAGTGTACAAGATCTGAACCCACTGACAAAAATCAGGACCGAAGCCATACAACCTTAAAGCATTATCTATAGCATCCCAGCGGACAGAGTCGAAGGCCTTCTCAAAATCTAAGCTCAAGAGAAAACCTGTTATTCTTTTTTTATTCATATAAGAAATGCTATCCCTCAGGAGTCTGATATTAGTACCAATGTATCTCCCTTTCATAAACCCCGTTTGGTCCTGGTATACTACCGAGTCCAAACAGCCCTGCATCCTAGCAGCCAGCAGTTTAGTTAAGATCTTGTAATCGGTGTTAAGCATGGTGATCGGTCTCCAATTCCTAATGTCCTCTCGAGAGGCCTTCTTCTTAGGAATGAGAGTTAAAACCCCTCTTTTCTGCTCAGTACTAAGAGACTTCGTTTCCTTTGCATAATTAAGAGATTGAAAAACACTGTTCCCAATGTCTTCCCAAAAAAACCTATAAAATTCCACCGTGAGCCCATCCGTACCCGGGCATTTATTACTATTGAGCTTTTTCAGAGTCCTGTGGAGTTCCTCCCTCTCTAGGGGCAAGTCTATTGCATTTCTGTCCATATCAGAAATAGTTGGAATAGCTCCCCTATCCACCAGATCATCTAAATGGTCGAAAAGATTCTCTCCCCCTTCCCTGTCTGAATAGAGATTCTTATAAAAGGAGAATATTCTGCGGTTGATAAGGTCTGGATTGGAGGTGATGTTCCCCTCTTCTGTCTTAATTTGCGAGATCAATTTACTATTATACTTCTGTTTCATAATGTTAAGAAAATATTTAGATGGTTTCTCTCCATGTAAGGCCCAGTTGGCCTTTGATTTGAACATGAGATATAAAGCCTTCCTTCTCTCGGCCTGTTCCAGGTCTTTCTTAATGCTACTAAGTTCTTGTCTTTCATCCTCATCCAGAGGGGCATCTTTTTCCTCCAAGACCGATATCCTTTTGAGGTTCACTTCTTTCTCCCTGTTTTCCCTCTTCCTTTTCTCCCTTGTGTACTCCATTGTGAAGTCCCTGATCTTATATTTGGTGAAGTCCCATTTTATGTCGGGACTCAAATCCGAGTGCAGGGACTTCCACTGTTGGATATGGCTTGCTAGTTGGGTTGTGTATTCTTTGTCCCCTAGCATCAGATTATAAAATTTCCAGTACCCTGGGCCCCTGTGATGAGAAGGCCTCTCCAACTGTACCAAAAGTAAGGAGTGATCAGTATGGAGAGCAGAGACAATCTCCGGAAACCTAATTTTGTTTTTAAAATCATCAGATATAAACCAATAATCTATCCTAGAGCATTGTCTTGCTCTCCGAAAGGTAAATCTCTTTTGATTGGGGTGGGTTTCTCTCCAGATATCTGTGAGGTCAAACACATTCAAGAAATCAGCAAGTTCCTGTCTATATCTACTGGGTCTCTTCCTACCTTGGCATCCAAGGTCAAATTCTGGCATGAGGGCCACGTTGAAGTCCCCCCCCAGAAGGATGGGAAACTCATTAAACTTGGACAAAATATTCTTCAGACTCGTCAGTAGTTCCATCTGCTGCTGGGGCTTGTCCTGAGTGGGCGCATACACACTAGCCACAACTATATCTTCCTCGTCTATCTGTAGGTGGGCAACCACTACCCTCCCCCCCTCATCCGACACCTGTTCCAGGAGGATCACATCGGGGTCCGTGGGGATAGCAATAGCCACCCCCCCTGACTGAGAAGTTCCGTTCGAGAAAATCATCGTACCCCCCCATTCCATTTCCCAAAGTCTGTTGGTACCCCCCTCGCTGTGGGTTTCCTGCATAATAAAAATGTCTGCTTTGGCCCTTAATTGTGAGAACATGGCTTTCCTCTTAACCTTGTCCCCCAGTCCGTTGACATTTAGGCATCCTAGCCTCAGTTCCCTGCCTCTTCCTCTCTTTTGCCCTCTATCCCCACTCATAACCGTTCGAAGTATCACTCGTGGACCTACTCAGTCGATAAGGGAACTGTGTCTCCTTTATTCCCTTTTCCTTCCCCCTTATTCCGAAGAGTCTCTCCCCCTCGTAGGAACCCCTCTTTCCTCCCACTGTAGTGAATCCCATACCATAAAAAAAGAACACACACCATAATAGAACATAAAAACGGATACAATAGCCATAAACATGTAGCACAAACAACATTATTAATGTAGAACTCCTCCTCAGAAGGAGGGAATGAGAACGATGTTTAACCCCCTGTGTTGTATAGCGGGAATCGGTACCCCCCCAACTCCCATACACAAACAGTAGGAGAACACACAGATCATGAGTATAAAACCCAACTGACCCCCCTCCCTTGTAAGTAGGACGTTGGTACTGGAGAAAAGGAAGCCATCAACTCTTGGTCCATTATCAATCGACCGTGGACCAGCATCAACGCGTCCCTCTCCTCCCCTCCCGTCCCATATCATTTTCTCCATGGCAGACAACCCCTCAAAATCTGCACAACAGCATGTATAGCACTCCCATACCTCAATGTATTGAGGACACAGCCCGTAGCACCCCCCTCGCAAACCCCAAGTACCCCACAGCTACGACAAGCAGTGTGTATCTTAAGTCATACCTGACAGAGATAGCATACATAATATACCACAAATTTTCATGAATGAACACCCTTCATGTTAGGACGACTGACAACCTATCAATCATAATTTTAAAACCATAGTATGGCACCCTACCGCCGAAGCAGTATCCCCTTCCAGTGTATACCACAGTGTATACCACATGCACCCGAAGGTGTTTCCCCTCGGAGAAAGTAATATATATAATCAACATAGATATAATCAACATAGACAACTGCAACCTTTTTAATTAAGGTACCTCGACACATAACGATCTCACAAGCAAACCCAACCAACTCTCACCTCCTAATTTAAGTCGTTAACATCTCTTATTCTATTAGCAGAAAATATGAAGCAGATCTTCAGCAAAGTGCATCCTTTCGAAACCACACCTTTGTGAGGCCGAACAGCATTAAACGTGTATCATGACCTATAGGCTTGATATCAGACCTTTTGCAACCCTAACAATTAGTATAATACATCAAATCCATGGCAAAATTCTAGCAGTCTTTAACCAGAACTAGGAGGTCCTTCATCGATTCCTGCAAAGCAAATCATGTACAATACAGGCGTTTAGCACCTGGGAGGGAGCAGCCTAACTCCCCTAGACCTATCAATCGACCGGCCACAGGGAGACGACGGCCTGACACGGGCTACTATCAACCGACCGTTTTACGTGTCTTGAAACCGCTCCCTAAGGCGTATCCATCATTCTCATAACCTGTCGAGCAACTGAGTCAACCTTTCTCTCCAGTCCCTAAGGAGGTCCTAACCAGGGTGTATACCATCTGAATGTAACATGTCATAGTAAGATTTAACTTTGCCATTTCTGCGACAATGTACCATCCTTTGGAGCCATGGGGTGGGGACCGAGTTTGCCTGGTTTAGAGCAACTAAACCTTTATTAATGCCCGTTATCGCCTCATCAATGACGAGTTGTTTACGTTTCACCTCATCGTCATCGGCCGGCAAACCTGAGCAAGCAGCAAAGTCAAGACCCACTATTGGACCAAAAATGACTCTTGTGCATGGCAAGAGACCTTTCCATGCTGTGTTTGCCTCCTCTGCCTGTTGTAATACATCTTTCACCTTTTCTTCCGTCGTCTGTCTGTATAAACTCAGATCCTTTCTCTTCCTTGATTTGATAGTCAAATTATTCACCCCTGCAACATCTATGTATGTGTGGTCCGGGAATTCTCTGGCAAATCTCATGGCCTGACTGACCGTGCATTGGAACGATGCTCCACTGAAGAAACAGACTATTTCTTGAGGGTCGTGAATCTGGTCCTGTAAAAAACCTGCCTCCGGAATCTGTAACCACTACTAAGACCACCATCCCGGATGGGGTAAGACAGGGTGAGACGAAGCAACCGACAACCTTGAAACAAAACCAAGTTAAGAGCTGCCGTCCAAGTCTTTTAACCGATCCTCGCTCCGCTTTTCCTCACTGTTCCTCGCTTGGTCTCCACTGACGTCATTAGACGGTGCTGGGATTTCATTCGGCGCTGGGATGTCATCAGGATCTGCGGGGATCCCCCCGGTGACGTCATCAGATGGTGTGTAAGTTGACTGGCGCTTGGCGCAAGCGGATGATACATCCAAACTAGGCTGAGTCTGAAGCCTAGCCAGGTCCCGCCTGATGTCCATGAGTAGAAGGCCCAACTTATTGTGACCCGCTCCTCTAATTCCGTTGCGTGCCTCGTGCAATGTTAGGCCCCCACCCCACTTTCTATCCCTGGTCGCCTCAACTAGCGTTAGGGAATCAGTCTGTAACAGGGCCTCCCTCAAGTCGACATTCTGACGGAACTTTTCGGTCACTATCCTTTCAATCACCTGGTTCTCCTGTCGCTCCCAGGCCTGTGTGGGCCGTACTTCACCCGACACCCTCTTGATTTCGTACGGATTATGCAATGAGAGGATGCGGCTGACTCTGGTCTGGTCCCCGCAAATCTTGGCCTTAGAGGCTGCATAAGCCTGTTCCGCTGATGTGAATGCGCACCCGTCCAAATCTATCCTGCATTTGTAGAAGTTAGAAAGAGGCGCGTGGGGCCCTTGAAAGAAAACTGTTTTGTCCCTAATAACTGTAAAGGCCTTTTTAAGGGAAACATCATCGGGGAGCTTGTCAAGATCTTGGGCGCCATAAGTCAACCCTCCAATGACCACCCTGTCGCCACCTTGTACCACACGAGCCTGCCGGCCTAAACTATGTGCGTTATCAACTACCGCTCGCAGGGTTGCTCTCTGCTGAGAAACTTCCTCTGGAAGTTCCTCAGAGATCCAAATAGATTTAGTCCCGTTGTGCTTAAGTAGCCTGCTTTTGTTACGAATAATCTCGATTTTGGCAGATTCATGAAGAAGGGTGATCCTGACAGGCCTGGGTTTCCTTCCCCCAACGTAAACACCGACTCTATGGACCAAATCTAGCTCCGTGGGGTGTAACCTAACCCCCGTAGCAGCAAAAACATCCAAGGCAGTGTTCCTAAGGTTCTCATACTTCTTTTCGGGTATGCCAGTCAAAATCAGGGATTTAGAGTTGAGTTTCCTCAACGTCTCCGTATCCTGTGAGCCAGCGGCGAGTGAGACAGACTTCGCCGCCTCCAACTCCCTAATTCGAGCCTCGATGTCTGTCACTTTCTTTTGTTGGGAGCCTCTAGCCTTCTCCATCGAAATCCTGAGGTCGTCTCCATCAATATCAACCCTGCCTGTATACTCTTTGAGCATTTCTATGTCATTCACTGCAACCTGTAACACCTCCTCAAGCTCTCCACACTTCCTTTCAAACAAGGCAGCCTGTTCCTTGTAATGAGCGTTCTCTGCTTCCACTACCATGACTCTTTTAGTAAGGCTAAGCAAACTCTCCTTTACATTCTCTAGGTTGACAGAATGGGATACAACATCGTCTATAGAGTTCTGCCCCCCTTTTTTCCCCTTCTTCTTACCCTGGGATTTATCCGAGTTGCAACCCTGGGTACTGTCCATAGGCCTATCTGGTGTAGGTAGGCTCGGGAAATCTTCCGAGGCGACGCCATTCCTGGTTGCCGAGTTCCGAAGCTGTCGACAGTTCATCTCGCCTGTGTTCTCTATAGGCTTCATCAACCTGGACCAAACCGTGTCTCACCAGGCACACCAACTTCAAGAAAAAGAACACCAAGTTTCAAACTCGGACGTGTCCTGGGGGGGGGGGGGGGGGGGTGCAGAAGACCTGATTTTCCTAATACCTGATGGGCGCCGCCATTGTACAACCGGAAGTCTTGATTACACAAAGTCTCATCAACCAGGCATGAGAATAAAATTTTGGAAGGCTGCTCTAACCCAGGAGTTGGGGGGGATTAAACCTGAGATAATTTAAGCCTCCATCAGCGTGTCAAATGTTGCTGAAGGGTCTCCACCTGTATGATGCTTTCCGAACGCCCCCGCCTCGGGGTTGACAGAGATGCTATTTATAGCATTAGACCTGTCACTGAGAATCTCCCGCGTTTCTCGGCCGTTTCTGTATTAACACCCTTTGTTTGTGCATAAAAAAAACACTTATGATCGGTATGTAGATGCTAAGATACCAACCGTTATACTCCCAGAGTCTGATGTCACAGTCTTGGATGTATTTAGGGCAAGGATTCAAGGTATTCACGTTCCCTTTTTAAGGTTTTCCGAACGCCCCCACGCTTGGTCAATGCACCTGAGTGGCTCCCCTGTCCTCAGTCAGGCTTGGTCTATTTTTAGCATCCGCGTCAGTGGCGGCGTTTTTGGGTAATATTGCCCACTGCTCTCTACCAGCTATGTATTTATACTATGAAATACTGTGAAAACACCAGAACAGAGGCATCAACCACTAATAGCTGAATGCTATGAATAGTACTCTTGTATCATAAACGTCTTTGAGACACAGAGGCAACGTTAGACTATGAAACAGAACTCTACCTCACGCACGATGTTGAAGCATGTGCGGTGCTGCCGGGGCTAGACTTTTGTTTTTGGTCTCGTTTGTTACTTTTGAAGTGTAGTTTACTACTACCGTCTCTGAATAACTACGTCTCGAAGCTACGATGACAGTTGTTAAGTTTATCAAAAATATGGATCCTAAAAGATTGAAGAATGAAACATATAATCTCAAACCTACATAGTCAAAGTACTGAGCGCCTATATCCGGAAATGGTGCTATGTGAACGGGTATCTGTGGTTTCAGCAGGTTCACTTTGGCTCCCTATACACATGATGTGTCTTCATAGAAAAAACGTAATGTACTTTACACATGGATTTATTTGACAAAAGTTTACCCTATTATGCATACTCTTGAAAAAAAATATATGATTGGAGGAAATCTTGGCAAATTTAGGCACCAGCTTTGAACAAGTTGTAATATAAAGTTTTTCTGTGAATTGGTAGACCCAAGACTTGCCTGAACAACATATTAACAATTTACATTAAATCCTAGGGGGAAGTGTCCAAAATTAGAAGAAAAAAAAATTGGCCACTATTTTACCTGAGAGGGAATATTGCCCCCATTTCACATCATTTTCACATATATGGTCATGTGACTCCTTGTTTTGAAGTCTTTTTAGAATACTACCTCATTGGCCTATTTCTGCCATTTCTTTAGGGACCTGTTTCCATAGCAACAAATAAATCACCTTTTTCTCTGTATTTATTGGGGACAGAGATACAAAGAAGTGAATACAAATGAGAAACATTTCAACTGGGTCACCTTGACCTTTTTTAAGGTCAAGAGTCAAATGAAAATGTTTATCAAGAGGTGAATACCAATCTCAATAAGATCTGTAAGTTTTATTACTGTACTATCTAAAGCAACTAAAATACTAAGGAAAGTATATCATTGCCCTGAGTCAATATGGTCCATAGAAAATATAGCAGTCTCATCCAGGCTATTTGTGCAGATAAGACCTGACAACAGAATGCATTCTCCCAGCAGAGATTCTGCACTTACACCAGTTTTTGAAATATCCTAAATTCAGAGGGCTTTAGGGGGTATTTTGTGTTCAACTTGTAAATAGAGGTAAACATGTTTATATGGTAAATAAAATACTCTCATTTCTGTTATTATTTATTTCAAACCAGACACAGTCTCTGGGATTACTTTCCTCAGTGGAAAGCACCTCATGTGTTAATCAACTGTGAATTCCCATTATAAAATGGTTTAAGTCTGAAAAAGAAACAGCTGGATCATCTGTGAAGCTCCTTTAACAATCCCCATATTTCCATACTCATGATATGTGAGTTGTTTGACTTGTATAACTTTTGACAGTTACTTTGTTTTGAATCTGAAATGTTCGCTGGTCTCCCCTGTCTTTAGTGGATACCCAGGGAACGGGCTTTGGGTTGGGGCAGAGATTTAGCCAGCGCTAGTGCCGCGAAAGATTGAAGTGAACAGGGGGAGAGTGAACAGGATGGCTACCACTGGTCGACTCGGTTCTAAATTCCTGATCAGTTTCATGAATTTCTTGACTTTTCAATGTTAAATCTCATATATAATAAAGAATAACTCTGCATTGAAAACACACAAAGATTTTGAAATAGCTTGAGTCAAACTAGACCTCAGTTAATTTTAACAACACAACTTGCACAAATGCTGTCTGTCAATATTTCAAAAACCAATAGTTTCAAAAACTGCTTTGTGAAGTAATTATTGTTATTTATGAATCATCTAATACAAAGTCTCCATAGGAAAGTATAGAGCACCTAGAACTTACTACCTGGAGATTCTGGTATATCAGATAAGTGTTTCTGTGTGGACATAACAAACTGGTCCCAGATGTAAGGTCATATTGGTTCTAAAGGGAGCCAAAGTGAACCCACTAAAACGGCAGATACCATTTCCGGTGGCCAGTAAGAACGAGGCTTAGTGCTAAACCTATGGGGGTTTGAGGCTAAACTTTTGTTTTTGGTCTCGTTTGTTATTTTTGAAGTTTAGTTTACTATCGTCTCTGAATAACTCTGTCTCGAAGCTACGATGACAGTTTTTAAGTTTATCAAAAATATGGATCTAAAAGATTGGAGAATGACCCATATAATTTTGAACCTACATAGTCAAAGTACTATGCGCCTATATCCGGAAATGGTATTTTGTAAACAGGTATCTGTGGTTTCAGCAGGTTAACTTTGGCTCCCTATTCTATTCATTCATATTCATATTCTGTTCATATGATATTATGACTATTTTCTGATGTATGTAGCCTTGTACAGTTGGGATGTATAGCTTAGTGTAGAATTGCTTATTTATTCAAATAGCCAGGTTATAGACAGTATGTACACTAATTTAAAAATTGTTATTTATTTTGTTATTCTATTTTTCTGAATTATCAGCGAAAGTTGTTTTATTTTTTTATTTTATTAATTTCTTTGTTTATTCACACACAAATAATCACGAGGATGGTCTTCCTTTGTGGTATCTCTATCGAATACAATAAGTCATTGCCGACGTAGATCCCATTGCCGACAGGTAGATCCTGTTTTACATGTCTATTCATTATAACACAGAAGTGGTAAAAGCTATTTGTTCGCAGTGGTAGGTACTGGTCAACTGTAGTTTTATGACCATTGTTGAACCTAGTATCTAGCTCATAAATATATGGTTATCCAGTAATCAGAGGAAAACAGATGGAAAACAGAAGATAAGTCAGAGTATGGTCGTGCGACTGAAATTAAATTAAAAAAGAGATACTGTACCTTGAAAGGTTTATGCTAGAATGGAAAAGAAAGGTCGTGCGACCTAGACTGTATTATAACCTAACTGGATAAAGCTACTGGTTAAGTAGTGATAACTACTGCACATGTCTGAAATATAAGAATACCAAACTTAATGTTTGAAACTGTAAGAACGCCAAATTTTTACTTGTAATGGAATTTCTTATACTTGACTGGGAAATGTGAAATCAATAACTAAGTTGAAATTGAAACCGATCACCTGTAGACGGCAAACTTGTTCGCTTGTAATTGACTATAACTGAAAAACATCGCGTGACGCTATACGTCAATAAAAAAATTTTAAAAAAAGAAAAAAAGACTAACAGTGGACTGGAAAAAGTCTAGTAAAGCAGACAAACAAACCATTTGCATCTTAGATGCCCCACCACCATTTAGTAATGTTATTAGTGAGAAGATGAGATGGATGTAATGAATGATCGATCAAGAGTGGACATCCACTCGAAGTCAAGTCAAAATAGAATATTAGTATATTGAAATTGCAGCAACCATAAAAATTATATAGTGATTGTCATAGTAAGGTATGATATCCAGTATGATCACATTACCAGATAGATTATATCGTATACACAATACAGGCAGAAAATGACATTCAGCATAGCATAATGTACTATAATATGGCTAGCGATAGGATACATATAGAGAAGTGTTGTCCTTGATATTTGTATTATACGATTATATTACATCAAGATTTCTCAGACGCGATTTAAACATGACCTTTGTCTGGGCTCCTTTGACATCTGTATTTAATTTGTTCCATAGTTGTTTACCCCTGTAGCTTGGCGATTTCTTAAAAAAATTCAGTATTTGGTCTCTCCAGTTTAAACATAAGCCTTCTATCTGATCTCAAGAGCCGACCTATTGGTTGGTTCATTTTGGGCACCAGCCTCAATGTTAGCTTCAGTGATATCGCCAAATTCCTTGATATACTTTTTTCGCATATAAGTTAGAGTAAGCTCTTCTCGATGACACTGCAACATCTTTACACCAGTCGGTGAATGCAGGGAGTCGACAGTGTGCACCCTGCCATAGTCTCGCAAACATATTCTCAGCACCTGATTTTGCAGTCTTTGCAATTTAGTAAGCCATATTCTGTTAGCACCATCCTGATAAATGGCTGGGTAATCCAGTATGGGTAATATTGTGTGCTTATAAATCTTAATTGCAACCGACTTTGGTATCAGATATAGCATAGATATATTAATATTTACAGCAATTTAAAAAAAAGAGGAAAATATAAAGTTCAGGATTGACTCTATATTGTTATTGTGAAGCTTGTGTTTGTACTTTGAAGAGATGGGACTGAAAAGTGTATCCAGCGAGAGCATGTTTCAAATCTGAGATGTTGCCCTAAAATAAAAGTTGTTTGATTGATTATATGAAATTTTTCAGTCTTGTTTTGTGTTGGCCCTTAAGTCTGAAATTCATTATATACCCATGCAGTATATTTGATAATTACACACTGCTGCTCCCTATGCAGTATAAATTGTATACTGAACCCTGTGCAGGACACTGTTATACTGCACACATTGAAACATCCTATATCAGTAGTGTGTGGCCTTTCACGCTGACATGTCTTCTATGCCAATACAATGTATATGGTAAAATTTAATTAATTCAGGGTGTATAATAAATATATAACGACCCACCATGCTTGTACATGCTACAAAACAAGATGGGAATTGATGCTATTTAACAACATATATAACAACAATTCCCCATCTCGTTTTGTAGCATGAACAGCATGATGAGGTAGTTCTATGTAAGTAAATTTTGAGAAAATCTGACCCATGTTCCATTCTTTGGACTTATTCAAATGGAAACACTAGAACGGCAGAACGGCTCAACCTGGATGCCGTATTTTACTTATCCTAACACAGGGAGTATCATGGATATACAACTGGTCAAGGTAGAGAGTACACATGTTTAATGATTATAGTTTACAGTATTATCCTACCCCTAATATAAAATCCCATAGGCTTAACATTGGGTTTCCGTATGCCACGCTGACTGGCATACGGAGTTTTATATGCCACTAGTGGCATACAGAATTGTTATCACGTAATATTCCAAAATCGAGGAGATAGGGTAGGATAAAATCAAAACCTGATTCGTTTTAATCTTGGTCACTGCATTCCACTCCTTAAGTTTTTGCTCCGGACTTCACTCGGCTTCGCCTCATGAAGTCACTTTGCCAAACTACAGTCGTGGAATACGGTGGCCAAGATTAAACCTCATCCAGTTTTATGATAGAACCCCGCCTAACGGACACCCCGCATACGCGGACATCCCGTGTAAGCGGTCACTTTTGCTCGGAACGGAAATTTTTCCATCTATGTTTAATTCAACCCCGCATAAGCGGACACCTGGCGTAAAAAGGTTGAAGCTCCAGGTTTGATAACTTCGGATTCAATTAAGATATTGGAAAATGGGTTTCAGATCTACCATCTCCTCTGTCTCCCCTACATATCGGTATAAAACACTTTTATATTACCCCGGGGAAAACTTGAATACCCCTCGTAAGCGGACACCCTGCGTAAGCGGGCACTTTAGCCTGGAACGGAGGGTGTTAGCTTACGCAGGGTTATACTGTATTTGCTTAAAGACAAATGCTGGTAGTTGGGCGATTTCTAAATTCTATTGATTTTTGCAAATAACTCTGGATAATATAAGTTTCATATATCAGCAAATAGAAAATGCAATAACAAAGGCATGTCACCATGCTAACTTCTATGGGAAGTCCATCTGAAAAGATAAGTGCTTCACTATTGGTGTCTATGGGAAACTGCAATATTTTGACTTTGTGGCTAGATGATGTAGTATTCTGAACGTTCTGCAGTATAATAGTAACCATTATAGTATTTTAGAGAACCTGCAGTACAAGTAGCTTTTGTATTCACAACATTAATGCCCAGAATAAATAACAACTCCAGCATAATTTCAAGCCTCCTCTTCACTCAAAACACTACAGATGACACTGATGATCTCTTGCTATCTTCAAAAAATTCTGGATTCTGATAGTTGGGAGAATGTACAAATGAGAAATGCTAAAAAACTATGTAACCATACTAACTTCTATGGGAAGGCCAACTGGAGAAGCAAAAAGCTCAAGTATTGGTGTCTATGGGAAACTGCAATATTTTCATGAAATCAGAATGAATGCAGTTTAACGGTTTTCAGAAATCTTCACATTGAAATTCTGATACCAGAAATGGAAATTTCAGCTATTTCTACATGGAAATCCGAAATTATATTCAGTTTCTCCAATTATAAATCAGAAAACTGTGGGTCATGTTGTCGTAGTGTAGCCAGTCAATCGGGAGCGGAACTTTGCCATACCCGGAGCGATAATCGGGAGTTTAGTAACCTCTGGAGGCTCTATGAGTTATTTAATTATCGCATATTATAGAGGAAACCCATGAAAGTTTAGGGTCTGAGCTCGTATCCCATCGAGTTTGAATCACGTAGTAATTCACAAGGCGAAGCTGCGTGAATTGCTATGTGATTCAAATGAGATGGGATCGAGCTCTGACCCTAAACTTGAATGGGTTTCTGAATTTATCTCACCCTTAATATTGACTAATGGGCTAACATTTGTGACATTATCAACCATTGGATATTTTTCCTAAATATCTAATGGGTGTTCGATACGAGTTTCCAATGTTAAGTCTATGGAGAAAAAATATCTGGGGTGAGATAATAGCTGAATGACACAAGGGCATGCATTTAATGTGCTGCACCCAATAACACTTTCTGTATCATCCTGGGCATGATTATTGCAAAGATTTTAATTCACTAATTCCTTCTTTGTAATTAAGAAGGTCAAGGTCTATTGCTTTTTGTGGCTGGTCAAACCTTAGTCTAGTCCAGTCAAAATAAGCCATAAAAGGGTCTAACCAGCCACAAAAAGCAATAAATTCATATTCAGTGGCATTCACCTAAGAATACCCTATATAATGGCAGAATGGAGATCATTCTGGCAATATGTAAGTTATTCTGAAGTGAATGCCACTGGAAATGAATCTATTGCTTTTTGTGGCCAGTCAAACCTTATTTTGGCTGGACTATATCCTATTTCATGGAAGATCTGTACACCAACAGAATGAAATAAATACCTTTAAACCAAAAAAAACCCCTCACATGTGAGAATGGTATATCCTACAATACACAGTGGCGCCACCTAGTGATTTTCAAATACTGACAATTATCTTACTCCGCATATAAATCTCCATAGACTTAACATGGAGTGACTGTATGCCACAGTTATGCCATAAAATATTGATATGCCACTGGTGACATATGAAGTTAAAAACATATGACAGGGTAGGATAAAATCTAAACATCACTCAATTTCATATATAATTGTTTACATGCCATTCGTTGTCTTCTGCTACAGATATCACTCAGCTCTGCTTCGTGATATCATTCCCCGAAGACAACTCATGCCATATAAACAACCATATGAAATTTCACAATGTTTCATGACATTATCAATTCAATCGGATTCCTTTGGCTTATTCTAATACAAGGAGTATGATATAGAATATTATCGAGTTAGACTTAACCCATAAGCCAAATTGTCTGATTGATTTATATAGGAATGTGTTGAAAAATATAGTTTTCTTCAGTTCTTTCAAAAACTAAGATGGTTACCCATGATTTCTAAAACTGAAATGTATGATACTCCACATTTGCTATACTCTGTAAAAGTTTGAAGAAAATGACATTGGTTTTACTATGTAAAAAACAACTTTTATGAATTTCTCTATATTCGCTAAGTAAAAAACTAGCATATTGACAACCGTTTTTAAAGTTAGATATGTGTTCTACAACACCTTGACATTATTGTAGGGGACCAGTGGTCAGTCTACTAAGCCTTTCAATGTTTAGCCACGGTCGGTGCAGTGGGTGCTGCGTGGAGTGTCTGTAGTGACCTGCTACCTTACCAGAACGGGTAAGACCACAAGCCGCTTGCTATTTCCGACACCATGTTGGGACCAGTCCAAATGGGTTATCTGGCCACCAGGCAGGTACCCATAAGAGAGGGCTGGTTCTGTAGAGTAATGAAGGTACCAGCGGAACCAAATGGTCTGCTGGGTACTAGATTTACATAGCACCACCAGTGGGGACCCAGCAGGGTTCTGCACATGCTCAGTGGGTGTATGTATATGAGAGGCCTGCTGAAGCTTAGCTGGACACACTGGGGTGTGAAGGGACTATGTGTGGTCCCTCTACAGGGCTCTGTCTCTGTTCTCTAGCAAGGGCACTAGACCTTCGGGTCCCCTGGTGGTGGATTCAGAGAGTCCTGGTTCTCTAGGAGGAGAAGGCTGACTATCGGGTCTCCTTTCCGGATAGATTTCTGGGGTCCTGAGATGAGATCAGGGATTTGACGCCTTCGGGGCTTTCCCTGTGATCCTCGAGGACAGAGCTATGGTGCTGGGTGGCTGTGGTAAAACACAGCTGCGGGTTTGTGGGTGGGACCAGCACCGGGATGGCATTCTGGACCAAAACCGTGGTGGTGCTCGGGAGAAGATTCAGCCTTAATCCGACATCCAGCCACTATATTATCCTACCCCTAATAAAAAACTCCATAGGCTTAACATTGGGTCACTGTATTCGGTCTGGAGTCTGGAGTTCAGAAAAATGAAAAATATCGCTCTAGTGGGATACACTTGACAAATGACGTCATTTGTTAATGTAGAAGTGATTTAATTGGGCGGGGTAGGATAAATTCTAAACCAAACTCAAGTTAGTCGTGTTATTGTTTATCACACTCCAGCAAGATCACATATTACTGCTCTCGGCTTCTCCTCGCGCAGTAATATGTGATCTTACGGACGTGCGATAAACAACACGACTAACTCTTGTTTGGTTTCTCCATATTATGATATCCATCTTTCATGAAAGTGACATGGATTTTAATTTTGAAGGCAAATGGTCTGCTATGCCTTTGATTTGTATTCAAATCTAGATTGCCGCAACCTACACTAACAATTCGAGAATTCATGGTTCAGATACACTGGCCACCAGAGCTACACTACATTAGCTCTGGTCGGGTTAAATCTGTGGCTGCCTTGAACCAGGAGCGGGAACTGTTTGTCACTCTCCTACCAGACCTTCTATACTGCTTGGAGAGTTTGTTTTATTATAACCTCGAAGCCAATTTACCATTTTGTTATTTCCTTTACTATGTCGTATCAGGGGCTGGTTGCCAGACTAGGTTCACAGGACAAGATTCTGCAATATTCTATACGGCATATAGCCTATGATCCATGGGGGTTGCCATGACGCCTCCGGAGTAGGTGTTCTTCACTAATGGAGGTGAAAAAGTAGGTGTTCTTCACTAAAGAAAGTGTCACAGCTTTAGCCTTGCTGACATATGTTTATAAACTGTTCCATGTGAAAAACATCATGTCCTGGGTTTAATCCTTATGTCATCCTGCTATGGGATTGGTGTAGAGAATCAAGGGAACCATGGTAAAATATTGAAAGGCAATTGAATTTTACAAGAACAAAGAGCCCTGATACAGGTTCTGTCCCCCGGGGGGCCTGCCATACTGCTGGCCACCTAGTGACTGCTTCATGAACTAACAATGGCTTTGTCCCCTATATTCATTGCAGCAGGTATTTTGTAGAAACCGAAAGAGAGTTAGATTTGTCAGTGTTAATGCCACGATGGGAAGGTTGTGTATTATTATGCAAAGCGTTAGCTGAGTGTAGTGAGGAACAGACCTGACCAGAGTGGCATAGACACTGACAAGTCTAACTCAAGTTTGGTTTCGTATCTATCCTACCCCGTCTCCACGACTTTATGATATTAGGAAAGTCTGACTCGATTCCATCCATGTTCTACAGCTGTCAGAATTTCTGCTCTGCAGCCGGAACTATTTACACAGGTGAATAATTCCTGATCGCTGATTGGTCTTTTTTCTTTTATTCCTCTAGGTACATAGATTTTACTTGGCATGTCATGGCATGTAAAATTTGCCTGTGTTAAATCAATGACAGTTTTTATTAGGGGTAGGATAATACTAGTTTCACATGGAGCACTAAAACCCACTCACCATCCTGATACACATACACATCTCCTGTCCTATTGGCCTGGCAGCCTGGCCTAGTTAGACTATAGGCCAGGTAACGGGTTCCAGTTTCGTGGTGCATTATTGGTAACGCCTCCATTTTTCTGTTGTATTGTGGGATTGCACCACCTTGGCAGACCACCAGATACACTGGTTCCCGGGGTATCCACTAGGGGGCTCGGCGGAGATATATGCAGAACCCAGCCAAACCACTAGTCCCCTGGCCCTAGCGACAACGGGACGTACTACAGTCTAGTTGAAGGATGTAGGAACCCGTTACCTGTAGACTGGTTCCCTGCCCAAATGAATAAGGGGCAGGTAACGGGTTCCTACGTCCTTCACCTAGACTGTAGTATATCTTCGCCGAGCCCCCTAGTGGATACCCTGGGAACCAGCGTACCTGGTGGTCTGCCAATTTTTGTTTGTGTTTATGCACATTTACCTTCAAAGATGTCTCAAGGAGGATTTGAAAAACAAAAAATGAACTGTTTTATTCCTTTGTACCAATTTTGGGGCATTTCTGCACAAGGTAAAATCACAAAATCATGAACAGGATCCATAAACCACAACAGGTTGACGCTTAGTAGAGGTAAAATATGGGTGAAAGTAAATTTAAGTATCAAGGTAAGGATCGGAAAATTACTGCCCAAGGCCTTGGCCACGGGCAATAATTTTTCCAATCCATACCGATTATCTTGGACTTATTTTCTCTGGGACTTGGGTTCCCCTATTCCTATATACCTTCAAATATCGAGGAAAATTGATATTTCTCTGCCTGTGATAGTCCAATAAGCCATGGCCACCCTTATTGAATAACTGCATCAGCTATGTTTTTGTCCCGGCGCTCTTTATATCACGTGGTCAGCCTGGGATGAAAACTTCAGCCCGGAATGAAAACGTCAGCTTGGGACGATAAGGTCAGCCTGGGACGAAAACATCAGCCTGGGACGAAAACGTCAGCCTGGGACGAAAACATCAGCCCGGGACAAAAACGTCAGCCCAGGACAAAAACGTCAGTCTCGCTACATAACTAATAATTACTGCACCCCCAGCAGCGGTATGTAACTATAGTGTTCGGAATTGGGTAAATAGGAATAATACTTAAGCATTAGCTAACCACGAATAGTTCACAGAGCTGCCTGACCACAAATTCATTGTCTGTTGCATTTATTATTCACCCTCAGAATTTCGATTTTTTTTTTTTAGCAAAATCTTTTATTGGGAAAATAAATTTTACAACTTCACATTTTTTGTTCATATCCATCAAAGTTAGACCAATAAAAGAAACACCAATGTTATCATCTCAGTTACGGCATATGCCTGCATTGGTTTTCACTTGATATCCATTATATAAATTTTACAATGTGTTCTTAGTTCTTATTCTTTCTGTACTACCATTACTTACATGATCTCATTCAACGACTGCTATTTGAGATGGAATGACCAAATCATAGGCCCTATTGAGGTATCCCATAATTCAGTCTGTTTACAAGTTCCAGTGTTCGCTGGTTGCTGATGTTGTATGTTGATAGACCCTTGAACCATAACCCACAATTAATGCAGTTTAACAGTTTTTATAAATATTCAAATTGGAAATCTGATGTCAGAAATAAAAATTTCAGCTATTTCTACATACCGGCCTAAATCCGAAATTATATTCAGGTTCTCCAAATATAAATGGGAAAACTATGGTTCATGTGGTTGTGGTGTGCCCAGCCAGTCGCGAGCGGAACTTGTATTTACCCTGGGCGATAATAGGGAGTCTAGTAACCTCTGGAGGGCATATAGGGTCTATCAGAAGGAAATATTTCTTTTGGTCCCCATGATACCGCAGTACAAATCTGTTTGGGAGATTATCTTCCCATAGCCAATAGATTCCAAACCGCAATCAATGGAGAGCTAAGAAACAAATTTAACAATGGGTAGTGGTTTACTGTAGCCCGATTCGTTATATACGAACAATACATAATACATGACCAACCTGCACCATTCTCTTGACTGCTAGATTTTAAATGGTCAGGACAATCCATTTTAAAGATGTATGTAATTCTATGATTACCAGATAAATCCTTGGATCTATATTTTAAATTCAGGCCTCCCACTGCCCCGCTTCCTCAATAAAGTTTTTTTTATAGGTTTTGAAAATCAAAATATAGATTTTTACAGGTTTTTTAAGGCCCAAGACATAAGCTTTTATAGGTTTTTAGGGTTAACATATTCAGCATAATAAGAGACAAAATATAGTGAATCGCTTATTTTCAGTTCTTGATTTCTAAAAATTGAACCTATACTAAATTGCAGGACGTCAGGATGTCTGGCTCATCAGGTTATACCAAGCAAGTATGTATACACTGTTGAGTTTCCAACAGGCAAGCCAGGCTGTCACACCAACTGTTGAGTTCTTAAACACTTTTATGATCTTTTAAATAAACCGATAATGTGGATTTCTTGTCATCTGACAATCTAACTTTGTGTCAAGTTAACTTCTAAAATTTATTGTACACATCAATATGCACGGCAGTGAAAATATAGGTTTTTATAGGTTATATAGGTTCCTTGACAAAAATAAAGGCCCAAGAATAAAAATAAAGGTTTTAAAGGTTTCACTGGGAAGCCTGTACATTTTGGAATGTTAGATTTAATGGCCATCTTACCACACCTACAAACTTGCAATATGAGAAAACTGTATTCCTATGGACGAAATATTATTTACCGAACCTCTGTCGCCGGACATTTAAACCGGGTCTAATCCGTCTGCCATTTTGTTTTTGCCCGTGAGTACCCACTGCACAAGCGCCATCATTTGTGCACGGGGAAATGCGCTACACCCTTGCCGACTTATACGAATACTGTATGCCTAACAGCGGGAAGTAAATACGTGACAGGTATTTAATAATACAATTCACACTGCACGAAAACCACCATTTTATTCATATATACGCCATCGTGGAAGTGCATGTATTGGCTGAATACTGACTTGCTTTCATATATATACGCCAAGGCCTTCTATACGTCTTGGCTGTATTTCACACCGGGCATATATGAGAGGAAATACCCTCTGCCCCCTCTGCCTCCCGCCCCTTTGTGTTGGTATAAGTACAGGTGTCCTCAGTAGGAAGCCCTCCCCCCACTCCCCCACCCCGTGCCACCTCCCCCCGCCCGCTCTCAGTGAAGTCCTCTTCACTGGATGCTTATATTCGCCTACAGATGAGGTGTATACACACAGGGAATAGGACGACCTTGTATACGCAAAATACCTACTTATATATGCCAGGCGCATTCATATGTAAAATGATGGTGTTCGTGCAGTGTCAGGGACTGGTTGAGGTTCATACCAGACTAAATCCACAGCGTTACCCAACCATCATACTACTCTATCAAAGACCTCTATTTCTGTAATTCCCAACTAATCTGCAGAAGCTTTGTCTTCATATTCAACAAATAAACAAATTATTCAAAACAGAAATATCCACAATGCTTGATAACAAAAATCCCAATTTTCAAAAGAAATTATTGCACTTGTAAAAACATGGATTGGTCACAGACAATTATCTTTAACATAAATATATCCCACAGTAATTTCTTCAACATTACTTGTGCCTGATTCTGGCCCAAGTGGTTAAGGTCAAATAATCTATACACATGTGAGGCAGCACCAAGAGCTTTACATGTACAGTGTGCAGTAACAGTTGAGTTCTACATTCTCTATCGACTTGTGAACTAAAGAAGAATCCAACAAGTTTTGGTCAAAGTCGTCGTTCTCCATGAGTTTGATGCGGGGTGATATGAATGAGGCGACAGCCGAGTGAATATCATGTAGCGTTCAAACGAGTTGGAGAATGACTTCTTTGACCAAAACGAGTTGCTTTCTGTATTTATCTCACCCCTGTAGTCACTAAAAGAATGGACAATACACAGGATATAAACCATGGAGAATGGACTGCAATACTTGTAGGGGCATGGAGAACGAGTTCCCAAAGTTAAGCCTATGGGCATTTATTCCAGGGGCGAGATAATTAGGAATTCTCAATCTGTCTCCATACATAAAGTCACAATCCATGAAAGCCACTTGAACCCATACTGGTTGATTATATCAACATTATTCACCATTAACCTAATGATTAAGACACACTTTAAGCCAAAGCTGGTGCAGTGTCAACACAGTCATACAACCATTTGTAAGTCCTGTCTTATTGGAATGCTAACACATCGAATGTAAGTTTGAGTTATAAATTAAGTGCTGATTCCACCAAGACACATGATATAGCAAGATTTGTCATGATTTGGTTGTCTTCCTAAAATTTGCTAGGTTTCAAATTATCGCGTGCATATTTGCCGCCATGTATCAGTTAAGCACCTTCACCGTGTTCTTGCCATGGTAGATCGTGGTATGCCGCAATATGTTGGCAATAGCGCTTGAGGCGTCGCAGTGGTGGAGCACCAAAATATACACACGTCATTGCGAAAAAATAGACATATCATAGTACGCGACATATTGCAGCGAAGGAGGTAAGATATATTGCAATACTGTAAGATATAACAAGGTATAACATGGTAAATCCATCATATTGGTGGAACAAGCACTTTACAGGAAGCACATCTACATCATCCGTCTTGATGTATTGATAATCGAGGTGCATTATGTTCTGAGGCTGTGCAATAAGCAACCCATTGAATGACTTTAGCACTAATTATGGACATTTCACGAAGTGACGGCAGTAAATGAGCACCCCATACATGTGCCATTCACGATGCCAATAAATATACTATAGAGGAAACCTATGAAACTTAACGGTCATAGCTCATATCCCATTGAGCTTATAACGCGTAGTAATTCATGGCTGAATGTTGTGTATATTTTTCGCGAAATAAAAAAAGAAAAAAAAGAAGGCGAGGCCACATGAATTACCTAGCGATTCAACGGAGATGGGATCAAGCTCTGACCATAAACTTGAATAGGTTTCTGAATTTATCTCACCCTTCACATTGACTAATGGGCTTATCTTTGTGACATAATCCCCCATTGAGTAGTACCGCGCGTATAACAATTATGTAGGCATTCAATCTGTATAGGGACTGATATAGGGACATTTGACGTAATGTATATCATATAGGATTAAAAATGTGTGTGCCATAAAATGGCGCTAGATCTCTGAAATATGTTCAATGTACAGTAGGACCCCGGTAGTCGAACAATCCAGGAAAAAGGCAGACAACCTTAAATTAGAGAGGAATTTCCTAGTTTCAACTCCTCCTGTCTTTGAGCTGTGAGAATTCTAAGGCTTAGAGACTGTTAGAAAGAGAAATGACCCCTTGTAGCAAATTGTGTATTTGCACTTTACATTATACACTGGCCACCAGAGCTATACTACGTTAGCTCTGGTTTGATTAAATCCAGGCTATAACCCTAACCCTGAAATGCTTAACCCTTTAAGGGCGGGTACCTGTGGCAATAGTATATGGTTGAGGGCGGGTAATAGTGCTAATGTATACCGCCAGGGGGCGGGAGGTCTCAGGCCTATTGTGATAGTTCTACAGTTTAGGATGTGATAAAATATGCAATCATTAATCTTATATTCCATTTCACCCAAAATCAGTACCTTGGTATTGCATCTATATTCTGCGAAAACTATATATCCAATATTTCCTATTGCATTCCACAAAAACGAAATTTTGAAAATTTCGGAAAATGAAACCTTTTGGCATTACGCACCCCAGCACAGTCGATGCCATGTGGCATCAACGGCCGTGAAATCCTTAGCCCTTTAAGGACGGCTGCCTGGGGCCCAGCTACTCCCATAAGGACGGATACTAGTGGCAGTCTGTCTGGCTACAGGACGGCCACATAATAGTTAAAACTGATATCCAAGTTTATAATCATGCAATTTGATACATAATCCTAAAAATTTTATTTCTTTTTAACAGAAATGCTAAATATGACATTATATCTACATTTTCTAAAGATTTCATGAATGTTGCTCTATCATTTCTTTGTTAAAACATTTTTCTTAATATTGGTACAATGATGCCTCAAGGCATCATGCGTCTTTAGTGTGGTGATGCCTCCAGGCATCATGTCCTTAAAGGGTTAAAGACTGTGAGCCTGTTACCCGCCGGCAGTAACTGGGGCGGTGTTTTGCTAACTATTGGCATTGTTGACCTGGTGGAACACAGGCTACAGAGGAGTACGAATACATCCCTCCGCCTCCGGACGTATTCTTACGGGGCAAAAGACCTTGAAGGTCATCCATACGGGCTTAGTAACCACGTTTTCTCTTACTACTGAAAGGGAGGGTGATTGGCTTCGCAGGGTTCTACTGTACTTTGAATAGTTCTACGAGGCCACTGAATAATAATACAAAAAATATCACATGGCCAAATCTTGCACATGTCAATGGAAACAATAATGGAAGTTCTCATCTGAATCAGTCCAATTGGATACCTCTTGCAACAATCGCAAAGTTTCATTACATTTCTGTCAATAGAAAAACAACCACAAAATTGGATGAGCATTTGTCAGGACAGCACAAAATTGCCCCGAGATCCTGTATGTCTTTATGACGTCATCAATTCGGGACGTCCATGCCTCATGACGTCATCATTTTCCTCACAGATAATCTCTAAACAGCAAAGTTAATAACTAATAGGGGTGTTCCACTAGATAGGCTGGATTTCGACTCTGCCAGGCATCTGCCAAACATCCTTAAGCACATGATCCACCAAATTGACACTCAGAGACAGCCAGAGGTGGCCGGCCGGCTGGATTTTACAGGGCCAGCCGACCAGAGGCGAGGACCGCACAGATGCGGGTGACAGGGTTTTCAATGGGCTGGTCGGGCTGATTCCGGCCGATTTGCTGATCCACCAAGCCGATCTGAGCCGATGAGCGATTTGGGCGGCTGACGTCCACAATTCCTCCACATGGTCATCGTCCGGCCCTAACTCACTCTTGGTGGATTACATGCTTTATAATGAAGACCATTTCATGCAGCGCCAACAGACAAAAGCTATTTGATCAGATCTTCGAAGGCTTTGGTCATACAACTAGAGTAAGGCCACCGTCGGTGAGTAAGTGGCCTGATCCACTGCACCTATTTCCATTTATAATCAATCTAATACAAAGTATCCATGGAAAACACATATGGAGTGTGTATCGTCACCGCTACATAATTCACTCAGCTTTGCTTTGTGAATTACTCCGCAGTCACACTTGATAGAGTACGGACCAAGTTATTTTCATCTTGTTAGTTTCCTTCTAAATATCTAACATTTGTTAACACAGCGCCTGCCCAGTGCCGTTCAGTCAGTCCAGTGGAACACGCCCTTAATGTAAAGGTCACATGAAGCAAATAAATCGCTTAAGTCACAATCAAATCGCTTAAATCACAATTAAATCGCTCTACAACTTACAAGAAACCTATATCTGTGAAACAAGTGATGTCTCATTTGAAGGATTTAAGTTTAATTAACAAGTAATACAACATTCGTCGCCAATTCTGAAGTGACGAGCGATTTATTTGCTTTGTGTGACTCAGCCTTAAATTCTTCCGCCACATATGACTGGACCATGAACATTCAGAGAAACGAGTCCCATCAAAACATCTTCTATCCTGGTCCTTCTATAATTTTGTTAGTATAATAATCTATAGGTTAATAATACTAGACTACAATAAAGTGATTTCTCTCACCCAAATAGTGAAGACTTGTAAACTAGATTGAGAATCGTATAAATATACAATATACTCCACGAGTTTGGAGGCATCGCAATCGTCACCGAGGCAAAGCCAAGTAATGATTATGGCACATCCAAATGAGTGGAGTATTGTTTATTTTATGATTCGTGTGCAGTTCTTGATTTATCTCACCCCTTTCATGAACATAAGAATAGCATCAGAATATCAGAATAACTCAAATTTGCAAATCCATTTAGAAACGTGTAAATCTACATGTTGATGTCTTGTCTGCTCTCTGAAATCCTGGCCGCTGATTGGTAAATCGCATATGACATCATCTAGCATCACACTGCCATGACCGTGGCGTAGTATTGTCACTTTACCGGGGTGATTGTTGAGATTGTTATTCCTATGGCTAAACTTGTACCAGGGGTGAGATAACTTACTGTGATACTGTGCGCATGATTATTTAAAGATTAATCAAACTGGCCGACAATAAGGTGCTGTATATGGTAAGTGCGAGCTACAAACTGGAACTGTGGGGGGTGAGGGGTATGAGGAGTGAGGTGATATGTGCTGACGGATGAGATGGGAGGTTGATACAGGATTCACAATGCGCTCACTCGCTCCAAACTGGAAATGTGAGCAACGTTCAGTCTGTGGGGAATGAGGAGTGGCAGGTTGATACGGGATTCACAATGCGCTCACTATTTTCAAACTGGAAATGTGAGCGACGTTCACTCCATGGGAGATGAGGAGTGTGAGGTGATACGCGCTGACAGATGAGATGGCAGGTTGATACGGGATTCACAATGCGCTCTCTCGCTGGAAATGTGAGCGACGTTCACTCCGTGGGGGACGAGAAGAGTGAGGTGATACGTGCTGACAGATGAGATGGCAGGTTGATACGCGATTCACACGGCGGTCACTCCACGTCGTCGACCACGGATGTAAGTTTGTATGGATGCCGCAGTGAATACGGCTGCCACGATAGTACCCAGAACTGTGGAGCACTGCAAAAGAAGATACATACAAAATAATATAGGAGAACTATGTGATTGTATCCGTATGGATCGGTGTAAATACACACCGATGTCGAAGATGGAGGTGTGTATTTACACCAATCTAAAAGAGGTACAGTAATCATGGAATCCGAACTAATAGAGGTAATGATGAAATACAGATACAATCACGTTGTGCTCCTATTATCATATACCTGTCCGTAAATATTCAAATTCTACCATAATTCAGGGATGAAAGTCGGGACTGATGAAAAAGTCGGAAACGAAAAAAACAAAAAAACTGGGGCGCATTCGGGGGGGGGGGGGGGGGCGCCCCCCGTCCGTGCCGTCAAACAAAATTTCGGCACTTGACGGAACTCTGACGGCAGTGTCAACGGCCCTCGGCGCGTTTAACTGCCGCCAAAGTACTGACTGGAGGTTTATACCCTGTTGGTGAGAGCCTGCTGCCAGAATTTCTTGGAATTTCGTTTTATTTTATGATTTTCATACTCTGTTAATGATCATATTTCAAGATGCAGAAATTTCTGATTTCCGTCGATTGTCGGCAAACTTGCATCCCTGATAATTAGCTGTTAATCACACTTGACACTCTACGCAGTCTCCCACCACTAGTGCGTATTCGACGGAACCAATCACAGTACAGCTTACACTAGTACGTCTACGAACCGTAGCATAGACCTCTGTTCAGAGGTAGGTCCATGAAGGTCTAAGAAAGCACCGTGGATATTGGTCAGTGCCGCAGGGCTGGCCGCTGGGTGAAAGGAATAATGTGGTTTGTTGTTCTATTTATAGCATCAGTTTGACAAGAGCTGATTGGTTCCGACGAATATGCACTAGACAGCCCTCTTAGGTTCGCTTAAGCTTACCACTATTCACAGAGACTATGATATGGAGAGTGTCACTGCAATCGGCTCTGCAATCATATCTTCTGTTATATGCATGCTTACTTAATAGGAGAAACTACGATTAGGAGAGTGAAGAGGTAATTAGCATATTTTTGTGCATGCGCAGTGAGTACATCCTGTGTATTACACTTCTGGGTTAGTAGTCCCCTGCCAAGGAGTTCTTAAAAATGGACCTGTGACTAAAAAGGTCTCCCCCCCCCCACTCACAGACACAAATTAAATGACTCTTTTGGGTGTTTTTTAACCCATGTCAAAATATTAAATAATATAAACTATAGGATATTGCATTGCCATAAAACCTGTCCAGAAAAAAAAGAGAAATCATCTAATTATCTGTACTGAGTTATGGCTCCATCTGGTGTTAGTTGGCCGTACTACAGGCTCCATGTTCAAAGTGAGGCTGAGCTTCAACCACATACTTAGTGTTCTCATAACGATATAGGTGTAGGGCATGTGCCAATATGCTTGGAGAGTGATGGGAACAACAGAGTCCTCTGGGGGTACATGACTGCACTACAATTCAAAGATGGCTGCTACCCCCCCCCCCCATGCTATGAAATTAGGCCATAATACATGAATACCATGCCAAATATAAGTTTCACCTAAATAATGATAGTTTATAGGCTGTAAGCAAATGTCAGTGCCAATTATGGAGATGTTACACTAATGCTGAATGTAAATCAATATTGAGGAAACATCTGTTTGCGTATGCCCATTTCACCACAAATCCCCCCCCCCCCCACCCCCTACTTTTAACAAATACTTGAATATCTCAGTAAATATAGAATCTAACTGGAAAATTCCACTTCCTAGCATCTACTGTTTTTTATTCTCTCTCAAATGAGGTATATCATATCATGATTCAACCAGTTTAAGGGGTAGAAATATGTCCATAAAGGAGTTCTTAAAAATGGACCTGCGACTACAAAAATCCCCCCAAACTGAATTCACTATATCAAAAAATACATGTCATAATACTAAATACTAAGACTGTTAGGCATTGTGCCACCATAAAACCTTCTTTCCAAAATTGGAATCATATTCCTATCTGTACTTAGTCAGCTATAAAAGGCAAAAATGTGATCCGGTCACTTAGTGACTCTACAAGCAGTGTACTACAGTAGGCTATAGCCATAACCTAAAGACCAACCGTCCACCTGCTAATAAATGTGTATCGTGTTAGCATTGCTGCCGCTGTATCATAAGGTTCCCAACTACTCGTGGATGAACTATAGGCCGCACAGGGATTGTTAGTTCCTTGATAAGCTGTTAGGGGGCTCAATGGGAATACCAGTCTCCAAGCAGACCCTTTGTCTTGTCACAGTGTGCATGCCACACAGAATGAAGGATCTGCCAGGAGAGTGTGGACCAATCAGAGGACATAAACTACATGTCGTTATCAGGATCTATTATAATTGAGGAAGCAATAGCCATCTGCATATACTGTCCTTCAGTTTATGTAAGTGTAGCGGTCCGCCAGTTCTATTGCTTCCCGGATCCCTTCCAAAGGATCAGATTATCTTTATTCCGGCGGGTA
Source organism: Alentia gelatinosa (assembly GCA_950022655.1). Classification (NCBI taxonomy): domain Eukaryota; kingdom Metazoa; phylum Annelida; class Polychaeta; order Phyllodocida; family Polynoidae; genus Alentia; species Alentia gelatinosa. The sequence continues at coordinate 35,644,343 of OX465593.1, read as the reverse complement.
GCCAATGTACGAACAATTTTTTCACCTAAAATCGGGGTCCCAATTTCTGGGGAAAGGTGTTTTTTTTTATAAAAACTTGACAAATGCAATTTCTCTATTTCTCAATTGCAGCTGAAACGTTGTACCAGCTGCACCAATAAAGACAATCATCGAACCAAATTTCACAGTTAGGTTCGGATATTCCCAGATTTGTAGTTAGTCTACAGATACCAGTTAACACAAAACCAGACTCCGGATCTTAGGTAAACAATCTTTCTTGATACCTTTCTATACAGTACCGTGGCACCGGAATGCCATGTAAAGCCGTGGGAGTAAATCACAAGCCGAAGCAAGTTCCCTTACTCAACCACCGAGAGGTTTTAAAAACCTACTACCACTGACATGAGGCTCCAAAGGGTTTGCTCTACACAGAGGAACACAGAGAGTAACCTGTCAACCTGCTGCGGCCTTATATACAGACCAAGTTACGTAATCCGGGCGAAGCTGTAGCACTTCCATGCACGGGCCCACCGGAATCACCACACAACATGGATTGGTACCCGCGTCCCCTAGCATAAACCAAACACACCACACGCGACTGATCTGACCCCTACATTAGTGTCAAAATACCTCGAGAGTATGGCATATTTCCCACCTGTATGCATAGCAAAACCTCAGCATATAGAAGTAGGACGAAGAAGTTATTTTGTCGCATATGGAATACATCAAGATGGGTGGGGAGGGGGGGGGAAAGAAAAACCCCGAAACAATTTACTGACAACTTCAGCTGCCACCTGGTGGTTTTTCTTCATGTCAGAGGCATCCGCTAGCATAAACCGAACATACCACCGCTCGACTGACCTGACCCCTAGTGTTAACATACCTCAAAGGTATGGCATATTGCCCACCTAGCATAGCAAAACCTCAGCATATGGAAGTAGGACGAAGAAGTTATTTTGTCGCTTATGTAATACATCATGATGGGTAGGTGAGGGAAGAAAAACCCGGAAACAATTTACTGCCACCTGGTGTTTTTTCTTTATGTCAGAGGCAGGATGGCAGTCTCTGTATCACAATAGCTATGTGCCCTAAAAAATACTTACCTTAAGAAGAAGGTGATGTCTGTTCCACAAGTCGAGTAATTCTATTCGTAAAAGTGCCAGCGTGCAGGGAAGGTACGCCTCAGTCTGCACAGACTCCTTACACCTGTACCGACACAGGACAAAAAACTTGTTAATTAAATTTCAGTATTTGAGAAGTGGCAATAGGATAAAGCCAATTCTACCTTGTTAATGACAACAACAACAAAAATTCTTTTAAATTAAATTTCAGAAAAACAGTGCAGATTTTCCACTGTTTAAAGGCATATCCTACAATACATAGTGGCGCCACCTGGTGATTTCCGACACAGGAAAAAAATTCTGTTAATTAAATTTCAGTATTTGAGAAGTGGCAATATCGTTAAACTGGATGAGTTTAGTCTTGGCCACCGTATGCCACAACTGGAGTTTGGCATAGTGATTTCACGAGGTGAAGCCGAGTAAAGTCCGGAGCCAAAATTCCAGGAGTGGAATGCGGTGGCCAAGATTGAAACGAATCAGGTTTTGATTTTATCCTACCCCATCTCCTCGATTTTGGAATATTACGCGATAACAATTCTGTATGCCACTAGTGGCATATAAAATTCTGTATGCCAGTCAGCGTGGCATACGGATACTCATTGTTAAGCTTATGGAATTTTATATTAGGGGTAGGATAATAGACACCTCTGGATAAAGCTGATGCTACCTTGTTAATGACAACAACAACAAAAATTCTTTTAAATTAAATTTCAGAAAAACAGTGCAGATTTTCCACTCTTTAAAGGCATATCCTACAATACATAGTTGCGCCAACTGGTGATTTTAGAATACTGACAATTATCAATTCAAAGCAGTTCCTTTTATTTATTCTAATGCCTAATGAGTGATTTATTAACATATTATCGAGTTTGACCTGACCAAATAGGTAAATTAGACCAAATTGCATTTGACTTATATATATAGGAAATGTACTGAAAAATATATTTTTCTTCAATTCTTCAAAAACCAGCTAATTAGCTTCACTTATCTGTAGAAGACTCACTTATCACAGTAGAGCTCTCTAAGCAGCGTGATAGTGAGATAATTAGCAGGCTTTACTTACCTATCGGAGATCTCTTTAAGCAGCGAGATATCGAGATAATTTGTGATACTAAGATAATTAGCCAGCGTTACTTACCTGTAGTAGAGCTCTTTTAAAGCAGCGCGATGTTCAGATAATTAACTGCCGTCACTTATCGTAGTAGAGCTCTTTAAGAAGCTTAATGCTGAGATAATAAGCGGGCATCACTTAACTGTAGTACAGCTCTTTCAGCAGCGTAATATTGAGATAATTAGCCAGCGTCACTTATCGTAGTAGCGCTCTCTAAGCAGCGTGATAGGGAGATAATTAGCCTGCATCACTTACCTATAGTAGAGCTCTTTAAGTAGCGTGATGTTGAGATGATTAGCCTACGTTACTTACCTGTAGTAGAGCTCTTTAAGCAGTGTGATAGCGAGATAATTTATTGCCGTAAGTTATTGTTGTACAGCTCTTTAGGCAGCATGATGTCAAGATAATAAGCCAGCATTACTTGCCTGTAGTAGTGCTCTTTACGGAGCGTGATGCTGAGATAATTTGTGATGTTGAGGTGATTAGCCAGCATTACTTACCTGTAGTACAGCTCTTTTAAAGCAGCGTGATCTTCAGATAATTAACTACGGTTACTTATCGTAGTAGAGCTCTTTAAGTAGCGTGATAGTGAGATAATTAACTGCTGTCACTTACCTGTAGTAGAGCTCTCTAGTCAGCGTGATAGTGAGATAATTAACTGTCGTCACTTATCGTAGTAGAGCTCTCTAAGCAGCGCGATAGTGAGATAATTAGCCAGCATCACTTATAGTAGTAGGGCTCATCAAGCAGCGTAACAATTAGCCTGCGTTACTTACCTGTAGTAAAGCTCTCTAAGCAGGGTGATGTTGGAGACTTGCGCATGCGCAGGTATTTTTAGGCTCTTCATGATGTTGGTCGGTATGTATAGTCCCTCCTCAACGAGGAAACCCAAATTAAAGATGGCCTGTCGATTAATGAAAATTAATTAAAGCACGCGTTTCATTCTCGGGTGTGTGCTAAACATGATCATAGTGTAGAACAAACAAAGAAGATTAGTACCAACTGATATCCTGGGATTGCCGGTTTCAAGAATCCAATAAAAACTAATTAAATAGATTTTCTGTTTTTTAGACTTTATTGGTCAGTATTTTTTTTAATCTGAATAATTGCAAAAACCAGTTTTACATTCACCTAGCTTTTGTAATTGATTACTAAATCTCTAAAAACTTTTACTATTTTTACTGTTCATAGTAGTAACTGACAGCTACGACTTTATGTCACCCCTCATATTTTTACCCCAAAGGCTTAACATCGGAAAATCGTTCTCCATGCCCCTACAAGTATTACAGTCCGTTCTCCATGGTCAGTGTTGTCATATATCCAGTGTTGTTGATTCTTTTAGTGTGTACAGGGGTGAGATAAATACAGAAAGCAACTCGTTTTGGTCAAAGTCCTTGTTCTCCAACTCGTTTGAACGCTACTTGATATTCACTCGGCTTTGCCTCGTTCATATCACTCTGCATCAAACTCGAACGACGACTTTGACCAAAAATTGTTGGTTTCTCCTTTAATCCTTAACAATCTGTAAAAATAAGTGGAAGCCGTCTGGAGTTAAACTCAGGAGGGATAGCTTTATACTCACATGTGGGTCTGCCCTGAGGGCTGCATTGGCGTACATGGCCACAGCCTTCTTCGGGTCCCGCTTGCCTTCACACCCATACCAGTGGTAGTCTCCCATCTTAATCCATGCTGTAATGAAAAAAAAACATGTTTAAACTTCACAACACCTGTACCAGCAGTAGTCTCATTCACGCTAATAAAAAGAAATGTTTAAACTTCACGACACCCATACCAGTGGTAGTCTCCCATTTTAATCCACGGTGTAATAAAACAAAACATGTCTAAACTTCACAACCCACGTACCAGTGGTAGTCTCATTCAGGCTAATAAAAAGAAATGTTTAAACTTCACGACACCCATTCCAGTGGTAGTCTCCCATCTTAATCCACGGTGTAATAAAACAAAACATGTTTAAACTTCACAACCCCCGTACCAGTGGTAGTCTCATTCACGCTAATAAAAAGAAATGTTTAAACTTTACGACACCCATACCAGTGGTAGTCTCCCATCTTTATCCATGGTGTAATAAAAAAATACATGTTTAAACTTCACAACACTCGTACCAGTGGTAGCTCATTCACGCTAATAAAAAAAAAAGTATAAACTTCACGACACCCATACCAGTGGTAGTCTCCCATCTTAATCCATGGTGTAATAAAAAAAAAAGTTTAAATTTCACAACACCCGTACAAGTGGTAGTCTCATCCACGCTAATCAAAAAAATACATGTTCAAACTTCACAACACCCGTACCAGTGGTAGTCTCCCATCTAAATCCATGTAATCAAACAAAACATGTTTAAACTTCAAAACAATATGTACATGCACTGAAGACAAGAAAATCAAAGTATATGCTGATGCCAAAGGCAGAGGGATATAACTGGTCAATAACAATAATAAGTATTTTGATTTTCAAAGTCAGCATCAGGCCATATGAAATGGACGACTGACCTCAACAAGAAATGTTTCGTCCACTGTAAGGATGTTTCCTAATAATATAGATTTTTCATACATAATATCCATATGCGGATCAAAGGTAATCAAATATTGTGACCATATACAAAGGTTAATTGTTCATCGTATCTATTAATGTGTTTTACTCACAGTAGGGGTTGACGAACTGTGGCTCTCGTTGGGTAGCAAGCCCGTAGAATTTCCAAACACATTCCTTCTCAATAAAACTGGTTATTCCCTCCTAGAACAAAACAAGAATGTAGTCATTGTTAATTCAAATTGCACTTTTCATCTAATCATTGTAATTTCGAATTCCACTTCTCTAAATCTCTAATTTCTATTGAAAGAAGAAACTATAATCAGGTTTGAATTGTAGAGAAGGTAGTTTCGAGTGGTGGTTTGTTTTTTCTTAACCAAATGACGTGGTGGGCCAATATATATGCACTGTTTACTATATACCCGTGCCGTATATACTGTAAATACGCACCATTTCGCCATAAAAATACTGTACGGACCAATATAGATATAAATATAGAACGACCTACCATGCTTGTACAAGCCACAAAACTCGATAATGATTTATGGGTTATGGTTTGTATGGAACTCTGTTCCTCACTTCGCTCAGCTAACGCTTCACGTAGTAATACACGACCTTCCCGTCGTGGCATAAACACTGACAAGTCTAACTCTCGTTTGGTTTCTACTAATTATCCTACCCCTCATATAAATCTCCATAGACTTAACATGGTGGGCCTGTATGCCACGGTTACGCCATAAAATATTTATATGCCACTGGTGACATATCAAGTTAAAAACATATGATAGGGTAGGATAAAATCTAAACATCACTCAATTTCACATAATTGTTTACATGCCATTCTTTGTCTTCTGCTACAGATATCACAAAGCGGAGCAGAGTGATATCATTCCGCTAAAGGTTGGGTTCCACCGGGTAATAAAATCCCGCAACCAGACGGCTGGCCGCTGTCTACTTGTGGAATGTGGTAGTGAGTCACGGGGGCCGATAACTTGTTGATGGATCAGCTATTTTCTGAGAATCGGGTGACTCCCCGACCTTGCTGCGAGGTCGGCCAGCCAGCAGAAATGGGTGGAGCACCACTCTAGTGGATGTAGTGGCCAGTCTTCAACATGGAACGATGTCGCACCAGATGACTATAGATGAAGGCTGATAGGAGACTGTTAGTACCAAGTTTGGTGGAACCAACCCCTAAGACAACTCATGCCATATAAACAATCATATGAAATTTTGTGATGTTTCGTGATAATACCGAAGGTAATAACGAGAAGGACTTACGTAGTTCTCTTCACACAGCATGGCCAGGTTGAAGATGCCGACCTCGATACCAGAATCTGCTGCCAACATGTAGTATGTGATGGCTGCAGGCCTGTGTAAATAAAAACTCAATTGTTACAACTTTGTTGTCTACTGCCATGAAGCTAAATTGTATATATGAAGTGAAACTTTATGAACAGCTAATATCGTAAAACCGGATGAGTTTTAATCTGGGCTCCCGTATGCGACGACTGGAGTTTGGCGTAGTGATATCACGAGGCGGAGCCAAGTGATATCCGGAGCCAAAACTCCAGGAGTCGCATACCGGAGCCCAGATTAAAATGAATAAGGTTTTGATTTTATCCTACCCCCTGTGAACAATATTTTTATGTGAGGATAATAACAAAAAACATGATAAAAACTTTCTGAAGTCCTCCATATAGCTCTCCTTGCTACTCTGAAGGCGCTTGGAACTACTTTCAGCTGCTGATCTCTGATTGGTCCATTTTTTGTACGCTCCTAGGAGCGGTTTTTTATCCGTATGCGACATACGGGCCCATACGGAAAGTCAATGTTAAGCCTATGGGATTTTATATTAGGGGTAGGATAACATGTAGTATGTGATGGCTGCAGGCCTGTAGGAAAAAAAACTTTAAAGTTTGAACTTTGTTTTCTACTGGCATGAAGTGAAACATTATAAAAACTGCCAACATGTGGTATGTGATGGTTGCAGGCCTGTATGGAAAAAACTCAATAAATAGAACTTTGTTGTATATTGCCATAAAGCGAAACTTTATAAACTGCTAATATCTGTGATGGCTGCAGGCATGTTTTTCTTTTACTTTTTAATATAACCTTTAGTCCAGTCAAACAAGGTTTGGCCAGACACAAAAAGACATAGATTTAATTCCAATGGCATTCACCTCAGAATAACTTACATATTGCTCAAATAAAAATCTAAATTAATCAAAGTGGTGGAAGTAGGTCGCATTAATATAAATCTAATATGGCCACCCTTAACATATGAAATTCCCTAATTCTGGTTTTTATAGAGATAAAACGACGATTTAAGATGCTAAACATGTTTTCTGACGTGGAGAGTCCATACAAAACACAAATCATAAGTAAAATCATATCTTTTGAGTAAATTATCATAAATCCAATATGGTTGCCTGAATTCTATGAAATACCATAATTTGGACTTGAATAAAGATATAAACATGATTTAAAATGCTAAGCTTTTCTGGTTACATGAACTGTCAAAAAATGATCTTAATGATTGGCATATAAAAAAGAAAAAAATAGACATGGCATGAGAAGGATTGGCCTTTGATATAGCGGTAAATCTACTACTGCTGGGGAAGAAGGATGAAGGAGAAAGGTGGCTGCACATCACACCACATAGACATGGTATGAGAAGGACTGGCCTTTGATATAGCAGTAAATCTACCACTGCTGGGGATGAACGAGCAAAGTGGCTGCAGTGGGACTCGAACCCACAAAGTCCTACAACCATGGGGCTACAAGTCCAGTGCCTAAACCACTGAGCTAACTCCCCACCCCTCCCATGAAAAATGGTTATTTCTTGGAACTGACCAGTTTTTGTGGCGGTAGGCCTTGAGGCCCTTGGCGAGGATCTTGCCGAGCGCGGGGTTGGTTTCGGAGACGTAGCGAGCCCAGCTCACAGCGATGTCGGGGTTGCGTACGGCCTTCGGGTGGCCCCGGATGTTATACATGGCCACCATGATGCTCGAGTCCTGCTGCCCTTTGAGTGCAGCCTCCGAGAAAAGCTCAAATGCCTTGATCTGTCGAGAAACACACTCTGTCAATAACAGGCTGCGAAATACCAATCACTCAGATTTCGATGGAAACTCACGAGATAAGAATAACTTGGTTCGTACTCCACCAAGTTTGACTGCGGAGTAATTCGCGAAGCAAAGCTGAGTGAATTATGTAGCGGTCAAACGAGGTGGAGTGCGGACCAAGTTATTGTCATCGAGTGGGTTTCTGATTTTATCTCACCCCGTATAACATTATTTATTGATCAAATAACTCCCCAAATTAGCCATTGAGTATTGGGTACAATACCTTCATGGCCGTGGAGTATGAGTTCCTAACGTTAAGCCTTTAGAGAAAAATACTGGGGTGAGATAAAAACCCTTTCCTTACCAATGATGCCTCAGGGCACTCCCGTAGATAATGTAATTGATGCCTCAAGGCATTATTTTCCATCTTTTGTTAAAATGTCATCTATCTCAGCTGATTCAACATGGATCTTTATAACTTTTTCAGAGAAAAATGCCTTCAAGTGACAATTAATAAATAATTTTATAGTTATCACCATGGTAACATTGACAGACAACTTTAAATACAGTGGAAAAGAATAAATTTTCTCAACGGTTGTAACATAGGCCTGCACTACAGAGGTGGTCCGGTGTCAGGCATGCTGCGTTTAAAGACGTGCACCTGCGACCAAGTCTGGTGAGGAAAGGTTAAGAAACTTTACATAGGCTTAACATTGGGTCATTGTATTTGGCCAAGTGTGCAGTTAAGTGCTATTTATTGCACGAGGGTAATAACAGCCAGAACGTGAGATGCTTGACTAGGGAAGATTTAAAACTGGTTGAGTTCCTTAAGGGTCGAGTTTTTTTACGGGTTGAGTTCTCCAGTATTCAAACATTAACCAATTATGCAAAATTAGGTGGGCCCTAACGTCCATTTATGCCACATCTCCCTCCCGGCACCACAGGCGTGACCGCGGCATCGCGGTGCGGCCGAGGCGCGACTGAGGCTTTCACACCCCCGGTGTAGGGTGGGCCCTAACGTCCCGACTTTAAGGTGGTGGGCCCTAACGTCCTGCAACCTGAAAAAAATACCAGGGGTGAGATAATACTCGGTACTTTGCGGATGAGCGCAGAGACTGGCGGTACTCACTCGGTCGACGCTGGAGTTGGGGTAGCGTCCTCCCATGTACATGTGACCCAGGTTGTGCGTGGCGTCTGCGTTGCCAAGACCACGTGACTTCATGAAGAGGTCACGTGCCTCCGTGTAGTTCATGCTGATTTCCAGCGCGTACCAGCCAAGAGCATTGTAGGCACCAGCATGACCCTACGTGTTGATTGGAGGACAATTGTACGAGAAAACATGAAGCTTTCGATATTTGGCAATTCTTATATTTATATTTTGTTTTCAACCCTTTAACTACGCTATGATGCCTGGAGGTATTCCAGGGCATAGTATGCCATGATGCCTTGAGGCATCATTTCAGAAATTTAACTAATTACTATTCTTTAATGAAATAATGTGAATATTTTGATATTTTTCCAACCTATGTAAAACTATATCACAGTTAATATCATATTATTATATAACATCCTAATTATTTTGGATTACTATGGAGGTGTGATATAATGATGTCACTGGGGATATTCTGAAAAGTGCCAGCGAACTACTGGGGTGAAAATGGTACTGCAGCGGCGTATTTCAGGGTGTGTATTTGGTGCTATGCAGCGTAGTGAAAGGGTTAAGTATCTATTTAGCTTTGTGCTTATCATATTTTACATGTACTGTTATTTGAAGGTTTTGATAAGAGTTAAATGGTGAGCTGCGAATTCAATAGTAATTTTTATCATTTCAATACATGGTTTACATTTTATCATACACATAATTTTTGATAAATTGTAATTCATTTAAATTATTTCTTACATATCGTCTACAGTATCTATATTTTTATATATATTTTAAAATCACTGCCCAGTAGATATGGGCGTTTACTGACCTTCTTTGCTGCCCTGCCGAGATAGTCGAGTGCCCCGGTGTAGTTCTGCGGTGTGCCCTGTCCCTGCGAAAGAGACACCACATGCAATGAGTGGTAAATGTTACTTTATAAACTATCGCTGTTAAAGAGACACCACATGCAATGAGTGGTAAATGTAACTTTACAAACTATCGCTGTTAAAGAGACACCACATGCAATGAGGGGTAAATCTAATCTCTACAAACTATCGCTGTTAAAGAGACACCACATACAATAAGTGGTAAATCTAACCTCTACAAACTATCGCTGTGAATGAGGCCCTACATACGATGAAGGATAAATCTAGTCTCTACAAACTATCGCTGTGAAAGAGACACCACAAAGAGTGGTAAATCTAACCTCTACAAACTATCGCTATGTAAGAGACACCACAAAGAGTGGTAAATCTAACCTCTACAAACTATCGCTGTTAAAGAGACACCACATACGATGAGGGGTAAATCTAGTCTCTACAAACTATCGCTGTGAAAGAGACACCACAAAGAGTGGTAAATCTAACCTCTACAAACTATCGCTATGTAAGAGACACCACAAAGAGTGGTAAATCTAACCTCTACAAACTATCGCTGTTAAAGAGACACCACATACGATGAGGGGTAAATCTAACCTCTACAAACTATCGCTGTTAAAGAGACACCACATACGATGAGGGGTAAATCTAACCTCTACAAACTATCGCTGTTAAAGGGACACCACATACGATGAGGGGTAAATCTAACCTCTACAAACTATCGCTGATAAAGAGACACCACATACGATGAGGGGTAAATCTAACCTCTACAAACTAATGCTATGTAAAAGATACCACATTCAATAAGTGGTAAATCTAACCTCTACCTACAATCTCCATTTCATGCAGGTGTTCCATTGAGGTGGTGGAACCATCAAAAAGGCAGCTTGCCTTTACCAAAGAACATTAGCGGCGACCGCCTGACGTCATATTTTTCTAGATATAGACACTAGTGTTATGGAGCAGTGCCGCCCAATGTGGTGATTCCTGAGCATCGAAACAATAATGCTAACCAAACTTAAAATACTGAAAATCTAATAAAATAGTTTCTATTGGATGACTGGAAAAGTTGACCGTCTGACGCCAGTTGGCACTTTTTTTCTTAGTAGGCTGTAGGTTTGTACACTATTACCATGTATAGCACTCACTCGGTGATTTTCAATTTTCGTCAGGTCAATGGAATACTCCCTTACAGGACACCACATACGATCAGTGGTATATCTAACCTCTACAAACTATTGCTGTGTAAGAGACACCACAACGAGTGGTAAATCTAACCTCTACAAACTATCGCTATGTAAGAGACACCACAAAGAGTGGTAAATCTAACCTCTACAAACAATAAAAGACACCACATGAGGGGTATAACTTACATCTACAAACAAACTATTGCTGTGTAAGCTACAATGTAAATCCTACCTTCAGCAGGACGATGCCATAGTCAAAGAGTGCCGAAGGCTCGCCACTCTCGGCACTGATTCTGTAGTACTCGACAGCAGCCTTGATGTTACGCTTCACTCCCTGAGAACCCCAGAACATGATTCTCGCCAAGTCTCTCTGTTAAAAACATGAAAAAGTTCAAGGCTTTCTGTCAACGACACGAAAAGTTACCAAGTCTCTCTGAAAAGTGACATGAAAAATTACCAAGTCTCTCTGTTAAACACACGAAAATGTGCAAGTCTCTGTCAACGACACGAAAAATTACCAAGTCTCTTTGAAAAGTGACACGAAAAATTACCAAGTCTCTATGTTAAACACATGAAAATGTGCAAGTCTCTGTCAATGACACGAAAAATTACCAAGTCTCTCTGAAAAGTGACACGAAAAACTATCAAGTTAACATTAATGATTATAATAAAGTCAGGCCAGGTTGGTTCTATTTGAGGTTCACAATATTCATGGAGGGAGGGAGAGGGGAGGGAGGGAGGGAGAAGGCAGAGGGGAGGGAGAGAGGCAGGCGACAAGGCACAAATTATTATCTTAGCCTTGTATAAACGTCCATAGGCTTAGCATTAGGCACTCGTTCTCAATAGACTTGAGGGTATGGTAACTCATACTCAAAGCGTGATAAGCAGATAAATATTTCCAGATTTAAGATAACATCAGAGACATATTTGTGTTTGTTCTGAGTCCCTGTTTGCCATCTCGTTTGGAGCGCTTTGAAATATTCACTCCGCTATTGCCTCGTTCCTCGATACGATAGTGAACCGGGACACAGACCAAAACACTCATCAATTTCTTTGTTACTCCTAAACATCTGTATGGCGAGAAATACGCCTACCTGGGCACGAACCACACCCTGAGAGGCCTGGTGCTGGAACCAGAGGAAGATGTCGCCATCCTCGTCGGTCTGTTCGTTGATGGCGTACTCGTCGGTGAGTCGGACCTGCTCGGTGTACACTCCGTCCTCCGCGTGCTCCTCCCGGTCACGCCGGCTCTGGTCACCCATGTTTTTGTAGTACACTGCGCGCGACAAACATTTTTTTTTTTTTTTTTTGTACAGTTTCCTTTATTGAATCTTCAGGTTAACAAGCCAAAGTTACAGTTTATATCATGTTCGATATTTGATTCAACATAGGTGGCATATAGCCTCAGTTGTTTTACAACTGTTTTTCATGGCTATGCCGTTGGTATTTTATAACCCGTATCCTTGTTACAATTTTAATACTAACATATATACACAAAACATGTTGAGTTTTATAGGTAGAACAGCTATATCTCATAGCCAAAACATGAGCACTACAGTGTAAAATACAATGTAAAATAAATTTAATCTCCCATTAAATATCAATTATCTAGATTATTACGACGTGGCAATAAACACCTCTGCAACAAGCCGATGAAATAAAATATAAAAATTTTTAAAAATTTGATCAATTATCTACTAAAGATGTGGCGAGGTGTACAGATTGAGGTACAGCGAACAAGTAAAATAAAAAAACCAACTATATATCAATTATCCATCATATACTAAGTCCCTATTGAGAATGTATGGGGACTCAGTAAACTGTAAACCACTACCCATTGTTTAAAAACTGTCAGATACCATAACCACAGTATACGGATTCAATACACAATATTACTATGATTTCGATCTGCGTGGTCGTATTCTCCATGTAGTTGATGCGTGGTAATACTCCGAGCGATGGCGACTCAGATCGTAATCATGGTAATGCATTTATTACTCACATTTTGACTAATCTTGTAAATTATTAGAAATTCGACGTAAGTGCAGTGCATTATTTATATAAAATAGTTTCTATAGTGCCCGTCAGGTGGCAGAAAAAGCTGTATTCTACTGAGTAGATTCTGTCATTCCGTATTCCACTCAGTAGCGATCTGTTGACTCCATAGGTTTAGTTTGGAGACTCAGAAGGTCAGTAATAAATAGAGGGAAACTATGTTCCGGTGAGAGAAAGTCAAAGTTATGAGGTTAGGCTCGAAAAAATTATTGCCCAAGGCCTTGCCTGCAGGCAATAATTTTTCCAAGCCTTCCCTCATAACTTTGACTTTCACTCACCGGAAAGTTGGGTTCCCTATTCCTATGTACCTTCAAATGTAATTTAATAATGATAACTGACGGTAGTTGCTTACCCACCAGTCCATAAAACGCAAAGCCAGATCCAACCTTATCAAGTAACTTGACACTCTATGTTTTCTCCCCACTGCGCTTTCCATATGAATTTTCAATGAGACGATCTGATTGATTTAAACATCAACCTTGGATAGGAAACGTCAGCCTTGGGTAGTAAACATAAGTTATTCCACCCATCGTAGCGTGGTGTAACCATAGAGTGTTCGGCCATAGGTATATAGGAACACTTTGACGGTGGTGACTTACGGTAAGCCTGCTCCAGGTCCTGCGGCATACTGTCCAGCCCGTAGACGTGTTTGTTTCCCAGCGCCAGCAGACTCAGCCGATGGTTGTCGTGAGCAGCCGCCATCAGGTAATGTTGAGACTGACAACGAAACACAACATACCGACATTATTACCAGGAGCCTGTTGAATAACTTAGGATCGTACATGAAGATGTCACACAGATCACAACTCAACAGGTTTTTGAATAAATGTTTTAGTACTTCTCATTGTGTTATACAAGTTATACTCGTGTCAGTGTCAGGGAGCAACTGCTGAGTGAGGGCTCCGCACTCATTGCATCACGTAACATGACATGTGATCCTTAATATTATTCTTTATTTTGCATAGAAATATTAAATCATGATTATTGAGAAAATATTTCCAATTTCATTCACAAAAACGAATATTTTGGAAATGATGCCTTAAAGCATCACCCGGCCAGCCCTGGTTGATGCCGTGAGGCATCACCCGTCGTGAATGGGTTAATAAGCAGGCAGCTGTGTAAACTACTTGAGGTCGACCCAAATCCCTCTCATCGCCAATACTGATTTTTAACATGATGAAGATTAAAGGGCTGATTCCACCGGCACAATGTCTTTTGTCTCGCAAGGTTGGGATGTGTCTTGTAGCACCTTGCTGCATCTTGATGAATTGGGATAAATCTTGTAAGATCTGGTCGTGCACTGATCCCTATTTGAGTAGCCTATATTGTTGCTCAACAGGGGTTATTCTACTGCTGCGATTCAACCAGATATTCACACACGATTAATCCCAAACTTAAGAGTAAAACAATCAGCCATGATCGGGATATGTTGCACATCCTGGTGGAATCACCCCTTAGCATACCACAGGAAAAAGTGAAATAGCCGGAAAATATATAAATACCAAAGTCTCACAAAGATCTTAAGGTGCCATGGAAAGTGAGAACTAAAATAATTCGTAATTTCATTTTTATCAACCGAATTGCTAAATTATGGCGGACAAAAGTCGGTAGTGTCTATCATTCATTCAAATTAAAGGCATGTCCTACAATTCATGTTGGCGCCACCTGGTGATTTTTAAATATTGTCAATTCCAGCCAACAACTGGTCCCTTGAGATTCATTCTAGTTCGACATAAGTAAATTTAACATGTCTGGTTAATCCAATCTTACCAGGTCAAATAGTCTGATTTACATTTGCTTGATTTACATAGGAAATGCAGTGATAAATAGGGTTTTCTTTAATTCTTTTAAAAACAAGAATGGCGATCTTTCTAGTAGTATGCATTTACTATATTCTGTGAAAGTTTGAGGAAAATGACATGGGTTTTACTATGTAAAAAGCAACTTTTTAGAATTTCTATATTCTCTATTAAGATATTATCATAATATTGATCTCTAAATCAAAAACTAGTATGGTGACTCCCTATTTTTAAGTTGGATATGTGTTCCACAACACTTAGAGATCATCATATTCAAATTTCAGGAAAATGACATGGGTTTTAATCTTCAAGCCAAATCGTTCGATATGCCTTCATGTAAATGGTGAAGTATTTTCACATAGTAGGTAACATTGAGTTGTCGACAAACAGGGACATTACCCACAAGACTTACCATAATCTCGTCTGCTTTAATGCCAACGCCGTGATTCAAGATGGACGCCAGGAAGTAGCTGGCATCATGGTTACCATAGCAACTGGACTGCTTGAGGAGCTGAACGACAACAGCCATGCGCTCAAAGCCGTGTTCCTCCTGGGGACGAGATGCAGAGGGCAGAGTTAAGTGCTGGTTCCACCAACACGCAAGATATAGCGAGATTAGTCACAATTTGGTTGTCTTGCTAAATCTTGCTAGGTTTTGAATAAATGCGTGCATATTTGCTGCGACGCCTCTTGAGGCGTCGCGGTGGTGGAGCGCCAATGTATACACACAATATTGTGAAAAAGTACACATACCATTGTGCGTGACATATCGCAACAAAGGAGGTACAACATATCACAATACTGTAAGATATAACAAAAAATACATAACAAAAAAGATATAACCTGGTACAATATTAAAAGAAATACCGCAGCAAATCCACCCTTCAATAGGAGCACTCAAATGTCGATTGGCCACTGAATGATTGTTTTACTTCAGAAAATACACACAAAAGAAAATAACAAAATGGTGAATTGGCTGTGGTTATGACTAAACACGCCCTTCAGACAGTAGAAAAAATCTGGTAGTAGAGTAATAAACAGTCGCGACCTAGAGGGTTGGAGTATCTCCGAGTATCTCCTCTCGAAACCAAAGAGGATTTTGGACTGTGGTTCTTTCATATGGAAAAAATGGTTATGAAATAATAACGTCTAGTTATTCAATTTTAGAAACACAAAAGTAAATAGTATTGGTTTTATTTTTCCGTTCACATGATCGCTCGAGGGATTACAGTTTTGAAAATTTGTAGTTTTGATAGTCGCGGTTTTGAGAAAAAATCACGCTTTTGAAAATTTCTTTTTTAGCAAATAATAACTTTTAAATGTGGATTTGGGGAAGATTTGACACTGTTTATTGGTGTGAATGATGCCAAATTCATTCGATCTTTGTCTTAAACAAGGGAAGAAAATTTCATAAACTGAAAATGAAAACAAGGATTTCCTTGGAAAATAGGAAAACTTCCATCTCTGTAAATGAACCACTAACTAAATAAAAAAATAAATAAAAAAATAATAAATGAATAAAAGGATATCTTACAAAGACGTCAGTGGCGTGTGCGTAGATGGCCTTGCCCACGTCGCGCAGCGTGAACTGCCAGCCGGCGTACACCTGACGTCGCACCCACTGTCGCACATAGCGGTAGGCCGCTGAGCGTCGCACCGCCTGCTTGTCGCACTGCGGTGGTGGCTTCTGCACCTTGTAGCCGGGGAAGAGCGCCAGGAAGCCTCCCGGGCACTTCACTACAAGATGAAAACATTTTTTTTAGATTTTCAATTACAATTTTTTTATATATATATATATATATATATATATATATATATATATATATATATATATATATATATATATATATATATATATATATATATATTTTTTTTTCTTTTTCTTTTTAGGGAGGGGGGGGGGATAAGTATTTCCCTACAAGATGAAATTTTTTTTTCTTCTAGATTTAAAAGAGTGCTAGCAAGCTTCCCGGGCATTTCCATACAAGATAAAAAAAATAATTTAATCTTATATTTCAATTAAAAAAGTTGTTGGGGGGGGGGGTTGAGGGGGATAGGTATTTCTCTACAAGATGAAAAGATCTTTTTGTTTCTAGATTTAAAAGAGCGCCAGAAAGCCTCCCGGACATTTACCTACAAGATACACATTTTTTTTAGATTTAGAATTAAAATTTTTTATATTTCTTTGGAGGGAGGGGGGGATAAGTATTTCTCTACAAGATAAAAAGATTTATTCTACATTTAAAAGAGTGCCAGGAAGCCTCCTGGGCATTTCCCTACAAGATGAACTTTTTTTAAGAGGGAATAGGTATTTCCCTACAAAATACTTTTTTTTTCTAAATTTATAAGAGTGCCAGCAAGCCTCCCTGGCATTTCCCTACAAGATTAAAAAAAAAAATTAATTTCATATTCATAGTCAATTTTTTTTTGGGGGGTGGGGGGGGGGGGGGTGGGGGTCAGGGGAGATAGGTATATAAAGCCCACTACACATCTACCGATTTCAGGACATTGATGTACCTGTGTCGGCGACAAAGGAACAGTAGTTGTTTCAGGCAAGGCATCTTAATGGAGTTTACCCGAGTCCGTAGATGTAGAATAGCTAGGCAAGGGTCAGCCAATGATTAGTGAAACCCCCTCCTTGAGATGTTCTTGTGTTGCTGAAGAGTTGGCGTTCAATGTTCCTGAATCGTTCATCAAAAGTTTATGAACATGTTGATAAATCCAGTGACCGCCAATGGAAAGTTCCCTGATTGAGTGGCCGACACGACCGAGGGGTTACGTTATTTGCCTGCGACAAGTTCACCAACTCCTATATGATTTGGGAACTAATCGTTCAACCCGGAATCAGTAGATGTGTATTGGGCTTTAGACCCGTCTTATATGCGGCAATTTATGATACTTACTGTGAGTGTTCTTCTCTTCTATGAGACTGCGGTAAAGACGTATGCGGTATGTGATCCAGCTGAGCATGTCCTGACAGCGCTTCGCCTTCTCCCCGATACCCAGCCCAAACATAGGATGGTCCGGCTTGGGAAACGAAATCTGGTACACAATAAAAAGCGTATAGATAAAAACACAGCAGCAACAATTGTTAAAAATTTGCCAATATTACAACCCAAACAAATTAAATTTCAAAAAAGCGATTTTCTTTTTTAATGCACGATTTATATTTGAAAAAAAGAAACTCAATTGTTTTGAAGAACGAACTAACGAAAAAAATGCATCAATACAATTTTACCTTTCTGGGTTTTTTTGTTGTTTTTTTTAAATTTAAGTATAGTTCTCTTTGTTTTCATAATTTTTTCCGCTGAGTGACGAAAGAATATTCATGTCTCTCTGTATCACGTGACTTGTTGAAACAAACTAAAAGTGAGTATCATAATGTTGTTTTTAATTCTTTCCAGGTATATGATAATAAGGAGGCATAATGAGTGCGCCTGAATGGAATCTGTTTTAAGTGTGAATAGTCTCTGTCCAATTGACACACATCAATAGTTTCTATCCTATTGACACATGTCAATAATCTCTACCCTATTGACACATCAATAGTCTCACTCCTATTGACATGCATCAATAGTCTCTATCCTATTAACATTTGTCAATAGATTCTGTCCTATTACCACATTAGTCTCTATCTTATCGACATCAATTGGTTTTGGGTTGATTTTACGTCCAGTCAACCATTATAGGTCCTTGCCAGACTTTCTCAAGGTTCTTTTACACCACGAGGGTGGTGATCGAATCTATGTGATGAATGTAGGTAGAAATCTCACCCCTACACATTTACCGCGGTGAGAGTTTTTTTTACTTCCCACACCTCATAGACATGGTATGAGAAGGACTGGCCTTTGATATAGCAGTAAATCTACCACTGCTAGGGGTGGGACTCGAAACCACAAAGTCGTACAACCTTGGGGTTACACTATTGACATTTATCTATAGTCCCTCTCCTATTGACACGTGTCGTGTACGTACCTGGCGATGGTCCTTGGCACGGCGGCGGTAGGCGCGTGCGTGCCCCACGTAACCTTGGAATCCGGGAGTGATCTCTGAGCCGCCGATGATGTGCAGCGCGGGCGAGCTGTCGAACCAAACGGGCCACTTGGACAACATTCTGCGACAAACACAATAATACTCATTACGAAATGAAGATTATTAAAACGTGGCTGGAACACCTCTACTACAAGCCGATGCTACCTTGATAAAAA
The DNA here is from genome assembly GCA_950022655.1 of Alentia gelatinosa. NCBI lineage: Eukaryota > Metazoa > Annelida > Polychaeta > Phyllodocida > Polynoidae > Alentia > Alentia gelatinosa. The sequence continues at coordinate 35,625,249 of OX465593.1, read as the reverse complement.
AGGGGGGAAAAAAAATCATTACGAAATGAAGACATGTCTACATTCTCACAACACATCATCAGCTTACCTGGTGACCATGTCTACATTCTCACAACACATCATCAGCTTACCTTGTGACCATGTCTACATTCTCACAACACATCATCAGCTTACCTTGTGACCATGTCTACATTCTCACAACATATCATCAGCTTACCTTGTGACCATGTCTACATTCTCACAACACATCATCACCTTACCTTGTGACCATGTCTACATTCTCACAACACATCATCAGCTTACCTTGTGACCATGTCTACACTCTCACAACACATCATCACCTTACCTTGTGACCATGTCTACATTCTCACAACACATCATCAGCTTACCTTGTGACCATGTCTACATTCTCACAACATATCATCAGCTTACCTTGTGACCATGTCTACATTCTCACAACACATCATCAGCTTACCTTGTGTCCATGTCTACATTCTCACAACATATCGTCAGCTTACCTTGTGACCATGTCTACATTCTCACAACATATCATCAGCTTACCTTGTGACCATGTCTACATTCTCACAACACATCATCAGCTTACCTTGTGACCATGTCTACATTCTCACAACACATCATCAGCTTACCTTGTGACCATGTCTACATTCTCACAACACATCATCAGCTTACCTTGTGTCCATGTCTACATTCTCACAACATATCGTCAGCTTACCTTGTGACCATGTCTACATTCTCACAACACATTATCAGCTTACCTTGTGACCATGTCTACATTCTCACGTGAAATCGTCAGCATACCTTGTGACCATGTCTACATTCTCACAACACATCATCAATTTACCTTGTGACAACACCCACGTTCTAATTCTACATCCTCAAAACAGCCTGTAAGAAACACACAGCACTTGAGAAACGGGCCCCCGATTCAATGCCAGTCACGTGAGACTGACATAGACACACCAGCCATGGCCGGGCAGCCGCGGAACTAGGGTACAAACCAACCCACCTTCCCACTCAGTCGGGTGACCCCAAGAGAAATAGGACAGCGGGTCAGGTTGCTAGGCAGCGAGAGACGCGGCCAAAAATGTGCATTCGAGTCAGCCAATAACAGCAGATAACGCCAAAGTAACAAACCAAAGGTGTGAGGGAAGAGGCAGGCCTAGAAGCCGAAATCCGGGTTGAGAAAACCGAGAGGGGACACTCGTGGTCGCTGCATGCTACTATACGCAACGTCTACATAATACATTCTCACGAGACATCATCAGCTTACCTTGTGACCATGTCCATATTCTCATGACTCATTCTACCAAGCTTGGTGGCTAAGTGTTAGGGGTGTTCGCCTCAAGCATGGGAGATCAAGGGTTCAAGCCCTGGTCGGTCATGCCAAAAACTTACACAAAAATGGTACCCACTGCCCATTTGGCTTAACACCCACCATTAGAATGAGGAGTAGGGGGCTAGTGCCTGAGTGGAAGAATGGCCATATAGCCGAATTCTGAGATTATACACACAATATTCCCTTGATAAATATTGCTTTAAAAAAAAATTCCCTTGTGACAATGTCAGCATTTCCCCACACTATGTGCAACACTAGCACTTTATCTCCCGAACCATATGCTACACTGGCACATCACATGGTACAGTCTAGAGGCCTAGAATAACTAGGTGTAGACATTAAGAGTAAGGGAGTAAGAACACAAACACAGAGGTACTACATACTACTATAAGTCAAGAACTTAACTGATTTTAATGACAGATTGTTCGGCTTATATAAAGACAGCAGGTGGCATGTTGCTGTAGGTTGAGCTTGCAAGCTCTGTGCTGTGATTGGCTGCTGAATCAACAGCCAATGAGGATTGACCAGTCTCGTTCTGGCCTGTTGTACATGCTGGGAGGTCTGCTTATATCACCGACAACTCAGGTGTCATTTAAGGGCACCTTGCCCCCATGTGGCCAGACCGCGAACTAGAGTGAGCGATAATGAGAGTAAATATGCCATTCACTACATGGCTGGTGTACAGTCAACATCAAGACATGGAGGTGCTGCTACAAAATGACGACTGTCTAAATGCAGTCTTTTTGTGTACCAATAAATATGAGTAATTTAGATGATTAATCTCTTCTCATAGAAACCAATTTAATTGATCATGACAAGGTGCTTACCTTATGCGGATGTCGGATTTCTCCTTCCAGTTTTTCCCGTAGTTGATTGTGACGTGCCACTGCAAACCAATCAAAACACACATATAAAAAATCTCTGTCATTGTTCGATCAGAACCTGTCAGAAACAGGAAGATTAACGCCAGTCGGTGAAAGTGTGGCTTGCCAAGGTAAATACACAATATTTTTGGGATGAGCGTACTTACTGTGTTCTGTTCTAGGGACACGATGAGACGCACCTACTGAGTGACTATACTAGACATGGGATGAGTGTACTTACTGTGTTCTGTTCTAGGGACACGATGAGACGCACCCACTGGTTGACTATACCAGACATGGGATGAATGTACTTACTGTGTTCTGTTCTAGGGACACGATGAGACGCACCCACTGGTTGACTATACCAGACATGGGATGAGGGTACTTACCGTGTTCTGTTCTAGGGACACGATGAGACGCACCCACTGGTTGACTATACTAGACATGGGATGAGGGTACTTACTGTGTTCTGTTCTAGGGACACGATGAGACGCACCCACTGGTTGACTATACTAGACATGGGATGAGCGTACTTACTGTGTTCTGTTCGAGGGACACGATGAGACGCACCCACTGGTTGACTATACCAGACATGGGATGAATGTACTTACTGTGTTCTGTTCTAGGGACACGATGAGACGCACCCACTGGTTGCGGGGTACAGAGAAGGGTGTAAGGTGTGCTATAGCCTCCGAGTTTTCACACACAGCCTGAAGATGGAGTTGTCCTATTGATATAAAAACACACATCATCAGGAAACTATCAACGTTGAATACATAGAAATATCCGGACTATTAAGAAAAGAGTACTGATTTCATACTTGTTTGTTTGTTTGTGTAGTTTTACATCTCGGTAGGCTGGTTACGTCCTTTTGAGACTGACTCATTGGTTGACCTATCTGGTTCTTGAAAGGTATATTAACTCAACTTTGGTCTACTTGTAGCAGTGGGACATTAAGCCCGTTTTATAGTGCTGCCTCACGGAAGGTCTGTGCTGCAAACCATTGACACTCATCTAATGGTTGACACATACACAATATTGACTGGTTTCAGATATAAGCGGTCGTATGCTCCTCGAAGTTGTCACTCAGTAATGTCTAAGTGCATGCGAGAATATTTTTTGGTAGAGGCAGCTCAGAGGAGCATGCAACCGCTTTTATCTGAAACTAGTCTATATTGTTTTTATCATCCACCTTTTCGTGACAAGTGGCGTACCGATATTAGTTCATATAGGTACGTGCTATTTTCTTCATGCACACTATTTTTCTTTATACACCGGCTTTTGATACCCAGAGTACACAACATATTTTTATACATAACATATCTCAATATTACAACTCAAACGGACACGCGATCGATGATGTCACAATAACCGGCTTGGATCTAGCACGTGACCTAAATACTCGCCTCCGATTGGAGGAAGCGTGGGTAACGCACTTAAGAACGTACCAACCTAACGGGCTGAACTTGACTTACTAGACAAAACAAGATGAATGGCCTCTACAAATGTATTGTGTGTGGTTTGAACTGCAAAAGTATGACTGCCGTCCGCCGACACCAGACTCTTACCCATTTAAAGTTCCTCAAACGTTTCCAGTGCCAAGAATGTATGAAGGGATTTGTAACGTCGAGTAATTTAAAACGACATCGTCGTGACGTACATCCTACTCTGTCACTTTCTGACAGCTGTGAAGCAAGCAGTAATGTTCTGATTGGAGTATGTGATAACCAGAGTATTATCAGCATAAGCTCCTCGGAGCCAGACTGTTGTGTGACCCCTGCGGGGACTGTGAACAAGGAGGCGATCGTCAGCCCCAAGCTCAACCCTGGTGACAACTCTAATACTCACGTGGTACACTCTCACCAACCTGCTTCCCCGGATATGGATACGTTACCAACTAATGACACGCCCGACTCGCCAACATTCATGAACATTGAGGAAGCCACACGGGGACTTCTCACCATCGACTGGCTTGCCCTGAGGGGGGACTCACCAAAAGACGCCACACCACTACACACCTGTATGCCAACCCATGCCAATATTGCCCAACCTGATGACACCCATGCGATGACCCCCACCTACCATCCTTGGTCCATATCGATCGACCACGGTTTTGTGACTGACAGCACTGTGAGCCCTCCGACCGAGTCTATCTCCAACAAGTCTAAGGTCAGAACGTACATAAACAATGACTTAACCTCTGATTTCTCGGACAACTCCGACCTGACCCCGGATCTGTACGACCTGTTAACATTGCCAGACACAAGCCCTGAACGGCAATACGGCAAACTTAAAAGGCAGATTCTGGCACTTACACAAGAGAGTGCACCTGACAAATTGGACATTATGAGTCTATTTCTCAATCTGATCCTGAAAGACTAATGATTCTTGTAACTATGTTACACGAGAAATTTTTTATTGTTGTTATTATTGTTACCATGACTACATTCCAAATGATATGTGTGATACTTTTATATGTAATAAATGTGTGATGATAAATTATACACGTTACCTTGACACCTGAAATTTGTTTACCGGTTGAGTGCATTGGAAGACTCGTTTTTAAAATTGTTGATAGTGACTGTGTCTTGTTGCTATGATACATTGTTGATACTCTATGATGACCGTATTGAGATGACCCTATGCTGATTACCATTGTAGGAAGTATAAATAGAACACACGTTTGCAAATCTGTTCATTATCAGTTTATTGTTGCCCTGAAGAAGACCCTTGGGGGGTTGAAACGTTGGCATAGTATATACAATAAACAACTTATACAGTGGATTGGCAATCCGAGTCTTCTTTCATAGGAAAAAGTTGAGATTGTCGGCTCTCTACCTCTACATAACATATCTGTATGCTCCTGGTATGTAGATATATAGAAGAAACCAACAAGTTTTGGTCAAAGTTGTCGTTCTCCATGAGTTTGATGCGGAGTGATATGAATGAGGCGACAGCTGAGTGAATATCACATAGCATTCAAACGAGTTGGAGAACGACCTCTTTGACCAAAACGAGTTGCTTTCTGTATTTATCTCACCCCTGTACGGACAAAAAGAATGGACAACACACAGGATATAAACCATGGAGAACAGACTGCAATACTTGCTGGGGCATGGAGAACAAGTCCCCAATGTTAAGCCTATGGACATTTATTCCAGGGTTGAGATAACACTTTGTATTAGGTGGATAATAAAGATACTGATATGATACCTAGCTGGTTGATACTGATATTGATATGATACTCACCTAATGATTGATACTTAGAAGGAAACCCACGAGATGAAAATAGCTTGGTCCGTATTCCACCGAGTTTGACTGCAGAGTAATTCACGAAGCGAAGCTGAGTTAATTACTCTGTGGTCAAACGAGGTGGAGTGCAGACCATGTTATTTTCATCAAATGGGTTTCTGATTTTATCTCACCCCGTTTAACATTGTTTATTGATGAAATGAATCACCCAATTAGCCATTGAGTATTGGGTACACAAACCTCATGGCCGTGGAGTACGAGTTCATAATGTTAAGCCTATGGATATAAATACCGGGGTGAGATAAAGATACTGATATGACACTCACCTAGTTGGTTGATACAGATACTGATATGACACTCACCTAGCTGGTTGATACCGATACTGATATGACACTCACCTAGCTGGTTGATACCGATACTGATATGACACTCACCTAATGGTTGATACAGATACTGATATGACACTCACCTAATAGTTGATACTGATACTGATATGACACTCATTGAGCTGATTGATACTGATACTGATATGACACTGATTGAGCTGGATGATAAAGATACTGATATGACACTCACCTAATAGTTAATACTGATACTGATATGACACTCACCTAATGATTGATACTGATACTGATATGACACTCATTGAGCTGGTTGATACTGATACTGATATAACACTCACCTAATGGTTGATACAGATACTGATATGACACTCACCTAATGGTTGATACAGATACTGATATGACACTCACCTAATGGTTGATACTGATACTGATATGACACTCACCTAGCTGGTTGATATAGATAAGAGGCGTCATGTACAAATCGTCCCACTTTAACCTCTGGAATATGCTGCACAGCGGCCGGTGATCTCGACAGTACTCGATGATGTACACATAAAACACCATCGTCCAACTAAAAAGAGTAGGATACAGCTTCGTTAGTTCATTGAAATATCGTCTGCTTCACCTTTACAAGACTAACCTTAATTACACAGATAGCAACCTCTGCTAAGGTATTGGTGATATTGTCATACCACACAGTATGCTGGTATGGGAACAAATACAGTACACATTAATGTATATTCTGTATAACTTATTACTGGTTAAAGTGCTGGTTCCACCACAACACAAGATATAGCGAGATTTTTCATGATTTGGTTGTCTTGCTAAATCAGGTTTCGAGTAACCGTGTGTATTTTTGCCATCAGTATGGTTAAGCACTTTTGCCGTGTTCTTGCTACAATAGATCACAATATGTCAGCAATAGATTGTGAGGTGTCGCTGTGGTGGGGCACCAAAATAGACATGCATCATTGTGAAAAAATACACAAACCATCGCATGCGAAATATCACAGCAAAGGAGGTAAGACATATCGCAATACTGAAAGATATATCAAGATATAGCACCGCAAATCCATCATGTTTGTGGAACCAGCCCTTTATACTATACGGAAACAGGGTTACTGTGCCTGTACGTGATAAATACTTGGTAAAATTGACGATAAAACAAACTGATGCCTCAGGCAGAGGTTCGTTTTATCGTTAATCTTACCAAGTATTTATATACCTTAAAATATAACCTTTTTAACTTTGCTTCTGGGCGAGTTTTGGATTTTGCTGCCTAACATGCCCCATGTGCCACATACATACCCCGCACGTCACATAGGTTGTACGGATATAAATAAGACATCGGTAGGATCTACGACATGGGTAATATGTGTAGGATCTACTACCACAGGTATATAATAATATTATTTATAACTATTAGCTAGTATTTACGATTTCATCAATCCAGCATTGTAAATATGTTGTGCATAAGTCACTGTAACACGAATCTAAAGAAGTTACTTTCAGCCATTGTAAACTGGAAGTCCGTTACGCCCAGTCTTCGGGATGAGGACACTTCAGTATTTTTTTTAAAGCTTCTATTTACATAATTCATTCAGCACTACATTAGGCAATCTTCCATGAAGTAGTCCTTAAGTAGTAACAAGTGTACAAAAAATAAATGTACAAAATAATATAGGATTCTACAGTTACACATATAGCATCAGATACAAAAAAAAAAATAGAAAAAAAAATACTGGTTATCAGAGACTTAGTAGAAACCAAACGAGAGTTAACCTTGTCAATGTCAATGGGCAGGTTGTGTATTACTACACGAGGCGTTAATCGAGTTTAGTGAGTAGCAGACCTGACCAGAGTGGTATAAATATTGACAAGGCCAACTTGAGTTCAGTTTCGTATTTATCCTACCCCATCTCACAGATATACAGAGAATATTTGTAATTATTCATGTTAGTAGTTATCAATGCTGCCGGATCTACTTTCGTTATCTCGTCTCTGATTGGTCCGATTTTTTATTCACCTCGGTGCATAAATAACACTTTATCCAACGCCATGTCAAATACATTGAGTCAATGTTAAACCTATGGCGTTTTTTATTAGGGGTAGGATAAATACACAATATTGACTGGTTTCCGATACAAGCAGCCGTATGCTCCGAGGAGTTGATGCGTAGTAATATCCGAGCGTATGCGAGGATATTGCGGAGAGACAACTTCGAGGAGCATACGACCGCTTGTATCTGAAACCAGTCTATATTGTATTTATTATCCACCTTTTTCTGGACAGGTGGCATGTCAATATCAGTTTGTTTTAGCTATGCACTATTTTTCCATATGCACTATTTTTCCGTATGCGCCACCCGGAGCATACAACATATCCGTATGCGCCGGGTATGTCTATACAAATGCCCTATGTGTTTTCTATGGACACTTTGTATTAGGTGGATAATAAATCTGCAGTGCTTACCTTGGGTAGGAAAACTTTTCTTTACGCTCCTCTTCCAGCTCTTTGTTGGTGTAGTTTGGAAACACTCGCACAACACCATGATTCGAGCCACTCAGCACAATGGGGTAGTCCACCAGTGTTATCACCTCTGTGATGAAATAACAAAACAGGATTTACTTCTCAAAAATTCTGAATCACCCCCTTAAAGGCATATCCTACAATTCACGGTGGCGCCACCTGGTGATTTTCATATATTCCCATTCATCCATTGAAATTGATGATTTGTGGCACATTCCAAACTCAAAAGAACAAAATTTGAGTTTTGTCTACTTTGACCTAATCCTATAGGTAAGATAGGCTCTTTTTCATATGCTTGATTTATATGGTAAATGTACTGAAAAATATGGTTTTCTTCAATTCTTTCAAAAACAAGGACAATGACCTATGATTTAAAAAAAACAACAAATAGGTAGTACTATACATATACAGTGAAAGTTTGAGGAAAATAACATGGGTTTTACTATGTGAAAAACAACTTTATAGAATTTCTATATATTCTAATATAAAATGATCATAATATTGATCTCTAAATCAAAATCTAGCATGGTAACCCTCAATTTTTAAGCCAGAAATGTGCTCTACAATACTTAGAGATCATTGTATTTAATTATCAGAAAAATGACATGGGTTTTAATTTTCACGATTAAATCCCATCTTGTTTGAGTTGCTATGTAATTCACATGGCTTCGCCTTGTGAATTATTACGCAATTCAAACTTGATGGAATACGAGCTCTGACTGTAAACTTTCATAGGTTTTCTCCAAAGTAACTTGTCTATATCGTACTTGGTTGTAACTTGTCTATATCCTACCGGATTGTAACTTGTCTACATATCCTATCTTGTTCTAACATGTCTATAACCTATCTAGTTCAAACTTGTCTATGACCTACCTAGTTCTAACTTGTCTATAATCTTCCTGGTTCTAACTTGTCTATAACCTACCTAGTTCTAACTTGTCTATAACCTACCTAGTTCTAACTTATCTATAACCTACCTAGTTCTAACTTGTCTATAATCTTCCTGGTTCTAACTTGTCTATAACCTACCTAGTTCTAACTTGTTTATAACCTACCTAGTTCTAACTTGTCTATAATCTTCCTGGTTCTAACTTGTCTATAACCTATCTAGTTCTAACATGTCTATGACCTACTTAGTTCTAACTTGTCTAAAACCTACCTAGTTCTAACATGTCAATAACCTACCTAGTTCTAACTTGTCTATAACCTACCTAGTTCTAACATGTCTATGACCTACCTAGTTCTAACTTGTCTATAACCTACCTAGTTCTAACTTGTCTATGACCTACCTAGTTCTAACTTGTCTATAACCTACCTAGTTCTAACTTGTCTATAACCTACCTAGTTCTAACATATCTATAACCTACCTAGTTCTAACTTGTCTATAACCTACCTCGTTCTAACTTGTCTATAACATATCTAGTTCTAACTTGTCTATGACCTACTTAGTTCTAACTTGTCTATAACATATCTAGTTCTACCATGTCTATGACCTACCTAGTTCTAACTTGTCTATAACCTTCCTGGTTCTAACTTGTCTATAACCTACCTAGTTTTAAGATGTCTATAGCCTACCTGGTTGTAACTTGCACTTTGGAGTGTATGGTTGTCTTAGTTTCATCTGCGCCCACCAGTTGTAGCAGCGGTTGGTCGGTGCCGCTGGTCGCTGGTAGGCGGGTGGGATGCGCACGGCGTACTGCACGTTAGCCGAAGCAAACTTAAAGTTCAGATGTGACCAGCGTGGCTGCATGAAACTCTCTGCATCTACAACCCAGCCCTGGAGCACAGCATCTCGGACCGGCACTGTCACCGGGTTCCAGTGGGAGGGCCGGTAACAAAGTTTATGCCGAACCCGAAGTGTCACCACGCGCCGCTCGAACTGGTTCGGTGACCTCTGCGTACAGTTCCAGGTCTCGGAGAATACGCTGACCCCGCTCTTCCGGTCAGTCCATACATTCAGCTGGATGCCGATGCGCTTGTTCCCGATGCACTGGTACTGTACCTCTAGCTTGTTCCCATCCTGTATGACTTCTGGTGGGTTGAAGATGCGGATGAAACCGGTTTCCGGCACAGTTTTGTCTGGGGTGAGGGAGAGTGACATGGACTCGGAGGGTAGCACGCCCGACGTGACGTCTGGTGGGTGGAGGTTGTCCCTCGGTACCTGGTGTAGGACGTCATGGTTTTCTTGCTGCGGGATCAAATGTGAGACTTCAATATAAGTAAGTTACGATGTAAGTTGGGGTCAGAGAAAAGAAATTCATGTGTAAATTTTCTGCATCAGAGAGACCAAGAAAACATGGAAAACATGTTGGTGTTGGCCACTGCAGCATGTGTTATATTCCAATTTCTCTATTTGTGAAACATACATGCACTTTCCCTTGACTGAACTAATTATGCTGGATCCGCATAACACTCCCCTGGAGGCACCCCTTGGTTACAATCAACACAGTCACCGCCATGTGGTAAACACAGAGCCAAGCCTTAGGCAACATCTAGATGTATCGCCAGTGAGTCTGCAACTAGTAGTCATTGCAATAACACCAGCAATATTGCTTGTAAAGCCTATAAGACAGCGATACGACCGTTATGCCTGATGATACCTTTGCCAGACGAATCTGTCGGGTCGGTCAGAATCGTGTCGCTGTACGCACTCCACAGACCCAAATTTAATCGGGACGGGCATTACTTGCCCTGGGGTAATGACCGACTGTGCCTGACCTTAATCGTGTCGCTGTACACAATCCTGTTCCCGATTATAATCGGTGATCGGATCGGTGATAATCTGTGGAAAATGTCGCTGTCTTATGGGCTTAATGTGACGAAGTCTTGGAGTCACTCATTTAGATTACTATCCACACACACGATAGTAACACTGGTGGAAAACCTGATTGGTGTGAATAAGGCTGATTTGATGCCAGGAAGTAGTGCCTTAGGAGAATATCATATTTGTTTAGTAACCAAAGAAAATGGATATTTATAGAACTATGCTATATATATGTGTGTTGGATAAGATATTAGTTTGTTTTTTTGTTGTTTTTTTTCTGTGTAAAATCACTTTGACACTACAACAGAACCCCTGTCACACTTGGACAGGACCGTGTGCTTCGGCACCCACAGCAAAACGCCTGAGGAAACACTTGTTGAAACCGTGCTCTATCCGTAACCACTACGGTTAGATCAAAGTTGCCCCAATCTGTTGACATCCCGACCAGCAGCTTAGCAACTAACCCCACCACATCGCTACCATAGCAATGTTGACATTGTGACGTCATGTCGCGAGGCGAACCTTCGACGATGACAGTGCTTTGAAAACGACATTCACACGGTAGCGTTTGTGGTGAACAGTCAGGCTTTGCCTCGTACTGCCAATTTCTGGATAAGATATTAGGAATCTATTTTTTTCACCACAATGTAATATGATTTGTAGATAAAATCTTGGACTATGTTTCACCATACAAATCATCATTAAATACTCACCTCTAAGCCAACACATCAAACACGCAGATTGTGAACTTATGCTAATAACATTTTACATCACAACATCTGTGGAGATGTAATTGATTTGTGCAGCAGTGGATATTTGCACTAGTCGTTTGTTTCGCATTTCCAAGCTGTTTTCTGTGTGTGTACTATAGAGGAAACTCACGCCTGGTACAAGTTTAGCTAGATTATCCTACCCCTAATATAAAATCCCATAGGCTTAACATTGGGTTTCCGTATGCCACGCTGACTGGCATACGGAGTTTTGTATGCCACTAGTGGCATACAGCATTGTTATCACGTAATATTCCAAAATCGAGGAGATGGGGTAGGATAAAATCAAAACCTGATTTGTTTTAATCTTGGCCACCGCATTCCACTCCTGAAGTTTTTGCTCCGGACTTCACTCGGCTTCGCCTCATGAAGTCACTTTGCCAAACTCCAGTCGTGGAATACGGTGGCAAAGATTAAACCTCATCCAGTTTTACAATAGGAATTACATTAGAAAAAAATACTCAACGATCACCACCGTAAAGTGTCAATACTACGCCACAGCCATGGCGTAGTGAATTTGAGATGATGTCATATGTATTTGCTTAGTCTATTCTAATTATTCTGAAATTGTGATGATATTTAATATCATAAAAAGGGGTGAGATAAATCCAGAACCACACTAGAATTGTAAAATACACAAAACTCCACTTGTTTGTTTGGGCCATAATTGTCACTCTGCTTCGCCTCAATGATGATTGCGGCCCATCGAAACTCGTGGAGTATTGTCTATTTATACGATTCTCAATGCAGTTCTATATAAAAAGTTTATGGTTAGAGCTTGTATCCCTTTGAGTTTGAATTGATTAGTAATTCCCAATGCGAATAATGCATGAATAACTTGGAGAATGTAGAGTTCCTGCCTATTCCAGTAAAGAACTACAAACTATACACAATGAGGTATGTAAGCATACAGACTTTGTTATTTACTATCCACCTAATACAAAATATCCATAGAAAACACACAGGGAGTTTGTATGGACATACCCGGCGCATACGGATATGTTATATGCTTTGGGTGGTGCATACAGAAAAATAGTACGTACAGAAACATAGTCCATAACTAAAGGGAACTGATATCGACATGCCACTTGTCCAGAAAAGGTGGATAATAAATACAATATAGACTGGTTTCAGATAAAAGCAGTTGTATGCTCCTCGGAGTTGACTCTGCACAATATCCTCACATATGCTCAGATATTACTACGCGTCAACTCCTCGGAGCATACCGCTGCTTGTATCCGAAACCAGTTAATATTAGGAAACGTCCTTACTGTGGACGAAACAGTTCCTGTTCGAGGTCAGTCTTTGATTTCATACTGCCTGATGCCATAGGCGGAAAGCAGTATGAAATCAAAGACTGACCGAGAACGAGAATCGTGAGGACGTTTGCTTATTATTATATACTTTAAATCGATGAAAAAACGTTATTTTGATGACTTATTAAGTCAAACTCACAGCGGGCACGAACATTATTATTACTGCACCCCTAGCAGCGGGCAGTATTTCATAGACATTCGCACACAGGTATATAATAATATAGTGTATGTACTCAGTGCCGGGGCCATCCGTAAAGTATCTAAGCACTGAGGGGGTGGGGAGGTCCGAATTTTGGGAAATTCTGGTGCGGTGGAGCAGGTCACATGCTCAACAGCGGTGGCCGCATAGCGTTTGAATGATAAAACCTAATAAATTAGCTTTTGCCTGGTGCCTCCAAGACACTACACTTCATAGCTAGAACGCTTAGGACACTACGCGTTGTGAATTGGACGCTACGCTTCGTTTTCACAAGACACTATGATGGTCGCCTTGGGCGCTATGCTTTGTTTTTATACTGTGTTCATGTCTTTTTGACAATAAAACCGGCCTGTAAAAACCCAATCTAGTAATTGCCACTTTGTTAGGTGCATGACAGTTGTTATTTGAAGTTTCTAAGTCAATTCTAGTCAAAGTTCTGATATAGCGTCGACGGTGGCATGACAAAGCGTAGTGTCCGTTGGCCACTCCCCTAAAACCGCAGCGTGCTGGCAACGAAGCGTAGTTTCCAGATACCGCACCACTCAGGGATGCCAGTTAGGGTCATAAAAAAAACATTGAAATATTTTTCATTGAAATACAGGGTTTACACATTACTGACACATTACAGTAGGAAATAAAGGGTTTAAGGGAAGCCCAAGTCTTTACATGGTCATTGGGGAAGTTCAGTGGGGGATCATGGGCTATGGAGAAATTTTGTAATTCATCTGTAAGTATGTCAATCTAAACAAGAAAAAATCATTTCTCAATCTTAAAATGAAAACATGAATTTCAATGGAAACCTTGAAAACTGGCATCCCTGAATTGTCCACTGCACCAGCTAATGGCCATCGCAGGCAACAAAAGATTAAGATGTCATTGAGTTTGGTGGAACAGGCCTTTGACAGGAAAAAAACCACAAGACTGGTATAGGTGTAGACAAATGGGCAGCCGTAAACTACGAGAAGTTGATATACAGTAATACACAAGCAATAGCAAGTTTATTACGTTTTCAACTTTGAAACATATACAGAGATGACTGTCCAAAAAATATTGATCGTTTATTTCTTACCCATGGTCTTTAATAATTTCCATTGCTAGATTTTTTTTATAAAAGTCATTTGGAATCCCCGCGTAACACCACGGACACCCCGCGTAAGCGGACACCCCGCGTTAACCCTTTGAGGACGGGTGCCTGTGGCCACTCTAAACCGCTAGGGGATGGCCACAGAGTTGTTTCAAACCACAATTCAATTGTTTAATCATGTGATAAGATGTATAATCTTAAATATTTTATTTCTTTTGAATAGAAATACTAATTATGGTATTATACATATATTCTGTGAACGTTCCTCCATTATTTTTTGTTAAAAACGATTTTGTAGATTTTTGAGAAATTATGCCTCAAGGCATCATTCGCCCTGAAGCTGGATGATGCCTCAAGGCATCATTCGCCCTTAAAGGGTTAACGGACACCTTTGCTCGGAAGGGTTCCCTCTATTAGATGTCTATTTCAACCTCGCATAACCGGACACTTTGGCCCGGAACGAAGGATGTCCGCTTACAGGGGGTTCTACTGTAGTTTATTGTAACCTCATACATTTCCAATGGGGGCTTGGTAAGGCCACCTGGCAACTACTCCTCTGGGAGACCGTGTACAATGACAGATATGCCACCAGGTGTCGCATTGTGTCAAGCCAGGAACAAGCAACGTCACATATACACTCTCCAAACACATCTCTCAAACACAACACGTGCCATTTCGATTAGGCGAAGTCTGCATGGAGAGTGCCACAGTTGGGAAAAGAGGGCAGAGTAGAGATAAATTATATTAGGGCAGAGTAGAGAGGCATTATATCTTGTTTTCATTATATAAAGTGCACCTGTTCGTTTACTAATTACCTGTCATTTTATTCTTTTTGTATTCATTTGAACATTAGTTAGAGGGATGTATTTGTTTAATAATTTTACCAAGTCATGGGTAGCAGCGGGCAATATGTGTGGATCATACGACCATAGGTATATAATAATTTACGAAATGTACGGAACTCGGCGAAACACCTCGTTCCGTACGAACCATTAATTACCATCTCGTTTTGTAGCTTTTGCTATATACCCATGCCGTATATACTGTATACACACCGTTTCGGCATATGACGTAAAAATACTGTACGGACCAGCGGTCCGTACACTAAAATACGGACCACCTTGCCATACACATTTATTAAAATTTTGGTTGTTAAGAAAAATGAAATTGATTTTTTTTTTTAATTTCGGATATATAGTAAATAAAGAATGTCCAACCATGCTTGTACAAGTCACAGAACTCGATGATAATTTACCCTTTGTACGGAACTCGGCATAAACGCCTCGGTCAGTACAAACTGTAAATAACCATCTCGTTCTGTGAATTGTACAGCATGGTCAGGACGTTCTATATAAATATGTCATTGTATGATTGGTTTCAATAGTCAATAACAGGAAACTGCTGTCGCCAACTGCCTGACGAACACAGCTGTTTTGAGCCTGTCATTTCATACCCTGGCCACTCCCATGTGCAGAGCCTGTGAAAGGGGCGCCCGTTACATGAACCATATAATACACCTGTGTTTGTTGGAAATAGGGCTGGACATGTTTGGATGCATGAGAGAGGGCATTACATCGTTGAAATTAAAAAAAAAAAAAAAAAATCAAATTGTGATGAGAATTCATGTCTTATGCTTATTCTTTGTCTATTATTATCTCTTGATATCAAAGATTAGTGTGAGATGTAACTCGTACAGACTAATAGGGTAAATAATACTTTATTCAAATTGGTATGGAATGAAAATGAGTAACTCACTTAGGACATGTATAATAACCTTTTATACGGTGAATACGCACTGTTTCGCCACATAACAAAGTTCAAAAACTGTCATTCAAGGTAGCAACAAGCTAGGAGACAGACTTAGCCTCATCTTGCATCTAGTGAATAAAATTGTGTTTGTGTTTTTCAGTCCGAGAGGCTCTGACTGTCTAGCGGTGTCTACCAGACAGTCAGGGCCTCTGGGACGGGAATTAGACGCCTTGAGCCTTTTACCGTTTGAGCCTCCTGTCAGCGCGAAAACGTGGACACCTTGAGTCCACCCTGTGGACGCCTTGAACCTACCCTATTTTAGTTCTGATTGGCGGGTTAGGGTTAGGAAAGGGTCGGGTAAGGGTTAGGGTTGAGTATATATGACTATAAACCAGTATAAGTACACTTTTCAAAGTTTTTTACATCTAGATGCTCAAGGAAACCAAAATAGGGTAGGCTCAAGGCATCCACAGGGTAGGCTCAAGGCGTCCACAGGGTAGGCTCAAGGCGTCCACAGAAAGGCTCAAGGCGTCCAGGGCTCAAATCGTCCCGGGCTCAAGGCGTCCATGAACCCTCTGTGACCAGTATTTTTAGGTATAAATAGAAAACATAGTGTCTGAGCACTAGGGATTTCGTTCTTGGCCTTTTCTAACTTATACTACCTCCGCCTGCGACTTCGGGACAGATTTTATGTAGACAGTAAGGTAATTTTTTTTCTCTCGAAGATGTCGAGTTTTTCAGGTACATGTACTTCATAATCGGAAGATACATTCTACATTGATACGGTCGTTTTACACAGTGTCACAACTACAATGTATATATAGCAAGAAGTAAAAATACTCTATTACGTTCAAAGTTCTATGCTTACTTTCACATTTTACTAATACCGGTACTCTTTTTAAAATTCTCCTTATCCTGTATATGTCGGATCTCTAATGGTAGGTATTTAAACAGAAAACAACCAACCCCCCCCCCCCCCCCCCCACACACACACACACACCCCAAAAAAATGAAATCATACACCTATCAAAGAACTGTACTATGGCTTCAAAGGACACAGATTTAATGACTAGTAAATAGGTTAAATACATAACACTCTCGGTGGTCCCATTGGTGTGGCATGAGAAACTCTCTTGGATTTAAATAATAAGATGGAATTCAGCGACAATAGTGTTCCGAGTCTGGCACTATTTAACGTTTAGACAACATTGTATAAGCTTCAAGATAAACAGTTCACAACCTTATTCCCCACCTTCGGGTTATAAAAACATGCGCCGGGCAAACTGTTCTGTGGTACCGTATTTTATCGATTTCTTTTTCTTATATTTTGTGTGTCTATTTAAATGTGATTATTATGTTTGCATGGTCTACAGCTATTGGCCTACCTCTCTATTTATACAAGGGGTATACGTGGAAGAATTTGAGTTGACATTAGGTGAATTAAAAATCTTCAGTTGTACTTCATCTAGATCTAATCTAGATGTTCTATGAGAGATTGTGGGTTGACAAGGGTTCCTGATCTCAGTAACTAGACTGACACCTTCTCAAGAAAAACAGGAGTTCTATAGGTCAGCCGTCGCGGTTGGCTGACGACTGAAGGCCGCCCGGCAGGTCGACGAGTCAGAGGCGGAGAGGAACTGCCGCCAGCGCCGCCGACAAACCCCGACAGAGCCCTACGTGTCCCGTCCCTAAAAAAACCCAAGAATCCAACCTCACAGTGTCACACGACAACAACCCATTACCACGGCTGCGTTCTCGGTGAAACGGCAAATATAAAGAACTCTACCTTAGTCGGTGCAGTTAAAGATGATATGAATAGCAGAAGTAAGTTAAATCTCGTCAAATACTCCATTGTACATCCCTGCAGGAAAACTCGGGTCTGTGGGGGAAGTCGTGGCCGCAGTTGTTTTGCTCCTACCAGTGGCGTCATCTGGCGTCAGGAAGTGGTGGGAAATCAGCCGGTGACAATTTTCGCTGGTTTTACGGAGCATCAAACTTCCGTTTCTACGCATTCTCGCCGATGTTTATGTTTCGGAAAGGGTCATTAAGGGAATATTGTGCGTTTAATTTACCAAACAGACGGCAATCATGTCGTTTATCTTTATGTGACTTAATATGAAGTGACTGGAGAAGATAAAAGAGGTAAGACCATCAAACTAGAGGAGTTTCTAACTAATTATACATGGCTTGAGCGATAAAAACTGAAGTTAGACGAATGCTAGAGAGACGCCCACAAGTTACTGTCGGCAGATGTAAATGATGTATAGTTCTCTGCGGTGTGTGAAAAAAGACTATCGCCTCAGTTAATGTGTAGGGGTGAGTTTTCTATATAAATTCATCACATAAATTCGATCAGTTACATTGCGGTGTAAAAGAACCTTGACTTGAGAAAGTCTGGACAGGACACTTCGCTTTGTATAGTGACGCTACGCTTTGTTTTCGGGACCCTCATGGACACTACGCTGTTTTTGTTGGGTTTTTTTGCAGCTGATATCCACAATGTTTTTTACTTTTCGAATATAATGATCGCAAAACTGGAAAGTAAATATATATGATTATACAAGATTGATATTATTAATCATTCCTGGAACTAGATCTAGTGAAATTTGTTTGTGAGGTTTGATTTAACATCCAGTCAAATATTATAGGTCCTTACCAGACTTTCTCAAGGTTCTTTTACACCACAAGGGTGGTAATCGAATCTATGAGATAAATGTAGATAGAAATCCCACCCCATCACATTTACTGAGGTGAGAGTTTTTTTTAATTCCTACACCACATAGATATTGTATGAGAAGAATTGGCCTTTGATATAGCAGTAAATCTACCACTGCTGGGGATGAAGGAGAAAAGTGGCTGCAGTGGGACTCCAATCAACAAAGTCTGACAACTTTGGGATTACAAGTCCAGTGCTCTTTACCACTGAGCTAACTCCCCACCCAGGTCGCTTTAATTATGCTTGCTTGCAAGCATATCCGGTCTGCACCATGAGGAGGTAAGGCAACCAAGAGTGTGAACAGATTGGTAATTGCTGTTCACTAGTGAAATAGGTGGAAGCCACTGTGGTTACCAGTCAAAGTATCACCTAAATCGAAGTCAAAGTACTGAGCTGAATGAGTAAGGCAGGCTCATGCCTGGCTTACTGTTTAGTGTTGTGTTGTATGTGTATGTCTTATTGATGTGTCAGGTATACCACTGACCCATATAGGAATAGTCCAAAGAGTCCGACCCTATACTCTAGGATTAGAGATGGTTGGGGGAGGTCAGAGGTGGGGCGGGCAGGTTGGGGCAGGGGGGAAGGGACCAGGTTGGTAGTCTAAATTAAAAGTTGGCTTCATCTAATTTTTTTCTTATCACAGACTTGACAACACATATTTGACTATATTGATACAGTAATCATTGTTGTAAATATATAAATGTTTTTATTTGCAGTTCCTATGATGTTTGATCAGACGGGGCAGGCAGTAGTGCTCATGTCGATACCGGGACTACACACCGCACTGCCACCAGTCCAGCCACAACCCAGAGTAAGACACCATGCCGCTCGCGTAGTGGGGACATCACACACTAACACTCCCGCTCAAGGCGTCTACGTGCCCTGTGGCCTGGTTATCAAGCAGGAGCCAACAGAACATGATTTTGGCAACCAGGTGTGCAAGCAAAGGAACCAAGATTCTCTCCATCACAGTTCGTTCGGTGTATCGCCGTCTGGTCAGAATGGGTTGACAGTGAAACAAGAGCCAGGTCTGCCTCTGCCAGTCTCTGTGCCAGTTAACGGGCTCGTCCCATCACTGAGTCTTAATGTCACAGACACTCTCCATCATGGTTTCTGCGGTGTACCGCTGTCTGGTCAAAATGGGATGACAGTGAAACAGGAGCAGGGTCTGTCTCCGCCAGTCTCTGTCCCAGTTAATGTTCAATCGCTGCGTCTTAATATCGTAGACACTGAACCAGATCCACTTACAATGGGGTTGCTCCAGTCTGGTTCAGGAACTGATGTGATGGTAAACTCACACTCAGAACCAGTTAATGGCTTGCCAAGCAGAGTTGACGAATATTCTGCAATGCAAGAGTCACGGGCGACGCCACCCAGAGAAATGACATCCCCACTAAGCGAAACATCCCAGTCATTGTCTGAACCAGACACCACAGCTTTAACGACATTAGCCATTGTTTGTGACAACATCGGTAGCGGTAAGGAAAGACAGTATGTTGTGAAAGTAGAGCTTGAAGAAAATGTCAACATTCCTGCTGTGCCAGCCAAATCCTCTGAGATGCCCCCAAAACACTCAGTGACGTCAGATAACCAAGATGTCCGCCACAAGAAAAAAACAATATCTTCAGTGTCTGTTCCTCCAGTGCTAGACACCTCATCCGAGACACCCCCCAAACGTTCTGTGATGTCAGACAACCAAGCTGTCCGGCAAAAGAAAAAGACTACATCTTCAACGTCCGTTACTGCAGTACCAGCCACCTCATCCGAGACGCCCCCCAAACGTTCTATGACGTCAGCAAACCAAGATGTCCGCCACAAGAAAAAGACTGCATCTTCAGTGTCTGTTCCTGTTGTGCCAGACATTTCATCCGAGATGCCCCCCAAACGTTCTATGACATCAGACAACCAAGCTTTCCGGCACAAGAAAAAAACAGTGTCTTCAGTGTCCTTTCCTGAAGTGCCAGCCACCTCATCGGAGACGCTCCCCAAACGTTCTATGACGTCAGACAACCAAGATGTCCGCCACAAGAAAAAGACAGTATCTTCAGTGTCTATTTCTGTAGTGCCAGCCAAATCATCCGAGACGCCCCCCAAACTTTCTATGACGTCAGACAACCAAGCTCTCCGCCACAAGAAGAAGACTACATCTCCAGTGTCCTTTCCTGTAGTGCCAGCCATTTCATCCGAGACGCCCCCGAAATGTTCTACGACATCAGACAACCAAGACGTCCACCAGAAGAAAAAAACAATACCTTCGGTGTCCGCTCAAATGCAAGAACTTGAACCAGGCACATGTACAAAGAGTACTGTCAAACGGAGCCAGCCAAAAAATCAGAGGACGAAGAGGAAAATGCCTTCCATTGATCTGACTGAGATGTGTCCAGGAGAGGAATCGATAAAATCTTCTTTGACTCCAGTCAATTCTCTAGCTCCTGGTGAAAGCTCTCCCAAGAAATCAAGAGCTGAAAAATCTAAGGTGAAAGAAATATAAATTAATTGCTATAACCATATCTTGTAGGTCGTTATAGATTTATTATATACCCAAAATTAATTAAATCTTACCATATATTGGCATAGAAGACATGTCTACATGAAAGCCCACCCACTGCTGAGGTTTCAACGTGTTCCGTATAACAGTGTACTGTACAGGGTTCAGTATACAATTTATACTGCATGTGTATATAATAAATAAACTTATGTTTTAAAGTACTCTGATTATAGATAATCGAGATTAAAATATGAATAAATGTATAAAAATGTTTTTAAAAATTTCAATTATAGATAAGTAATGGCAAGAAGACGGGGAAACGGGAAAGAAGTAAGGCCAGCGAAGTCGTACCAAGTAAAAGAGTCAGAAAACATGAGTCTCGGTCAAAGATGTCAGCAGATCATCAGAGCAGAACACAGCCCTCACCGGACCTCACTCCAAGTCTGCCTCAAGACGAGATCCATGTAAAGACTGAGGTAAGATCGAACATGTCAACAGTCTTAAAGTATGCTCCAAACATCCAGCGAGTACAATCACTGAGTTAGGCAATACAGCCGTTCTTCCACTCGGGTCCTAGACCCCTACTCCTCATTTTTATGGCAGGTGTTAAACCAAAGGAGCAGTGGGTACCATTTTTGTGCGAGTCCTTGGTATGACCCGACCGGGGTTTGAACCCACGACATCCCATGCTCGAGGCGAACACCCCTACCGTTTAGCCACCAAGCTACAAAATAAAAAAAAATAACAGAACATATTGGATGTTCAACTACCCAAACTAACAAAATAGAAACAATGTTTATATTTGTGTGATGCCTTGCGGCTTTTTCACGATCATACCAAATGATGCCTTCAGGTATTCCCACTAGAGAACTGAATGATGCTTGGAGGCATCATTTTCTGAGATCATTTTATTTATGTATTAAGGTGATTTATCCTCATTTACGTAAATAAAACAGTGGTTTAAACCTCCCCACAGACTCTCAGCCCCATGCCACGGCTGACAAGAACATATTATCCAAGTTTTCCCAATCTCTCTGATGCAGATAAATCCACATGAAAGTATTTCCATTTTTTCCCTGATGCCAACTTATGTCCCTGAAATTTACCATTATTTTTTCTTGCAGAGTGTTGGAGAGTTGTCACCTGCCTCCACCATTGCCTACGGTGAGGACTCCAACGACTCGGTCGATATATCTAGCCCGTCGATGTTCAGATGCCTGCAGTGCTCCAAGTCCTATACAAGTGACCGGCGGCTTCGGCTCCACATTGGACTGGTACATGAGGAGTCGGACAAGAACCCGCTCTCCAGTATCTACTCCTGTTCGCAATGCACGAAGGCGTATGCAAATCAAAAGAGGCTGGATCTACACACACAGCTGGTTCACGAGCACCGGAGAAGCGCTCCAAACAATGATGATAATCAGTCAACCAGGAACAAGCGCAAGTCATCACATGACCATTTACTGAAGAAAAGGAAGAGGCGAGACAGAAAGAAGAGGAGTAGTAGTGAAAGCGGGGGGCAGGAAGAGGTGGAATCAGACACAGTGAAGGGGGTGAAGAATCGTGTCGTGGAAAACACAGACGACTCAACATCGCATGCGTGCACGATGTGTAAGAAGCAGTATGCGAGTAAGAACCATTTATATCTTCACATAGGATTATGCCATACAGAGGTTAGCACCAGAAATCGCCACAAGAAACACCGTGAAGAAGAAGAAGAAGAAGAAGATGAAGAACAAGACGAAGATCAAGACGAAGATCAAGAAGAAGAACAACAAACCGTGTCCACTGATGACATCTCTGATAATGTGGGTATAAAATTAGAAGCGTTGTCTGATTGTGAGACGGATGTGTTACCTGGTGTGGAGATACAAACTGAGGCCGAAGACACAGAACATGCGGCGCAGACCGGTCCGAGAACCAGACATCAGTGTGCTCAGTGCGGCCTCATCTTTATGGAAATGGAGCACTATGACTACCACCTGCCCGTACACGAAGGAGAGAAGATTCACCTCAAATACAAGTTCCAAAAGAAGAAGAACCGTAGAGTGGTCATTGAGCGATACTACATGCATTTTTCTGACGACAAGGAACGACCTTATCAATGCCTACTGTGCGAGCGAACATTCGGTGAACGAAGAACCTTCACGAATCATGTGAACAATGTACATGAGATTTACGACTCAGAGGACCGGATCTTTGCATGTAACCAGTGTGGGAAGCAGTTCACGAAGCGTGGCCTCTTACAACGCCATCTTTTGACTCACATGTCGCTCGAAGACAAGGTAGAACGCAATAAGAAAGTGTTCACGTGCACGGAGTGCGGCAGGAACTTCAACCAGAAAGTCCACTTAGAACGTCACCATCACTTCATGCACACGGATGCCAAGTTTACCCGAGCCTTTAAATGCACCATCTGTGAGCGCAGCTTCAAACTCAAGGCGCACCTGGACCGCCACGTCAAGCTCCATTCTGGGTCGCTGCCTTACAAGTGTCGGCAGTGCCCAGTGATGTGCGCAGACCGGCATGCACTTCGCTGTCACATGCGGTGTCACACAGGGGAGCGCCCTTACCCATGTCTGCTCTGCGAGAAGCGCTTCGCCCTTAAAACCTCCCTCTTCCACCACACCGTGGACTTCCATCCTCAGACGCTTAGTGAAGCGGAACGCCTTCGCCACAAGTGCACTGTGTGTGGGAAGATCTTGAACCAGAGCTACTTGCGAATACACATGGCCATGCACCGCAAAGAGTGGCGTCACCAGTGTGATGTATGCGGGAGGGGCTTCATGATGCCATGTCAGCTCAAATTCCACTATCGTACGGTGCACGAAGGAAAGCGTCCGTACCAGTGTGCGAAGTGCCCACGGGGCTTCAAATCCAAATATTGTCTGAAAATACACCTCGCTAAGAAACACAAATAAGTTCTTAGTTCAGCACCATGCCTGCAGAATACATTC
Organism: Alentia gelatinosa; assembly: GCA_950022655.1. Classification (NCBI taxonomy): domain Eukaryota; kingdom Metazoa; phylum Annelida; class Polychaeta; order Phyllodocida; family Polynoidae; genus Alentia; species Alentia gelatinosa. The sequence continues at coordinate 35,600,882 of OX465593.1, read as the reverse complement.
ACTCAGAGTTTGAGACGAATATGTGTGATTATACGAGCTGTAGTTGTCTGGGGCCACATGGCCATGCACCGCAAAGAGTGGCGTCACCAGTGTGATGTATGCGGGAGGGGCTTCATGATGCCCTGCCAGCTCAAATTCCACTATCGTACGGTGCACGAAGGAAAGCGTCCGTACCAGTGTGCGAAGTGCCCGCGGGGCTTCAAATCCAAATATTGTCTGAAAATACACCTCGCTAAGAAACACAAATAAGTTCTTAGTTCAGCACCATGCCTGCAGAATACATTCACTCAGAGTTTGAGACGAATATGTGTGATTATACGAGCTGTAGTTGTTTGGGGCGGTATTTATTATTTACTGTGTGTGTGTTTTGAACGTCTGATTAATTCGGGTGATACCTTAAATTTATTTTTTTTTTGAGAATTTTTGTTCTTCGATCCTTCAATCCCTGTTAGGAGGAGGTCCCTACATCGCTATTTGTTGTGTCTCTGTTTTGTTTATATTTTCCTCGACGCTGATTGGACAATTGGCTTCATTCTCCGTCCGTTGGAGGAGAATGGCATGAACCAAGCATGGGTTTGGTGAGAAACCAAGTTTTTCATTGGGGGCCATCCATAAAGTATATACAGTAGAATCCCGCTTAATGGGCACCCCATGTAAGCAGACACCCTGCATTAACGGACGCCTTTGCTGGGAACGGTTCCCTCTATTAGATGTTTATTTTAACCCTGTGTAAGCAGACACTTTGGTCCGGAACAGAGGGTGTTTGTTTACGTGGGGTTCTATTGTGCACACTTGTGGGGGACGGGGTAAAATTTTCGAAATTTTGCGTATACTCCTTCTTTGTTCTATTGCGTACAAGATTGGTAAAGGGGTTGGAGGGGGTCAAAATTCTCAGAAATTTTTGCGTTCATACTTTATGGATGGCCCTTTGGAGGAAATCAGGGGGCGAGAGAGAAAGGTTCAAGGAGTTGGTTTCTCATGTATGAGATGACAAGATGCACCGGAAGATTTCACAGGACAGCTCAGTATTCACCATTATGACACCATGTACATGGCCAGTTAGCGGCAGTAAATTGGGAAAACAGGTTGGTCATTGTATCTGTTAATGTTTACCAACTCCGAGACCATCAAATATTCGCCATGACGCCATCATAAACATTTAAGTGCTGATTCCACCAACACACAAGGTATAGCGAGATTGGTCACAATTTGGTTGTCTTGCTAAATCTTGCTAGGTTTTGAATAATTGTGTGTATATTTGCCATGATATGTCTTGAGGTGTCTCTGTGGTGGAGCACGAAAATATACACATGACATTGCGCGCTATGTATCGCCACAAAGGAGGTACAACATATTGCGTCACTATAAGATATAACAAGATATACCACTGCAAATCCATCGTGTAGGTGGAACCAGCCCTTTACAGATATAAAAGCCAGTTCTGGTTTCCTTTAATCATACACAGAGACATACACAATGTTACCATGATTTTAATCTGCAGGGTCGTATTCTCCGCGTAGTTGATGCATAGTAATATCCAAGCGAATGTGAGGATATTTCATATTGTATTTATTATCCAGCATTCCAAATATAAGTTATTAAAGAAAACATGAGATTGCCGCTGATTTTCTCACGCACTACCTTGCATGCTAAGGACATTAACGGAGTAGAATACGGCTTTCCGTATTCTACTCAGTAGCGATCTGTAGGCTCCATATGTTAAAGCCACTCAAAAAAACACTTGTTTCTCATCACCACACGTAGGGATGTCAGTTTTCCTTGTTTCTAAGGAAATCAGTGTTTTCGTTTTAAAATGTGAAATTCCCTATTCCTTATGTAAAATGAACATAACAATTGCTGTATTGTCATGAACAAAATATTTCCTTGTTTTTTACCGACCCCAACTGACATCCCTGCACGCATCAGAAAAAAACGTTTTTTAGAAGATTTTTATTTTTAAGATGAACCTGGATAGAAATAAAGAAAGGTATGTGTATTTGTTATCAAATTAAAGCTTCTGATGTCATGGATGCATTCAACGAGGTATTATGTGAATCTAGGTATTTCAAAAAACGTAGTATTCATATCGCCTAAACAACAAATAGTTCTGTGTTGCCACCTATTGTCAAGCCCATTTTATGACACATCAAAAAGCACCTTCGTCATATTTTTCATGGCTTGGTGATGAGAAACAAGTTTTCTTTTTGAGTGACTTAAGTATAGAGACTCCGTGTTAGGGGGATGATAAAAAAAGATTATGGTCTGCTATCAAGAAAGGTTTACAGATATTTACCGACCTTGACTTTCTGTGATCTGTGCAGTATTTATGTAGAACAGTTGTTGTGAACTGAAATTTCTTATTTGATTTTTGAAATTGTGTTATCTGTGAAAACTATTCACAGAAACCCATTAAGTTAACCCATTTTGTTGACGCCCTGCCCAACTGCTTAGTAACTTGCGCCCCAACATCGCTACCATGGCTTTGTTGACAGTGTGACATCACATCACTAGGCGAAGATTTGATGATGACAGTGCAGTCGACTTTGCTCGAAATCGGCACTCACATGGTAGCGTCCAAGGAGAACAGACAGGCCTTGCCTCGTTCCGCCAGTGAATTTATTTTAAAATGCAATCCATTATATCAAGGAATTGGTGATATGTGTGAGAAGTCATATTTATTTATCATGATTATCATTATTTTTGTTGTTGTCTTTTCAGTCCCTTCATTTTTCAACACTAAATTATGTAGACAAACTTTTAAGTCTTATTTGTAGCGACAATTTTTATTGAAGGAGAATCGTCATTGATTACAATGGTTTCCCAGTTTTTGTGTATTTATCTTGGCCTAGTTGGTGTCATCATCATTGACTTTGATATATTACAGTAGATGTTATAGGAAAATGTACTTTAATTTAAAATGAACATTGTAAATGATGAATGTACAACAATTGAAATATTAGTGAGGCCGAAAGTTGACCCGGTGAGTTAAGGTGGGTGGCCATGGATGTGTATTGTTATGAGCTGATTTTAGAAAGCCGAGTTTAGCTACTTATACTCAGGACTCACTAGGCGAGAGTGAATGCTATGAATTTTGTGCGCCCTCAACCGTGCGGCAACGGGAGGGCTCCGGTATGTGGAAACTGTGCAGGCGGGACACTTGTACTGGACAGATTTGCTGCGTGACAGCGATCGATGTTCAGATGTGTCGCCAGGACACACGCTTCCTTGGAGATGTATTGTTTTTATTGTCGTTTTGTTTGTCAAGGTCCCCAACTCCTGCCACTCTTTCTTGAAGTCTTTATTCAGAGGAGGCAGCTTTCTATTTTCCTACTGAAATCCACATCCAAATCACATAAAATTGTTTTAAGATATTATCGAGCACACATACATTATTGAGTTTCGTAAAAAAAAAAATATGGTGGTTTGAATCTATCACAGATCTTCAGTCCCATGTTATGGTTGACTTATCAGAACCTCTTCTCGAGACGCATGGGTGAGCAATTTTTCGTGTGTCTGTACTGCGAGAAGGCCAGCCATTGCCTGTCATCATAACGACTTATATAATATATGATAAATATTGAATAAAATGAATATTGTAGTGATTATGTTAAGTCAGGAAAATAGCGTAGATCCAGTGCGCAAGTGTTGAAGAAAATTTTAATGCGATAAAGATTGTTCACACAAGTCCCTGAGGTTTGTTCTGTCTCACTACAAACTAAAAGTTATGAGATTTACAGGAGTCATCTAAAGGTGGCGTCTTAACCCATTCGCGGCGGGATGATGCCATATGGCATCAACCATGCTAGGGCGGGATGATGCCATATGGCATCATCTGTGCTGGGGCGGGTGATGCCAAAAGGCATCATTTTCTTAAATTTGCAGAATTACGTTTTTGTGGAATAAAATAGGAAATATTGGATATATAGTCATGAAATTTTCACAGAATATAGATGCAACTCCCAGGTAATGATTCTGGGTGAAATGGACATTAAGGTTAATGATTGCATATTTTATCATGTCCTAAACTTTTGAACTATCACAATAGGCCTGATACTTCCCGCCCCCTGGCGATATACATTAGCCCTAGTACCCGCCCTTTACCACATACTATTGCCATAGGTACCCGCCCTTAAAGGGTTAAGGGCGGATTCCACCAGCACGGTGTTTTCATCTCGCACGGTCGAGTGTGTCTTGTAGCACCTTGCTGCATTTTGATGAATCAGGATAAATCTTGTAAGATCTGGTCATGCACTTATCCCTATGTGTGTAACCCATAAGTGGCTATTCCACTGCCATGATTCAACCAGATATTTGCCCATATTTCATCTCGACCAAGCAAGTCAACAAATTTGCGATCATCGGGAAATATCGCATGTCCAGGTGGAATCACCCCTTTAGAGAGCTAAATGACTAGAAGGGCCTGCCACTGCACATGCAGGCAGGATGCGCATGACATCATGTCTCACTGGCTCCCGTTGCCCCGCAAGCTGGGTTCTCACTGAGTGATAAATGTCCCTGCGATTCCTGCCCCGTGAACCACAGAGGTTGGAACAAAGATCGCAAGGACTGGCCCAGAAATTTAGGATGCCACACTAAGCGATTATATACCGGTACAGAATCGCAGGGAATATTGCCCCCACTAAATCCCCCTGGAGGTATAAGAATCGCTCAGTGTGAATCCCACTCCTTGGCAGACGACAATCGTGTTTATCATTGATAAAGTACAAAGAAGGAACTGCGTTAAGATCCATAGCCACTGAAACTATGCCATGAGTATGGGTTGCGGAGTAATCTCACGAGGCAAATTTGAGTAAGATTACAATCAAACTTTGAAACTTTGACAGGTCTCCTGAAACTTGTGGCAACTTTTTGTGAAATTGAACCCACATTCTTTAATTTGAATTTGCATTCTATAATTAAGAGGACTTAGAGGATTCTGTGGATAGTCTTGTTTTATTTATTGTAGTCTTCCTTGTTGCTGTTGTTTTCCGGGTTTTTTTTCATTGACACTGAATCATGTCAAACGCACAATGTTAAATCTCACTTGTACGAACACTATGTTATTATGTTTCTTCATTACAATGGTTTTCCTATATTTATCCTACCCCTACTAAAAAAAACGCCATAGGCTTAACATGGGATTTATTCATGTCACGGGTGTGAGATAAAATGTTGTTTATGTCACTACTTTCTAATATTCAAAAATCGAGGACCGGGGTAGGATGAAATCTAGATGTCACTCGTTTGAGTTTGAGTTCATTTATGTCACGCATTGTGTTGGCTCCGTAATCTCATGAGATTACGGAGCCAACACATTTATGTCACACATTTTTCTTGGCTCTGTAATCTCATGAGATTACGGAATGTGTGACATAAATAAACTCATGAGATTACGGAGCCAACACAGTGCGTGACATAAATAAACTCATGAGATTACGGAGCCAACACAATGCGTGACATAAATAAACTCAAAATCGTGACGTCTCTTGATATCATCCTGGCATACGTAGTGTTATCATCACTGACTTTGTTACATTGATTTGATATGAATTTAGTTTTTCCATATATGTAGCTGATTGTATTTATTTTGTTTTTTATGATTTTGGTCGAGAGAATGTCTTTTTCTAGTCATGGTATACAGAAGACATGTATCCACACCATGTTTGGTTTTCACTAGTTTAACATATTTTTACCAAATATGTGTGCCTGGGTTATGTCATACCAAATGTACATGTATGTATGTTTACGTTGTCATAGGGAGCCAAAGTGAAACGCCAGATACCTCTGTTCAAAACATTATTTCCGGAGGCCAGTAAGAACGTGGCTTAGTGCTAAACCTTTGGAGATTTGAGGCTAGAATTTTGTTTTTGTCTCGTATGTTACTTTTGAAGTTTAGTCTACTACTATCGTCTCTAAATAACTCTGTCACTAAGCTCTGATGACAGTTGTTAAGTTTATCAAAAATATGGATATAAAAGATTGGAGAATGACACATATAATCTCGAACCTACATAGTCAGAGTACTGAGCGCCTATATCTGGAAATGGTGTTTTGTAAACGGGTATCTGTGGTTTCAGCGGGTTCACTTTGGCTCCCTATACAAAATGCATGTATGTATGTGTGTTTTGGTTGTCATACCAAATGTATGCTTGTGTGTTTGATAAGTATATCATTTGTTAGACGTGTCTACTCTTTTCGGTATGCGTGGTTTACGTCTACCAGATAAATATATAATATATATGTATATGAATGGGGTAAAATAAAGACCTGTTTACTTATATTTCTGTTCTCCTTTGTTTTGTGTGCTTAAAAGAATCAACATGATAAATGATGGAATGCCACAGGCATTGGATGTTTTTACATCCCAAGGATCAAAGTAAATCCAGCAAGGATATCAGAGTTCAGGGAAATCCCTGAAATCAGGGTTTTTCTAAAACACAGAAATATTGTCCTCACTACTCGGAAACTTCAATAGATCCAGTGTATATCAAGCCCATATTGTTTCAGGAACCCCATACACCTGATTCCCCTTTAAATATATGCATTATTAAAGCCATGTTCCATTGCACCGATTCACTGGAGATTGGGTGGCGATTCTCTGATCGCCGACTGGCCGGCCCTCTGTCGCTGGTAATGGAGCAGCAGTGGAGCGGTAGTGGAGCTAGGGGGCCGATTCCCGGCACCCAAACTCCCCCACAGCCGTGAGGCTGCCGTGACCCAGTTTCCCCGTAATCGGCTGCGGGCCGGCGACTCAACTCTCCCAGTGCTGCTCCATTGAATCGGCGCAATGGAACACGGCTTTTACTTCCATGATTTTCAGGGTTTTCCCTGACAAGCTTCCCATAGATAATGCATGGATGAAAATCCCTGAAACCCTTTTACTGTTACCGTACAAAACACTTGGAATGCATAGCATGGATGGTAGGGCTCTGCTTGGAGATCACAGACTGTTGCACCAGTTCTAATCACCAGGGGGATACAGTTTTCATCGTTTTTGTGTTCCCACTACGCATTGTAGGTAGTCTGTGGGGGCGGGGGGGGGGGGGGGGGGAGTTTGTCCCAGCAAATAATTTCTGAGATTTTCCCCAAGGGCTTCAAATACGGGAACGTACTGTTTGGGTCGCCACGACTAGTTTGGGTCGTAATCTAGTGCGTATCGTCTTATACCAATTGTTCCCAAGCAAAAAAAACTCTCTTAATAGTCTTATTTCACTGCTAGAACTGTTATATTGATCTATTTTATTGAAGAGAGAGATTGATGTAACAGATTTTACCTTGTAAACTACAAAAATAGAGTAGGCGAATAGGCTGTGGGCGAAACACTAGTGAGGTAGTCAGACGTAGTGCGACTCTGGTCGTTCCTCACTAGAACTGTGGGGAGTGATAGCGGACACTACGTATGAGTACTATGACTATAGTGAGGAGACTCTGAGGATATATCTATGGCAAGTCCTCCTAATATCGCCCACACAAATATAATGCTAAATTGTAGCTCCATCTAAAGTGGCATATCCATGGCATTTGCACCAACACTATAGGGTAGGTGGGGAATTCTAAATATGCTGTTTAAGTTAATATTACATTTAAGTATAGAGTCATCAAGAGCTGAGGTAAAACTTCGGAGATATTTCTTGAAGCCGGCCGAGACGGTATGGTGAACTACGTCATAGATTCTGTATATTTACGTGTAAAACGTCACGGATTCTGTGGTGCTCCACGTCGCTTACGGAAATCTGACACTTGACAGAGGAACGAGTTGTTATGGACACAGAAAAGTTTGATTTGTCGGGAAATATCGAGCTGCCACAAGGAGCCGAACCAATTCCCACAAAGAGAAGGTAGTCAGCGTTCAGTAATCATTATGATTTGGGTGTTTAGATTTGATGGTATTTACTTTACTTGGGTAGATTCATCCAACTTGGATTCCAAGTCTAGGTTACTGTACTTTACAGTTTACTACTCTGTAGCCTCAACTACTAATAATACTAGGCAGTGTAGCAGGGTTAGCTTGTCTAGGCAAGTCTCACAAACTTTGTCGACATCTCACTTTCCAAGTAACTTCAATATAGTGTCGCACACAAGTTGTGGCAGCTATGATTATTTTCCTATTAAATTTTAGGACTTTACATTTCTAGTCCGAGAAACTTTGAAGTTTGACTGCCTAGCGGACAGTCAGAGAGCACATATACATTACAGAAAAGCACTTCCTTGGTTCTAAGTAATCCTCTCAATATCAGTACATGTTTATGCAACCTTACCTGAGATGTATAATGAATCCTTATTGGTTGTAGAAACTTCTGTTTTGTTCTTTCGTATAACTTTTTGGAGCCTTTTTGTACAACTCTTTTCACCACTTCTAACCCATGTCAGCCATGTTTGATTAACTGGTTCCTGGCATCCCCCTGTGTGGGATCATATGTGCATTTGAAACCACTATCTTGTAAATTCTCCCGCCTGCAGAATGCATTGACATGGATCTTACAAACACATGACTGTTCTATTATTTAGAACTAATGCAAAGGTAGGAAATTACTGCCATTTTACTGCATTTTGCCTCAGGAAACTGTCTACCACAAAATTAGAAAGATCCGACCTCTATTTATATGCAAAACGCCTGCAGACGAGTCCGACCCTATACAAAAGTATTTGTTTCAAATGTTTGTATTTTTTTTAAATCTTGTCTTGTTTTCAATTTTTGTTCACAAATATATAATTTTAAAAAAAGCGCCCTCGTCATATTTTTCATGGCTTGGTGATGAGAAACAAGTTTGTTTTTTTAGTGGCCTAAATGGTTTAGAGAAATTTAGTGTCTCTTTGGTGTTGTTTCTTTTTGTTGATGTTGTATTTTTTAATCTCGCCTTGTTTTCAAGTTTTGAATTTTTTTCACAAATATATTCTTTCCAGTTTCAGAATGGCGTTATCTTTGAGCAATGTTAACGCTCGGGATTGGCTGCAGAAGAAACGAGACAGTGTTCAGCCATGGGGCAAGTTCCTCTCCACCTCCAACTTCCAGATGCCCAAATCTGTAGCGCCTCTGGGACAGCGGATCGTCAAGAACATTGACCGTTTCCAGAGCAATTATCTCTTCATCTTCTTGGGCCTCGTCGTTTTCTGCGTGTAAGATTCATTTAATTCTTTTTTTTTAAATCTCCCGTCAGTTGAAAGCTCGGTGGCTAAGTGGTATGGGTGTTCACCTTGAGCATGGGAGTTCTTGGGTTCAAACCCTGGTCGGGTCATACCAAAGACTTACATAAAAATGGTACCCACTGCCCATTCGTCTTAACACCCGCCATTAGAAGGAGGAGTAGGGGTCTAGGGCCCGAGTGGAAGAATGAATGTGTAGCCGAATTCTGTGATTCTGTAACACAATATTCCTCTAATAAAAAAACCAGAAAGCCCTTTTCAAGTTGACCATGACCCTTTATCTCACCCCTGGTATTTTTTGTTGATAGACTTGACATTGGGAACTTGTATCCAACGCCCATGAGATTTTTTTTTTTTAAATCCAATGGGGGATTATGTCACAAATGTTAGCCCATTAGTCAATGTGAAGGGTGAGATGAATTCAGAAACCCATTCAAGTTTAGGGTTAAAACTTGATCTCATCTTGTTTGTAATTCATGCGGCTTTGACTTGTGAATTACTACACAATTCAAGCTTGATGGGATACAAGCTCTGACCCTAAACTTTCATAGGTTTCCTCTAAATTACTCCACCCATGGAGACAGTGATACACTGTCACTTGAATGTGTTGCTTTTATCTCCAACTTTGATAAAGTTTGGGAATTTACATTTTCTTGTACTTTCCCTAAATGTGACAATGTCATATGGCTTGATACAGCCAAACATTAAGATGCCTGAAGAGTCTGATTCAGATGAAACCTTGATCCCCCACCAACAATGTTTATTTTTTGACAGTTCATGTAATCAGAAATGTGCTGTGTTAAGGTCATGCTCCATTGTACTGATCCACTGCAGATTGATGGTCGCCAAGCAGTCTTGACCCTATCTCCTCCTGTTCTCCGATAGTTCATGCCCTTGGTTCTTCCCTTGATCTTACCTCGGTCGGCGACCGACTGGAGACCGGGTTTTTCCCAGTCCCCAGTGGATCGGCTCTCAATCTCTGGTATGGAGCACTGCTAGTAGTTTGAGCACCAACCATCAGGCAGATCGGGACTCTAGCTTTATTACAGCTCCACTATCAGCAACTGGGAGCTGATCGGTTGGTGACCAAATCAATCTCCAGTGGATCGGCGCAATGGAGCACGGCCTTTACTCTCCACGCTTTCTGATCTAAATTATGATGTGAGAGCGTCCACAATAATGTGATACCATCGTTGTGGAGGCTGGTTATTATGCTGCATTGTTCTTTATGACACCGCTCACGGATCTGAGAGGGTTAAATCTCAGGTTTAACCCTGATATTTTTCTCCCATAGGCTTAACATTACTCGTTCTCCATGGCCCTACGATTATTAGTCCATGGTCTAAATCCTGTGTTTCATCCATTCTTTTGTTGTGTACTGGGGTGAGATAAATACAGAAAGCAACTCGTTTTGGTCAAAGAAGTTGTTCTCCAACTCGTTTGAATGCTATGTGATATTCACTTGGCTATTGCCTCGTTCATATCACACCACATCAAACTCGGAGAAAATGAAAACTTTGCCCAAAACTTATTGGTTTCTTCTTTAGTTCTTGGCCTCATCGTTTAAATCAATATACATTTTTCACACCGATTTGATATTAGAATAATTAGCTGTAGCTCACTAATTCCGTTGTATTTCTATTATTTTAGGATCACATCGCCCATGCTTCTCATCGCTATAGCCGCATCACTAGGAGCCTGTTACATCATAAGCATAAAAAACCAGGATCAGAAAATAAAAATAGCAGGTAATGAATAAAAAATATTGGACCAAACCTGGTCAAACTTGATGGGATACAATCTTTACGGGATTTACCAAGCTCAGTGGCCAAGTGGTAGGGGTGTTCATCTCGAGCTGGCGGGTCGTGAGTTTAAACCCCTACGGGTCATACCAAAGACTTACACGAAAATGGTACCCACTGCCCATTCGGCTTTACACCCGCCATTAGAATGAGGAGTAGGGGTCTAGGGCCTGAGTGGTGATGTGTTAATATTATATTGTGATTTCCTTGCAGGACGTGAGCTCAGTCTCGCACAACAATATGCCGGTGTGGGTGCACTTTCCTTCCCACTCTTCTGGATTGCAGGAGCAGGATCGGCCGTTTTCTGGATCATAGGTAAATTAAATTTTAACTTATTAATTTATAAATTTTTGTTGATGATGACGTGGCTTATAAGTATAAATAATCTTAATAGTAATGCTACCTTGAAGGAAGAAATGGTGGATTCCAAACCCAGCCTGCTGGGGTGGACAGCAATGATCAACCTGTTCACCCTCTTGGTCGCCTTGCCTCGGCGTGGTGCAGGCCAGATATGCTTGCATTCAAGCATAACTAAAGTGACCAGGGTCGGGAGTTAGCTCAGTGGTAAAAAGTACTGGACTAATCCCAAGGTTGTCAGACTTCATGGGTGTGAGTCCCACTGCAGCCACTTTTCTCCTTCACCCCAAGCAGTGGTAGATTTACTGCTATATCAAAGACCAGTCCTTCTCATACCATGTCTATGTGGCGTGGTGTACAGCCACTTTTCTCCTTCATCCCCAGCAAGGGTAGACTTACTGCTATATCAAAGGCCAGTCCTTCTCATACCATGTCTATCAAAGGTCGATATGAGTTTCACATATCAGCAGATTGCATTTCTTGCATGAATAAATAACAAAAATAATAATTAATAGAATAGAAAAAAATCTTTTAGAAAATCTCTGCCAGAACCTGCTCTCATGCTGCGAGTGTTGCTTGCAGGCGCGTCGTTCGTGGTCATCATGGCGCACGCCGGATTGTACAAACTGGAGGAAGACGCAGAGATCGAGGAGATGCAGGGACTCACCGTAGAGGGCGTCTAGTTGAACAGCAGCTCAAAGTGCTTCGCAGTACGCATCAACTGTACGCTGCGATAAGACGAAAACATTTATTGTCGCAGTAAGCATCAACTATAAGCTGCAATGAGACGAAAACATCAATCGTTGCAGTACGCATCAACTGTAAGCTGCATTAAAATGGAAACATTTATTTTCGCAGTATGCATCAACTGTAAGCTGCATTAAGATGGAAACATTTATTTTCGCAGTATGCATCAACTGTACACTGAGATAAGACAAAAACATTTATCTTCGCAGTACACATCAGCTGTGCCCTGCGATAAGATGAAAACATGTTCACGGGCTACACTCTGAGTCTCGACCACAAACACTCTTTATATGATGAAGTAGTGCACCCTTTTAAAAACAGATCAAGACCTTTAAATAATTTGAGTGTTTAAGGTATGTGTAGACATTTCTATAGCTTACCATTCAATGGCATTGAGACTTGAAGATGTGTTTTGAAAGGCAGAGACTTGTAGGTGGCTGTTCATCAATCAGTGACTTAAAACACTTAAAATGACGACCGGATTAAGTGCTGGTTCCACCAACATGATGGATTTGCCGTGATATATCTTGTTATGTCTTGTAGTGTCTTACAGTGTTGCGATGTGCCATACCTCCATTGTTGCAAAACCTAGCCGGGCGATGTCGGATGTATGTTTTGGTGCTCCACCACCGCGACACCTCAAGACACATCACAACAAATAGGCACGCGATTATTCAAACCTAGCCCGATTTAGCAAGATAACCAAATCATGACCTATTTCCCTATCTATATCTTGTGTGTCGGTGGAATCAGCACTTTACTGAGTGAAGTAAACTGATCCATACACGAATCTCTGTATATCTAACAATGCAACTTACAGGTTATTAGAAAAATAAATCATGTATTTGGAAAGTTTTAGGGAGATATAGCATAATATCATGGCTGTATTCTCAATGCAATGTGATTTATATTTAATTGTCGTGATTTATATGTACTCATAGGGGCCACCCATAAAGTATGTATGCAGAATTTCTGAAATTTTGCACCAATCTTGTACGCAATAAAACAAAGAAGGATCATGCGCAAAATTTTCTAAATTTGGACACACACCCTCACCTGCATCCTAAGGCTACCCTCCTCGCTGGGATACAGGGACTGGTACAATCGGTAATGGTGTTGGATTTCTGGCGCTGTTTAGCTCCAGTATTCCCAACACTCTCCATACAGATATCCTGGCCACTGATCAGGATATCTGCTGGCAGATTGATAGCGTCAATCGGAGCTGGCGAAATTTATTTCTATGATAACACAGGCGGCCACAGAGCTGGAGGAGGGGAGGCGGAGGGGTATGAGGATGTATAGGGTTACAGGGAGCGGCTTGGGGCCATAAACAGGAGATTCTGTTCATAGTGGACAAGTCCTTGATTCATGGGCCAGTCAGAGAAGGATACACACTAAAATGAATTTTATTCTGATTGTGTTTTATCATTTAATGAATGTTCATAATCAAAGACTCGAGCAAGTCTACCTCCCCCGGTGCGTACATACTTTATGGATGGCTCCATACCGATGACGGTAAACAAGCTTTAGATGTGATCCACATTATGACCGCTGCTGTTTTGAGTGGCTGTGTTTGTAATGTTTATTGTTTGCGTGTTAAAGAGAAGATAGAACACCAACATGGCGCGCGTTATAAAACCACATTTCACACTGCGAAATTCACGACGAGAGAGCCAGCTCTATTTTTATATTCAGCAAAATATTTTCACGCACTAAAAACAGTGAATTACAGACTAAAACCATAGCTCCCTTACAACAAATTATAAGGATAAGATCTAAACGCCACTCAATTTCATATAATTGTTTACATGGCGTTCGTTGTCATCTGCTACGTGATATCATTCCGCAAAGACAAATTAACGCCATATAAACAATCATATAAAATTTCATGTTTCTTGATATCATTATTATTTACTGAGGTGGGATCACGCCTGTGGCACTTCCACGAATTGGACTGAGTTGTGTGGTATTTGAAGGAATTTTTTTTTCCCCGTAGATTGGGTACAGAAGTGTTTTCACCTCTTTTCTAAAAATCTGGTATTTGAAAGAATGATGAGAACCAGTGTCACATTACACTGAGTTGGTATCACTTTGATGATATCAAGTATAGAGTTGTGTACCGGTATACATGTTTAAGGTGCTTCAACACATGGGCTGGTAAAATGACGGATTTGTTAACGACCCTGTTGACAGTGGTATTCATTGGGAGCTTTTTCTCAGCTGCCAATCGTCGGAGCATGTGGAGTTAAGGGCTGATTCCACAAACACGATGGATTTGTCGTGATATAATTTGGTATATCTTATAACATTTTAGTGTCGCGATATATCATACCTCTGTTGTCGCAAAACGTAGCCATGCGGTGTCAGGTGTATTTTTTGGTGCTCCACCACCGTGACAGCTCAAGACACATTGCGACAAATTTTCACTAGATCATTCAAACCTAGCCCGATTTAACAAGACAACTAAATTGTGACCAATCTCATTAAATCTTGTGTCTCGGTGGAATCAGCACTTGACACATATGTATTTGTTTTTTTGTTTTTTTTTAAATCTATAAAATTACATGAACCTGTACAATATAGTAATCGACTATTTAACTATATTTTCAAAACAACAGGAAAAATATGAAGCTGTGGTACATAACCATTGGATTGTACCACATCGGTCGGTGGAGTGCATTCCTCACTTTTTTAAAGCGCACATTCTATGACATTTGATGGAGTTATCTGACAGTTTTTTGTAAGATTAATCCTCTTTCTATGTACCTTGTTATTATATTAATCGTGCAGTTTACACAACCAGTAGATGTACCCACACGGGTAATAACGCTGTCTATAGGTTCAGAGTATAAACTTATCGGTCAGTCCAGGCATCAAGTTATAACACTGCTGACCGGGTGTGAACTTAATGGTCAGTTAAGATGGCGCGTTATAACGCTGTCTGCAGGGTCAGAATGTAAACATATTGGTCGGTGGAGACAGTGTGCAGCGCACTCTACACTTTCCGTCAACACACATTCTATGACATTTGATGGAGTTATCTGATTTTTTTTTGTAAGAACAATCTTCATCTGTTATTATAATGTTAATCCTGCAGTTTACACAACCATTAGATGTACGCACACGAGTGTAAACATATCGGTCGGTAGAGACGATGTGCAGTGTTTATGACGAGTAGATGTACTCACTAAGGTAATAACGCTGTCTACAGGGTCGGAGGGAAACTTATCTGTCGGTGGAGGCGTCACGTTCTAACACTACCGACAGAGTGTAAACTTATGTCGGTGGAGACGGCGCGTTATAACGCTGTCTACAGGGTCAGAGTGTAAACTTATTAGTCGGAGCAGATAGCGTGCAGTGCACTCTACACTTTCCGTCAGAACACATTTTATGACATTTTATGGAGTTATCTGACATTTTTGTAAGATCTATCTTCATTCTATGTACTTCGTTATTATAATATTGCTGGTAGTATTATCTTCAGTAGTTACCTAGGGAGATGTGTATATATCAAAACGGTTTTATTGTGGGGAAAGTGGGACAAAGCTGGTGATATTTTTTCTAATTTCTGTGGAAATAGAAATAAAGTGAAAAAAAATGTTCTCTCATGACTTGTATTTTATATCAAAACTATATTACATCTTTTGTTATTGATTTGTTTTTGATACCGGATCCTATAGTGTCAAGAACATAGATTTAAGTGTATCACTACAAATAGTGTCGTTGTTACAAATTTCAGTTAAGCGTGACCTTCATGTAATAGAATTAGACCTGGGACCTTTTGTATAATAGAGTTATCATTCGCCGAAAGGTTAGAGTGCTGACATAGACTTCCAGCTTGCTGCAAAAAAAAAAACTACACCTTCACTATCTGCATGCTATTCACTGTGATATTGTGAAAAGAGCAGGGAGTCAGTGTCACAGAGTCTTAGAGGCATGCCCAGCTGACCATAACCAATCACTCAAGACCGAAATACCTCATTGAACCACTGGTGCTTGATATGTTTGGATCCTAGACTCAGGCAGTTGAAGAAATGGCAAGTTGACTAGGTGCAAGTGGGTTACAGAAAACGATAGACTGAATATATTCAAAACCTCTTAATTGCTATTTATTTATAATTGCACCCTCATTCATCAATGACGAACATACTATCTGCTGCTAGTTATATAGACTTACAATACTGGTACTGACGAAACACAAGTCAAGTCCAAATGACAATTTATTCATTTTCCATTTGAAGGTTAAGTTTTTATATAACAAACATCATGCAGTCGGTCATTTGAAATGGCGGCAACTCATATCCCACGGCTACCAGCCGACGCAAGAACATCTCATTATGAAGGCATCCACATCAGATTTTACACAACCCCAAATATTACACCAAAAACAACCCCATATATAACATTAAAAACAACCCCTTATATATTACAATTATTTGTGTAAAAAAAAAAAATTGTGTAAATACTTGAAATCTGTATCTACAGGTACTGTCAGCCATGACAGTGAATTCAAGATTAAATCCAATGAGGGTATGAAAAGATGTGTATATATACCTTGTGACTTGTGCCTGTTTTGAATGTATACCTCATGTATATTATTTACTATAAACCCGTGCCGTATATACTGTAAATACGTACGGTTTTGTCACATAACGTAAAAATACCGTTCGGAACAGTATTCCGTACAGGAAAATATGGGACACTGTTCCGTACACGTCATTTAAAATATTAGTTATTAGCCAAATTAAGTTATTTATTTTATTCATTTTGGGTATACAGTAAATATAAAGTGACTCACAATTCTTGTACAAGCTACAAACTCCATGATAATTCATGGTTTGTACGGAACTCGGCATAAACGCCTCATTCCGTACAAAACGTAAATCATCATCTCGTTTTGTAGTTTGTGCAGCATGGTTAGGTCGTTTTATATAAATACAGACACTATAGATATGATTATCTCACCCCGGTATTTTTAATATTGTGCATGTAGCTCAACAAAATACTTTCATTCTACCGTTAAGTTGTCACTGTGCCAAATATCAGATGGTGTAGAGTGGTGTACGAATGTGTCTAATACAGTTCAACTTTCCTGTTTCCTCTACTCTCTGAGATTTTATACCACGCCTCACACAAACCATTTAAAAAAATAAAAAATGAAAACCATTTATGAAATGCCACACTTCATCTTAGCCTGGTATAAACGTCCATAGGCTAAACATTAGACACTCATACTCAACAGGCTTGTGAGTACGGTCACTCATACTCAATGGGCGATAAACAGATAAATAGTTCCAGACTGAGGTAAAATCAGAAACATATTCGTGTTTGGTCTCCATTCGCCATCTTGTTTGGAGCGCTTCGAAATATTCACTCGGCCATTGCCTTGTTCATATTACTGCATGCTCCAAACGAATTTAATATTGACTGAACATTCCCAATTCCCAGACTCTAAAACACAAAGCGGGTGTTCTATTGTTACAAAAGCTATGTGCACATTCATCTAGCTCTTTTATTCTTTTGCAATCTTTAAAAAATTTCATATATATATATGAAAAACAAATTAAGACTATTTTTTGCGTAAGGCCACTCAAAAAAACAAACTTGTTTCTCATCACCGCGCGCATCAGAAAAACGATTTTAGAAGAATTTTTTTTTTTTTTTTTTTTTAAATATATGAACCTTGATAGAAATTGTGAAAGGTTTATGTATTTAGTATCAAATTAAAGCTACTGATGTCAGGGATGCATTAAATGTATAGCCAGTAAAAATCTGGAAACCCCGCGTAAGCAGACACCCCGCATAAGCAGGCACTTTGTCCCGGATCGGAGGGTGTCCGCTTATGCAGGGTTTTACTGTATATCTGCCATCTTTGATACAGCAAAAAAAGAAAAAAAAAGCGCCCTCGTCATAATTTTCATGGCTTGGTGATGAGAAACAATTTCTTTTTTTAGTGGCCTAAGGATCATCTCGATAGAATACCCTGTTACTTTACTTTCATATTCAGCCAGAACCACAACTGCTACAATCTCTGCAATGTGCCCAAGTACTAAAGAAGAAACCAACAAGCTTTGGTCAAAGTCTTCATTCTCCACGAGTTTGATGCAGAGTGATATGAACAAGGGACAGCTGAGTGAATATCACATAGCATTCAAACGAGTTAGAGAACAACAACTTTGACCAAAACAAGTTGCTTTCTATATTTATTTCACCCCTGTACAAACATAAAGAATGGACAGCACACAGGTTATAGACCATGAAGAACAAACTGCAATACTCGTAAGGGCATGGAGAACGAGTTCCCATTGTTAAGTCTATGGGACAAAAAAACAAGGGTTGAGATAATTAAGAGAAAGCGAACTCAAGTTAGTCGAGTTGTTGTTTATTGCCCGAAGGCAGGGTCGCATATTGCTGGGCGAGGCAAAGCCAAGCGCAGTGACGAGCAGACCTTGCCGGAGTGCGATAAACAACAACTCGACTAACTTGAGTTCAGTTTAGAATTTATCCTACCCTGTCTATATTATATCAGAATATTGAGAAATAACATCAAACTCACCGATATCCAGTGAAAATTGTTTAGCAGCGACCCTGGAACTATTTACGGAGTCACTCTTACAAGTCCTGCTCACTCATTGGTCATTTTTCACATGGCGTCATTTCACAAATGTATCTCACTAGTGCGATAAGTTTCATTTTTCGGTACAATTGCCCGAATACAGTCAGCCAATGTTAAGCCTATGGATTTTTTAATTAGGGGTAGGATAAACGCTCATAATGCTAAACCAGGCATTCTGTATACCTCTGAAAACCAGTGTATTGGGTGTGCAATGTGTATAAGTATATGGTAAAATACAATATAATCAATGTACAACAAAACCCGATGAATAAGTAAACAGCAGATTGAACTCAATCTCAGACCTGAGTTATTGCCAACATGTTTTCCCTGCCACAAACGCACAGGGATTACAACAGAGAACAAAATATTTCTGGCTAATTTTTTGGCTAAATAAATTTATAATTCTGAGAAAAAAAAAGAAGTTATGTCAAATGATAACAGGTGTGATGGATATGACTGATGCAAGATATCACTGGTTCTGCTTCTAATACGTGATACCAGGATGTGACAAAAAAACAAACTCACGAAAAGTCATCTCTGTTGAAGTCTCATCAGCATTTACTCTAAAGGGCTGATTCCACCAACACGATGATTTTGTCGTGATATATCTTGGTATATCTTGTTATATCTTACAGTGTCGCGATATGTCGTACCTCTGTTGTCGCAAAACGTAGCCATTTGGTGTTGTGTGTATGTTTTGGTGCTCCACCACCGCGACACCTCAAGACACATCGCGACAAATAGGCACGCGATTATTCAAACCTAGTCCGATTTAGCAAGACAACCAAATCGTGTCCAATCTCGCTATATCTTGTGTGTCGGTGGAATCAGCACTTAACAGTGGGTTACTTGAGAATTCGCCCTGAAACAAACTCGCCCTGTTTTGGAGAATTCACCCTGTGAAGTTGTCCCGGATTAAAAAAAATTTCCCATTCGAAGACTCCGCCATGCGAAGTTGCCCCATATTTCAATGAACTTCCACGTTTTGGAGAATTTGCCCCACAAAGTCACTCCTTATCTTACAGGAGAACTCTCCCTGTTTTGGAGAACCCGCCCTGCGAAGTCGGCTCATAATTCAAAGGAGACCCCAACCCATCCCCCAAGAAGACATGATAAGACAGTTTCATATTAAAGGAAATAAACCAGCGGATTTTGAAGATAAGTCCATTTAGAATTAGGGTTAGAAATAGGGATAGCGCTAATGGTTTTCTTCTTTGTTTTGGAGTGGGGTGATTTGGTTTCAGGGCAAGTAAATTCCGGGGCGACTTTGTTTCGGGGTGCGTTCCATATGAAGACTGACTTGGTTTCAGGGCGATTAAATACCAGGGCGCCATAGTTTCAGGGAGAGTTCCATAAACGGGGCCACTTCATTTTGGGGCAAGTAAATACCGGGGCAACTTTGGTTCAGGGCAAGTGAATACCGGGCGACTTCACTTCGGGGCAAGTGAATACTGGGCGACTTCACTTCGGGGCAAGTGAATACCGGGCGACTTCACTTCGGGACGAGTTCTCTAGTATTCACAGTTACGATCACCTCACAAGAGGCCTGTTTGTCATTCATAAAACACACTCAACGATAGAAAACTAACAATGCGTGATCAGTGTTTCATTTCTCCCCAAAAGGGGAATAGATAGCAAAGATTACAAAGTCGTCCTTGGAATATTTTCACATATAGAAATAATACATATTCTGAATTTACATATAGAATAGGTGTACAAATTCAAAAGGAAAACCTAATCATATCTATTCATTGCCGTTTGGGATAAATTTTTCATACCCTAAACAAGTGCAAGGTGCATTCACATCTCCCCTTTTGTGTTCACTGAGTATAATTTGTTGTATGATGTAAAATTTTTTAACAACATTTCTCAAATCTCCATAAAATTCACCTTATAATTCTCATGATCGATTTTCACTCTACTTTAGAAATTTGCACAACTGATCTGACATTAGCTGAATTGGGAAGTACTCCTGCCCTATCTGATAAATTTCACATTACATCACTGTTATTACATCATTCGTATGACCTTCCTGGATCTAGTGTATATGAATTCAGTTTATGTACATCAAACATCACCAAGATAAAAACAATCTCTCATCTGGTATACAATATACGAAACAGGGTTTCATTTTAGGGAGCGTAAACAAACTGATTATGGAAGTATATCTGTGCAAAAAAATACACCAAGGCTACGCTGCATCTAACGTCACACCACAGCCTGCAGCATCTGTAACTCATCAAATGGGATGTACATGCTGAGCTCATGGACTTGGATATGCAAGTCTGTACTGCTCTTCATAAAATGTTATGCGAAGGCTCCACAGTGGGTTTGCCAATTTATAAACAGATACCTTCAAAGTTTGTTTACGCTCCCTTTTCCAAGTGCGAGACCACTTTGTATATGACCATATATAGCAAACTCTGTTTCCATGTATCGCATCCCTATATGGGTCCACAAATGTAAACTCCAGCAACACACGATGGTGTCTGTAAAATATTGACCTCGGCTTTCAACGTTCGGAATGTATCTTTGATGGTCTTCAATATTGGTTCTTTGAAATAACAAAGGCCATGAGGTGGAAGCTCAGTCGACATTTTTTTTCTTTTTCTTTCAGGGTCGAATTTAAATAGAACATTTTCTTGACAATAAGACATCAAAAATCATCTCTCGTGGAAATTGCACAGAAACATGATAAAGCTCAGCGGCAAATGCGATTGTCTTTAATGAGTCTCAAAGTAAATGGTGAAAATAATTTTTTAAAAAAACATTATAATAATCTGAGGTGGTTTATTTTGGAATAGATACAAAGATTAATATATTCTGGAATTCCAATCTAAATGCATTACATATTTATTTTAGGAATGCATAAAGGCGTCGAGTTTGAGTCCACCACCATAACGCATCACCCTATGGCAGAATGAAAATAAGCCATTAAAAAAATAACTTGTTTCTCATCAACGCGCGCATCACCAAAAAGTTTTTAGAATCTTTAAATTTTTTTCTTAAGATGAACCTTTACAGAAATTAAGAAAGGTATGTGTATTTGGTATCAGATTTTATCTCACCCCGGTATTTTTCTCCATAGGCTTAACATTAGGAACTTGTACTCTATGGCCGTTAAGTTTGTGTACCCAATACTCAATGGCTATTTTGGAAAGTTATTTCATCAATTAACGATGTTATACGGGGTGAGATAAAATCAGAAACCTACTCGATGAGAATAACTTGGTCTGCACTCCACCTCGTTTGACTGTTACATAACTTAATCAGCTTCGTTTTGTGAATCACTCCACAATCAAACTCAGTGGAGTCGGACCAAGTTATTCTCATCTCGAGAGTTTCCTTCTAAAAAGTTCATGATGTCAGGGATGCATTCAGTGTGTATAGGGAGCCAAAGTGAACCCGCTGAAACCACAGATACCCGTTTACGAATCACCATTTCCGGTGGCCCGCAAGAACGAGGCTTAGTGCTAAACCTATGGGGGTTTGAGGCTAGACTTTCGTTTTTGGTCTCTTTTGAAGTGTAGTTTACTACTATCGTCTCTGAATAACTCTGTTTCGAAACTACGATAACAGTTGTTCAGTTTATCAAAAATATGGGTCTAAAAGATTGGAGAATGACACATATAATCTCGAACCTACATAGTCAAAGTACTATACCCGGAAATAGTATTTTGTAACCGGCTATCTGTGGTTGCAACGGGTTCACTTTGGCTCCCTATTATGTGTATCTAGATATTCCCCAAACTGTGGTATTCATATCTCTCTTCATACTGCCTTCACAACCAATTGTGCTGCAACCTTTTGTCAATGGTACTTTTCACAGCACTTGTAATGAATACATTTTCATATTACACACAGTAAAATGAGTGAGATATCAGGAGTTTAGAGTGAGAGTGCAAGATAGAACCTAAACAAATATATCTGAAGCCCATTTTTTGACACTTCAAAAGCCATCTTTGATCCAGCCAAAAAAAAAAAGCACCCTCGTCATATTTTTCATGGCTTGGTGACGAGAAACAAGTTTTTTTTAGTGGCGCGTTACATTGTAACTGGAAATTGAGACGATACTTCATCAGAATTCCTCACAACATAGCTCGTCCTTACAAGACAACAGATATAGAACTGACGTACTTTATATATAAGGTATCTCCATATAATATAATTCCAAAATGAATATTTGAGATCAAATATAGTGATACAAATATATGCATTCTCCGTAAGCAATATTAAATAACTTATCATTTAGAAGAGCGACAAATCTTTGGCATCACAGACAATCATCATGGGACGTGGGCCGGCCAGGGAGTTCTTCAAGTTTTATAACCATTCGTGTAAATAGTAGATTTCAACGATTAAATTTATATAATTATCCGTCAACTTGTAACAATGATACACGAAAGAGTAGCCGCCTGAGGAAGAGGTAGGTGAATAGATAGGTTACTCGAGTTTGAGAACCCGACCCGAAACCAACTCGAGTACTCGACACGCTTCAGATATACATGGAAAAGATAGTTTAGTATAGAAGGAAAGATCTGACTAGCTTTTAGACAAATAAAACAGCAGATTTGAAAAAGAAAGTCCAGTTACATTTAGGGTAAGGATCAGGGTTAGGAATAGGCTTAGGGATAGGCTTAAAGGAAGGGTTTTCTATTTGTTTTCTTCTCTAGAGAAGACCAAATTTGATAACATACTTACTATTCAAATAGTATTTATCCAGAGTTGTAATAAGATACTTTAGTTGGGAAGATCTAGAACAGGTTGAGTTTATTACGGGTCGAGTTCTTCTCCAGGTCGAGTTTGTTACAGGTCGAGTTTTTTCACAGGTCGAGTTGGTTTCGGTTCGACAGTATTCAATAGATAAACAATCCCTAGATAAAAAATGATACATAGACATTCAATACATCTGAAACACATGCGAGACAGAAAGTCAGGATTTCGGTATAAAATGCAGGACTGAGTGAGATATGCAAAGTGTTAACACTCGATACAGATGTTTGATTTGCATCAGCATCAGTGTCTCGGAACGGAGAGATCGGGGGCCTGTTTAATAATCTCGGCTCATTAACGGAACGAGGCTATGCCCATCTGTACACCTTGGACGCTACGGTGTGAGTGCCGTTTTCGAGTGAAATCGGCTGCACTGTCATCATCAAATTTTCACCTAGTGACGTGATGTCACGGTATCAACAAAGCCATGGTAGCGATGTTGGGGAGCAAATTACTATGGAGTTGAGCAGGTTGTCAACAAACTGGGTTAACTTATGGGTTTTCTGTGGAAAGTTTTCACAGATCATACGGTTTCAACAAGTGTCTCTTCAGGCGTCAAGTTAAAAGGTGCTAAATAGCAAAAAACAAATAAATTATAATAATCTAGGCTCGTACATGAAGACCCTTTTCTGTACCGTGTACAAGGGTTATCGTTTGATGATATTTAAGTCTGTTCACTAAGACAGTATTAGCCGTCAATAAGTGTTCAATAAAGTTGACCCACATCATCCCTTGGTCAATATGGCAAACAGCAAAGGGTCTACATGTGCAATCTTAGATTATTAAATGGGCCCCTGGTAGTTTGGCGTGGAAGCTTGTGACAGTAAATACAAGACACTGCACTTTGCAGCCGCCACCCTACGGACAACGCCAAGAAAATTGGGCGTAACGCCACAATTCCGCATGATCTTGTGGTTTTCGTAAACACAGGGTTGGCCAGTCACGGCAGGCTACCGAATATTGACTTAGTATTTGTTTTGATTTATGAATTAGTAAATGAATAAAGGAAACTATATATCGAGATATTTACAAGAATAAATGGATATATTTATGGAAGACAACCCGAAAACGGACATTCTCACAATCACAATCAATAAAAATCATTCACCAAAAAATACCCTCTTAATCCCCCAACCACACACTCACCCACACGGCACCAAAAGAAATGGCGCTGCATTTGTTCCCCAGTGGAGTACTGAGACACACAGATAACGTCTACTGAAACAACAGCAAAAATCTAACGCACCTGAAGAGAATTCTGTAATGATTTGATACCACAAGCCATAGCCCAGGTGGGACCGAAAGATGTAAAAACATTTTCTCCTATGCTCATTTTTATATTATCAAGTGGCCCCCCCACCCCCCGTTAATGACAGGTCCAACAAAAGACCAAATGACCGCTCCGCGGGCCACCCGCGAGCACGCGCCGAGCCCCGCCAATCACGGTCGGGTCGGGAGGCACGCATCAATAAGCGTCATTAGCAACCAATGAGAGCAGACATCGACACGCACCACCGGCCAATCAGAATAGGGCACACGTAACAAAGAACCAGGGCGAAGTTGTGCTGAGGATTACTTGTGGTAGTGAAACCGTCAGGTTTACTTCTCCGTCTCACAAACATTCTCACAATCTATGTCATTTTTCTCTACCACATCACTCGATTACAACCATTCGTCACATCACATCATCAAGTTCAAAAACTATATACACCCCAAACTCCTCTAAAACACACAACTCTATTCCAAAACAGAAACACCAATCAACAAAACTTATCATAAACGGTTTTGATAGAAATATAAATCACTTTAGGTGGTTTTCGCACCAGCAGCTTCCAATTTCACATCACATTTTTTCACAGAGAAGAATATTCTCTCGTACATCTATTTATAAATAGCTACAATCCTTCGCTAAATATCTATTTACGCAAACAGGTTAAAAACCCTCTCGCACCTACTGCCTCGAGAACTGGTTCAAATGATTGCAGGATTTCTTTTTTAAAAAAAACTTTAAAAAATGGATTTCTTGGACCAGGAACTTATTTCAATGGAAAACAAAACCATTCCCTGGACCAAGCAAGGTTTGATGACAGATTTCTATTTGAATCACTTTTAGAAATGGTAATTAAAAAAAAAAGATAACAAGTACAGCAGATATCAGAAAGCTGCGATTGAATCTTTCCGTCGGGAGCCGTCTGGATTTGTTCATTATTATATACCCATGCAGTATATTTGATAATTACGTACTGCTGCTCCCTATGCAGTATAAATTGTGTACTGAACCCTGTGCAGTACACTGTTATACTGAACACGTTGAAACATCAGCAGTGTGTGGGTTTCATGCTGACATATCTTCTATGTCAATATATGGTAAGATTTGATTAATTTTGGGTATATAGTAAACATATAATGACCCACCATGCTTGTACATGCAACAAAACTCGATGGGAATTGATGTTCCGTAAAAAAACAACAATTCCCCATCTCATATTGTAGCATGTACGGCATGGTCAGGTCATTCTATATAAATACTTTGCCGACTTACAACATATTTTAATCTCTTAAATTTTTAGAAAATCAGAGAACCAATTGTCAAACACTAGATTGGACAACAATCCTGAATCTAAAAATTTAGAAATAATATTTTAATCTCTTTCATTTAACATCCAATTCGAATTCAGAATTTGACTCTAACACAGATATACCTGCACTGCCAGTTGCCATAAATATCATTCTAATATAAAATTGAAGAAGTGAGAGATTTACAACCAATACCAACATTCAGTGTAAGGTAATTAGAAAGACGACTTCATATGATGTACAGTAGAACCCCGCGTAAAGGGACACATTCTTCTGGGTCGATGTGTCCTTTTAAGCTCAGAGACCTCTAAAATGGGATAAACCCAAACATCTAATAAATAGTGAACACAATGTTGAGTAAAGTATCCTCTCAAATGGGTGTCCCTGAAGTGCAGATTCAACCGGCATGATTTTTTTCACCTGCTAGTGTCAGGCTGTATCTTGCAGTATCTGGCTGCATCTTGCTGGAACATGCTAAATCTTCCTAGATCATTACCAGGAGGGTTGTCTAGTGCGTATTCGTCGGAACCAATCAGATCTTGTCAAATTGATGCTATAAATAGAACAACGAACCACATTATCCCTTTCACCGCCCAGCTAGGAAATCCAGGTCATCAATATCTGACATCCTCTCTTCGACCATCACGGACCTATGTCTTTACTCTGTGCCGTACGAACCAGACTATTGTAAGCTGCACTGTGATTGGTTCCGACAAATACGCTGTGCATGGAGCCCCTATTATCACTCACAGGCGGGCTTTCCATGGCAACGATCCTACTAGACATGCTCACATGATTCATCCTGACCTGCTGAGTTAATAAATCAGATTCGATCGTGCGTCCTTGTGAAATCAGCACTTTAAGCAGGGTAAGGTAAACATCTAAGAGTGGGTAACATAATTTCCATACGGAGCATGTTTTCCCTTAACCACATTAAACTCGAGATCTAGTATTCAAGACGTGGCAATAGAAACCTCTGGATTAAAAATATAAAAATCAACTTGAGATCTAATAGAGGGGGACAGATTCTATGACAAGCAAAAGTGTCCCCTTCAGCAGGGTTCTAGTGTACATGTCCTATCAAATGTCCCCATAAGCAGGGTTCTAGTGTACATGTCCTATCAAATGTCCCCTAAAGCAGGATTCTACTGTACATGTACTGTTAAGTGTCCCCTTCAGCAGGGTTCTAGTGTACATGTCCTATTAAGTGTCCCCTAAAGCAGGGTTCTAGTGTACATGTCCTATTAAGTGTCCCCTAAAGCAGGGTTCTAGTGTACATGTCCTGTTAAGTGTTCCTGTCTTCACATGTTGTATTTGACTGCAGACATTCATAAATAAAGCCTCGTTAAGTCGAGAAAGGTTCGAGTTTGAGACAGCGTGCGTGACACAGGTGCCAGCTAACCGTGTCGCTCGATAACACCTCACGCACACCTCCTGACGACACACCGCTCACACTCACCCCTCTCTTATCACAATGACCCTGCGTGACGGGGAGGTCCCATACATGAGGCATGGTGCTGGGGTCGTGGCGGGCATCATTGCTGCGTGGGTTTTCTGTGGACCACACCGTTGCTGGGGTCGCCGGTCGTCACTCGCCCATTGTCTGCCGAGTCGTGGTTCTCGACCGGGCTCCCTGACTCGCCTGCGCACGTCGAGGTGCTGGGTTCGCTTCTCGTCTGTCTCAGCCGGTACATCTTGGTGTATTTCCTGTAGGCGTAACGCACGACCATCCCAAAGAAGGCCCAGCCTGCAATCACCAGCACAGGCACTGAGTTCAATGTTTTAACAAAAAATAAATTTGAGAATACATGGCAATAACAGCTCTATAGGAATCTTTTGGGTATGTGCGACAGACCAAAACACGATTGGTCATCCCTCATTGGCTGTTGGCCCGACTGCCAATCACAGCACAGAGCTTGCAAGCTCTGCAGGAAGATGCCCCCTGCCTTGTATATATAAGAAGTTCCAGTATATCCAAGAAACTACTCAAATCGCATCAT
This sequence comes from Alentia gelatinosa, assembly GCA_950022655.1. Classification (NCBI taxonomy): domain Eukaryota; kingdom Metazoa; phylum Annelida; class Polychaeta; order Phyllodocida; family Polynoidae; genus Alentia; species Alentia gelatinosa. The sequence goes on along the minus strand of OX465593.1, from coordinate 35,572,866 downwards.
AATCATTACCGTACCATTTTTATATCCGTCCTAGTTTTAGTGGGATGTACAATTTTTGAATGGAATTTCAGATATCTACCAAGTTTATAACTAGCATCCTAAATTACTTCTCGGTATTACCACTTCTCACTTGTAACCTATAAATTAACTCCCACTCATAACTGGGTACTTTATCTCAACTCCACTGAATTTTAGAATTTTTACGTTTCATGTTTGTTGTCTTTATCTGTCAACACTGATTATCAGTCTTTCATGTAATCTTGTGTGACTGAACACCCACCTTTGATCTGTTGTATTTTAGCCCGCATTTGCAAATCCTATAATGGAAGACCACCTGCTTAGGTGAATTTTATATGAATAAAAAAATAGATCGATATTTGGTACGTAACCCGGAAAGTAACACGGAAAGCGTGCTCCAACAATGACACTCTGAGTTGTTAGTGTCATGAGTGTCCCTCCTTGAATGTGCGACAGACCGCAACACGATTAGTCATCCCTCATTGGCTGTTGGTTCAACAGCCAATCACAGCACAGAGCTTGCAAGCTCAACCTGCAGCAAGATGCCACCTGCCTTGTGTATATAAGAAGTTCCAATTTTATTTTTTTTTAAACTTACCTTTATACTGTGTCTGGTAAAATCTGTTCGCTCCTGGCATCAACTGTATGCCCCTACATATTTATTTCACAAACCATAATTGTGCAAATTCAAAACAAACCAATACTATTTTGGTTTTCCAATAATAAACATTGCTAACCTATTTCAACAGAGAAATGCAAGTCATGTTTATTTCCTGTCACAACCATGTTGACAGGGACCCTTCTGACAGCAGATTGGGATGATATAACCCTATCATCCAAATCCCTGTCCATCAGGGCGGCCTGAAGATTCGCACGGATGAAACCACTATAGTTGCCATGCCCACACCATGACAACCCATGACATACCTATTTTGCACCTATGCGAACTATTTGTCAACAACTTGACACAAAGGGAAGCGCCATGATACACCGCTGTCACCAATGTCGTAATCGAACGAACAGATATGTGATGTCAGCTGATTTCAAACATCAAGCTCATTCAAGCGGTAGCTGCCACACAGATAACATATAGCTACATAGTGAATAGTGTAGTGATAACGGAGAGAACCGCGCGGTCCTCCGGGCCAAGATGGAGGCTTACAGCACTCCCAGCGAGCCCGGAGAGGTTGAGGAGAGCGCACGGAGTCTGCGGAGTGAGCAGGGAGAGCAGAGTGAGATGGAGAGCCCGACTTCCCTGAAGGGGGCGCTGCGACTCTGACGTCACTCCCTGACGTCACTCCCGGCCTATATAAAGGACAACCGCTCTCCTCTCGGGCAGTCTGGTGTACCAGCTCATGGAGTGAGGTCACTGGCTTAGACTTTGGCTTAGACACAGCACACTCTACCCTGTCTGGATGATTCATTGTACATGTTTATTGCTGCAATATAACGTGTTGAACGTGTTGAACTTTAATTCTCTGTGTTCCCCATAAGCGATCGTTACAATATATATGAAGTTCCACTTGACTTTTGGTATGTAGCCGACTCTAGTCACTTACCCACAATGTAATGGAGAACCCCGCCCAGTTTGACGAGGAAGCCCGGGTTGGGGTGTTTGAGCACCCAGTAGAGGAGGGAGGTGCCCACGCAGATGCGCAGGTAGAAGAAGAGCAGGATGAAGATGACGTCGTTTATCTCACCGTACCACGTCTTGTGTTGTCCAGTTTCCCGCAGAAACCTTTTGTCAATAATTTTTTTAAAATAAATAAATAATTTAACGATAAAGAATGTAAATAATATCAAGATAATATCAAGAAAATATACACCACGACAAGATTTTAAAATTATTTTCTTCTCATAATTTTTCAGGCTTTATTATCTAATTGTTTTTGAATAAAAAATATATTTTTAACTAACTAAGAAAGCAAACAATAGATGTATATTTATTCGTAGCAAATGAAAATATTTTACTACAAATGCATTCATATCTATAGACAATATATTATCTTTATTCTACATATAACAATAGAGGAAAATTACTGCAATTCAAAGTAGTTCATAAATCATTCATGTTAACAAATTAACCTTATTCGTCTATATTAAAGTAATCATGTTGCTTAATCAAACAATAACTGATTCGGTAATCAATGACTACGTACCACCTGAATTGAAGAAAAGGATTTGTGAGTTCTGAACCAAAGATGGCGGCCATCATTTCGGTGCCGGAGACTCCCCAGTAGAGTATAAGTACGTTACCAAGGATGGATAAGGCATGGTGCAGCAGCATCACCAGACCTACGTACAAAACACAGGCGTTAGAAATAGAAAATCTGATAAGGTATCGCATGACCTACGTACAAAACACAGGCGTTAGAAATAGAAGGATGAATAAGGCGTGGTGCAGCAGCATCACCAGACCTACGTACGAAACACAGGCATTAGAAATAGAAAGTCCGATAAGGCATCGCATGACCTACGTGCGAAACACAGGCGTTAGAAATAGAAGGATGGATAAGGCGTGGTGCAGCAGCATCAACATACCTACATATGAAACACAGCTATTAAAAATGGAAGGATGGATAAGGCATCACCAGACCTACGTACGAAACACAGGCATTAGAAAGTGTTGGATGGATAAGGCGTGGTGCAGCAGCATCAACATACCTACATATGAAACGCAGGTGTTAGAAATAGAAGGATGGATAAGGCGTGGTGCAGCAGCATCTCCAGACCTACGTACGAAACACAGGCGTTAGAAATAGAAGGATGGATGAGGCATCACCAGACCTAAGTACAAAACACAGGCGTTAAAAATGGAAGGATGGATAAGGCATCACCAGACCTACATACAAAACAGAGGCGTTAAAAATAGAAGGATGGATAAGGCAGGGTGCAGCAGCATCACCATACCTACGTATGAAATACAGGCGTTAAAAATAGATTTTTTTATGGCTTACTAGGTGTTATAGCCACATCTCATTAACTGGGGTTAGAAAAGAAGGATGGACAAGGTATTATGCAGCAGCATCCCCAGACCTATGTAGGAAACACAGGTGTGAGAAATAGAAGGATGAATAAGGCATCACCAGACCTATGTACGAAACACAGGCACAGGCGTTAGAAATAGAAGGATGTATAAGGCATCACCAGACCTACATACAAAACACAGGCGTTAGAAATAGAAGGATGGATGAGGCATCACCAGACCTACGTACAAAACACAGGCGTTAGAAATAGAAGGATGAATAAGGCATCACCAGACCTACGTACAAAACACAGGCGTTAGAAATAGAAGGATGGATGAGGCATCACCAGACCTACGTACGAAACATAAGTGTTAGAAATAGAAGGATAGACAAGGCATGGTGCGACAGCATCACCAGATCTACATAGAAATATGAGGATGAATAAGTCTTGGTACAGCAGCATCACCAGACAAAACAAAGGGGTTCTACATAAGAAAAATAAAATAAAAAAATTACATAATTCTTCACGGTCATGATCATAGCGCAGGCTGCTATTGTTTGTATGTCATATTGGGAACTTATTGTGAATTTTTATGAAATGTGGACATAATTACAGCTTCAACGGGCTCTATGACGGCTAGTCGGAGGACACACCGAAATGCCTCCTTCATGATTTGTTAAACCAGGTAACAAAAACTTCAAGGTTGCTATATTTACTCAGAATTATAAGATAAACAAGTATAACCTAGAATTTTTGTTGTCCTGATAATAACTAAATTCATCTGATAATAAGTGATATATGAACAAAGCCTTCAGAAAAAATACAATCTTTCGTACCTTCTGTTTGGAAAAAGAGGCACCAGGCGAAGTCGAAGATGAAGTAGCCCAGACACACGCTGCAGGTGGCGAACTCCAGGGCTGTCATCGGACCACCTGTCAATAAACATACATCATCGATGCTTTAAGGCTTGATTCCATATAGCCGATTTAACTCCCGATGTGGTTATAAGATCTACTCCAGTTGTGGTGCTGACGCCCACGTACCCTATTCCATTGCGCCGATGGCCTCCAGACAGAGACCAGACATCGGCCAGTTTTGGTGCCAGGAATGAAACTAGAGTACATCTTGACCACATCGGGAGTGAAATCAGCGCAATGGAATCAAGCCTTTAAAACCAACATTGATCACAACCAGAAAGAATAATGTGTGCTATAAACATGTGCTATAAGCTTTCAAATAGGGTTGATACAGGGAGCCACCAGTAGAAACCTATATATATGTACATGATACTCAAAAAAAGAAACCCTATTACTGCTAAACCTATACTTACAAAATGTATTGCTTGGATGGAACTGTATAATAATTAAATGTATTGATGGCAATAAAGATTTTGATAAAAGGGAGTTTGCAGAAATGTCCCTTTGCCTCCTCTTCGAGGATAATGATAAAAAATGCCTAAAGCATGTTGAACCAAGATCGTATACAGCATATTCGCACCTTGCTTGCGTTATTTATAGTTCATCTTATTAATCAATGAGACATTGCTATTACATCTCTTAGTAAGCCAGATGCTACCTTGATAATGACAACTTCCTGTCACTTTTGAATAATGTTGCGGTGCAATCTCCAGGTTACGATCGTTATCTGTGTAACAACACGAGCCACCACAATGTGAACCGGTCGTCGGCCTGTTCTCACTCTCCAGCACAGTACAGTGTTGGGGTATTGTTTACCAAGCATATTTCTTTATGTGAATCTGTTGAATCTAATAGATCTGGTGGAATCCACCTTGTCCCCTATAATTTATAGGGTACTGAGGTGATATGGTTATTTGATCCACAATCTGGTTACGAATTAGCATTTTTATAAAAAATACAAGGCGAATGGGCTGCAACCCTTGAGAAAGTGGGAAATGTTGGGGGCAGGAAGGACAAAAAGTTATCTAATTGTGGCAGCTTCACTTTGATCGATATATTCAATTACTGTTATTTATCTACTTGACCCTGTATTTCATTTTCATGACTCGATTGCCCAGCGGTCTGAGATATTTGCATAAAATATAGAGGTGGGCAATAACTACAGGTTTCTTTACGAAATCTACTTTTCCCAGTTTTTTCTTGAATCTATGATACAGATTAAAATTACTTTTCCTATTCAAGCGGTATTCATTATGGTATAGATTAAGATAATATTTTTAGTATTTCATTATGATATAGCTTAAGATAATATTTTTAGTAGTTCATAATACTACAGATTAAGATATTTTTGCAATACACAGTAAATGTATAGCTCTGAAACGAGGCAGTAGCATAGTAAAGTATTTTATTGGAGTATATCGTTATGGTATAGATTAATATAATATTTTTAGTATTTCATTATGGTATAGATTAAGATAATACTTTCAGTATTTCCTAATGATATAGATTAAGATGGTATTTCATTTCCAGAAGACATCACCTCTAAATTTATTTGATTTATCGCTTTACTTCTACGATACCAGCATGAACTTACAAGATATCAAAAATAGGTTGCTTATGCCGTCAACCAAAATATGGTTCAAATTAATAGATTGCATGAATTAGAAATTCATTTTCATTATCAATTATGTGCATAAAATCAAACGGAGCTTCCATACCTTAGTGCAATGTCTAAATCTATGTCAATTTGAAAAATAATGGTGTAATGCCAAGGGTAGTATGTCTTTCCATTGATCTCAAGATGAAGAACATGAGGGATAAAATAACGGATCAAGAAGGGATTAAACAGAGAGTATTACCTAGTTATCGTTAATTCTACCTCCCATCTTCCACTATAGATTTCCTAGTCTCACCAAGTAAATCTACAAGTTAGGGGTCCATTTAATAATCTAGGCTCATACATGAAGACCCTTTTCTGTACCGTATACAAGGGTTATCGTTTAGTAATATCTAAGTCTATTCACAAAGACAGTATTAGCCGTCCATATGTTAGCCCATAAGTATTGAATAAAGTTGACCCACATCGTCCCTTAGTCTCTATGGCAAACAGAAAAAGGTCCTAAATTATTTAACGGGCCCCAGTACTGGCAATGTCAGAATACATTCATAGGCATGATACATAAGTAACCTACAAAAAAGAAAAAAATGTCGCCTTAAATATGACCATAGTCTCGGTGCATATAGTATCTGGTTTTTAAAACCATGTCTGATTCATCACCAAATTTAGATAAAATGTTCTTCATCTTCCTTACAACCAGTGGAATTTGAATGGTTTGGGAAAGATATCTTCACAATTCTTTTCTCTTTTTTGCCACTTTTAGATATGATGACAAATAATCAGATCCCTGCTATAGTATTAGCAATTTGCTATATATGGTCAAACAAAGGATTTTTGGAACTATTTAATCCAAGTCACTGAAATTTCATAGGCAGTCAGGTACCATAGTTAAGGAAAACTAATAATAACCAGAATTTCATAGACTAAAAAAATGTTTTTATGCAAATTTAAATTTTCCAGGCTCTTCCAGGTTTTTCCAGGCTCTCTGTGAGAATTCCAGGCTTTTCCAGTCCTGGAAAACCCAAAAGCATAATTCCAGGCCTTTTCAGGTTTTCCAGGCTCTGTACAAACCCTGTCACTATAACAGGAGCAGACGAGAACCACCGGCCTTCAATGACGATTCAGCCGAGCTGGCGCGGACACTTCTTGAGAACTTGCCTCTGCTGTTTTCTCTCACAGATACAGATTAGTTAGGGCCTCCTTCAAGAAGTGCAGGTAAGTAATACAAAATGGTAAAACAAAAAGAAAAGTTTTTACTGTGGCTGTATGTGATAAATATGTGGTAAAATTGATGATCAAATGAACTGATGCCAAAGGCAGAGGTTTGTTTTATCATCAATTTTACCGAGTATTTATCACGTACAGACACAGTATACCTGTTTTCGTATTATTATATACCTTAAAATATCAAATTTTTAACTTTGCTTCTGCGCGAGTTTTTGGATTTTGCTGCTGTACATGCCCCGTACGCCACATACATACCCTGTACGCCACATACATACCCTGTACGTCACCTAGGTGTCGTACGGATATAAATACGACATGGGTAGGAGTGGGCCGTATGTTTAGGATATATACTTCCACAGGTATATACTAGAGGGAAACTATGTTCCGGTGAAAGGAAGTCAAAGTTACGAGGTAAGGCTTGGAAAAATTACTGCCCAAGGCCCTGGCCGCGGGCAGTAATTTTTCCAAGCCTTACCGAGTAATTTTGACTTCCTTTCACTGGTACTTGGTTTCCCTATTCCTATATACCTTCAAATGTGGTTTAATAAGAGACAATCTGATTGGTCTAAATGTCAACCTTGGGTAGTATACGGCAACCTTGGGTAGTATACCAACCTTGGGTAGTATCAGATAGTTACTCCACCCCCCAGAGCGTGGTGTAAGCATAGAGTGTACAGCCATAGGTATATAGGAATAATAGATGGTTCCTAGATATACTTCCAGACTTAATTCGGGACCAGAGAACAAACAGAAATGAGTTGGTGCTACCGTGGGAAGGTTTCACGTCTAGTTGCTACCAAAGGATACTGACTTGTATTAATAAATCGACATGAATAAAATACAATCAATGCTTGTGCAATGGAATTACTTGTCTGGCCTTTCGGCTAGCTGTAAACACTACAAAATCGTCTTATCATGAATAAACCGTGTTTGATTTACATGCAGTAACCCATGCAGGACAATCTATACAAGTCTTAACCAGGGAGGGCAGAGACAATGAATCAAAATAAAGACGAGAAATACCATCACCTAAATTTAACCCCAAAAACACCAAAAAAGAAAAAAGGAAGTACCATGCTTCAAGAAGTGCAGATACAAAATACAGAGATAGTAAAAAAAAAGAAGGAAATACCATCCTTCAAGATGTGCAGATACAAAATACAATTTTTCTTTTTTGCGGTAACTCAAACTGTACGCTTCGCCAAGTCTTCAGAAAAGAGAAAATAGAAAAATAGAAAAAAAAAAAATACTATCCTGAAGTGTAGATACAAAATACAAAAATAGTAAAAAAAATAATTTTTTTAGATGATTTCTAATTATACTTCCAGACTTAATTGGGGACTGGAGAACAAACAGAAATGAGTTGGTGCTACCGTGGGATGGTTTCAAATCTAGTTGCTACATAAATTTGACGAATCTGCTACAGACACGGATGGCGGTGGGGAGGCAGGCGACCGCGACAGGGGTGGGGGCAGACAAAACGACAACCAAGTCTCACTTCAGCGTGTAAAAAGGAAAGCCCGACTTACCCATACGGTCTGAGTGAAGGAAAGAAACAAGTGGCACTTTAATACTGGATGCTGACTAGCAAGAACAATTCAACGCAAAAAAAATTTTTTACAACCACGGAGACGTAAAAAATCTCCTTCGGGACGAAAAAATACACAAAAACAATTCAACGCAAGTTGCAGGCGCATAACTTATTTACAAAAAAAAAGAAAAAAAGTGCAGAATTGAGCAGACTCTAACAAAGTTCTGGTAGGACTTCGGGCTGGCTATGTATTCTGACATCAACAAATTTATCAATGTGAAGATAGGGAGTGAAAGCATAGTGAAAATCAAGGTTGCAAGTTGTGGTTCCAAAAATAGTTTGTTCTTTTTTAATTAAATTTTTTTTTTCCATGGAAGCATGATAGAGTATAACTGGGCCCGGCCAATTTGCAGATATTGCAGAATTTTGATCACAATAAATGAAAATGTTGACCAGTTGACATAGAAATTGGCGATGACTCGGCTTAAGCTAAGTGTTTATCGTTGACCAGTTCACACAGAAGTTGGTGATCAATCAGCTTAAGCGAAGTGTTCATCGTTGATCAGTTCACACAGAAATTGGTGATCAATCGGCTTAAGCGAAGTGTTCACGATTGACCAGTTCACACAGAAGTCGGTGTTCACTCGGCTTAAGCAAAGTGTTCATCGTTGGTCAGTTCACAGAAATTGGTGATCAATCGGCTTAAGCGAAGTGTTCATCGTTGACCACTTCCCACAGAAAGGACTCGTAAAGCACTCGTAAACAACACTCCATGCAATCTTGTCAAATTAACAAACATGCCATCATGGAGGGATTTTATGCCAATCCCACCTTCACTTCAGTGGAAATAATTAAGAATGTACAGTAATTTCTCTAAATTAAAAAGAAAATTAAGAGTAATAATAAAGACAAGCGAAAAGATATGTTTTAAGCGGTTGTTTAAACCCAATCTCAGAATGGGTAGTTTATGAGAAGATGAAGTATACAGAAACAGGGTTACTGTGGCTGCACATGAGAAATACGCAGTAATTATATAAAACGTCCTCACCATGCTGTACATGGTACAAAACGAGATGATAATCTACAGTTTGTATGGAACAAACCTCGTTCCGTACGAATCGTAAATTATCATCTCGTTTTGTGGCTTGTACAGCTTGGTCAGGACATTCAAATTAAGTACTTCCGGATACAATTGAAAACGAGGCTTTGGCACTTAAGCTACGGGGATTAAAGGCTAAAATTTGGTTTCTGGCCTTATTTCTCACTTTGGTTTACCTTACTACAAATTTGCATATCCTGTTGGAATAGGTTTGCCAATAAGTTGTAATGACACATGTTGAGTGTATTGGAAATATGCATTCCGGACTGATTCTTATTTTCCTATATAGACATTTACGAAACCTCTATAGTTACATACGGTTGCTGAGGGTGCAGTAATTATAAGTTATGTAGCGAGGCTGACGTTTTTGTCCCAGGCTGACGTTTTCGTCTCGGCCTGACCATGTGACATAAAGAGCAGTGGGACGAAAACTTAGCTATTGCAGGGTGGCCATTTTTCTGGGGCTATCACAGGAAAAGAAATAATCATTTTTCTTGATATTTGAAGATATATAGGAATAGGGAAACCAAGTACAGGAAAAATTACTGCCCAAGGCCTTGGCCGCGGGCAGTAATTTTTCCGAGCCTTACCGAGTAACTTTGAACTTTGAAACATAGTTTCCCTCTATTCTCAAACCACACATAGTCTAGAAGAAATTTTTCAGAGATGTCAGGAGCCCTTGAAGAAAATCCCTAAAGTTATTTTCTGGGAATAGCGCCCCCCCTACCACCAGTGTTACTATTGTGATTGGGGATAGTAATCTAAAAGATTTCTGCTGTTACTGCAATGACTACTAGCTACGAACTAACTGGCGATACATCTAGATGTTGCCTATCTAATCTGGCTCTATGTTTACCATACGGGGGAGACAGTGTTAATCATAACCAAAGGGTGCCTCCAGCGGAGAGTTAAGCAAAGCTAGCATGATTAGTTAGGCCAAGGGAAAGTGCATGAATGTTTCACATACCGAGAAATTGAAACAAAACACTGATAACTGGGAACTCAAAAATGATATAATCTATGCACCAATGAGTAGGACTGGAGGGTGTTTGCTAAGGCGCAGTTGATCTCAAGACCAAGAAATTCGAGAAATCCCAGGCCTGAAGGCATTACATGGTCTATTATGGTGAATGCCTCAATGTATTGCATGCCCTGAAAGGTAATGTTGTATTTATTACTCACCTTTTGACTAATTATTAGAATTTTGTTTTGTAGATTATGAGAAGTTTGACGTAAGCGACTTGCATTGCGTATATGGAATAGTTCCTATAATGCCCGTCAGGTGGCTGAAAAAGCCATATTCGCCTGGGAGAATACGGCTTTCCGTATTCTACTCGGTAGCGATCTGTAGGCTCCATAGGATTAGTATGGAGACTCCATATTAGGTGGGTAATAAAGGACTTACCAGGGTCTGTGAAAGGCCATGGACCGAGCACGAAGCCTGACCAGCCGGACATACAGCACACGATGACGGCATGCAGCCATGTGACCATACGCACATGCCACTCATAACTACGCCGCGAGTTGAGCAGACACAACGTGAAGTAGAGCGTGGTCCACGCAAAGAAGAAGCCCGCTGCTGGCAGCATGTTCGACCACGATTCGGGGGTAACGGCCTGCACCCACATCTTGTCTGTAACGAAGCATTAATAATAAACAACCACGAGTCATGTTCAATCATGAGACCGGGGTAAAGGCCTGCACCCACATCTTGTCTGTAACCGAGCATTAATAATGGACAACCACGAGTCATATTCAATCACGAGACCGATGTAAAGACCAGCACCCACATCTTTGTCTGTAACCAAGCATTAATAATGAACAACCACGAGTTATGTTCAATCACGAGACCGATGTAAAGACCAGCACCCACATCTTTGTCTGTAACCAAGCATTAATAATGAACAACCACGAGTTATGTTCAATCACGAGACCGATGTAAAGACCAGCACCCACATCTTTGTCTGTAACCAAGCATTAATAATGAACAACCACGAGTCATGTTCAATCACGAGACCGGGGTAAAGGCCTGCACCCACATCTTGTCTGTAACCAAGCATTAATAATGAACAACCACGAGTCATGTTCAATCACGAGACCGGGGTAAAGGCCTGCACCCACATCTTGTCTGTAACCAAGCATTAATAATGAACAACCACGAGTCATGTTCAATCACGAGACCGGGGTAAAGGCCTGCACCCACATCTTGTCTGTAACCAAGCATTAATAATGAACAACCACGAGTCATGTTCAATCACGAGACCGGGGTAAAGGCCTGCACCCACATCTTGTCTGTAACCAAGCATTAATAATGAACAACCACGAGTCATGTTCAATCACGAGATCGGGGGTAACGGCCTGCACCCACATCTTGTCTGTAACCGAGCATTAATAATAAACGACTACGAGTCATGTTTGACAACAAGTCACAAGTAACCGCCTGCACCCACATCTTGTCTGTAACCAAGCGTTAATAATAAACAACCATGATTCATATTCGATGACAGATAAATTGAAGTATAATAAATCTACAGCTTTTAAAAAAGAAAAATGTCAACAACAATTTTCTAATGCACCTATGATTATTTTCAAGGACAGCTATAACCTATAGGGTAAATTGAGCGCTGTTCAACTCAGGATATTCATGAATGACCACTGCCAGCCTTGGCCACTAATCTTGGTCACCTCATTCCCTGACCTCTAATTTGTTTGTTTGGGTTTAAAGTGGTGATGCCAACAACACACAAGATCTAGCGAAATTAGCCATGATTTGGGTGTCTTGCTAAGTCAGGCTAGGATTGAATAATCGAGTGCTTATTTGTTGGGATGTGTCTTGAGTTGTCGCGGTGGTGGAGCACCAAAACATACACCTGACACCGCACGCCTAGAGTTTGCGACAACGGAGGTATGACACATCATGACACTGTAAGATATAACAAGATATCCCAAGATATATCACGACAAATCTATCCTGTTGGAGGAATCAGCCCTTAATGTCCAATATGCTCTATTAGACTTCGCTTTAGTTAGCAAGCATATGCGGCCTGCTTGGGGGGGGGGGGGGGGGAGCACCCTGACCTCTAGACCTAGAACTGAACATGAGTGATCCACTCATGAACACTGCTTAGTGCACTGTGATTAGGTTTTGTGTTTTTATTACAGGAGGTTAACTCTTAAACGTAAAGTTATGTAACATGATTGTAGAACTCCGTTTTCTGTCAGAGTATAGATATACAGCGTACCTTGGGATTTTTTTAACATCTATTTTAGCTGGGTCAAAGAGGTTACTCGAGTACAATTTTCGTGTTTTTAGTCAGGGAAAACTTGTAACATATGTACAATAATGCAGTGGTTGAATTCATTATGACATACAAATAGTCAACAATTTGCAACATGTTGTGCTTCCAAATCCCAATGACTCTGTAAATGTCATATCAATAGGAGTATACAGGTCTTCGAGTGCCCCGCTTCCTAAATATAGTTTTTTTTAATAGGTTTTGAAAATCAAAATATAGGTTTTTACAGGTTTTTCAAGGCCCAAAACATAGGCTTTTATAGGTTTTTAGGCTTAACATATTCAGCATAATAAGAGTCAAAATATAGTGAATTGCTTATTTTCAGTTCTTGATTTCTAAAATCAAAATTGCAGGACATCAGGATGTCTGACTCATCAGGTTATACCAAGGAAGCATGTATACACATGTTGAGTTTACAACAGGCAAGCTAGCCTGGCAAGAAGTCACACCAACTGTTGATTCTTAAACACTTTTATGATCTTTTAAATAAACCAATAATGTGGATTCCTTGTCATTTGACAATCGAACTTTGTGTCAAGTTAACTTCTAAGATTTCCTGTACACATCAATCTGCATGGCAGTGAAAATATAGGTTTTTATAAGTTACATATATATAGGTTCCTTAAAAAAAAAAAAAGGCTCAAGAATCAAAATATAAATTATAGGTTTTATGGGTTTTTTTTGTATAGTGTACACACACCTATAGCCACGTATTAAAATCTTTTATAGGTTTTATATAGGTTTTAAAGGTTTCACTGGGATGCCTGAGTATAGCTGTCATTGTATTAACATGTGTATTGCTCGATATTGTTAGATCTATGCATGCCCTGAGGTATAATGACGTAACAATTGCTTATCAATAATCCAGCTTTCGGCCATAGCTGCAGCGTGTACACAAAAGCTGCGGGATCAGTCAGTCATGCACCCGATGTCAATGGTGGTCTCACTAAATTGTTGTCTCAACTTGGGGTTTTATTACTATTGTCGTAATGAATGAACTTCATTTGCGACTAGAGTAGTAGAACTAGTTGGAGATCAGAGTTATTTTGTTAACATTAACAAATTATCAAGACATGAATGAATCTATACTGTATTTAATAATCTGGTGAAGGTATTTTAATCCGAAATGTTTTGATTTATCTTAAAACCCTTATATATATATCATATTTCCCCAACTCCCAGTTCTCTGTCTTGCATTCGTCGGTTTGGTCTAATCATCACTAAATCAGGCATTGGCCGTTACATAAATTCATGATAATAATCACTGATAGCGATACTGATACCACTGATGCTAGTGATACACCTGAATGCTGGACGATAAGCTTCGGAGCCGGCACGCCTCGCTTTTCCGCGCGTGAGCGACGGACCATACGATTTTTCTTAGCTTCAGCCACATGCCATTTTTTATTTCGGTAATAACCGCCGATCGGTGCGGCAGATTTTCTTCATATTTGAAAGGCGTATAGGTCACATATGTCCCTAACTTGTCTAAAAGTTTCATTACTTAATTCCTATGGGAAGTGCAGAAAATTCTGTGTATGGTACGGCCTGTCGATCTATTCGACTGTGTGTGTCAGTGTTGTCAAACTTGGACAGCACAAGTCTAAAGCCACTCTGTACATTTCAGGTGATAACTCTGTGAATAATTGGTTTAGAAACACCAGGGAAAGACTAATAGATGTCAAAATACATTCATGAAACAATGGGTAGGTTTATAGTTTGATTCTCTAAAGGGAACTTATGTAAATTTGCCATTATGCGAGTGACATTTTTTCCGATCGCTATGTGCACCTATTATCACTCATGTGCGGTCCTGTCATTTTCCGGGTGATTTCACCCACTTCTCATAAGAATTAAAACATGAAACTTTAACATAAGGTAGGGGAATATGTAACCTATAAACTTTTCAAATATGAAGAGGATTGGCCACTCCAAACCACCGATATTCGAAAACAAAGCGTATCTTCCGAGGCGGCCATGGCGCCAACTACCAAAAACGAATCGTATCGTCCAATACACGAAGCTTATCATCCCAAGCGTAAAGGCTTCCAAGCGTATGGTCCAAGTACCATACACCTCATGCAGTGATAATAGTGTTATATTTCTTATGACAGCAACGTCAAGATCTATTTACTCCACAGTCGTGAAGGGGATGTGATTGCATATTTTGCAGAAGACATATCCAACAATAACAGAGAGATTTACACAGCAACGGCCGCAACAGCAAGCTGTTGACAGGTTGTCCAAATGACTCAGTAACTGTCGATGTTGGACAACTTGTCTTCGCCTTCGGAAATGCCCAACGTTCCGTCCTCGATATTAGAGCAATTTTGAGAGATTAACACCCTATTCTACTTACAGTAAACAATCTCTATGCTAAAATATCACCTCCTAGTAGATTATTATATGATATATTTTAAGTTACCTACTTTAGAGCTTGAGCAAGCAGCAACACTAGAGAAAATCCACTTGCTCTTACACGCTTTGGGGCGAGTTGACAGCCGATTGCTGGTACCCTTCGGTTTTCCTACGGGGCACAGGGAACCAGCTAAAACCGGAAGTTTCAATTACAAAACATGTCGGCAGCATATGATTTTCTGTGATGCCGTTCGTGGAAATAAACTGGAATCTTCCCAATAGAAATGGAATATTTCTTTAGAATAATTTTGTTTCTCACATCTTTATATTGTATGATAAAATAGATTATGTCAGAAACTAGTATATAATGTTTCTAGATTAATGTAATGAGTCTTCTATCGTTGCTGCAGAAATGACTTCGTTTCAATGGTAACGAGGGTAAACAATGCCGCGCTGCGTCGCAGGTAGGTTCTGCTACATATTTTAGCTGAATTAAATAACCAAGATTAGTTGATAATCTTGGTAAGACGAACAATTATCACAACTAGATCTAGACAGTGGTATGTGCATAAAATTTGATAGGATAAAAAGAAATGATTATGATATATAAGCCCGGAAAATGAGGTAGTCTATCTTTAGTTTATAAACTTTATTCTAATTATCTATGAAATTGAAAAAATGGGAAACTTTGTCACTGATACTATAGAATTTAGTATAGTGTCTGAGACAGGGGTCCGACATAATAAATCATCAAAAGTATCCCCGGAGATGAAAATCTTAAACGTGTCAGCCTTATGAAACCTCGCGCTTACAAACTAGGTCTAGATCTCTAGGTCTAGATCTACTCTAGACTGTTGCCCGACAGGCGACATTTAAAAAAAAGACCAACAAAAACATCAACAGTATCAATTAAGATTAAAATCTTCAAATGCTCTAGATCTAGATCTAAGTCTTATGAGACATGGCCCGCTACATTATTGTCATTACATTTTACAGGACTTTTTTTTATTTTATTATTATTTTATGACACTTTTAATTGTGGTTCTTGCGGTGATGAGAAACAAGTTGCTTGAATTTTAGTGGCCTTATCATATAGTAGATATACATGTGACAACGTTTGAGGATGAAATTTCAGGATAGTCAGCAGACGATTAATTAATATGAAAATAACATTAATTGATTTCAGAATCGTATCTCTGTGAGAGGAGAAAATGAACCATTCCTAGTAGCCGCGACAGAGGGAAAACGCCACCTCGGGGTGGGGGGTTTCAACTTATTATTTCCTTGGTAAGTATTTCTAGTTATATTATTATTAGTTATACGTAGTACAACGCTGTGTCCGCTATCACTCCCCACAGACATTGTACTTAGGGACATAGGCAAACTTTGAGAGTCTTTGCGAACCAAAATGGTTCGCACAATTACGTTTGTAAATGGAATGTCAATTGTCATGAAATAAAAAATAATTGAATTTAACAACTTATATTACAGTCTCACATCATATGAGCATCAGATGTTATCTTTTTCTTTATATAATCCTCCTTTAAATCCCTGAATGGGGAGCTCCTCAATCAACCGTCCGCCATCTTTAATCGTTGAATTTTCAGTTGAGCTGGTTACCAGTGATAATGTCAGTCTCAAAGTTTGCCTATGACTCCGCGTCCGACTCTAGTGAGGAACGAACAGAGTCTGACTACGTCTGACTAAGTTATATATGAGGAATACAATTTTCAAATTATTTCTGGTTACCCATGTTTCTCCTTTGCGGAAACTACAATGACACTATTCTTGGGATTGTCCTGATTACACACGGCTTTTACTACTCATGCTATTTGTGGACACTATTATCATATTTCTCAGTAGTGTTACTATGTGTGTACAGATTGTAATCCAAATGAGCGACTCCAAGATTTTGTCCTGTTACAAGCGGGTGTTACTGCAATGACCACTAGTTGCGGACTGTCTGGTGATACATTTAGACGCTGCCTAAGGCCTAGCTCTGTGTTTACTGCTCGGGGTGACCATGTTGTTACGGTAACTAAGGGGCGCCTCCAGCGGAGTGTTATGCAGAGCCAACATGATTAGTTAGGCCAAGGGAAAGTGCATGTATGTTTCCCAAATAGAGAAATTTGAGCATAACAGTAGATTGAAAAACTATTTGTCGTGATGTTCCCCAACTTTGGTATTACTCTGTTCTTAAATTGTTTATTCATGATTGATCTTCTTCAGATTTTATAATAATCTGCTTTCTCTACATCAAAATGGCCCCTCCACCAAATATCCCCGATGGGTTCCAGGTAAGATTTTTCTCTATGTTTATGAATAATGACTGATCATTTTCTCTTAGATTTAACATTAATATCTTCCCTGAATCCATAAATTGATAAGCAGGGATAACTAAACACTATGCTTACCTAACTATCTAGGGTGAACTAAGTATATCATTTTCTCTAACCCTTTTTCACTGATATCTTGCCGAACATTTACTAGATATTTTTCAGAATTTACAAGAACAACACGAAAAATATAGACAATGCATGTTGTAATTACGTTGCAAAGTAATGCATTGTGGTTTTATCTAAAAGTGTTTAATTATTTTCTCATGTCTGACAAATTATTTTTCTCTTCCGTCAGGACTTGCTGGAGAAACTCATGAGGTCCATACTTTTACATCGGCCGCTGAACATATATCGCTTCCTCGCGTGCTACCTTGAAGCTGAGCTTGACCGACGCACGCTCTGCTGTCTCACCATTGATGGTAATTATCTATTTTTGACAGTTGTTGACACTATGATTTCACAGCTGACAGTGCACTATGGCTACCGTGGTTAGGGGCAGTTCTTTTTAAGCATGTGATCCACCAAGAGTGAGTTCGGGCCGGACAATAACCATGTGGAGTAATTGTAGACGTCGGCCGCCCAAATCGCTCATCGGCTCAGATCGGTTGGGACAATCTGCCTGGTTTATCGGCAAATCGGCCAGACCAGCCCATTGAAAACCCTGTCGCCCGCAACCATGCGGTCGTCACCTCTAGCCGGCTGGCCCTGTAAAAACCAGCCGACCGGCAGTCTCTAGCCATCTCTGAGCGTCGATTTGGTGGATCACATGCTTAACTGTCATTCAAGGTATCATCACTGAGGGAGAAGGACATTGCCTCGTCTTGTTTTGATGGTAATTATCAATGCAAAATTTCTCAAACAAATCCCTTATCTTGGGCAAGCTATCGCTGATTCTTTTATGATAGTTATTAGGTTTCATGGCAACACAGGTTGGTATGATAGTAAATTCTTGTCAAATATATAGTAGTGTCAAATGCGTTTTGCCTCGTTCTACTATATAAAATATCTAGAAAAAGTGCATACTCGATTTGCTGGTCAATTTTATTTGCAATTGTTTCCTAGGAATAAATCACATTACAGTAGAAACAACAAACGGAGTGATTTATGAAACCCTTTACCATGTGGTTACTATGGAGGAAACGCATGAATGTTTAAGGTCAGAGCTGATATCCCATCGAGTTTGAATCACAAAGTAATTTACAAGGTGAAGCCGCATGAATTACATAGCAATTAAAATGAGATGAAACCAAGCTCTAACCCTAAACTTGAATGGGTTTCTGAATTCATCTCATCCCTCATATTGACGAATTGGCTAACATTTGTGATATAATCCCCCATTGGATATTTTTCCTAAATATCTAATGGGCGTTGGATACCAGGGGTGAGATGAAATATATTTATATTATCTCACCCCTGGTACAAGTTTAGCCATAGGAATAACATTAGAAAAAAATACTCGACAATCACCCCCATAAAGTGACAATACTATGCCACGGCCATGGCGTAGTGAATGTGAAATGACATCATATGGATTTGCTAGGTATATTCTGATATTGTGATGCTATTTAATGTCATAGAAAGGGGTGAGATGAATCCAGAACCACACTCAAATTGTAAAATACACAATACTCCACTTGTTTGGATGTCCCATAATTGTCACTCGTTTTCGCCTCGATGGCCATTGCAGCACATCCAAACTTGTGTATTTATACGATTCTTGATGCAGTTCTATATAATCATCTCTAACATCTCTTAAATTCTATAAATCTGACCAAATGGAATTGAGTTCATTGTTCTCATTGCACTGATATTAGACTTGTTCTGAACTCTGCTGTTCTTACTTTCATACAGCTTGTAAGGATACATCTACACCGATTAAAATTGCGAGTGAACACATCGTCAAAGCCATCGTCAAAAGTGCAAGCTCAGAAGAAACATTCCCAATAGGTAACCAACCATATGAATAATCATGTAGGATCTAAACAAATAAGCCCCATGTCATTTTATAGATACATGTAGTCATATTCTTGAAAGTGAACTAGTATTACTGCCAGAATTGCAGACCGGATATGCTTGCACGCAAGCATAACTAAGGTGACCGGGGTGGGGAGTTAGCTCAGTGGTAAAGAACACTGGACTTGTAATCTCAAGGTTGTTGGACTTTGTCGAATTGAGTCCCACTGCAGCCACTTTTACCCCCAGCAGTGGTAGATTTACTGCTATATCAAAGGCCAGTCCTTCTCATACCATGTCTATGTGGTGTGGTGTACAGCCACCTTCCTCCTTCATCCCTAGCAGTGGTAGATTTACTGCTATATCAAAGGCCAATCCTTCTCATACCATGTCTATGTAGTGTGGGAAGTAAAAGATATAGAGCAAAAGGGGTGGGATTTCTACCTACATTCACCTCATAGATTTGGTTAAACCCAAAGTAAGTCTAATTGAACAAATTTGAACTACCCAAACAAACAAACAAACAAGCCCAGTGCTAATTTTAGTTCAACTACTGAGAGCCATTGACAAATTAGTTTCCTTTTGATGTTTAATTGCAGCCCAAGAACCTCTTCAGCCTCAGGAGGTTGCTCAAGAAGAAGATGAAATTGTCGAGCAAGTCAAAGTTGAAAAAGACAAAAGTGCATCTCCTGTCATGACTTTAGTCAATGTATCGCTTACTTCAGGTGTTAACCAGGCACCAAAGGCAGACAAACAGATTAGATCAAAAACTAATGTCAAACAGGAAAGCAAGGCAGAAAAGAAAGTTCCAGAAGCTGCTTTTGAGATAGTTGGGCAAGCTGTGCAAAAATCAGAAGAAATGGATGAAGTTGATGGCCTGGTAGACACCGAGGTTCCTGTAGCAACTGACATTTCTCCTGTTATTGAGGTCTCACCTGCATCAGAAGTTGCAATTGAAGCAGAAGAAAAGGAACCTGCACCCACAGAACCCGCTGCAGAAGCTCCAGCAGAACCCGCTGCAGAAGCTCCAGCGGAACCCACTTCAGAAGCACCAGCAGAACCTTCTCCAGAAGCTCCGGCGGAATCTGTTGCAGAAGCACCAGCAGAATCTGCTCCAGAAGCTCCAGCAGAACCCGCTTCAGAAGAAACGGCAGAAGAAACTGCAGAAGCTCCAGCAGAACCCACTGCAGAAGCCCCAGAAGAACCCGCTGCAGAAGCTCTGGCGGAACCCGCTGCAGAAGCTCCGGCAGAACCCACTGCAGAAGCTCCAGCAGAACCCGCTCCAGAAGCTCCAGCAGAACCCACTGCAGAAGCCCCAGAAGAACCCGCTGCAGAAGCTCCGGCGGAACCCGCTGCAGAAGCTCTGGCGGAACCCGCTGCAGAAGCTCCGGCAGAACCCGCTGCAGAAACTCCGGCAGAACCCGCTGCAGAAGCTCTGGCAGAACCCGCTGCAGAAGCTCCGGCAGAACCCGCTGCAGAAGCTCCAGCGGAACCCGCTGCAGAAGCTCCAGAAGAACCCGCTGCAGAAGAAACTGCAGAACCCGCTGCAGAAGCTCCAGAAGAACCTGCTGCAGAAGAAACTGCAGAAGCTCCAGCAGAATCGGCTGCAGAAGAAACTGCAGAAGCAGCAGCAGAACCTACTACAGAAACTCCAGCGGAATCTGCTCCAGAAGCTCCAGCGGAACCTGCTCCAGAAGCTCCAGCGGAACCTGCTTCAGAAGCACAAGCAGAATCTGCTGCAGAGGCACCAGCAGAACCTGCTGCGGAAGCTCCAGTGGAACCCGCTCCAGAAGCTCCTGCCGAATCTGCTCCAGAAGCTCCAGCGGAACCTGCTCCAGAAGCACCAGAAGAATCTGCTGCAGAAGTACCAGCAGAACCTGCCGCAGAAGCTCCAGTTGAACCCTCACCAGCAGAAGAAATTGCAGAAGCATCAGCAGAACCCGCTGCAGAAGAAACTGCAGAAGCTCCAGCAGAACCCACTCCAGAAACTCCAGCAGAACCCGCTGCAGAAGCTCCAGCGGAACCTGCTCCAGAAGCCCCAGTAGAAGAAACTGCAGAAGCTCCAGCGGAATCCATTGCAGAAGCACCAGCAGAACCCGCTGCAGAAGAAATTGCAGAAGCTCCAGCAGAACCCACTCCAGAAACTCCAGCAGAACCCACTCCAGAAGCTCCAGCGGAACCAACTTCAGAAGCACCAGCAGAACCTGCT
This sequence comes from Alentia gelatinosa, assembly GCA_950022655.1. Lineage (NCBI taxonomy): Eukaryota > Metazoa > Annelida > Polychaeta > Phyllodocida > Polynoidae > Alentia > Alentia gelatinosa. Next base: position 35,551,334 of record OX465593.1, on the reverse strand, counting down.
CCAGAAGTACCAGCAGAACCTGCCGCAGAAGCTCCAGCAGAATCCGCTCCAGAAGCTCCAGCGGATCCTGCTCCAGAAACTCCAGTAGAACCCGCTCCAGAAGCTCCAGCGGATCCTGCTCCAGAAGCTCCAGTAGAACCCGCTGCAGAAGCTCCAGCAGAATCCGCTCCAGAAGCTCCAGCGGATCCTGCTCCAGAAGCTCCAGTAGAACCCGCTCCAGAAGCTCCAGCGGAACCTGCTCCAGAAGCTCCAGTAGAACCCGCTGCAGAAGCTCCAGCGGAACCCGCTCCAGAAGCTCCAGTAGAACCCGCTGCAGAAGCTCCAGCAGAACCCGCTGCAGAAGCTCCAGTGGAAGCCGCTGTAGAAGCTCAGGCAAAACCCACTGCAGAAGCTCCAGCGGAGCCCGCTGCAGAAGCTCCGGAAGAACCCGCTCCAGAAGCTCCAGCGGAACCTGCTCCAGAAGCTCCAGCGGAACCCGCTGCAGAAGCTCCAGCGGAACCCGCTGTAGAAGCTCAGGCAGAACCCACTGCAGAAGCTCCAGAAGAACCCGCTGCGGAGGCTCCAGCGGAACCCGCTGCAGAAGCTCCAGAAGAACCTGCTACAGAAGCTCCAGTAGAACCCGCTGTAGAAGCTCAGGCAGAACCCGCTGCAGAAGCTCCAGCGGAGCCCGCTGCAGAAGCTCCAGAAGAACCCGCTGCAGAAGCTCCAGCGTAGACCGCTGCAGAAGCTCCAGAAGAAACTGCTACATAGGCACCTGAAGATCCTGATATAGAAGCATGAGCTGAAGCAGCAGCACAGGTGGGGAAACATAATTTACCAAAGGACCAGTTACAACAGCTATAGGACCAGCAGAAAATCTGAATTACTGACTGAAAGTGAAACAAAATCTCTAATTCAAACCAGTGCTTAAATACAATTGTGAGCTAAATCAGTATAGAGACCGATAGCAGCAGTTAGGATAGGTGATTGAGTAGGCGTGATGAAGCATGTCACCATTAAAGGTGGAAGAACTGATAAGTGCTGACATTAAGCTGCAGAACCAAAGAAAGAGCAAAACATTTAGTTGAAGCAAGTACAAAGTGTCTCTTAAACTCCTAAATGTTATCATACATTGTATTATATTTATAGCTTATAAAGCCACAAGGACGCTCATTTTTAGTGACATACTCAACAATTAATGAAGCAGTGTCAATAAAGCAATCATAGATTTATATTTTCATTCCAGTTTCCTGTTCATTGAAAGGCTTAAGAGAACATTGAATGAAATACAATAACAAACCACCTGCCCATTAGGTCTGCTGGGGTGGACAGCAATTATCGATTTGTTCACCCTTTTGGTCACCTTGCCTCCTCGTGGTGCAGACCGGAGATGCTTGCACGCAAGCATAACAAAAACGACCAGGGTGGGGAATTAGCTCAGTGGTAAATAGCACTGGACTCATAATCACAAAGTTGTCAGACTTTGTTGATTCAAGTCCTATTGCAGCCACTTTTCTCCTTCACCCAAAGCAGTGGTAGATTTACTGCTATATCAAACGCCAATCCTTCTCATACCATGTTTATGTGGTGTGGGACACCATGGAGTTGTCCCATTACCTTAATTCCATATAAGGAATACAGTAGACCGAGTAGCCAATGACTGCATTCGCAGCAAACCCCGACCTTCACCCTGACCTCCTTACATAATATTTTCTAGCGCCTTGGTACGGCTCTGCAGTCGAGAGTTGACCTACAATCTAATGGGCCACAACCACCCTCGGGAAGTAAAAGAACTCTCACCTCGGTAAATGTGTAGGGGTGAGATTTCTACCTACATTCCTCTCATAGACTCGTTCAAACCCAAAGTAAGTCTGATTGAACAAATTGGACGTTAAACTACCCAAACAAACAAACATTGTTCCCTTGTCTCTCTACATTCATTCCAGAGTAGGAAGACTTAAGGATTATACCCAGGACATGATTTTTCTGAAATGAAAGGCTCTATACACATTTGTGAGCAAGGCTAGAGTTGTGACAGTTCCCTATTATCACTCACCTACTTTTGGCCATCCAGTAGTGAAGAACACATTCTTGGGGGGTAAAATAGCAGCACCCATGGAACATAACCTATCCGCCCGATATATCTGTTTTTCCTAAGAGGATTCCTACCAGTGTAGTGCCAAAAACGGTTACCCTGCCAAAAGTGGTAATTATCGGTAACTCTATACACTCATGTCTGTGTACACCCTCTTCTGGTCATATTTCACGGACTATTGGGGGTCATGTCATTAAATGATGTTATTACGTCATGATTACGTACAATTTTCATGCTTAAAATTCTTTCCTGCTCAAAGTAACTGTAGTTGTACTTCATCATCTTGTGATTAAACTTGTGATTTGCTAAATGTGCTTGTACAAACTAGTGCTTGAGCGTCGATGAATTTCTCACTCTCCAATCATGGACTTCATCACTGCGCATGTTCGCGCCTGCGCACAAGATACTAGTGGGCGATAATTACCATTTTTGGCAGGGTAACCGTTTTTTGGCACTACACCGGATCACTTATATAATATATAGGAGCAAATAGAAAGTTTATCATAGATAAATGAGCATGCAATTATAAATTAATAACAATCAAAAGGTTTGGGTTGCATTCAATCTATGAATAGCTTTCTGTAACCCACTTGCACCCAGTCAACTTGCCATTTCTGCAACTGCCTTAGTTGAGAATCCAAATATATCAAGTACCAGTGCAGGAAAGTTAATGATATTGCGTTTTCAAATGATTAGTAGGTATATAGTAATAAGTAAACATACTAACTGAGTCAGTAGTGATGTCTTTCTCGGTCTTTTGACTCAAAAATATGTAAAAACTGAGTATAGATAGAAACTGAAATCCCGACAGAAGCTGAGACTGAGGGGGAGGCACAATCTGTGATAAGATACTGATATAATACCTGCTGATAACATGTATACTCACCACCCACTGTATGATAATATCAAGAGACGTCACGAGTTTGAGTCTGAGTTTGTTTATGCAACGTATTTTGTTGGCTCCATAATTTCACGAGTCGAAGACGAGTGACATAACAGAGCCAACAAAATGCGTGGCATAAACAAGCTCAAACTCAAACGAGTGGCGTCTAGATTTTATCCTACCCCTTTTCCATATTTTTTCAGTATCAGAAAGTAGTGGCATAAAAACACTTTATGTCACTACCTGTGACATAAACAAATCCCTTGTTAAGCCTATGGCGTTTTTTAATAGGGGTAGGATAATAGGTGGTATGTAATTTTATTTTAGCCTGGTATAAACGTCCATGGGCTTAACATTAGGAACTCGTACCCAACAGGCTTGTGAGTATGGTAACTCATACTCAATTTCCGATAATAAGCTTGCCTCAGGGAAATAGAACCATATAATTCAGACGAGGAGATTGTGTTCTAGAACAGAATCTCAGCAGGATTTGTCTCAGACAAACACCCTGTGAAGTACATGAATCTCAGCAGGATTTGTCTCAGATAAACACCCTGTGAGGTACATGAATCTCAGCAGGTTATTTCATAAAACTGGATGAGTTTTTAATCTTGGCCACCGTATGCCACGACAGGAGTTCGGCATAGTGACTTCATGAGGCGAAGCCGATCGAAGTCTGGAGCCAAAACTCCAGGAGTGGCAAGCGGTGGCCAAGATTAAAACTAATCAGGTTTTGATTTTATCCTTCCCCATCTCCTCAATTTTGGAATATTATGTGATAACAATTCTGTAAGCCAGTACTGGCATGTAAAACTCTGTATGCCAGTCAGCGTGACATACGGAAACTCAATGTTAAGCCTATGGGATTTCATATTAGGGGTAGGATAATGTCTCAACAAACACCCTGTGAGGTACATGATTCTCAGCAGGATTTATCTCAGACAAATACCCTGTGACGTACATGAATCTCAGCAGGATTTGTCTCAGCCAAACACCATGTGAGGTACATGAATCTCTGCAGGATTTGTCTTAGACAAACACCCTGTAAGGTACATGAATCTCAGCACGATTAGCATCAGACAAACACCCTGTGAGGTACATTAATCTCAGCACGATTAGCCTCAGACAAACACCCTGTGAGGTACATGAGTCTCAGCAGGATTAGTCTCAGACAAACACCCTGTAAGGTACATGAATCTCAGCAGGATTTGTCTCAGCCAAACACCCTGTGAGGTACATGAATCTCAGCAGGATTATTGTCAGACAAACACCCTGTGTGGTACATGAATCTCAGCAGGATTAGTGTCAGACAAACACCCTGTGAGGTACATGAATCTCAGCAGGATTTGTCTCAGCCAAACACCCTGTGAGGTACATGAATCTCAGCAGGATTAGTCTCAGACAAACACCCTGTGAGGTACATGAATCTCAGCAGGATTAGTCTCAGACAAACACCCTGTAAGGTACATGAATCTCAGCAGGATTAGTCTCAGACAAACCCTGTAAGGTACATGAATCTCAGCAGGATTAGTCTCAGACAAACACCCTGTGAGGTACATGAATCTCAGCAGGATTAGTCTCAGACAAACACCCTGTGTCTTACATGAATCTCAGCAGGATTAGTCTCAGACAAACACCCTGTAAGGTACATGAATCTCAGCAGGATTAGTCTCAGACAAACACCCTGTAAGGTACATGAATCTCAGCACGATTAGCATCAGACAAACACCCTGTGAGGTACATGAATCTCAGCACGATTAGCGTCAGACAAACACCCTGTGAGGTACATGAGTCTCAGCAGGATTTATCTCAGACAAACACCCTGTAAGGTACATGAATCTCAGCAGGATTAGTCTCAGACAAACACCCTGTGAGGTACATGAATCTCAGCAGGATTAGTCTCAGACAAACACCCTGTAAGGTACATGAATCTCAGCAGGATTTGTCTGACAGACACCCTGTGAGGTACATGAATCTCAGCAGGATTTGTCTCAGACAAACACCCTGTGAGGTACATGAATCCCATCGTGTGAATTCCACTTAACAAACACCCTGTAAGGTACGTGAAAGGCTCGGAGAAAATACTGCCCAAGGCCTTGGCCAAGTAACTTTGAACTTTTGCCCACCGGAACATAGTTTCCCTCTAATATGATAGTCTTGTATACAAAATGTATATCAAAGAGACCAGAAACTCCGATAAAACCTTAATCTGGTGGAATCAGCATTTCTCAGTCTGGTTCCTGAGTGAATCTGAAAGTATCCAAAAATACCATCCACCCAGTTATCAGGAGCTGAGATAAGACCAGCGACTACTGATACAGTGACTTCATATCAATGCCTATTAGTCTACGGGAGACACTGTTAAGGTCTGGGAACAGAGGGTGGACGTTTAGAAGGACAGAAAGCACACAGCTACACCACAGGTATTTACTCTATCATCGTTTCTCATCATTTTCTATTTAGTAATACTATGCAGATTTTGTTAACATCAAAGATTAGAATCCAAGTGAATGTTTTTGGGGCCGTAATCGAAAACCAAGCTTGTAGTTGAACTGCGACCAATAAAGAAAAGAAAAAAGAAGGGAAAAAAGGTATGTTTTATTTTTAAAGATGTCTTTATTAATTTCGATTTCGCAATCGCTCTTCCAATACAATAATTATAACTGAGACCGAAACTGCCTTAATAATGTTTTTTTTATTATCACAACATTATTATGAAAGTCCGAAGAATAAAAAACACATGTGATATGAGTGATCAAGAATTAAACAGCCTTATACAGTGGAGTAAAAATATAAAATTATGTTTATATGCAGATGACAGTAACATCTCAACTCACCATGCATGATAGAGCAAAAATTGTGTCTTCCATATTATAGAGGAAACCCATGAAAGTCTAGGGTCTGAGCCCATATCCCATCGAGTTTGAATCTCGTAGTAATTCACAAGGTGAAGCCGAGTGAATTACTACGGGATTCAAATGAGATGGGATCGAGCTCTGACCCTAAACTTGAATGGGTTTCTGAATTTTCTCAAAAATCATTGTTTCCGTCTTGATTTCAGATAGTTTGAGTAGTGAGGATGGTGGACCTGAGGTAATTTATTCATAATTTCTTAATCGTTGTTTGCGGTTTGATTTCAGATAGTTTGGGGAGTAAGGATGGTGGACCTGAGGTAATTTATTCATAATTTCTAAATCGTTGTTTGCGGCTTCATTTCAGATAGTTTGTGGAGTGAGGATGGTGGACCTGAGGTAATTTATTCATAATTTCTACATCGTTGCTTGCGGCTTCATTTCAGAAAGTTTGAAGAGTGAGGATGGTGGACCTGAGGTAATTTATTCATAATTTCTAAATCGTTGTTTGCGGCTTCATTTCAGAAAGTTTGAAGAGTGAGGATGGTGGACCTGAGGTAATTTATTCATAATTTCTAAATCGTTGTTTGCGGCTTCATTTCAGATAGTTTGGGGAGTGAGGATGTTGGAACTGAGGTAATTTATTCATAATTTCTAAATCGTTGTTTGCGGCTTCATTTCAGATAGTTTGGGGAGTGCGGATGGTGGACCTTAGGTAATTTATTCATAATTTCTAAATCGTTGTTTGCGGCTTCATTTCAGATAGTTTGAAGAGTGAGGATGGTGGACCTGAGGTAATTTATTCATAATTTCTAAATCGTTGTTTGCGGCTTCATTTCAGATAGTTTGAAGAGTGAGGATGGTGGACCTGAGGTAATTTATTCATAATTTCTAAATCGTTGTTTGCGGCTTCATTTCAGATAGTTTGTGGAGTGAGGATGGTGGACCTGAGGTAATTTATTCATAATTTCTACATCGTTGCTTGCGGCTTCATTTCAGAAAGTTTGAAGAGTGAGGATGGTGGACCTGAGGTAATTTATTCATAATTTCTAAATCGTTGTTTGCGGCTTCATTTCAGAAAGTTTGAAGAGTGAGGATGGTGGACCTGAGGTAATTTATTCATAATTTCTAAATCGTTGTTTGCGGCTTCATTTCAGATAGTTTGGGGAGTGAGGATGTTGGAACTGAGGTAATTTATTCATAATTTCTAAATCGTTGTTTGCGGCTTCATTTCAGATAGTTTGGGGAGTGCGGATGGTGGACCTTAGGTAATTTATTCATAATTTCTAAATCGTTGTTTGCGGCTTCATTTCAGATAGTTTGAAGAGTGAGGATGGTGGACCTGAGGTAATTTATTCATAATTTCTAAATCGTTGTTTGCGGCTTCATTTCAGATAGTTTGAAGAGTGAGGATGGTGGACCTGAGGTAATTTATTCATAATTTCTAAATCGTTGTTTGCGGCTTCATTTCAGATAGTTTGTGGAGTGAGGATGGTGGACCTGAGGACCGTGCTGGTTCTCTGTGTGTGCAGCTACATGGCACACGGAGTGGTGGTCAAAACGAGGTACGGCGCAGTCCAGGGACAGACACATCTCCTACAGGATGGCAAGCAAGTCAACAGTTTCCTGGGAATTCCATTCGCGAAGCCTCCCATCGATAAATACCGTTGGGCGGTGAGTATGAGAACAACACTTTGCGAGTTTTACAGCTTTTCCTCTCTGAAAGGTTGTTGGACTGCAGCCACTTTTCTCCTTCACCCCCAGCAGTGGTAGATTTACTGCTACATCAAAGACCAGTCCTTCTCATATCATGTCTATGTGGTTTGGTGTACAGCCACCTTTCTCCTTCATCCCCAGCAGTGGTAGACTTACTGCTACATCAAAGACCAGTCCTTCTCATACCATGTCTATGTGGTGTGGTGTACAGCCACCTTTCTCCTTCATCCCCAGCAGTGGTAGACTTACTGCTACATCAAAGACCAGTCCTTCTCATACCATGTCTATGTGGTGTGGTGTACAGCCACCTTTCTCCTTCATCCCCAGCAGTGGTAGATTTACTGCTATATCAAAGACTAGTCCTTCTCATACCATGTCTATGTGGTGTGGTGTACAGCCACCTTTCTCCTTCACCCCCAGCAGTGGTAGACTTACTGCTACATCAAAGACCAGTCCTTCTCATACCATGTCTATGTGGTGTGGTGTACAGCCACCTTTCTCCTTCATCCCCAGCAGTGGTAGACTTACTGCTACATCAAAGACCAGTCCTTCTCATACCATGTCTATGTGGTGTGGTGTACAGCCACCTTTCTCCTTCATCCCCAGCAGTGGTAGATTTACTGCTATATCAAAGACTAGTCCTTCTCATACCATGTCTATGTGGTGTGGTGTACAGCCATCTTTCTCCTTCATCCCCAGCAGTGGTAGATTTACTGCTATATCAAAGGCCAGTCCTTCTCATACCATGTCTATGTGGTGTGGTGTGGTGTGCAGTCACCTTTCTCCTTCATCCCCAGCAGTGGTAGATTTACTGCTATATCAAAGACTAGTCCTTCTCATACCATGTCTATGTGGTGTGGTGTACAGCCATCTTTCTCCTTCATCCCCAGCAGTGGTAGATTTACTGCTACATCAAATGCCAATCCTTCTCATACCATGTCTATGTGGTATGGTGTACAGCCACCTTTCTCCTTCATCTCAGCAGTGGTAGATTTACTGCTACATCAAAGGCCAATCCTTCTCATACCATGTCTACCTGCGTGTGCTAAGCCCTTCATGTCCGGCTGGCTCCCTTTCAGGCTCCGGTGGCTCCCGAGCCGTGGAAAGAGACGTTCAAAGCTGACATGATTCGCTCTGCGTGCATGCAGCAGGAGCCGAATGTCATCTACCTGACCCACCTCTTCTGGGAGGACTACAGCGAGGACTGTCTGCACCTCAATGTCTTCACCCCGCAGGTACTGTCACAAGTACACTTTTTTTTTCTTTTTTCAATTTTTATTAGGGAATATCGTGTGTTCACAATCACCGAATTCGGCTATAGAGCCGTTCTTCCACTCGGGCCCTTGCCCCTACTCCTCATTCTAATGGTGGGTGTTAAACCGAATGGGCAGTGGGTACCATTTTTGTGTAAGTCTTTGGTATGACCCGAACGGGGTTTGAACCCACGACCTCCCATGCTCGAGGCGAACACCCCTACCACTTGGCCACCAAGCTTAAGTCTTTGATTATGAACATTCAACGAATAATTAGGCCACTCAAAAAAAAAACTTGTTTCTCATCACCGCGTGCATCAGCGAAAAGGATTTTAGATGGGTTTTTTTTTGTTAAGATAAGATGAACCCTGATAGAAATTATGAAAGGTATGTGTATTTAGTATCAAATTAAAGCTCCTGATGCCAGGGATGCATTAGACGTATAACCAGTAAAAATCTGAAAACCCTGTGTAAGCAGACACCCCACTTGATGATATGATACAGAGAGGTTTGTCTTAACTGCATACAAGTCTTTCCATATTGACTCCTGTTCTATCAATGATGGTTGAATGACAGTATTTTATGGGAAGGACCGTAAACTATATTTTCTGTTTTACTAATGACGGTTAAATAATGGACTATTTCATGGGAAGGACTGTAAACCATATTTTCTGTTTTACTAATGACGATTAAATAATGAACTATTTTGTGGGAAGGACCGTAAACCATATTTTCTGTTTTACTGATGACGGTTAAATGATGGTTTATTTCGTAGGACATGTCGAAAGGCCCCTACCCTGTATTCGTCTGGTTCCACGGCGGATCCTTCACCGGCGGCGCCAACTTCCAATATCCGGGTCACTTTCTGGCAGCTCATGACGTCATCGTAGTTGTGCCCAATTATCGTCTGGGAGCTTTCGGTAAGAACTGAAATACTTAAAGACAAAATGCTGGTACTTGGGTGATTCCTAAATTCTATTGAGTTTTGCAAATAACTCTGGATAATATACGTTTCATATATCAGCAAATAGAAAATGCAATAAAAAAGGCATGTCACCATGCTAACTTCTATAGGAAGGCCATTTGAAATGATAAGTGCTTAACTATTGGTGTATATGGGAGACTGTAATATTTTCATGAAATCAGATGGCAGCACCTGTTTAAAATTGAGTCCTGAGTATAAATACAGAGGGTATTGCGATACCTACCCACATTTCTCTATAAGGGAAGAAAGCACGATGAAGAGTTGCTTAGTAGACATGGTTTAAAGGTATCCATTTGAGTATAACCGTATCATATGTGATACCAAATTTGGTTACCCTGCGAAATTCCGTATTTATCACCCACTAGTATCTGGTGCGCATCCGCGAACATGCGCAGTGTTAAAGTCCTTAATTGGAGAGTGAGAAATTCATAGGCGCTCGATTCCCTAGATTGTTAGGATTTAGCATAATCTCTGTTTTGGGTAGTTGTAGTGCAATTTGCCAAGATTATGAACGTCATAATGAACGTATTAACATAATTGTTTCCACATTAAAGGGCCTATTATAGGAGAAATAAAACATATTTCCAACTAACTTCTATAGTGTAAAACTAGTATGTCCAATAGTCCGTGAAATCTCACTGGAAGAGCGTGTCCAGACGCATGCGCGTATTGAGTGGGCAATAAAACAAGATTTTCACAGGGTAACCAATTCTCGCATCACACCGGCAATAAAACACAGGGTGTTCGTTAGGTGTGGTTCTTCTCCTGCAGGTTTCGTGTCGACTGGCGATTCGGCCTCGCCTGGTAACTACGGCCTGTTAGACCAGCAGATGGCACTGCAGTTTGTCCGAGACAACATCAAACAGTTCGGAGGTGACCCGAGCAGAGTCACCACAGGCGGGCAGAGCGCGGGGGGCGGCCAGTGTAGGTTTCCAGACGGTGTCACCAATGTTTAAAGGTAAGCCCTGCCTTTCACGCCTACCATATACACCATTATTACCCAAATGATACGGAGTCTCCATACTAAGCCTATGGAGATTACAGATCGCTACTGAGGAGGATACGGAGCTCCGTACCCTCCTAGGAGGATACAGATTTTTGAGATGAAAGTAGTCCCAAACATAACTTCTTAATTACGTTGAAAAGTTTTCTAACGATCATATTTATTGCTTAAATCTAAAAATAAGTAATGAGTAATAAATACAACATTACCATAATTTTGATCTGGGTGGCCGTATTCTCCTTGTAGTTGACGCTACGCAATACTACGCGTCAACTACGCGGAGAATACGGCCACTCAGATCGAAATCATGGTAATATTGTGTATTTATGACCACACTCTAAAGGTATCAGATTATTTCTATTTTATTAGTGTTTATCAAGTGGTCTTCCACAGGTTCTTATGAACAAATGCAGCTGAATGATTGCCCAACTAAAAAATGAACAATATATACAAAAACATGGATATGAGCAGAGATATAGAGTGCCCTACAGAGGAAAGGAAGGGAGGACAGAGGAGGGCAGAGTAGGGGAGGGGAGGGAAGGGAGGGAAGGAGGGCAGAGGAGAGGAGAGGAGGGGAGGGGAGGGAAGGAGGGCAGAGGAGAGGAGGGCAGAGGAGAGGAGGGGAGGTGAGGGGAGAGGAGAGGAGAGGAGAGGAGAAGGCAGGAGAGGAGGGGAGGGGAGGAGGACAGAGGAGAGGGGAGGACAGGAGAGGAGAAGAGACGGGAAGGGAGGAGTGGATGGGAGAAAAGAGGAGGGGAAAATAGAGGAGTGGGGAAGAGAGGAGAGGAGGCGAGGAGAGGAGGGGAGGCGAGCAGAGCAGAGGAGAGGAGGGGAGGGGAGGAGGACAGAGGAGAGGGGAGGGGAAGGGAGGAGTGGAGAGGGGAGGCAGGAGAGGAGAGGGAGGAGGGGAGGAGGGGAGGGGAGAGGAGAGGGGAGGAGGACAGAGGAGAGGGGAGGGAAAGGGAGGAATGGAGAGGGGAGGAGAGGAGAGGGGAGGAGAGGAGGCCTGTATCGTGAGAGTGTATTCTATGATTGTAAATTCACTAAGGAGATGGCTGTGTGTCTCAGGCCTGTTCCAGCAGGCCATCCTGCAGTCAGGGTCGGACCTGGCCATCTGGAGTGTGCAGCGCAAAGAGCAGAAACCATGGACGTACACAGAGCAGCTCGCCAAGTCACTCAACTGTACCATGTCCGACACTCCCGCCATGATGGCGTGTCTGAGAGAGCGGGCCGCCAACGAGATCATCGACTTCTCACCGGAATGTACGGTAAGCAGTAATATACTTCTTACGTCAAGTCATACATGTAATCATGGCGTGTCTGAGAGAGCGGGCCGCCAACGAGATCATCGACTTCTCACCGGATTGTATGGTAAGCAGTAATATACTTCTTATGTCAAGTCATACATGTAATCATGGCGAGTCTGAGAGAGCGGGCCGCCAACGAGATCATCGACTTCTCACCGGATTGTATGGTAAGCAGTAATATACTTCTTACGTCAAGGCATACATGTAATCATGGCGTGTCTGAGAGAGCGGGCCGCCAACGAGATCATCGACTTCTCACCGGAATGTACGGTAAGCAGTAATATACTTCTTACGTCAAGGCATACATGTAATCATGGAGAGTCTGAGAGAGCGGGCCGCCAACGAGATCATCGACTTTTCACCAGATTGTACGGTAAGCAGTTATATACTTCTTACGTCAAGTCATACATGTAATCATGGCATGTCTGAGAGAGCAGACCTCCAATGAGATCATCGACTTCTCACCGGAATGTACGGTAAGCAGTAATATACTTCTTACGTCAAGGCATACATGTAATCATGGCGTGTCTGAGAGAGCGAGCCGCCAACGAGATCATTGACTTCTCACCGGATTGCACGGTAAGCAGTAATATACTTCTTACGTCAAGTCATACATGTAATCATGGCGTGTCTGAGAGAGCAGACCTCCAACGAGATCATCGACTTCTCACCGGAATGTACAGTAAGCAGTAATATACTTCTTACGTCAAGTCATACATGTAATCATGGCGTGTCTGAGAGAGCGGGCCACCAACGAGATCATCGACTTCTCACCGGATTGTCAGTAAGCAGTATTTCATAGACATTCATTGTATTTCATAGACATTCGCACACAGGTATATAATAATATACTTCTTACGTCAAGTCATACATGTAATCATGGCGTGTCTGAGAGAGCAGACAAGGAGGGGTATTATACGTATATAAAACAAGAGGCATATATGACTAAGTGGATATTATACAAGAGGCGTATTGTTGTTGCAGCCTGGCTTCATCTGTTTGGGTTTCGGACCGGTCGTAGACGGTGTCGTGTTACCTGACGATCCCTACGCCATCCGTAACCGCTCTGAGGACATCAAGGTACCCTCTCTGGTGGGCATCACCTCCGAGGAAGGGTCCCTCTTCGCAGCCGCCCGTAAGTGATATTCCTATATACCCATTTCCGAACACTCTATAGTTACACACTGCTGCTGGGGGTGCAGTAATTATGAGTTATGTAGTGAGGGTGATGTTTTTGATCCAGGCTGACGTTATGTACCTAGAAATCATGAAAAATGCCATTCTACAACTCACTAAATAGTAGAATGAGTGGTCACATGGTACGGAGGGACGTATGGATATTATTTCGTCACTCGGAGACGAACGGAATTTGTCCTCCTGGTCAGTAAAAGTAAGACATTTGCCCACAGGTATATAATAATATTGCAAAGTACATTTTCCAATATGAGACTGTGTAGGAATTAATGACAACAAAACCTAGGAGTGGAAGGCCACCATGAATTCAAACAGTAAATGGTAACTGAGCCCGTACGGATGGCCGTTCGAGGTCATTTGATGATAAAAATATGGCCCGACACCGCAGGTGGGAGGGCCATATTTTTTCATCAAATGACCCAGAACGGACACCGTACAGGCTCAGTCACTACGTTTTCTTATTACTATACACCTCCCAATCGTTTCAAATGCCCTTTTATTAACTTTACAAAGAGCATAAAGACCACTGCAATTCACTACGGCCCGTTGTCACAGTGGGCGCAAACATTATTTATACTACACCCCTAGCAGCGGGCAGTATTTCATACATGTTCGGCCATAAGTATGTAGTAATAAATGTGATGTTGTTGCACAGTACATCCGGGCATGCTGCTGGAAGGCGGAGTGACGCAGGCCGAGTTTAACGAGCTGCTCAGTGAGCTCGTCAAGTACATTCTCACCGGAGAGATGAAGTACTACGAAGACGTCTACCGGGCAGTCCGCTTCTACTTCACGCCATGGGGGCAGCAGAAGGACATGGCGGCCAACCGCAAGCAACTCACGGATGTTAGTCCCAGCTTTTATTACCCACCTAATAAGTGTCGATAACAAATAAATAACATTGGCTGTGTTTTTTGACCTTACTAAAGGCTGTGCTCCGTTGCGCTGATCCACTAGAGATTAATTTGTTCACCGATTGGCTCCCATTCGCCGATAGTGGAGCTATAGTGGAGCTAGATTCACGATCCCCCCCATCCTCCTGACGGTCGGTGCTCTAACTCCTAGCGGTGTTCCATACCGGAGATTGAGAGCTGATCCACTGTGGACTGGGTAATACCCGGTCTCCAGCCGGCCGCCAAAGTGGAGCAGTGGTGCTGACTGAGGTGAGATCGGGAAGAACCAAGGGGCAAGAACTATCAGAGAATGGGAGGAGATAGGGTTAAGATTGCTCGGCGACCATCAGTCTCCAGTGGTTTTTACATAGAGTTCTGATGCAAAAGATTCATGTGGACTGGCAAAAGAAAACCAGCCGTTAGTCTGATAGCTTGTCGCTTTTTTGAATACTGACCGAAACTGTGTAAAGAAAAATGAATTAATAAAGAATTTAACAACAACAAAAATTTACAGGTGATGAAAGATGACTTGAATCTTATTATTATTTCAGATGCTGACGGACGCGGCCTTTGGCTTCACAGCAGATCAATTAGTCAAACATATTTCAAAATCGTCAACAACTTTCTCATACCTGATGAGGTACCGGAGCGCGAATGCATCGGAACTGTTGCCAGAATGGATAGGTAAGTTTAAAATTCAATATATGTGAAGAGAGAGACGTTTTATTTCTTAAAGAAACATTCTAATATGTTATCTTTTATCTTTTGAAAGGTTGCTATCACTTTATTCTGTATCATTGTTCATTATAAACAAGTATAAGTAAGTTACTTTGGGAACAGAGAAGTTGTGCTGGTTCCCATTGCCACTGCAAATCAGCGGAGAACCAACGAAAGTTCAAGGTCGATCACATGTTGCTCTAGCTAGGCGTTACCTGGCCTATTGTTCATAGGGAGCCAAAGTGAACCCACTTAAAATGGCAGATACCCGTGCTCAAAACACCATTTCCGGAGGCCAGTAAGAACGAGGCTAAAGCTATGGGGGTTTGAGGCTAGAGTTTTGTTTTTTGTCTCATTTGCCGTAAATGGTGTTTTGTGAACGGGTATCTGTGGTTTCACTTTGGCTCCCTATTGGGGCACGGAATCAGTACAAGCTAAGGTCAGCAGACCTAGAATATTAAGAGAAAACGTGGTTACTGAGCCCGAAGGGATGGTCGTTCGAGGTCTTTTAATGCCACAAATACATCCCGATACCGCAGGCGGAGGGACGTATTTATGGCATAAAAAGGCCGAGAATGGCATCCCTACGGGCTCAGTCACTACGTTTTCTTATTATTACATACCTAAATATAAAAAAAAGACAATTTTAGATACTTATTAAATGTACCAATTGACCAGATGGTCACAGTGCGCCCGAATATTCACTACGGGCGCAGTGCGCCCGAACATTAATTATACTGCACCCCTAGCAGTGGGTAGTATTTCATAGATGTTCGGCCATAGGTATGTAATAATAAGAGAAAACGTGATTACTGAGCCTGTAGGGACGGCCGTTCAAGGCCGTTTGATGCCATAAATACGTCCCGACGCTGCAGGCAGAGGGACATATTTATGGTATCAAAAGACCGAGAATGGCATCCCTGAATCACTACGTTTTCTTATTATTACATACCTAAATATCAAGAAAAAGGCCATTTTATATACTTATTGACCTTATACATTCACTATGGCCACAGTGCACCTGAATATTTACTACGGGCGCAGTGCGCCCGAACATTATTTATACTGCACCCCTAGCAGCGGGTAGTATTCCATAGACTTTTGGCCATAGGTATGTAATGTTTCTATGTGTATTTTTTATGTTGTTTGTGTGATTTTTGTAGGTGTGCCCCACTCATTTGACCTGCCCTACGTGTTTGGCAACAACTACGTGTTCCGTAACCCTTCCGTTCTGGCGGAAATGAAGATAACGCATGACTTGGTAGACTGGAACTCCGAGGATGACAATATGACCGACTTTATCATGATGCTCTGGACGAACTTCATCAAAACGGGGTTAGTCTACTTTCATTTGTTTTTTTCTGAAGGGAAATATATCACGGGTTTTTTTTGCAAAAATGGGGTAAAATCATATATAGATTCCTTAAATAGGGTGAATAAAAGAAAAATTACAGAATAACCATAAGCCCTCCATCTTTCATAAGGGAGGGTCCCAGGATAATAATGTGTTGTTCGTCATATTTAGTATTTTGGTTGCGTATTATTATATACCAGTGCACGAATATCTCCTGTATATGCCCTAGTAGTAATGATTTCATTCGTCGACACTGTGGCGTAATATATATATTACTACCCTCCGTACCCCGTGACCACTCATTCTTCTATTTACTGAGTTCTAGAGTGGCATTTTTAATGATTTCTAGGTATATAATAATAATAATAAAAAGACATAGTGAGTGTGTCTGAATTCCATCTGTTCCTCGATATTTTGGTCAGAAATACTCACCTCATTTTTCGAATTCAGTGAGTATTTCTGACCAAAATATCTCTGAACAGATTCCATTCAGACACACTAACCATGTCTTTCTATAGTATTTCTTTAGGTGCTATTCTCTGGGTGCTATTGATTGCCTTTCCTCTTTTATAACATATGTTAATCTTTCCTAGTAGTCGTTTTAGCGATCCTATACAGTTACACTAAAACTTGCACTGCACTTGTTCCACTACAGAAACCCTACACCGGAAGCAGCCACGTTGCCTGGCAACGCACCGTTGCTATGGAAACCATACGAGGAGAAAACTCAGCAGACATTTGTGATAGATCGAAAGCTGAGTCACGAAACGCGTTGGCGCCAGCAGGCCTACGCGTTGTTCACACACTACCTGCCCTACCTCCTGTCGAAATGAGTCACGGATGCCTCTTCACTATGCCGGATAAATATAAGGAGCCAAAGTGGACCTGGGACCTGTTTCACTAGTTTCGTGACAAAAGTGTTAGACAGACATGAAAAGCGGCACCAACAGTGCAAGTAAGAATGGACAAAATGAAGTAACGTTTCATAACGCATGTCACATCTATTATCGCATGTTGTGTCACAATGTTGGTATTGCGAACAGTGACACTACAGCGCCACTTGTGCCAGCGCTACTTGTGTTGTCAAGAATCTGTCTGTATGGTGTCACAGATGCCATCTAGACATGTCACGAAACTAGTGAAACAGGTCCCTGCTGAAACTGCAGATACTCGTTCACAAAACACCATTTCTGGAGATAGATGCTCAGTACTTTGACTATATAGGTTCGAGATTATATGTGTCATTCTCCCGTCATTTAATGCATATTTTTGATACACTTAACAGATGTCATCCTAGCTTTGAGACAGACTGATTCAGAGATGATAATAGTAAACTACACTTCAATAGTGACAAACGAGACCAAAAACAAAATTCTAGCTTCGAACCCCCATAGATATAGCATTAAGCCTCGTTCTTACTGGCCACCGGAAATGGTGTTTTAACCACGGGTATCTACAGTTTTAGTGGGTTCAGTTTGGGTCCGTGTTGTGTTATAAATGAAGGCGGCCATCTTGTGCAAATGCTAAAGAAAACACCAGATGGCAGGAGCAATTACCAATGACTTTGTATTCCTTTTTATTGTACCCCTAATAAAAAACGCCATAGGCTTAATATGGGATTTGTTTATGCCACTACTTTCTGATACTGAAAAAATGTGGAAACGGAGTAGGATAAAATCTAGACGCCACTCGTTTGAGTTTGAGTTTACTTATGTCACTCATTTTATGGGCTCTACAATATCACTCGTCTTCGACTTGTGAAATTATGGAGCCCACAAAATGCGTGGCATAAATAAACCCCGACTCAAACTCGTGACATCTCTTCATAGTATTTAGGGGGGACTTAGGGGTTTTAAACTTGTCTATTAATTATCAATGGATTATCATAACAACTGCTGTCATCAGTTTTCCTTGAATACAGTGGCACTATCTTACAATAGTCTGGTCGATGGTAGTGGAACTAACAATCACTCTGTGCCCTATTTAACCCTGCTGCACAAAATAGAAAGAGATTGAATTAGGTGAATAAAATTTACCAAGTGTAAAAGTGTTAATTCCATGGAAGTGTTATTTATTGAATTGGTTAAATTTGAATACAATAAAAAGTAAACAATGAATGAATTGATTGATACGTATTGGAGGTAAATTAAAGGAAATTAAGATTAAATTTTTAAAGATGAGATACAGGAACTACTCCTAATGATAATTTTTTTAAATGAGCGCCGCCCCCTCACACGATGAGAGGGCAGCCTGTGTGTTGTGCACCTGACCCCCACCGCTCACCCCGTCCCCGTAGTTGGCGCTGTGCGGGGTATAAAGGATTACTAGTCTCCCTATTATCGCCCAGGGTAAATACAAGTTCCGCTCGCGACTGGGTGGGCACACCACAACCACACGAACCGCAGTTCTCCCATTAATATTTAAGAACCTGAATATAATTTCGGATTTAAGTGTAGGAATAGCTGAAATTTCCATTTCTGACATTGGATTTCCCATTTGAAGATTTATAAAAACTGATAAACTGCATTAATTTCGGGTTACGGTTCAAGGTTCTATCACCATACAACGTTGGTAACCAGCGCACACCGGGACCTGTAAAAAGACTGAATTCTGGGATACCTCAATAGGGTCTACGGTGGTCAGTACAGAGTGTGGGACCCTACAGGTGGGCCATGGCAGGTAAATCTTATAGAACATGAATTCCCAGTGAGTGCTATATTATTATGTGTTATGAACAGAGATACACAACTGGCACAGAGGGATACACAGACTGATAAAGATACACAGATACACAGATACACATACAGATACATAGAAAGAAACATGATGCACAGAGTCCGAACATTAGGGAAACTAGTAGCCAGTGAACCCGGCCCTGTCCCAAACAGGGCCGGGTTCCTCTGTCATAGAGCTCTCCACCAGAGTCGTCATTTCATACTGCGCATAATCTGACATATGAAAAAAATTGAATCGATAAATATATACCCATTTGTCTTTGCCAACCTTCAAAACAACTGAATCTTATGTTATAACTGTGTATTTAGACGTAGTTTTCCAGTGAAGCTTCGCTGGTTCTCAGGTCCAGCCATTTTGTTCAGTCTTCCTCGCTGGTTCCCTAACTGCAAAGAGCCTTGCCAATTAACATAGGACAGCTGTTCACCCCTGAATGGAGATCAGGGTGAATACTTTACCTAGGAAACTAGTTAACCTGAGTGGGATGTCTACTCGTCCCGCGTTTCTTTCGCTAAATCTATCACATGAGCTCGTAGAGCGAATGCGGTAGTTTTAGCAAAAGAAACAAGGGACGAGGAGACATCCCAATTAGGTTCATAAGTTTCACATGTACTATATACCTAAAGATTTCAGTAAATATTCAAAAACTCACCAAAATAAGACGACTTTGAAGCAAAAATCAAAGTAGCTTGGGAGGGCGGAACGTTCCTAGCCGCGATTTGATAAATAAAATTTAAACTGTTTGAATTTTTTTTTCTTTGGTATTGATATATTTTTTGATTTTTTTGTCCGAATTTTGGTTGTTTATTATTTATTTGCATATTTCTGTCTCAACCAATGAGATCGAGCTTTCAAAGTATGGTGGTACCGCGCCAAACCAGCACAGTATGGTGGTATGGCTCAACTACCACTTGCATGGCAGAGGTTGATATTTGGAGTGTTTTGGGCCATCGGTGTATAGTAATTATATAGAATATCCTGACCATGCTGTACAAGCTACAAAACGAGATGATAATTCACTGTTCGTAGGGAACGAGGCGTTTACGCCGAGTTCCGTACAAACCATAAACACGGACCTATACTCTATGGATAGGAAACCTGGCTTATCTCTGTGTTTGTTCTGTGATGTGTCCGACTCGGCCGCATTCAACATCTCCTAGTGGCGTTTTGTGGAACTACCAGACTTCTAGTGGCGCCCCTAGTGTCAATGAAGCACAACTTTTGGTTCCCTAGTGGTAAATTTATGAACTAGCATTCTTGACACATACTGTCGCTCAACAATACTGTCCCTCAACAATACTGTCCCTCAACCATACTGCCCCTCCACCATACTGTCCCTCCACCATACTGTCCCTCCACCACACTGCCCCTCCACTATACTTACCCTCCACCATACTGTCCCTCCACCATACTGTCTCTCCACCATACTAACCCTCTACCATACAACCCCTCCACCATACTGCCCCTCCACCATACTGTCCCTCAACCATACTGCCCCTCCACCATACTGTCCCCTCTACTATACTGCCCCTCTACTACACTGCCCCTCCACCATACTGCCCCTCCACCATGCTACCTCTCCACCATACTGCCCCTCTACCATGCTGCCCTTCCACCATGCTGCCCCTCCATCATACTGCCCCTCCACTATACTACCCTACATCCTACATTCCTACATCCTACATCCCCACATCCATACAGCCTACATCCCCACATCCCGACATCCTACATCCCCACATCTCCACATCCATTTATCCTACATCCCTACATCCTACTTTCCCACATCCCTACATCCCCACATCCTACATCCCCACATGTATGGATATATGGATGTGGAGATGTAGGATGTAGGGATATAGGATGTATGGATGTGGAGGTGTCGGATGTATAGATGTGGAGATGGTGGGATGTAGGGACGTCGGGATGTGGGAAGTAGGATGTGGGGATGTATGGATGTAATGATGTAGGGATATTGGGATGTAGTGATTTAGGGATGTGGGGATGTAGGATGTAGGGATGTAGGATGAAGGGATGTAGTGATTTAGGGATGTGGGGATGTATGGATGTGGGAAAGTAGGATGTAGGGATGTGTGGATGTGGAGATGTGGGGATGTAGGATGTGGGTGAGTTTGGGTGACTTTAGATGACGGCGCCACCGAGAAATGACTGATTTTGACAGGTTTTCAAGTGAAAAGTCAAAGATTAAAAAATGTTCCCACTCAATGAGGCCTTTCTAAAGTATTTAGCTGTCTTTCCCAATATAATACCTATTCAGAACAGTTAAAGTTATATTCCTAGCACTTCTGGGTTTTTCCAAACTTATGGCAGAGTTTGGGTGACTTTAAATGACGGCGCCACTAAGTTTTGACTGATTTTGAGGTGTTCACCGGTGAAATGTCAAAGTTTCAAAAATGTTCCCAGTCAATCAGGCCTTTCTAAAGTATTTAGCTGTCTTCCCCAATATAGTACCTACTCAGAACAGTAAGAATTATATTCCTAGCTCTTCTAGGTTTTTCCAAACTAGCGGCAGAGTTTGGGTCACTTTAGATGACGTCGCCACCGAGAAATGACTGATTTTGACAGGTTTTCAAGTGAAAAGTCAAAGTTTCAAAAATGTTCCCACTCAATGAGGCCATTCTTAAGTATTTAGCTGTCTTCCCGAATATAATACCTATTCAGAACAGTTAAAGTTATGTTCCTAGCCCTTCTGGGTTTTTCCAAACTAACGGCAGAGTTTGGGTCACTTTAGATGACGGCGCCACCGAGAAATGACTGATTTTGACAGGTTTTCAAGTGAAAAGTCAAAGTTTCAAAAATGTTCCCACTCAACCAAGCCTTTCTAAAGTATTTAGCTGTCTTCCCCAATATAATACCTATTCAGAACAGTTTAAATTATATTCCTAGCCCTTCTGGGTTTTTCCAAACTAACGGCAGAGTTTGGGTCACTTTAGATGACGGCGCCACCGAGAAATGACTGATTTTGACAGATTTTCAAGTGAAAAGTCAAAGTTTCAAAAATGTTCCCACTCAATGAGGCCATTCTTAAGTATTTAGCTGTCTTCCCCAATATAATACCTATTCAGAACAGTTAAAGTTATATTCCTAGCCCTTCTGGGTTTTTCCAAACTAACGGCAGAGTTTGGGTCACTTTAGATGACGGGGCCACCGAGAAATGACTGATTTTGACAGGTTTTCAAGTGAAAAGTCAAAGTTTCAAAAATGTTCCCACTCAACCAAGCCTTTCTAAAGTATTTAGCTGTCTTCCCCAATATAATACCTATTCAGAACAGTTTAAATTATATTCCTAGCCCTTCTGGGGTTTTCCAAACTAGCGGCAGAGTTTGGGTCACTTTAGATGACGTCGCCACCGAGAAATGACTGATTTTGACAGATTTTCAAGTGAAAAGTCAAAGTTTCAAAAATGTTCCCACTCAATGAGGCCATTCTTAAGTATTTAGCTGTCTTCCCCAATATAATACCTATTCAGAACAGTTTAAATTATATTCCTAGCCCTTCTGGGTTTTTCCAAACTAACGGCAGAGTTTGGGTCACTTTAGATGACGTCGCCACCGAGAAATGACTGATTTTGACAGATTTTCAAGTGAAAAGTCAAAGTTTCAAAAATGTTCCCACTCAACCAAGCCTTTCTAAAGTATTTAGCTGTCTTCCCCAATATAATACCTATTCAGAACAGTTTAAATTATATTCCTAGCCCTTCTGGGTTTTTCCAAACTAACGGCAGAGTTTGGGTCACTTTAGATGACGGCGCCACCGAGAAATGACTGATTTTGACAGGTTCACCGGTGAAAAGTCAAAGTTTCAAAAATGTTCCCACTCAACCAAGCCTTTCTAAAGTATTTAGCTGTCTTCCCCAATATAATACCTATTCAGAACTGTTAAAATTATATTCCTAGCCCTTCTGGGTTTTTCCAAACTAACGGCAGAGTTTGGGTCACTTTAGATGACGGCGCCACCGAGAAATGACTGATTTTGACAGATTTTCAAGTGAAAAGTCAAAGTTTCAAAAATGTTCCCACTCAATGAGGCCATTCTTAAGTATTTAGCTGTCTTCCCCAATATAATACCTATTCAGAACTGTTAAAGTTATATTCCTAGCCCTTCTGGGTTTTTCCAAACTAGCGGCAGAGTTTGGGTCACTTTAGATGACGGCACCATCGAGAAATGACTGATTTTGACAGATTTTCAAGTGAAAAGTCAAAGTTTCAAAAATGTTCCCACTCAATGAGGCCATTCTTAAGTATTTAGCTGTCTTCCCCAATATAATACCTATTCAGAACAGTTAAAGTTATATTCCTAGCCCTTCTGGGTTTTTTCAAACTAACGGCAGAGTTTGGGTGACTTTAGATGACGGGGCCACCGAGAAATGACTGATTTTGACAGGTTTTCAAGTGAAAAGTCAAAGTTTCAAAAATGTTCCCACTCAACCAAGCCTTTCTAAAGTATTTAGCTGTCTTCCCCAATATAATACCTATTCAGAACAGTTTAAATTATATTCCTAGCCCTTCTGGGTTTTTCCAAACTAGCGGCAGAGTTTGGGTCACTTTAGATGACGTCGCCACCGAGAAATGACTGATTTTGACAGGTTTTCAAGTGAAAAGTCAAAGTTTCAAAAATGTTCCCACTCAATGAGGCCATTCTTAAGTATTTAGCTGTGTTCCCCAATATAATACCTATTCAGAACAGTTTAAATTATATTCCTAGCCCTTCTGGGTTTTTCCAAACTAACGGCAGAGTTTGGGTCACTTTAGATGACGGCGCCACCGAGAAATGACTGATTTTGACAGGTTCACCGGTGAAAAGTCAAAGTTTCAAAAATGTTCCCACTCAATGAGGCCATTCTTAAGTATTTAGCTGTCTTCCCCAATATAATACCTATTCAGAACAGTTAAAGTTATATTCCTAGCCCTTCTGGGTTTTTCCAAACTAACGGCAGAGTTTGGGTCACTTTAGATGACGGGGCCACCGAGAAATGACTGATTTTGACAGGTTTTCAAGTGAAAAGTCAAAGTTTCAAAAATGTTCCCACTCAATGAGGCCATTCTTAAGTATTTAGCTGTCTTCCCCAATATAATACCTATTCAGAACTGTTAAAGTTATATTCCTAGCCCTTCTGGGTTTTTCCAAACTAGCGGCAGAGTTTGGGTCACTTTAGATGACGGCACCACCGAGAAATGACTGATTTTGACAGATTTTCAAGTGAAAAGTCAAAGTTTCAAAAATGTTCCAACTCAATGAGGCCATTCTTAAGTATTTAGCTGTCTTCCCCAATATAATACCTATTCAGAACAGTTAAAGTTATATTCCTAGCCCTTCTGGGTTTTTTCAAACTAACGGCAGAGTTTGGGTGACTTTAGATGACGGGGCCACCGAGAAATGACTGATTTTGACAGGTTTTCAAGTGAAAAGTCAAAGTTTCAAAAATGTTCCCACTCAACCAAGCCTTTCTAAAGTATTTAGCTGTCTTCCCCAATATAATACCTATTCAGAACAGTTTAAATTATATTCCTAGCCCTTCTGGGTTTTTCCAAACTAGCGGCAGAGTTTGGGTCACTTTAGATGACGTCGCCACCGAGAAATGACTGATTTTGACAGATTTTCAAGTGAAAGTCAAAGTTTCAAAAATGTTCCCACTCAATGAGGCCATTCTTAAGTATTTAGCTGTCTTCCCCAATATAATACCTATTCAGAACAGTTAAAGTTATATTCCTAGCCCTTCTGGGTTTTTCCAAACTAACGGCAGAGTTTGGGTGACTTTAGATGACGGGGCCACCGAGAAATGACTGATTTTGACAGGTTTTCAAGTGAAAAGTCAAAGTTTCAAAAATGTTCCCACTCAACCAAGCCTTTCTAAAGTATTTAGCTGTCTTCCCAAATATATAATACCTATTCAGAACAGTTTAAATTATATTCCTAGCCCTTCTGGGTTTTTCCAAACTAGCGGCAGAGTTTGGGTCACTTTAGATGACGTCGCCACCGAGAAATGACTGATTTTGACAGATTTTCAAGTGAAAAGTCAAAGTTTCAAAAATGTTCCCACTCAATGAGGCCATTCTTAAGTATTTAGCTGTGTTCCCCAATATAATACCTATTCAGAACAGTTTAAATTATATTCCTAACCCTTCTGGGTTTTTCCAAACGTACGGCAGAGTTTGGGTGACTTTAGATGATGGTGCCACTGAGAAATGACTGATTTTGGAGGGTTCACCGGTGAAAAGTTAAAGTTTCAAAAATGTTCCCACTCAATCAGGCCTTTCTAAAGTATTTAGCTGTCTTCCCCAATATAGTACCTACTCAGAACAGTAAGAATTATATTCCTAGCTCTTCTAGGTTTTTCCAAACTAGTGGCAGAGTTTCAGTGACTTTGGATGACAGCGCCACTGAGAAATGACTGATTTTGGAGGGTTCACCGGTGAAAAGTTAAAGTTTCAAAAATGTTCCCCCTCAATCAGGACTTTCTAAAGTATTTAGCTGTCTTCCCCGATATAATACCTACACAGAACAGTTAAAATTATATCCCTAGCTCTTCTAGGTTTTTCCAAACTAGTGGCAGAGTTTCAATGACTTTGGATGACGGCGCCACTGAGAAATGACTGATTTTGGAGGGTTCACCGGTGAAAAGTTAAAGTTTCAAAAATGTTCCCCCTCAATCAGGACTTTCTAAAGTATTTAGCTGTCTTCCCCGATATAATACCTACACAGAACAGTTAAAATTATATCCCTAGCTCTTCTAGGTTTTTCCAAACTAGTGGCAGAGTTTCAATGACTTTGGATGACGGCGCCACTGAGAAATGACTGATTTTGGAGGGTTCACCGGTGAAAAGTTAAAGTTTCAAAAATGTTCCCACTCAATCAGGCCTTTCAAAAGTATTTAGCTGTCTTCCCCAATATAATACCTATTCAGAACAGTTAAAATTATATTCCTAGCCCCTCTGGGTTTTTCCAAACTAATGGCAGAGTTTTGGTGACTTTAGATGACCCCAGGTAGGGGAGGTGTGAAAGTGAGTGATATAAGCCCCTGACACCTATTTCCGCGTGCGCGAACGTGGCGCCGCCTGGTGTGAAAAAACGGCAACACGTCGGCGACTGTAGCGCCCCCTTCTGGCTACAGAGAGAACCCTGAAGACAATGCCGAGTCCAACACCTACGGGCCACAGGCGGGCGGTTGCCAATCCATGTAAAACAAGTCCGTGCCATAAATTATTGAGTTTTGTGGCTTGTACAAGCATGGTAGGTCGTTCTATATTTAATACAGATGTGTATACTCGAAATTATAAAACATAATTAATTTCATTTGGCTTAACAATCAATATTTTAATGAACGAGTATGGGTAGGTAGTCCATATAATAGGGTATCAAAGTTATATGGCGAAACAGTGCGTATTTACAGTATATACGGCATGAGTATATAGTAAATACCTTGTACCTATTGGTCAAATTATTGCATTCGCTCTGCGAGCTCATGCAATAATTTTACCGATAGTAACACGGTACGAGAAGCCGTCCCAATTAGGTTAACTAGTTTCCCTAAAGTACCTCTCCCCACCTACCACCCCCTCTCCACACAAATAACCTATACAGGACTATTACAACCTTGACCCTGTCATGGCTCATTGCCCTCAACTTTCTCTCACCTGGCCTTGTAAATTCATTAGAATACATACAGAATGCAGTAAGACAATCCTGTGTAAATAGAGATACACAGATACAGGTACACATATATACATAGCTATTGAGCATATATTGTATTAGTTACCGTGTTTTCTTGTTGTGGTCACTGTACTGCTGTCATTGTAGTCAGAGTCGGTAATCACGGAGCCCTTTGTGTGGGCGGGTCGAGGTCTCTACACTCTCCTACGTGTCACGCTTGAATAGATCACCTGCAGAGGCTCTGGGACCTGTTTCACTAGTTTCGTGACATGTCTAGATGGCGCCTAGATGGTGTGTCCGGTTTCATATGAACTAGACATTAGACTTTGTAAAATGTCATAAACGGGGGGCGAGGGTCATTAAAACGGCGCCACCCGTCGCATCGCACACAATCGCTCCTGTGGGGCCGGGGTTGCTCCGTGTACGATTGTGTGCGATGCGATGGATTCATTGAATCGCACATCTTGAAATGTTCATGATTCACGATGGATTCGTCGCACAGGGCTGGTATGCTTTCTTTTATATTTGTATAGTAACTGTGGAATTTGTATAGAAACAGTCTAACCTGACCACTGGTACCTGGGGCCGAATACAGTACCTATTTGGGTACCAAGTATCAAGAGGTGTGAAAGCTGTGAAAATAGTAGGCTGTGGCTGTAGCCTAGGTGTTATTCTCATACCTTGTAAAGCATGAGGGTTGAGAAGTGATATAATTATAATTAGATGTGTGTAGCTAATAAATATTAGAAATTAGATTCTACACCTAGGCCTATAGGGGATAGAGCCATTGTTAGTTCATGAAGCAGTCACTAGGTGGTCGGGGGACAAAACCTGTATTCGGGCTCTTTATTCTTTCAAAATTCGGCTGCCTTTCAATGTTTTACCAAGGTTCCTTTGACTCTCTACACTGATCCCAGAGCAGGAAGATATAATGCTAAAACCTAGGACATGATATTTTTCACATGGAACACATTATTCACATATGTGAGCAAGGCAAGAAAAGTGAAATTTCCCAATTATCACTCACTTCTTTTGCACCTCCATTAGTGAAGAACAGCTACTTTTTCACCACCTTTGAATTCAGTCTATTCACAAGTTCCGGTTTTCGCTGATTACCAACGTTGTATGGTGATAGACCCTTTACCCGTAACCCAGAATGAATGCAGTTTAACGGTTTTCACAAATCTTCAAATTGAAATTCTGATACCAGGAATAGAAATTTCAGCTATTTCTACATGGAAATCCGAAATTATGTTCAGTTTCTCCAATGATAAACCAGAAAGCTGTGGTTCATGTTGTCATAGTGTGGCTAGTCAATCGGGAGCGGAACTTTGCCTTACCCGGGGCGATAATAGGGAGTCTAGTAACCTCTGGAGGCTCTATGGGGACCCGGAAAATCCAAGTAAAATCTTACCCACATCCACTCTAGGAATCGGGTACGGGGTGGACAGAAAACAAGTTTGTATGAAATATGTGATTTTATTGCATTAATTTGACACAGTGGCTGATTCAACCCAGTGTTATCCAATCTTTAATCATAAACGCGTATTCTCCTCTTTCTTGGTGTGGAGATAGGCTCCCAAAGCCCCGTACATTCCACCGTTTCGTATGAAGTGGTACTCATAGTGTAGATCCTGCAATCAAGAAAATAGTCCAATTAAATTTAAAAGGTGTGCAAATGATATCATATTTATCATGAAATCGTCAGGAAACCGATAGCTTTACGGTGTACCCCCTCATAGGATCCCACACACTCTAAGTCGTATTCTGTACTCCAACTAAGCTCTATAGGAGAAGAATTCTTAACGAACTAGGCTTAAAGCCTTGAGATTCCACTTGCCTGCCTCCCATGCTAAAGACACACATCAATGCCAGCCAAAGATTCATATAATCTCAATGATGCCACCTAGCGGAAATACTGTGTGGCACTGGATTCTTAAGACTCTAAGCCTAGTTCGTTGAGAATTCTTCTCCCATAGAGTGCAGTGAGAACCTTGTACAGAATACGACTTAGAGAGTGTGAGATCTTATGAGAGGGGTTCAACACCTTGTACAGAATATCACTTAGAGAGTGTGGGATCTTATGAGAGGGGTGCACCACCCTGTACAGAATACGACTTAGAGAGTGTGAGATCCTATGAGAGGGGTGCACCCGAGCAAGGCCAACATGCTTATATACTCCACCAAAACATTAGTGGTCACATAGACTTTGAGCTTATACAGACAAATGCTGGTAGTTGAGCGATTTCTAAATTCTATTGAGTTTTGCAAATAACTCAGGATAAAATAAGTTCCATATATTAGCAATTAGAAAATTAAATATAAATATGGCATGTCACCATGCTAACTTCTATGGGAGGGCCATCTGAAAATGTAAGTGCTTAACTATTGGTGTCTATGGGAAAATGCAATATTTTGACTTTGTTGCTAAATGACACTGGTGTTCTATTGCTATCTTCAAATAATTCTGGATTATGATAGTTGGGAACATATACAAATGAGAAATGCTAAAAAAAAACTAAACTATGTCACCATGCTAATTTCTATGGGAAGGCCATTTGAAGAAGGTAAGTGCTTATCTATTGGTGTCTATGGGAAACTGCTACATTTTCATGAAACCAGATGGCAGCACCAGTGTTAATGGTATTTAATGCAAAAAAACTAACCCTTCACCATCTGTGTGCAAACAATGTGACATTGGGAAAGGAGCAGAGGGCCAGTGTCTCAGTGTCCTAGAGGCCTGCCCAAGTGACTGGGACAAATCACTAGAGACCGAAATACCGAAATTTTTTTATTTATTCACACAAACATTTCTACCTTGCTGTAGATCTTCCAATGTAAGGAATGATCCTTAGTTACAATAGGAGTACATCCAGTTAGGCACCAATAAAATATCAAAAAATAGGGTAATGATGAAAATGATGTAGAAACAGGGGGACTGTGTGCCAGTGGATTCTCAAGGCTCTAAGCCTAGTTCGTTGAGAATTCTTCTCGCAGTGAGAACCTTGTACAGAATATGACTTAGATATGTCTCTGATATTTGCTTTTTGTATCAGTGCCAAATCGGTAGGTCTAAATTTCTATCGTAGTAGGTGGACGCCAGGCCTTATGCCTAAGTTAGTTTGCCTTTAACTATAAAGATAATCTTAGCGAGGGACTGTCTTAGCCAAGGATCTAAGCCAGATTGTCCAAAAGTGTTTAACAAGTTTGAACAACCTCATTTATCCACTTAACTAGAGGAAATATATATATTGTGATATGTAGTAGGTGGACGCTAGGCCTTAAGCTTAAGATCACTCACTTTTGGGAGCAGCATAGACATCTGGCCTTTCGCTTTTGAAGCCAGCCTCCTCATGATCTCTGTATTGAAAGTATTCCCAACGAAGTAGACATCCTTCGCTTTTGTTGATTTTACAGTTGTATTGATAACCCCAGCATGTACCATTGCTACTGTGTTGAAAACACTAAAAACCAAATCTTCTTTCTTCATTCCACCTGAAAACAAAATGAAATGAGTGATATGTGCAGAACTAAGGTTTTCATTATGGTACTAGATTTCACCCCACCCCCAGCAATCATTTAAAAGTTTGTCTATACTTTTCTCTCACCCCCAACAATAATTTAAAAGTTTTTCTTTACTTTTTCTCACCCCCAACAATAATTTAAAAGTTTGTCTATACTTTTTCTCTCACCCTCAACAATCATTTAAAAGTTTTTCTCTACTTTTTCTCTCACCCCAACAATCATTTAAAAGTTTGTCTATACTTTTTCTCTCACACCCAACAATCATTTAAAAGTTTTTCTCTACTCTCTCTCTCACCCCCAACAATAATTTTAAAGTTTTTCTTTACTTTTCTCTCACCCCCAACAATAATTTAAAAGTTTTTCCCTACTTTTTCTCTCACCCCCAGCAATCATTTAAAAGTTTTTCTCTACTTTTTCTCACACCCCAGCAATCATTTAAAAGTTTTTCTATACTTTCTCTGACCCCCGGCAATCATTTAAAAGTTTGTCTATACTTTTCTCTCACCCCCAACAATAATTTAAAAGTTTTTCCCTACTTTTTCTCTCACCCCCGGCAATCATTTAAAAGTTTGTCTATACTTTTCTCTCACCCCCAACAATAATTTAAAAGTTTTTCCCTACTTATTCTCTCACCCCCAGCAATCATTTAAAAGTTTTTCTCTACTTTTCTCTCACCCCCAACAATCATTTAAAAGTTTTTCTCTACTTTTTCTCCCACCCCCAACAATAATTTAAAAGTTTTTCTCTACATTTTCTCTCACCCCAACAATCATTTAAAAGTTTTTCTCTACTCTTTCTCTCATTTTTCTCTCTTTTTTAATTTACATACTATCTTTTGTGTTAAAGCAGATCATGAATAGTCAATACATTTGGTGATGCAATATAATATACTACAGCTTTTCCCATTTAAAATGTTACATCTTTTCCACCCTTGGTTGTTACTACTGACATTGCAATGTTAGTTAATTTTCCTTTATCTACCTCAGACAATCAAGAATATAGCATGAAAGGGAATACACCATGTATTTTTTTCCTTGTGGATTGATGTGTTAAAATGCTATTTTTCGATTCTTTTTCATCTGGTTGTTGTAGTTTTCATTTAGATTTTCAGTGTTTCTATAACTATACATTTCAACATCCTGAAAGTTACAATTAACCTAAAAGAATTACAATTAGGCCATTCATAGAAAAAAACTTGTTTCTCATCACCGCACGCATAAGAAAAAACGATTTTAGAAGATTTTTAAAACATTTTTAAAAAAATGATAAGATGAACTTTAATAGAAATTATGAAAGGTATGTGTATTTAGTATCAAATTAAAGCTCCTGATGTCAGGCATGCATTAAATGTATGACTAGTAAAACTCTGGAAACCCCGCATATGCGGACACCCCGCGTAAGCGCACACTTTGGCCCAGATCGGAGGGTGTCCGCTTATGCGGGTTTTTACTGTATGTCTAAAGCCCATTTTATGAAACTTCAAAAGCCATCTTTGATCTAGCAAAAAACAACAACAACAAAAAAAACGCCCTCATTATATTTTTCATGGTTTGGTGATGAGAAACAAGTTGGACTATTTGACAAAATATTAAAACCCATGTCAATTTCCCGAAAATTTAGTATGATGATCTCCAGGTGTTGTGGAGCACATATTTAACTTAAAAGTCGGGGGTCACCTTGCTTGTTATTGATTTGGAGATCAATATCATGATTATATTAAAATAGAATAGTATCTCTAAAAAGTTATTTTTCTCATAATAAAACCCATGTCATTTTCTCCAAACTTTCACAGAATATAGTAGATGCATAGCACTACACAGACGAATGCTAAAATACATAAGTCACCGTCTTAATCTTTGAAAGAATTGAAGGAAACCATATTTTTCCGTACATTTTCAATATAAATCAAGCAAATGTAAATTGCTCTATTTTACCTATTAAGATTGGTCAACATGGAAAATAATTGAATTTACACATTTGGCATTAAAATGAAACACAAGGAACCAGTTTTGACTTGTAATTAACAATATATCAGATGTTATAGAATATCCCTATCATGATTAGTCTCTGATTGTGAAATATTTCATGTAAAAAAAAAATATTAAAAAAAAAAGTGGTGTTTCAGTAGAAGCATCTAAGATGTATAGATGTCACTCCGAAAGATTTTGAAAAATATGACTGAAATAATGCCAAGATTATTTGATGATGCTGTTACCAATTGATGTATATATATGTCGGAAGAAATTTGAATAAACACTGCAATTATATTAAAAAAAAAAAAACAATATCTAAAAATCACCAGGTGGTGCCACCGTAAATTGTCCGATATTCCTTTAACCCTTTAAGGGCGGGCATCTGTGGCATTAGTATGTGGTAAAGGGCGGGTACTAGTGATAATTTGTACCGCCAGGGGGCGGGAGTTCTCAGGCCCATAATGATAGTTCTATAGTTTAGGACGTGATAAAATATGCAATTATTAATTTCATTGTCCATTTTACCTGGAATCATTACCCTGGTGTTGCATCTATATTCTGTGAAAACTTCACGATTATATATCCAATATTTCCTATTTTATTACACAAAAACGAAATTTAGCAAATTAAAAAAAAATTATGCCCTTTGTCACTACCCGCCCCAGCACAGTTGTTGCCTTTTGGCATCACCCGCCCCAGCACAGTTGTTGCCTTTTGGCATCACCCGGCCCAGCATGGTTGTTGCCTTTTGGCATCACCCGCCCCAGCATGGTTGTTGCCTTTTGGCATCACCCGGCCCAGCATGGTTGTTGCCTTTTGGCATCACCCTCAGCACAGTTGTTGCCTTTTGGCATCACCCGGCCCAGCATGGTTGTTGCCTTTTGGCATCACCCGCCCCAGCACGGTTGTTGCCTTTTGGCATCACCCGCCCCAGCACAGTTGTTGCCTTTTGGCATCACCTGCCGTGAATGGGTTAAGAATAGACTTACTTGATGGGTTGGTGCAACCTTTGCCAAAAGGGAACATCAGTTGATCACCCATACCACTAAACTTTGTGTACATGTTATCCTCTTCATCATCTTTTGATTGAATCAGGTCAGACATCCAAGTGTCTGCAGTTTTTCCATCGGCTTTTTCTGCCATATCCTTCAATTTATCGAAATCCTGGAAGAGTGAAAGTGATGGACACATGTTTTTCTGGTTGTTTAGAATCCATATTTTGTTAAATGGAATTGAGCGTAGAAGAAAAGTGAATAGTTTTTACAAATGGTCTTAACTTTGACTAAGATCGTATATTGGACAACAGGGGAAAGTTTAACAACGTGGTCCTAGATGAGTAAATGACATGGGTACATAGTAAACAATGCATATTTACAGTATATACGGCATGGGTATATAGTAAAGTGTGCATATTTACAGTATATACGGCATGGGTATTTAGTAAAGTGTGCATATTTACAGTATATACGGCATGGATATTTAGTAAAGGGTACATATTTACAGTATATACGGCATGGGTATTTAGTAAAGGGTACATGTTTACAGTATATACGGCATGGGTATTTAGTAAAGGGTACATATTTACAGTATATACGGCATGGGTATTTAGTAAAGGGTACATATTTACAGTATATACGGCATGGGTATTTAGTAAAGGGTACATATTTACAGTATATACGGCATGGGTATTTAGTAAAGGGTGCGCATTTACAGTATATAAGGCATGGGTATTTAGTAAAGTGTGCATATTTACAGTATATATACGGCATGGGTATATAGTAAAGTGTGCATATTTACAGTATATACGGCATGGGTATTTAGTAAAGGGTACATATTTACAGTATATACAGCATGGGTATATAGTAAACGGTGCGTATTTACAGTATATACGACATGGGTATATAGTAAACGGTGCGAATTTACAGTATATACGGCATGGGTATATAGTAAACGGTGCGCATTTACAGTATATAAGGCATGGGTATTTAGTAAAGTGTGCATATTTATAGTATATATACGGCATGGGTATATAGTAAAGTGTGCATATTTACAGTATATACGGCATGGGTATTTAGTAAAGGGTACATATTTACAGTATATACAGCATGGGTATATAGTAAACGGTGCGTATTTACAGTATATACGACATGGGTATATAGTAAACGGTGCGAATTTACAGTATATACGGCATGGGTATATAGTAAACGGTGCGCATTTACAGTATATAAGGCATGGGTATTTAGTAAAGTGTGCATATTTACAGTATATATACGGCATGGGTATATAGTAAAGGGTACATATTTACAGTATATACAGCATGGGTATATAGTAAACGGTGCGTATTTACAGTATATACGACATGGGTATATAGTAAACGGTGCGAATTTACAGTATATACGGCATGGGTATATAGTAAACGGTACATATTTACAGTATATACAGCATGGGTATATAGTAAACGGTGCGTATTTACAGTATATACGACATGGGTATATAGTAAACGGTGCGAATTTACAGTATATACGGCATGGGTATATAGTAAACGGTGCGCATTTACAGTATATAAGGCATGGGTATTTAGTAAAGTGTGCATATTTACAGTATATATACGGCATGGGTATATAGTAAAGGGTACATATTTACAGTATATACAGCATGGGTATATAGTAAACGGTGTGTATTTACAGTATATACGACATGGGTATATAGTAAACGGTGCGAATTTACAGTATATACGGCATGGGTATATAGTAAACGGTGCGCATTTACAGTATATAAGGCATGGGTATTTAGTAAAGTGTGCATATTTACAGTATATATATGGCATGGGTATATATTAAGTTATTGTACTTACATTTTCTCCTGAGAGGATTGAGGAAAGGCCATACAAAGAGCGCCCTGCCAAGTAAACTGCTTCTGCATAGCAGGAGTCCCCATTCGGTTTGATCTATTGTGAGTAATCAAAAAAGAAAACATCAAAGATAATGTGGCATTACACATGAAATAAATAACACTTCATCCCAGATTATATTCCGGAAGAGGTGGAATCCAGAAAAAAAAAAGATAAGCATCCCATATGGTTTATTAGAAAAGATACAAAATGCGAAACACCATGAGTAGAAGAAAACAAATCAAAATTGTTGTTATTGAAAACATAATAATTGAATATATATATACTTCTTTTAACTTTTGTATTAACTTTCAGGGGATACATGTAACAAACACCGGCTTACCGCTTCCCCTCCGATTCTCATTTTATGTCCTCGTCTAGCTTTATATTGTAAAGTTCTTGTCTATGCATCCCTATTGTGGCCAAGTAATATTGGTTTTTATGAGAAGAAAGTAATCATCTAAATTACCACTAATTATTAGTGAACAAACTGAATTTGAATAGTCACCATATTGGTTAGCCTTCTCCTCCCTGATGTTTACAGTACAGCTGCCATGCTTTGAATGGTATATAATACCCCTATTATCGCTCAGCTTTAGTTCCTTGTATGTCCACATGAGGGCAGGGCACTCTAAAAATGACACCTTGAGTTGTTCAGTGTCATGAGCGGCCTCCTGACATGTGCAATAGACCGGAATGGGTGCTCAACCAGAACAATTTGGTCATCCCCTATTGGCTGTTGGTACAACAGCCAATGAGAGCGCAGAGCCTACAGATGCCAAGCCTGTCATGTCAACCCCCTGCCAGGGGTATAAAACAAGGACCCTCTCCTTTCAATAAACAGTTAAGTTCTTGACTCATAGTAGTACCTAGTGCATCTGTGTTTGAGTTCTTGCTCTCTTCTTCTTAAGGTCTACCCATGTGCAAATAAGGCTCTAGACTTATGTTATGTTATTGAGAATATATTATTTTCATTTTCTTTCAAAATCACTGAAACTAGGTAGAAGTGGATATTTAAAGCCATTGACAGAAAAAAGCGGTAACAAATAATCGGTAAGGGGGCAGTGTATGCCTTATTTTCACTACATTTCACATTCCATATCGGTGAAATTTTCTGACTAAAATCGTGAACCTCTAATCAATTAAAAGCGTTTTGATTTTAATATTCATTGACCAAGTCGGTCTGTTGTGGCCTTTTTTGTGTAATTATTGCCAAAATAATCGATGACCATTTCAATTTAACTCATTCGTGAACTGAAGAGCACGTCATAATGCATGTTAGTGTGCATCGGCTTTACTTGTAAAATCAAGTCTCCAATCCTCTTACATTGCAGCTCGGTCTATAGCATTATCCTACCCCTAATAAAAAATGCCATAGGCTTAAGCGCCAGATCCACTATGGCAATTTTCCATGCGAAATTGGGTTCGCAGATGTTCGCAGACGTTCGCATGGACATGCGAATGCCTTGCGTCAATATTCAATATATTGAATATCATCGCATGGGATTCGCAGTCGCATGGATCGCAGACGCATTCACTTGGTCACCCTGAGCGTGGTTGTGGCCCCTAAGATTCGAGATCAACTCTTGACTGCAGAGCCGTCCCAAGGCGTGAGAAAATATTATGTAAGGAGGTCAGGGTGAAGGTCATTGGCTACTCGGTCTACTGTATTCCTTATATGGAATTAAGGTAATGGAACAACTCCATGGTGCCCTAGTAGATCTGGTGCTTTAGCATTGGCTGACTGTATTTGGGCAAGCATGCAGTAAAGTGTTATTTATTGCATGCAGGTAACAAATGAATTATTGGAGACGGGTTAGGATAAATACTAAACTGAACTCGAGTTTGTAGTGTTAGTGTTTATTGCTTGACAGGCAGGTCGCATATTACTGCGCGAGGCGTTAGCCGAGTGTAGTGAGAAGCAGACCTGATAGGAGTCAGCGTCAGTTTTTCGCTACACTTGGCTAACGCCTCTCGCAGTAATACACGACCTGCCCATGGTGCAATAAACACTCAAGTGCTGATTCCACGGAAACACAAAAGATAGCGAGATTGGTCAAGTTTTGGTTAAATCAGGCTAGGTTTGAATAATTGCATGCCTATTCGTCGCGATGTGTCTTGAGGTGTCGCAGTGGTGGAGCACCAAAACATACACACGACATTACACGGCTACGTTTTGCGACACTGGAGGTACGACATATCCCAACACTGTAGGATATTACAAGATATACCAAGATATATCACGACAAATCCATCATTTTGGTGGAATCAGCTCTTAACAATACTAACTCTTGTTGAGTTTTTACAGCATGCTTTCATGCGCTAAATACATCATCTAGAGGTTAGAATTGTCACATTGAACTTTCAGTGTGCTTCCAGAAAACTATCCCTTTACTATCTGCATGCTGTTCACTGTGATAGTGAGAACAGAGCAGGGAGCCAGTGTCTCAGGGTCTGAGAGGTGTGCCCAGCTGACCATGACCAATCACTCAAGACCAAAATACCTCATGACCCGCTATTGCTTGATATGTTTTGATCCTAGACTCAGGCAGTTCGAGAAATGGTAAGTTGACTGGGTGCAAGTGGGTTACAGAAAGTTATCCATAGGCTAAATCTAACTCAAACCTTTTAATTGTTATTCATTTATAATTGCACGCTCATTCATCTGTGATGAACATACTTTTGGCTTCTAGTACTAAATATGCGTTGACATTTACCTCCATGATTCCTGTCCCCGATCCAGCCATGACGAGCAGGGTGCCCCGGTCTTCCTCCTTTACCCCTGTATCCTCAAATTTGAAATCAACATCGAATTCCTCATCTTTTACGGATTCCATCATTTCTTCCATCTGCTTCTTCAATTCCTCGAGCTCTGCCAGGATATCTGCTGGCAAAGGCCAACATAGCTCCTCTTCTGGTACTCTCTTCTTGAAGGATTTGAAGGCGTTTACGAAACAGTCGCCCTCGGAGAGAATCTCCATCCTACAAGAAGTGGGCATTCTATTTGTGAAATAGGCCTTTTTCCACAGGCCGGTGTCACACGTTATCTACTTGGTTACACAATGCCTGCAGCCAAACATACCCCTGGCAACGTATTCTGTAGCATTGTATCACTGAGTGTATGAAAGTCATACTACCTGTGTACATTATTCCCATAGAAATAAAAGGGTTTGCACTGTATTATATGGTTTTCCAGCTCCAATATGGTATGTCATACATGCATGTCAACTCAATAATACTTTAGATATAGCGTATATAACACAGGTATACCCAAACTGGATACACAATAATACATTGGCAGGACTAGCTATAACAGGCTTATCTTTCTCCAAGTTAAAACTAAGATAATTATCAACTATCAAGTTTAGACAGCTCAGACTCGTTGATACAATACTCTAGTTTGTTCCAGCAATTTAATCTGTCAAAAAACAACACTCCTGTAATCACACCCACCCTTCACACTTAAGGTGTGAATGCTGTATATCTCTATGTGCATGTAGGCGGACTCGGCCGTGTTTGTCCGAGCGGCCGCGTATCTAGAGAGGGGGCCGTTAGGCGGCGCTGAACGGCAACACCTGTATTCGCACGGTGTGTACAAGTTCATCTGTATTATAAAGAGACATAGTTAGTGTGACTGAATGGAGTCTGTTCAGAGATATTTTGATCAGAAATACTCCCCGAGTTTGAAGAACGAGGTGAGTATTTCTGACCAAAATATCGAGGAACAGATGGAATTGGATTATATACATGTAACATTTTCTACCGGAATGGATGTTTGAAGTGTTGAACCTACTTGCAGTTTAAACCGGTTTCAATTGGCTTTTGGAAATTAGCACCACCGACACCAGATGACTTCACGATGATCACGCCTTCACTGTTTGCCTGAAAGGAAATGGGATTCTCATATACCTACTAGCGACTTCGTCGATTCATATTTGGCTACCACCTAACCCTACCGCCCTTCCCCCTACGATTTCTAACTGCCATTGGGCCCCCTAGCGGGTGAACGGGAAACCATCGTAAATTTGTGGTTATCATTTCGTATGACACAGCTGCTTGAGCTGATCATCGGCGATCAGAACTCTATGGAGTGACACCAGCGAAAGGGTGAGATCTCAAGGAAAGGAGATTGGAAAACTACAGCTCTAAATAATGTTTTCAGTATGGCTAGAAACAAATCCTAAAGATAGAAGTACATCTGTGCAGAAAAAAACAAAAAAGAGTGGCAGGATTCAGTTAAGAACTGCACGAGAATCTCACTCTCTTGGGCCTTCAATCTCCACGCCTAGGTCTGGTTCACTATGTCTCTATGTGCGGGAGCAACTTCAAGCGGATCCGACGAAATTCTAACGTTTTATATGTGGTAGGTAATTATTATATATATATACCGGTGCACGAATGTCTCATGTTTATGCCCCAGTAGTAATGATTTCATTCGTCCACACTGTGGCGTAATATATTTAATACTACCCTCTGTACCACGTGACCACTCATTCTTCTATTTAGTGAGTTGTAGAATGGCATTCTTAATGATTTCTAGGTATATAATAATAAAAAGACATAGTGAGTGTGTCTGAATTCCATCTGTTCCTCGATATTTTGGTCAGAAATACTCACCGAATTCGAAGAATGAGGTGAGTATTTCTGACCAAAATATCTCTGAACAGATTCCATTCAGACACACTAACCATGTCTTTCTATATTGCTGAACCATGGTACAGGGGGTGGAATAACTTAAGTTTACTACCCAAAGCTGACGTTTACTACCCAAGGTTGATGTTTAGACCAATCAGATCATCTCTTACAAAATTTATATGAAAAGAATTACATGTAGTAAGAATTACATGAGAATTACTTTAATGTGATTTTGATATAAATAATGTATATAAATAATATATAATATAAATATGTATATATAATATAAATAATTGAAAGAAATAGTATTTCACCATGAGAATTACATGTCGTCATATGTCGTGATATGCATAATTTCGGCAAATTGTTCACTCTCCAATCGTGGACTCCAACACTGCGCATGCCTGCGCATGTGCCCCAGATACTAGTAGGCAACATGTTATCGCAGGGTAACGTATCAGTAATGAAAACAACATTACAATGATTTCGATCTGAGTGGCCGTATTCTCCTTGTTGTTGATACTACGTAATACTCCTCGCTATCGCTCAGAGTTTAACTACGCGCCAACTACGTGGAGAATACTGCCACTCAGATTGAAATCATGGTAATATTGTTTATCTTACCCCTAATATAAATCTTCATAGACTTAACATGATGGGCCTGTATGCCACGGTTATGCCATAAAATATGTATATGCCACTGGTGACATATGAAGTTAAAAACATGTGACAGGGTAGGATAAAATCTAAACACACTCAATTTCATATAATTGCTTACATGCCATTCATTGTCTTCTGCTACAGATGTCACTCAGCTCCGCTTCGTGAAATCATTCCGCGAAGACAACTCATGCCATATAAACAATCATATGAAATTTCGAGATGTTTCATGATAGTATGTGTGATATTTTTTCTGGTAAATTCGATACGTTGATATCGCGGGTATCTTGGTATCTAATATGAGACACGTGTCTCTTTTCCTGAAATTTTTTTTTTCATGATAGTATGTCGTAGAATATATGATTGATGTTTACCGTCAGGTCGCACTGCTCCTTAATGTACTCGACCATCCCGCTGACATCAGCGCGCGGAAACATAGCAAAGTGCACCTGACCGAGACTGTCAGCATCCTGAAACCAAGGAGATTAGGTGATGTGAATAGATCAAATATATCAATTATATACAGTAAAACCCCGCTTCTGGGACACCTCACTTAAGCATGTGATCCACCAAGAGTGAGTTAGGGCCGGACAATGACCATGTGGAGGAATTGTGGACGTCGGCCGCCCAAATCGCTCATCGGGTCAGAGCGGCTGGGACAATCTGCCTGGTGGATCAGCAAATCGGCTGGACCAGACCATTGAAAACCCTGTCGCCGGCAATTGTGTGGTCATCGCCTCTGGCCGGCCCTGTAAAAACCAGCCGCCGCTGGCTGTCTCTGAGCGTTGATTTGGTGGATCACATGCTTCAGGGGGACAATTTGGCAGACCAGAAATCTTTATTTGGTGTATTTCAACCCCGCTTAAGGGGTCACCCCACAAAAAGGGACACAGAGGGTGACCACTTAAGTGGGGTTTTAATGTACAAGATACACAATACAGTAAAACCCTGCTTAAGGGAACACCCCCTGATATGAGCAAATTATATTCTTAAGCAGGGTTAAAATAAACTAAGTAAAGATTTCTGTTCCCAGCAAATTGTCCCCTTAAATTGTCTGTAATGGTGTTATTAATGATAATGTTTTTATCATATGTAAAAACAATATCTATAATTCTACACTGTACCCTCGGTAAAGCGACCACCTCAGTAATATAACCAATTTAGCCCAGTTCCTAAGGTGGTCGTAATTATTGGGGTCTACTTTATCTATAAAAACTTAAGAAAATAGAGAGAGTGCATTATCACATATCAGTTCCAGAAATACAATCAACTGCATCTATACATATATATATATTTTGGGGGTCATAATATATTATGATAATATATAATAAGTATTTATTGGTCATAATTCATCAGGCGATGGTTAGTTTTCGGCTTCTGGTTTATACAAACATTGATCACCATATGGATAATAACAACAATAGTAAGAGTAATAATAATAGGTTGAAACTGATATATTCTAACCTCCTTCTTTGACGAAACATTTCCCAAAAATGTTTGAAATAAATATTGTTTAGAAAGTACCTTCGGGTTGATTGGTCGACCATCCTTGTATTCTTTATTGGATCTATAGATGATTTTGCCAATGGTAGAACCTATCAAAGTAAAGAACATAACTTCGTACAAGTAATGTCAGTCAAAAGACAAACTTAACTTCTAGTTTAACTCAGTGGAACATATACAGTAAAACCCCGCTTATGGGGTACCTCGCTAAAGGGGACACCCCACTTAAGGGGACAGTTTTCTCGGAACAGAAATCTTTATTTAGTTTATTTTAACCCCGCTTAAGGGCTCACCTCGCTTGAGGGGACACTTTGCTTGGAACGGAGGGTGGCCCCTTAAGCAGGGTACATCAGGAGCTTTGTCCCCTTGTGTCGTACGTAAAGATATATATCTAAATTTACTATACCCATGTCGTATATACTGTAAATACGCACCGTTTACTATATACCCATGTCGTATATACTGTAAATACGCATCGTTTACTATATACCCATGCCGTATATACTGTAAATACACACCGTTTACTATATACCCATGTCGTATATACTGTAAATATGCACCGTTTACTATATACCCATGTCGTATATACTGTAAATATGCACCATTTACTATATACCCATGCCTTATATATACTGTAAATACGCACCGTTTACTATATACCCATGTCGTATATACTGTAAATACGCATCGTTTACTATATACCCATGCCGTATATACTGTGAATATGCACCGTTTACTATATACCCATGCCGTATATATATACTGTAAATACGCACCGTTTACTATATACCCATGCCGTATATACTGTAAATACGCATCGTTTACTATATACCCATGTCGTATATACTGTAAATATGCACCGTTTACTATATACCCATGCCTTATATATACTGTAAATACGCACCGTTTACTATATACCCATGTCGTATATACTGTAAATACGCATCGTTTACTATATACCCATGCCGTATATACTGTAAATATGCACCGTTTACTATATACCCATGCCGTATATATATACTGTAAATACGCACCGTTTACTATATACCCATGCCGTATATACTGTAAATACGCATCGTTTACTATATACCCATGTCGTATATACTGTAAATATGCACCGTTTACTATATACCCATGTCGTATATACTGTAAATACGCATCGTTTACTATATACCCATGCCGTATATACTGTAAATATGCACCGTTTACTATATACCCATGCCGTATATATATACTGTAAATACGCACCGTTTACTATATACCCATGCCGTATATACTGTAAATACGCACCGTTTACTATATACCCATGTTGTATATACTGTAAATACGCACCGTTTACTATATACCCATGTTGTATATACTGTAAATACGCATCGTTTACTATATACTCATGCCGTATATACTGTAAATATGCACCGTTTACTATATACCCATGCCGTATATATATACTGTAAATACGCACCGTTTACTATTTACCCATGTTGTATATACTGTAAATACGCACCGTTTACTATATACCCATGTTGTATATACTGTAAATACGCACCGTTTACTATATACCCATGTTGTATATACTGTAAATACGCATCGTTTACTATATACCCATGCCGTATATACTGTAAATATGAACCGTTTACTATATACCCATGCCGTATATATATACTGTAAATACGCACCGTTTACTATTTACCCATGTTGTATATACTGTAAATACGCACCGTTTGCTATATACCCATGTCGTATATACTGTAAATACGCACCGTTTCACCAGATATCGCATGAATGCCATATGGAACACTGTAAAAGTCATCTAAAATATTTAGAA
Source organism: Alentia gelatinosa (assembly GCA_950022655.1). NCBI lineage: Eukaryota > Metazoa > Annelida > Polychaeta > Phyllodocida > Polynoidae > Alentia > Alentia gelatinosa. The sequence continues at coordinate 35,507,691 of OX465593.1, read as the reverse complement.
TATTAGTTATTGGCCAAATTAAGTTAATTATTTTATTGATTTTTGGTATGTAGTAATAACAAAACGACCCACCATGCTTGTACAAGCTACAAACTCGATGATGATTTATGGTTCGTGCGGAACTCAGCGTAAATGCCTCGTTCCGTACCAACCGTAAATTATCTACTCGTTTTGTAGCTTGCACAGCATGTCCAGGGACCTGTTTCACTAGTTTTGTGACATGTCAAGATGGCGTCTAGATGGTGTGTCCGGTTTCATAAGAACTAGACATAAGACTTCATTTTGTCCATTCTTGCTTGCACTGTTGGTGCTGCTTTTCATGTCTGTCTAACACTTTTGTCACGAAACTAGTGAAACAGGTCCATGGTCTGTAGATTTGTCTAATTCTTATGTTTGGGGTCTGTCTTTTCTAAGGGCAGCTACTTGTGTTGTCACGAAACTAGACAACCCCTATGTCTTTATAGTGTCACAGACATGTCACAAAACTAGTGAGACATGTCCCAGGTCGTTTTATATGAGTACTTTGGACATGCAGAAATCTTACCAATGGTTAACTGAACGTTAAATCAAACCAACCAACCAATAAACCAACCAACCAATCCCTTCTCCTACACTTACCTATGTCAAAGGCGAGGCCGGATGATGACTGGACTTCCCCTTCAGGAAGAGAAATAACCACATCCGAGATGAGGCCAGTTCGAGTTTCCACAGGCATGATGTCTTCTGGTGGGGGACTCTATAAAATTACACCATATATATATGAACAGTGAGTATAAGAAAACTGTTATGTCTTTTGTATTTATCCTACCCCTAATATAAAATCCCATAGGCTTATCATTGAGTTTCTGTATGCCACGCTGACTGGCATACGGAGTTTTATATGCCACTAGTGGCATACAGAATTGTTATCACGTAATATTCCAAAATCGAGGAGACAGGGTGGGATAAAATCAAAAGTTGATTTGTTTTAATCTTGGCCACTGCATGCCACTCATGGAGGTTTGGCTCCGGACTTCACTCGCCTTCGCCTCATGAAGTCACTTTGCCAAACTCCAGTAGTGGCATACAGTGGCCAAGATTAAAACTCATCCAGTTTTACGATAGTAATATACAGACATAGTAAAGCACGCGATCCACCAAGAGTGAGTTAGGGCCGGACATGACCATGTGGAGGAATTGTGGACATCGGCCGCCCAAATCACTCATCGGCTCAGATTGGCTGGGACAATCTGCCAGGTGGATCAGCAAATCGGCCGGACCAGCCCATTGAAAACCCTGTTGCCCACAACCGTGCAGTCGTCGCCTCTGGCCGGTCGGCCCTGTAAAAACCAGCCGGCCGACCGCCTTTGGCCATCTCTGAGTGTCAATTTGGTGGATCACGTGCTTTGGTGTGACTGAATGGAATCTGTTTAGAAATATTTGATCAGAAATATTTCTGACCAAAATATCGAGTAACAGATGGAATTCAGTCACACTCGCTGTGTCTATTTATTATCATACACCTAGAAATTATTAAACATGCCATTCTAAAACTCACTAAATAGCAGAATGAGTGGTCACGTGGCATGGAGGGACGTATAAATATCATTTCGTCACTCAGAGATGAATTGAATTTTCTTTTTATTCAATGAATTTATTATAGAGGACATACATCCTCCTTGTCAGGATATAAACCATAGAGAATGGACTCCAATACTTGCATGGAGAACGAGTTCCCAATGTTAAGCCTAATGGACAGTGATTCCAGGGGTGAGATAAGAACAGTAAATTGCCATCTCGTTTTGTAGCTTGTACAGCATGGTCAGGGCGTTTTATATAATGACCCAAAGGGCCGTTACCGATAATGATATGGCATAGGACCAGTTCGTGGCCGGTGGGTATAATCGGGCTAGGGTCAGAGGTTAGGCGAAGCCAAACCGCTGACATATTGTACGATCTCATATTTGAACAATGTGGGGTTTGCAAATGTAAAAACCACTAAGGATAGTCACATATAATGATATAATACACAATAATGACTGGTTTTGTGTATGAGTGCCCGTAATCTCCGAGTAGTTGATTCGTAGTAATATCCGAGCGAATAGTAGATACTACGAGGAATATTAGATGAACTTATTTTGAAGTATGTGATGATTTGATCTAATTTTGAATGGGACTATTTTTCCGGAATCTCCTGCAGGATATTCTGACAAGCCAGAATGTCAGGGTATTGCATTCCAGGTGCTCTATACATTTCCTATGGAGAATCTGTATTAGGTGGGTGATAAAACACAATCTTTGGAAACATACTGAAAATCAAGAGAGCTAAGCTCGTATTAAATGTGTTTCTTCCTGCGACTAAAAATAGTAACCTGTGAGTAAGAGAAAACGACTTCAAGAGGGAAGGTTGAAAATGGGGATGTGGTAGACCGCAATGATTTTCTGTAGCGAAGTGACCCGAAATAATAAAAAAATGAAATAAAATAAAAATAAATAAATAAAAATATAAGAAAACTTGTCTAATACGATCGCATCCTGCGTGATTCTGGATCTATAGGCGAGTTCAGATATGTCTCAACTAAGGCGGTAAATCCACCAAATCGACGCTCAGAGACGGCCAGAGACAGCCGGCTGGTTGTTTTTTTCAGGGCCGGCCGGCCATTGGTGACGACCGCAACGCTCCGGGCGACAGGGTTTTCAATGGGCTGGTCCAGCCGATTCCGGCTGATTTGCTGATCCACCAGGCAGATTGTCCCAGCCGATCTGAGCTAATGAACGATTTGGGCGGCCAACGTCCACAATTCCTCCACATGGTCATCGTCCGGCCCTTACTCACTCTTGGTGGATCACATGCTTAACTCTCACCCTCACACCTCTACCATGACCATTATCTCACCCCTGGTATTTTTGTCTTATCATTGGGAACTCGTTCTCTATGCCCCTACAAGTATTGCAGTCCGTTCTCGATGGTCTATATCCTGTGTGTCGTCCATTCTTTTGGTGTTTACAGGGGTGAGATAAATACAGAAAGCACCTCGTTTTGGTCAAAGAAGTCATTCTCCAACTCGTTTGAATGCTACGTGATACTCACTCGGCTGTCACCTCGTTCATATCACTCCACATCGAACAAAAACTTCGACCAAAACTTGTTGGTTTCTTCTTTACTCCTCTATCTCAAGTACAAGTTCTTAATCCAAAACACTTTTTTAAAGGGAAGAAGAACACTTGAGACGATAACAAAATTTGTTCAAGCTTTATACCAGTATCTTTGTCGATCTATGGAAAACCCTCCACCCAGTAAATCATAAGCTACTGTACGGTTTGGTGCATGTTTATTTCACATATGAACATAATTGTTTTTAACTTCATCCACTCATATGGCCTTGTATATAAACTTTTATCATCCACCTAATACAAAGTGACATAGACAAAACATAGGGAGTGTGTATCACCATACCTGGAGCATACAGATATATCCACCTAATACAAAGTGTCCATAGAAAAAATATAGGGAGTGTGTATCACCATACCCGGAGCTTACAGATATATCCACCTAATACAAAGTGTCCATAGAAAACACATACGAAAAGCGTATCACTGTACCCGGAGAATACAGATATGCTGTATGCTCTGGGGGGCGCGTACCGAAAAGTAGTGCATACACTCCCACATTCCAGAAAAGATGGATGGTAAATACAATATGGACTGGTATCAGATATAAGCGGTCGTATGCTCTTTGGAATTGACTCGACGCAATATCCTCGCATATGCTCAGATATTATTGCGAATCAACCTTATCGAGTAACTTAACACTGACACTCTATGTTTTCTCCCCACTGCGCTTTTCATATGAATTTTGTAAGAGGCGATCTGATTGGTCTGAATGTCAACCTTGGGTAGTATACGGCAACCTTGCGTAGTTTACATAAAGCCCCGGCCCCACTGGTGCGATGCGATCGTCGCAAGTCAATAAAAGGCAATAAACGCCGGGCGTGGTTCATAAAAACGGCGCCGCCCGTCGCATCGCACACAATCGCTCCTGTGGGGCCGGGGTTGCGTGCGTGTGCGATTGTGTGCGATGCGACGGATCCGTCGCATCGCACATCATGAAATGTTCATGATGTGTGATGGATTCATCGCACAGGTAGAGAGTTCTTCATATCATATTTGCATAGAAACTGTACCACACTTCATTGATTCCAGTTAGTTACATAGGATACCCACACAAATGACACCTTGGACCTATTACAGTTAATAACTACACAACTAAGGTCTCAGGAGGTGTGAAAGCTGTGAAAATGCCAGGCTATGCCTTTAGCTTAGGTGTGATTCTGACACTTTGTTAAGTGTGAGGAATGAAAAGTATTATAATTAATTCTACTAAATATTATAATGAACCTGTATATAGATCTAGTTCTATACATAGATGCTACCAAAGGGTTGCGACGAATACATCGCATCAGTGGGGCATGCCCTGAATTTTCCCTGCGATTGAGTGCGATGAATCCATCGCAAAAGGGGTAATAAAACCCGCCCGAGGGGCCGTTTATGGGGCCATAAAGCATGTGCGACAATCGCATCGCACCAGTGGGGCCGGGCCTTAAGTTAAGTTACTCCACCCCCCAGAATGTGGTGTAAGCATAGAGTGTACGGCCATAGGTATATAGGAATAACCATAGACAGTCAGACATATCATTATATATCTATGCCGTATATACTGTAAAGATATTGGTTGTTAAACAAAATGAAATTAATGATTTTTTTTTAAATTCTGGGTATATAGTAAATATATAACGTCCGACCATGCTTGTACAAGTCACAGAACTTGATGATAATTTACGGTTTGTATGGAACTCGGCGTAAACACCTCGGTCCGTACAAACCCGCACCCGTCTTTTTAATGCTCCTGTACTGTTAGTTCATAAGCCTAACTGTAAGGCATATGCATGCATCTTCGATACATTATTTTGGAGGCACATTATGGAACAGTCAAACCTCGTTACTACGGAATACCCCTGACTTGAAATATTACAAATCGTATTACAATTCATATTACAAGATGAAGGTTAAACTTGTCGAGAGTATAAACTTATTATAATTTTACCGAATAGTGACCCGAGATAAATCAACTCAGAATGGGAGGTTAAAGTGATAAACTTATTTAAATACGGTGTACTGATTATGACTATTGATTGTGTGTAGTGGAACTGGACTGAATGGCTATTGTTGTACCTAGCATACACTTTGTATCATTCCAGCGGACTGAGGGACATTGTGTGTTCGATCGAGATCACTTTTTATTTCTTCTTTTCTTACTTTATGTTTATATAATTAAGCCGAATCCAGTTTAGTGAACATGTTATTGGGTAAGGTCTAGACCAAGAAAATCAATTGTTACCAGTTGAGGTTTGGACCTTTTTTTATTGGTTCTCGTTACAGCAGATATACTCATGTATTCATGTACAACTCAGGAAAGTATGTATTCATTGAGACCAATAAAAAGAATTTGAAAAAAAAACCCCAAAAAAACCCCGTGAATTATCATCTCGTTCTGTCACTTGTACAGTATGGTCAGGACGTTCTATATAAGTACAGATGCATGAGAATGTGAACTACTTACTTGTGTGGTTTTCACTCCTCGTAGACTAGGCACGATATGACCGACTCACCTTGCCTCACCAGCATGGACTGTTAATCTTTACCCTGTGAAGTAATGTTTGTACATGTCAATCCGATTCATGTACATAGCGAATCTCGGTTCGCCTTAAAGGACAACTCCAGTCTTTATTGCGATTTTTTTTTTTTTTTTTTAAAAGATGTTTATTGAATAGTGAAAGTTGATACACATTGATCTTCCATATCAGATGGTCCAATTATACACAACAAGTACTTGACTATCGTAAAACTGGATGAGTTTTAATCTTGGCCACCGTATGCCACCATGTTCTCGCTACGTATCGCAACATAGGAGGTACAACATATTGCGACACTGTAAGGCTACTCAAAAACAAAAACGTGTTTCTCATCACCGCGCGCATCTGCAAAAACGATTTTAGAAGATTTTTTTTTTTTTTGGTTAAAATAAGATGAACCTGGACAGAAATTATGAAAAGTATGTGTATTTAATATCAAATTAAAGCTCCTGATGCCAGGGATTCTTCCAATGTATTTACAGTATAAATGTGAAAACCCCGTGTACGCATACACCACGCATAAGTGGACGCTTAGGCCCGGAACGGAGGGTGACCGCTTACCCAGAGTTTTCCTGTATGTCTAAAGCCCATTTCATGACACTTTTAAGCCATCTTTGATCCAGCAAAAAAAAAAAAAAGCGCCCTCATCATATTTTTCATGGCTTGGTGATGAGAAACAAGTTTGTTTTTTTGAGTGGCCTAAAGCCGGAGACACACCAAGCGAGAAACGCAGCGATTTCAGGAATCGCCAACACAAAATGACGTGTATGTGAGCTATTGTTTCATATTTCACCTGATTATTGCTCCAGAGACTCTAAATTATCGGTGGGAATATATGAAATTATATCGCACATACGTGCAAATTTCTGTTGGCGATTCTGGAAATCGCTGCCATGACTCGCTTGATGTGTCTTCGGCTAAAGACATTATAGAGGAAACCTATGACAGTTTAGGGTCTGAGCTCGTATCCCATCGAGTTTGAATCACATAGTAATTCACAAGGCGAAGCCGCGTGAATTGCTATGTGATTCAAACGAGACGGGATCGAGCTCTGACACTAAACTTGAATGGGTTTCTGAATTTATCTCACCCTTAACTTTGACTGGTGGGCTATCATTTGTGACATAATCCCCCATTGGATATTTTCCTAAATATCTAATGGGCGTTAGATACGAGTTCCCAATGTTAAGTCTATGGTGAAAAAATATCAGAGGTGAGATAAAACAAGTTATTTTCCATCGTATACAAAGACCTCATTGAAAATGTATGGGGACTCAGTAAACCACGACCCATTATATAAAACCTGTCAGATACCGTAACCGTGGTATACGGATACACAACTGTGGTATATGGCCTCAAAACCATGGTATACGGGGAAAATAGTCCCTTTTTGCTATAGAGCAAAGAAATAGTCCCTATTGTTATACCCTTTGATATGGAAATTACTGGATTTAAATTATTCGAAAATACAACAAACGATGATTTTGTGGATAGGCGGCTCTGTAAACCACTGTAGGTTGACGTCGTAATACACTCGCTAGCACTCGTATATTACTACGCGTCAACCTCTCGTGGTTTACGGTCGCCTGTCCACAAAACCATCGATTATTGTATATATATATATACCACGGCAAATCCATCGTGTTGGTGGAACCAGCCTTTAAATATTTGACGCTGGAGGTGTCCTTTAAGGCGGTTTGGCTATATCAGGGTCACAGCACTCCATATTTGGTATGTCAATACTATGTTAGGGATTGTGTACTGATCTGGGATGGTAGGCTGAGGTTAACGTTCAGCCTTTATCTAGGGTGTGCTCCTTACTGCCCTCAATACACTCCGATCATACCCATGTAATGCACTGACCTTGTCATAACATATTTTTTTCATATTATTTTCATGTATATTGTATCTCTTGTATGTGGGAGTTCTTTTTTTTTTTCACACAATGGCTGTTAGCATCACATCTGCAGAGAACAGTGTACATTTTTATAAACATATTATGCAAATATACATATTAGCCCACTAAAAAAAACAATCGATTTTAGAAGATTTTTTTTTTTTTAAATAGGTGAACCTTGATAGAAATTATGAAAGGTATGTGTATCTAGTATCAAATTAAAGCTCCTGATGTCAAGGATGCATTAAATGTATAGCCAATAAAAATCTGGAAACCCTTTGTAAGCAGACACCCCACGTAAGCGGCCACTTTGGCCCGGATCGGAGGGTGTCCGCTTATGCGGGTTTTTTACTGTATGTCTGAAGCCCATTTTATGGCACTTCAAAAGCCATCTTTAATGTAGCAAAAAAAAAAGAAAATAAAGCACCCTCGTCATATTTTTCATGGCTTGGTGATGAGAATCAAGTGGGTTTTTTTTGAGTGGCCTTATGCAATAGTTCATTCTACGCTTCATTGTGTTGGAAATTCCATATACATGTGTTAGCAAGTTCTGACGATATTGGTTATTTCAAAGTTGAATTTTTTTTCAGACCTTTTCCCTCATCAATGCCAGTGCAATACAGTTGATACCTGGTAGGGATATATCATTATATGTTTTTATGATCTATGTGTTTAATTATGTTTTTCTTTCCATAATATTTTTGATGTAAGTGGATCTTGCTGTATTGTTGGACTATCTTACAGTGGAAGATCTAACCACCGAGTTAGAACTGTATGTATACAATAAAAAAAAAAAAAATTAAAAATCAACAACAAAAATCATGAAGTGGAATTCACACGGTGAGATTCATGCACATCACTGGGTTCAAAATCTTATGAGGAGTTATTCTGATATACCGGAGATCAAATTTTATATTTTGTAATAATCAAATATGTATATGAAGAATATCATGAATTATATCAAGGATAAGCATCCGCTTATTGTGAAGGAATCAATTATGTTTGACTGATATTTCATAAATAAATATATATATATATATATATATATATATATATATATATATATATATATGTGTGTGTAGAAAGAGAGCAAGAGAGGGGGAGATAGAGAGAGAGAGGGAGATACAGAGAGAAAGAGAGAGAGAGAGAGAGAGCGAGAGAGAGGGAGAGAGGGGGGAGAGAGAGGGGGAGATACAGAGAGAGGGAGATACAGAGAGAGAGAGAGAGAGAGAGCGAGAGAGAGGGAGAGAGGGGGGAGAGAGAGGGGGAGATACAGAGAGAGGGAGATACAGAGAGAGAGAGCGAGAGAGGGGGAGAGAGAGCGAGACAGGGAGAGAGAGAGAGGGGGAGATAGAGAGAGAGAGGGAGAGAGAGAGAGAGAGAGAGCGAGAGAGGGGGAGATAGAGAGAGAGACAGAGCGATAGGGAGTGAGAGAGGAGCAAAATTTTCTGAGCAAAATGTCTCCCCTTCAGCGGGGTCAAAATAAACTAAAGAATTTCGGTTCTGAGGTATTTTATTGTATTGGTGACGATGTAAGGTTTCCAGGCGCTTCAGGCATCCCTCTCATAAGATCTCACACTCTTTAAGTCGTATTCTGTACTCTCACTATGCGGAGAATTCTTAACGAACTAGGCTTAGAGCCTTGAGAATCCACTGGCCTGCCTCCTGTGCTAAAGACGAACATCAATGCAACCCAAAGATTCCTATAATCTCAATGATGCCACCCAGAGGGAATACTGTGTGCCCGTGGATTCTTGAGGCTCTAAGCCTAGTTCATTAAGAATTCTTCTTCCATAGAGCGCAGTGAGAACCTTGTACAGAATACAATACATGCTTCAGCATGAGTCACCGTGATGTCACTGTTGTTTTTATCACGATAGTGATGTAATCGTTCCTAGATGGTTATCAGAGAATCTAGTCTGCTCTGGTTTGCCGACTGATAGAGGGGGTGTTCCACTGGACCGACGGTAGCCGATTCCATAGCCAGACAATCGCTGATTATTATCGGATGCCCTAGAATTTCTCAAATCTTTGAAAATGGTCATTTATTAAACTATTATTATCAGAATTAAATGAATTTCCATACGTGAGCTTCCTCTCAAGGGCCAAGGAACAATTGATCGGGTGAGAAATCGGCCTGGTGGATTCACCCCTTTAAGCAAAACTTTTAAATTTCAGACACTCAGTCTCGTATAATTCTACGTCTGAGGTTCCTCATGCTGTATTATTGATTAATATTGAGGAAACTCATGAAAGTTTGGGTCAGAGCTTGTATCCCATCGCGTTTGAATCGGGTAGTAATTCACAAGGCGAAGCCGCGTGAATTATGTAGCGATTCAAACGAGATGGGATTGAGCTCTGACCCTAAACTTGAATGGGTTTCTGAATTTATCTCACTCTTTACACTGACTAATGGGCTAACATTTGTGACATAATCTACCATTGGATATTTTTCCTAAATATCTCATGGGCATTAGATACGACTTCCCAATGTTAAATCTATGGTAGCAAGTAGGGTAGCCATAGGATGCAGGGACTGTATCACAGCGAGGAGGGTAGCCATAGGATGCAGGGACTGTATCACAGCAAGTAGGGTAGCCCTAGGATGCAGGGACTGTATCACAGCGAGGAGGGTAGCCATAGGATGCAGGGACTGTATCACAGCGAGGAGGGTAGCCATAGGATGCAGGGACTGTATCACAGCGAGGAGGGTAGCCATAGGATGCAGGGACTGTATCACAGCGAGGAGGGTAGGCATAGGATGCAGGGACTGTATCACAGCAAGGAGGGTAGCCATAGGATGCAGGGACTGTATCCCAGCGAGGAGGGTAACCATAGGATGCAGGGACTGTATCACAGCGAGGAGGGTAGCCATAGGATGCAGGGACTGTATCACAGCGAGGAGGATAGCCATAAGATGCAGGGACTGTATCACAGCAAGTAGGGTAGCCATAGGATGCAGGGACTGTATCACAGCGAGGAGGGTAGCCCTAGGATGCAGGGACTGTATCACAGCAAGGAGGGTAGCCATAGGATGCAGGGACTGTATCCCAGCGAGGAGCGTAGACATAGGATGCAGGGACTGTATAACAGTTAGGAGGGTAGCTATAGGATGCAGGGGCTGCAGCCAGTCTAGGATAGCCATAGGATGCAGGGACTGTATCACAGCAAGGAGGGTAGCCATAGGATGCAGGGACTGTATCCCAGCGAGGAGGGTAGACATAGGATGCAGGGACTGTATAACAGTTAGGAGGGTAGCTATAGGATGCAGGGGCTGCAGCCAGTCTAGAGTAGCCATAGGATGCAGGGACTGTATCACAGCAAGGAGGGTAGCCATAGGATGCAGGGACTTTATCACAGCAAGGAGGTTAGCCATAGGACATAGGGACTGTATCACAGCAAGGAGGGTAGCCATAGGATGCAGGGACTGTATCACAGCAAGTAGGGTAGCCATAGGATGCAGGGACTGTATCACAGCAAGTAGGGTAGCCATAGGATGCAGGGACTGTATCACAGCAAGGCGGGTAGCCATAAAATGCAGGGACTGTATCACAGCGAGGAGGGTAGCCATAGGATGCAGGGACTGTATTACAGCGAGGAGGGTAGCCATAGGATGCAGGGACTGTATCACAGCAAGGAGGGTAGCCATAAAATGCAGGGACTGTATCACAGCGAGGAGGGTAGCCATAGGATGCAGGGACTGTATCACAGCAAGGAGGGTAGCCATAAAATGCAGGGACTGTATCACAGCGAGGAGGGTAGCCATAGGATGCAGGGACTGTATCCCAGCGAGGAGGGTAGCCATAGGATGCAGGGACTGTATGACAACAAGAAGGGTAGCCATAGGATGCCGGGACTGTATCCCAGCGAGGAGGGTAGCCATAGGATGCAGGGACTGTATCCCAGCAAGGAGGGTAGCCATAGGATGCAGGGACTGTATCACAGTGAGGAGGGTAGCCATAGGATGAAGGGACTGTATCACAGTGAGGAGGGTAGCCATAGGATGCAGGGACTGTATCACAGCGAGGAGGGTAGCCATAGGATGCAGGGACTGTATTACAGCGAGGAGGGTAGCCCTAGGATGCAGGGACTGTATCACAGCGAGGAGGGTAGCCATAGGATGCAGGGACTGGAGCCAGTCTAGCGCAGCACCTACTACAGGGACCTATATCTTCATCAGTATCATCCTTTATCACCCTACTGTTATCACATATTAGGTAATATTGCTAATGAAACACCTAATAGTTCGCCATGTCAATACATGTAGGCTAGTTTAACTAACAAGTTAAATGAAATCAAGTTATCTTTGCTAAGGACAACATTCTTGGCTATACTGAGTCCTTAAATGTATGATGACACAATGACACAGTGGAACAACGATGTACTATTACGACAAGTTAGGCCCGGCATCCACCTACTACGATAGAAATTTAGACCTACCGATATGGCTCTGATTCAAAAAGTCAATATCGGAGACATATGGGGAAGGTGCAAAATCGTAGATATATGTCTAGGCATGCCAATTCACCACATATCATATGGGTTTTTTATCGGCGTATAAATGCAGAAACGTTGCCAACTGCCCCGATATTCAGTGACCTTCCGTCGCGACATGGACATACAACTCTAGAGATACACTGTCCATGGCCGCGATTTTGTTTTTGTATTGGGAGGTGCATCGTAGACCATATCTGAGCCATATCGTAGTAGGTGGACGCCACGCCATAGAATAATAATTAGTAGAAACTCGAGTTAGACTTGTCAATGTCTCTGCTACTCTGGTCAGGTCTGCTCCTCACTACACTCGGCTACGCCTCGTGTAGTAATACACGACCTTCCCGTCGTGGCATAAACATTGTCAAGTCTAACTCGAGTTCGGTTTCGTATTTATCCTACCTCGTCTATGCTTTTGTATTACTAAAAGATAAATATTGAGTCAATGACCAACACAACTTTTTTTCATAGTAGCTGACATCCTGCTCTCTGATTGGTCAATATTGTTATTACTCTAATGGCATAAAAAACACTTTATGTCACGGCCTGCCACATAAAATTTCCCTATGTTAAGTCTATGGCGGTTTTTTATTAGGGGTAGGATAATGAATGGGACAGTAAGATTGATAGTTTTTATTGGCTTTATGCCAACCTGATCAACCTGTCAGGCTATCTTTAGAGTTCTGCAAATCCTATCAAGTCGCTGGGATTATAACAGATATTGTCTGTGTGCCTTTATCAATATGAGTCATGCATTTGTTTGCGTTAGTCATGACAAGGCGTTATCTGTACTAAGATATACAGGACTGGCAGAATATGCGGTAGACCTTTGTCGATCATATCTAAGCAGTAGTACACAAGTTGTGAAAGTAGATAACAAATTAAGTAATGATTTAGTTGTAAATAGCGGTGTGCCTCAGGGGTCTGTGTTGGGTCCTCTATTGTTTTTATGGTTTTTTTTTTTAAATTTGAGCTTAACTCTCTTTATTATCATTATTTTTTCAGCAGAGTATGTTATACATGTGACTATCCCTCGTAGTTTACATGTGACTATCCTTCATAGTTTACATGTGACTATCCCTTATAGTCTACATGTGACTATCCCTCGTAGTTTACATGTGACTATCCTTCATAGTTTACATGTGACTATCCCTCATAGTTTACATGTGACTATCCCTCGTAGTTTACATGTGACTATCCCTCTTAGTTTACATGTGACTATCCCTCGTAGTTTACATTTGACGATCCCTCATAGTTTATATGTCTTAATCCAATGTAATTCAAGTTTATTTATAGTGTTCATAAATGATTTGTTTAAAATATACACAATCGTTGATTGTAAAGACAAATGAATCAATAAAGAATTTATCCTCCTAAAAAAGTATCAGCATTATCTACAGGGTTAAGGAGCAAAGGTGGCCTTACGTCTCATTACATGTGGCAATATCAGTTCAGTAAATGATAACTTATCAGCCTAGAGTCTTAGAATATCATCAGAGTATCATCAGGTCTAATTACAGTTGGTGAGTCATGTAGAGCGTGTATCAACTTTTTCTCCATAGCTCGTATCTGCAGTTAACCTGTAAAGTTGTCAATTGTAGGAGGTTATTTGTTCATAACTAAACCACGATTTATTTGTTTTTCGTGGTAAATTAAAGTTTATTGACATAATAGATGCATTGGTTACAGGAACAATCTTCCATCCATTTATCCTTAACAATTGATACACAAACATCAACATAAACACAGTGAGGTTTTATATAGAGACAGTTAGTGTGATTGAATGGAATCTGTTCAGAGATATTTTGGTCAGATGAAAAATATGACCCTCCTGCCTGCGGCATCGGGCCATATATTTTCATCAAATGACCTCAAACGGCCACCTGTACGGGGTCAGTAACCACGTTTGATCATAGAACTCACCCGCTTGAATGATGTACTGCTCAGCTACAATAGGGAGCCAAAGTGAACCCGCTCCCAGCAAAAACGGTCACAAAATACTATTTCCGGATATAGGCGCTCAGTACTTAGACTATGTAGGTTCGAGATTATATGTGTCATTCTCCAATCTTTTAGATCCAAATTTTTAATAAACTTAACAACTGTCATCGTAGTTTTGAAACAAAGTTATTCAGAGAAGATAGTTATAAACTTCACTTCAAAAGTAACAAATGAGACCAAAAACATAAGTCTAGCCTCAAACCCCCATAGCCTTAGCACTAAGCCTCGTTCTTACTGGCCACCGGAAATGGTGTTTTGTAGGTGGGTATCTGTGGTTTCAGCGGGTTCACTTTGGCTCCCTATTTAATGTTAAGTGCTGAGAACTAGGACTCTGTGAAGATGGATCTAAGAATCAGGCCAGAGTTACTTCCTTCTACTGTTACTTACTACATCTCCTTGGTCCTTGAAAAGAGTTTTGGCACCCTGGCCATGGGTTCACCCCTCCCATAAGATCTCACACTCTCTAAGTAGTATTCTGTATTCCAGTCCAAATAAAGACCCTAGGGTGCCAAGTACACCATATTCCCACTAGGTGGCATCATTGAGATTATAGGATTCTTTGGGTTGCATTGATGTACATCTTTAGCACGGGAGGCAAGCCAGTGGATTCTCAAGGCTCTAAGCCCAGTTTATTAAGAATTCTTCTCCCATAGAGCATAGTGAGAACCTTGTACAGAATATCACTTAGAGAGTGTGAGGTCTTATGAGAGGGGTGCACCACCTTGTACAGAATACCACTTAGAGAGTGTGAGATCTTATGAGAGGGGTGCACCACCTTGTACAGAATACCACTTAGAGAGTGTGAGCTGTTATGAGAGGGGTGCACCACCTTGTACAGAATACCACTTAGAGAGTGTGAGCTCTTATGAGAGGGGTGCACCACCTTGTACAGAATACCACTTAGAGAGTGTGAGATCTTATGAGAGGGGTGCAAATTAGGGTACTTTGTAGCAATCTTAGGGCTGACCACTTGTTGTTCGAGACTCACATCCACCTGGGACCTGTTTCACTAGTTTTGTGACATGTCTAGATGGCGTATACATGGTGTGTCCGGTTTCATAAGAACTAGACATCAGACTTCGTTTTGTCCATTCTTGCTTGCACTGTTGGTGCTGCTTTTCATGTCTGTCTAACACTTTTGTCAGGAAACTAGTGAAACAGGTCCATGATGTGTAGATTTGTCTAATTCTTATATTTTGGGTCTGTCTTTTCCTAAGAGCACCTACTTCTGTTTTCGCGAAACTATACAACCCCAATGTCTGTATGGTGTCACAGACATGTCACGAAACTAGTGAAACAGGGAGCTGTTTCAAAAGTCGAGTGAAGTCTCGCCAGCGGCACGTCACATTTTGAAAGCGGGAGGCCGCAACAGCGAGCGGCACTTTGAATCAAAGCGGCAGCAAAACCGCGACCAATACCCAATAGCGAGCGGCACCTCCACCTCGACAGCGACGCCTCAAAGTGCCATTGTTAGCTCTCGCTTTGGCGATGAGTACTCTCGTTTAGCACCCTCCCGACTTTTGAAACAGCTCCCAGGTCCCTGATGCCACAAGCTTTTCAAGTCTTTTGTAAGTCCAAATAATTTGAACTGTTACCAGAGATGCCAAGCTCCAATGCATCTTCTTAATTCAATTGAGACGATATTTGATCCACTCCGTACTGCGGACAGCTTTGTCAAAGAGCGATATATAGAAAAGAGATCTGTTGTCGTTATGGGCTTGCATACATTTTTTTCAGGTTTAAGCTTACCCAGATTCTATCATTTAATTATGATGTACAATGATATTTAATGAGTAGACTCTGTCACATACAAATATGATTAATTACACAAGATGGGATCTAGATGCACCCTTATAGAAAGAATGTTGTAAAGAGTCAACAATAACCTTAACCCAGATATTCTAAATGAGTAAACATATTTCATCAATGTCTATATTCTTAAATGTTGTGATGGCAGAAATGTATGTAAGTATCTATGCATTCAATTACTAATGGGATTTAAATTATTAGTATTTTGATAAGAATAACTGTAGACCACAATTGATAATTGATAATCTAGAGTCAAGAATAATAGATAACTCGCTGTGCAACTGAAAAGAACCTTGTAGTAGGTGAGAGAAAATCTAAATATACCTTTATAGAAAGAAAGTGGTAAAGAGTTTACATCAACCTTAATTCTAAGTGTGTCTAAGTTTCATCTATGTCTATATTCTTACATGTTGTGGCAGAACGCCAAGTGTATCGCAGGTGAATCATTACCTAGTAAGAATCAATAGGAATAACAAAGATGACATTATTGCAGTAAGAATCATGAACATATACTTCAGATTCAATCAAGTCTCATTCAGATTAACTGAACATGCTTGGTTGGCAACACATTAAGGGCAGAGATCCTGTACATGATATCATTAGATGTTGCAGATCATATGAAATATCACAATATCAATCACCCCTCCAACACTTACAATATTTTTCTTGGTAAAAACGTCTTCCCCCAATAAATTGTGAAAATGAGTACCATCATAAGTTGCTGATTCCATGGGCATAGATATATCAAATGAATGCACTATCTGTACTCCGATTTTCCTCATGTTGTAATTCACCCAGTTATTCATGGCAGCTATGATATTGTTGGCTTTCCATCTATATCTTTTCTGATTATATGTTAATGCACCCGATTCTATCCAAATAAATGTAGTATTATTTGATCTTTTCATTGCAGTCTTGACAAAATCAAAGACCTCTGTCATGCCTGCCATATAAGAGACTGGTTGAATAAATTGTAATGACCAATGCCCGGAGTTAAGGACTACAATTTTAGGCGAAGGTTCTTTTCCCAGCTTCAAGGAGGGTCTCTGAAGTTCATGTACCAGATGGGCTGGAACTGTTATACTGATGAGGTCAAAATTTGTAAGTCCATATTTTCTAAAATCCTTATATCTGCCAATCATATGTGAATCACCCATCAGCGTTATATTGTATTCTTTTAGACATCTTCTCAAATATTTACTGAGAGCAAAAGAGAAATAGCACAC
Source organism: Alentia gelatinosa (assembly GCA_950022655.1). NCBI lineage: Eukaryota > Metazoa > Annelida > Polychaeta > Phyllodocida > Polynoidae > Alentia > Alentia gelatinosa. Next base: position 35,490,592 of record OX465593.1, on the reverse strand, counting down.
ATAAGAAGACCAATGCCACACACCTTGCCTTTTAACCCAGAACCCTGGTGAATGCTCCACAACTTGCAATGAACAGACCGGAAGACCAACAGCATGAGAAGAATTCATATTTTTCGTGATATTAATATCTTGAATGTTGGTTTTCTTATATGTTTTCAGAAGCCAGGTGGTAGATACATTACACTCAATCCAATTTATGGTTCCTGTGAGATATGATGCCTTCACAATAATTATAAACTCTGTTTGAAACAATGGACATTGAATCTGGTATTGATGAGGTACATGACTTTCTATTGTACAAGCAGCTTTTGTATCAGGAGTTGAAATGACTGCATAGATATCTGTATACAGAGTAGGTAGAGGCAATGCCTTGATCGGTGTTTCTTTTACATCAATGAGGATCTTTTTTGGCCATCGATGTTTAGATACTTTCAACTCACTGAAAACATACTGGAAATGATCCCAAGGCCTTATTGAACACAGGGACTTTAATAATGTCTTATTTGGTCTCCCCTGATTAATATTGTTGGTGAACCAGTCCTCAGTAAATTCTAGATTCATGTACATCTTAAGTTTGTCCATTACATATCCCCGCTTGCTGCTGGGTACCACTTGTGGATTTTTCCTGAAATATGTAGTTTTGAAATGTTTGATACCATTCATATCATAGATACTATCTGTCAGAAATTTACCACCTCCGTATGATTTAGATCTGAAGACTAATTCTCGGAGACGACAAAGATGAAAGTGCCCTTGACACTCATGAAATTTGTTGAAAATAGATGACTGATTATACTTTTTGATTAGGTTACATCCAGCAGGTTTCTCTAGTGGAACATCCATTTTTGTGAGGAATGATATCATCCATGAAACTGTCACAGCTGCCAAAAATAAGCAGAATGCTGTTTGGTATTTTCCCATCTTTCGATTCAAAGTTTCCTGTAGTGCCTCGATCTTGAAGATGGTGTTCTTGGATTGAAGCTGAGTTCTGCAAAGAATGAAAACAACCAAGCATAAACTGCTACATTTCAAATATTAGCATATATCTAACTTCATTCTCTCTATGATTGTTACAATAGTGCAGTTTCTACTGTCAAGTGTAGGTCTGAAACACATATATATATATACTAAGAGTATGAGTGAAGTGCTACTATTAAATAACCACTTTATTCCATCACATTTCACTTAGCAATAAGAATGAGGCTCCGGGTAGCTTTTTTTATCATCTTTTATTATCCATGTTATATATACAAAGTCCCCATTGAGAATGAATGGGGACTCAGGAAACCAAGACCCATTGTTTAAAAACTGTCAGATACCACAACTCTGGTATACAGATTCAATTAATTGGTATACAATCTCAAAGCCATTGTATACGGAAAATAGTTCATTTGTGCTACCCAGAATAAAGTTACATAGTCTCTATGACAATTCTTGGCTCTAATTTATTGGAGAAAAATGGATGACAAAAACAACAACAAACAATGGGTTTGTGGACAGATGGCTCTGTAAACCACTCGAGGTTGACACTTATGTATTACCACGCGTCGACCTCTCGTGGTTTACGGCCGCCTGTCCACAAAACTATAGATTATTTCTTATTCCTACAGCCTGATGGAACACTGAACTTATTACCTACCTATTATAAAACGTGTAAATTCCGATAACATCCGCTTGGAGATGCTCCCGCACATAGAGACAAAGTGAACCAAACTTAGGCTTGGAGACTGAAGAGCCACGAGAGTGAGATTCTCGTACAGTACCTAACTGAATCCTGCTATTTTTTTTTTTTTCTCTCCACAGATGTACTTCTATTTTTATGATTTGTTTTTAGCCGTACTGAAAACATAATTTTGAACTGTAGTTTTCCAATCTCCTTTCCTTGAGAGAATACAATGAGATCGCATTTCGCTAGTTCCTGGCAAAAATCCTGTGTAACGTGAAATAGTAGGAGTCGTAATTTCCTAAAGTTGAGAACGGCAGCCGAGAGAGGGCACCACTTTCAGAAATATCTTAGACTGCAGTGTTGTCGCCAGGCCACGCTAGACCGACTCCGACTCGACGAAGTCGCTAGTATAAAGTAAATTAACCCTATTAGAGTGTGCTTTTACGCCCTATATACGTTGCCTATGAAAGGTTAGATTGGTCACATACACTTTCAGCGTGCTGAGAAGAATCTTAGACTGGTTCCCTGCCCATATGAAATAAGGGGCAGGTAACGGGTTCCACAGGCACAACCTTCAACCATGCTTCAACTTTGGCTGGTGCCCGCCTGTGACTAGCGGATACCCCGGGAACAAGCCTATTGGTTTGGCTGGTATTTGCCTAGCACCATGGAGTTGTCCCATTACCTTAATTCCATATATGGAATGCAGTAGACCGAGTAGCCAATGACTGCATTCGCAGCAAACCCCGACCTTCACCCTGACCTCCTTACATGATATTTTCTAGCGCCTTGGGACGGCTCTGCAGTCGAGAGTTGACCTCGAATCTTAGGGGCCACAACCACCCTTCTAGTCATACACCTAGTTCCGCCAAGCCCTCTAGCGGATGACTGGAGAACCAGGAGGCGTTCCCAATAATGCATCATTAAAATGGAACCCGTTACCAGGCCTATAGTCTAACTAGGCCAGGCTTCCAGGCTAAGAAGAATCTATGCCTTCACTATCTGCGTTCTATTTGCTCTACTATTGGATAGGGAGCAGGGTGCCAGTGTCTGAGGGTCTGAGAGGCGTGCCCAACTGACCATGACCGATCACTCAAAACCGAAATACCTCATTGACCTACTGGTGTTTGATATGTTTAGATCCTATAGATAGACTCAGGCAGTTACAAAAATGGCAAGTTTACTAGGTGCAAGTGGTTACAGAAAACGATCCCAAAACTGAATGTAACCCACACCTTTTAGTTGTTTTTAGAATTGCACGCTCTTGCTTAAGGAAGTAGCATCAAATTGATAAAAGATTGTTCTCATGTTCGAGTCACATTTGATAATTTCCCAGACAAGGAGGAAATATCAAACCTTGCAGGATTGAGATATATCAATATCAGTATAGCATACATATAATTGAGGATTGGTACATGTAGCAGAGGGCAGAGGACAGAAATCTAGCAACTACATGAAGTACAACATAGGAAAGGGAAGCAATGGAATGATGAGGTTTATCACTGTAATATCAGTGTATTCTTAATAGACTTTGAAATGTTATAGCAAACTTTTTCTTGAATCAGCTTTCACATTGTTCTCCAATGGATACCACACATGTAGCCAAATGCGGATATTTGATTATTAGAGCGTGCTTGCACGCACTAAATACATCATCTAGAGGGTAGAATGGTCCATATAGACTTTCAGGGTACTGCATACAAACTATCCCTTCACTATTTGTGTATTATTCACTGTCATATTGAGAACAGAGCAGGGAGCCAGTGTCACAGTCTCTTAGAGGCGTGGCCAGCTGACCATGACCAATCACTCAAGACCAAACTACCTCAAGACCCACTTGTGCTTGATATGTTTGGATCCTAGATAGGCAGTTGCAGAAATGGCAAGTTGACTGGGTGCAAGTGGGTTACAGAAAACTATGCATTGGCTGAGTTTAACTCAAACCTGTTAATTGTTATTCATATATAATTGCACGCTCATTCATCTATGATGAACATACTTTTTGCTCCTAGTTCATTGTTGTATTATCCAACTGTAAACTCCATTCAAATTGAGGATTACTAAAGAAGAGCAAAGCTCGTATTTAAAAATAAAAAAATTGCATGCTCATTCATCAATGATGAACATTCTATTTGCTCCTAGGTTTAATCAAGTAAGTCAGGGTAATATTATCGGAAAACTGGATGAGTTTTAATCTTGGCCACCGTATGCCACGACTGGAGTTTGGTAGAGTGACGTCATGAGGCGAAGCCGAGTGAAGTCCGGAGCCAAAACTTCAGGAGTGGAATGCGGTGGCCAAGATTAAAACGAATCAGGTTTTGATTTGATCCTACCCTGTCTCCTCGATTTTGAAATATTACATGATAACATTTCTGTATGCCACTAGTGGCATATAAAACTCCGTATGCCAGTCAACGTGGCATACGGAAACTTAATGTTAAGCCTATGGGATTTTATATTAGGGGTAGGATAAAATGGTTTACCTTATTCTCGCTCCCAGATGTACAGCTTCATATGGTCCCGAGGTGCTGGATTTTGCTGCATGATTTGCGCCACATTAATTGAGGAAGATCTATGTATGTGGGAGGCTGATCGAGACTGAACCACTGAACAACACGTTGACGGTCATGTCAAAGTAAATTTTATTATTTTTATTTTAATTACTGATATAGTTCACCTGCAGGTGCATAGCGGCCTGCCACCACACCTAAATGAATATAAGTATGACATAAAGAGGTGAAATACAAGGATTTATTATCCTCTAGAGGCTAGCCTCAGGCAAAGTGCACAACCCATTAATTTTAGGTTTAATGATCTTTATTTCATTTATATGTTGAAGTTAACCGTTCTTCAATGATACAGCATACATCATTTGTCATGCGTTCAAAAATCATTTAAATCATACAAGATGATTTTATGATTATTGATGATTATTGTTCGCAGAAGAGATGCCCATTGGCTGGATGAATAAAGACTTAAAACAAAAAAAGGAAAACAATTACATGTAACATTGTATAGCCAATTATTGGTCACAATTAAGCCGGAGACACACCAAGCGAGAAACGCGGCGATTTACGGAATCGCCAACACAAAATGGCCTATATGTGAGCTATTATTTCGTATTTCACCTGATTATTGCTTCCAAGATGTTACATTGCAGATGCCGAACCTGGAAAACTTGCAAGTTTATTACCCTAATAGAAATCATCAAAATTTGTTTCTTTAATTCTAAAATCTTGATAAAATCTGAAAATCCGGGAATTTTGACTGCAGCGCCAACCAAAAGTGACACAAAAAGTGCTGGAACTCTAAAAAAAAAAAAAACACAGTGAACTTAGAACTATGATTCCATGTATTACAGTAAAACCCCGGTTCCGGGACACCCTGCTAAAGGGGACAATTTGCTCAGAAAGGAAATTTTTCACTTTATGAAGAGTGTATTTTAAGTTAAATTTTAACCCCGCTTAAGGGGCCAACCTGCTTTAGGGGACAGTTTTTCGGTACAGAAATGCTTCAAAACCCAGCTTAAGGGGACAGTTTGGAGGGAAATGTGTTTATGGTGTCTGTGTGTACTGGCCAGACAGTTGTGACACCCAACGATACCAAGACAATAGACAATGTGTCACAAAGCGTTCTCGGGCAGTGTGGTGCCAAAATTGGTTACCCTGCCATAAGTGGTAATTATCGCTCACTATTGTCTTTTGCGCATGCGGGAACATACGCAGTGATGAAATTTGCCGAAATTAAGCATATCACGACATGTAATTCTCATGTCTAAATACTACTCTTTTCATTTATTTACATTAAAATCACATCAAAATAGTAGTACGTCCGATAGTCCGTGAAATCTGACCGGAAGAGCTGTGCAGACGCATTCGCGTATTGGGTGGGCGATAATTACCATTTTTGGCAGGGTAACCGATTTTGGCACTACAGCGGACAGCAGCGGCCAGGGTTTGTTGATTCTGTGCTAATCCCTGTATCTCTAGCGGCTCTGGGCGGCCCCGAGAAAATCTTTTGGTAGTCTTTTATAAGTATATATATACCAATCATGTCAATAAAAATCATTGCACCTTTTTTTAGGAGTTTATGCAAAGTTCATATAAAGATAAAAAAAACAATACGAAACTAGGGTGCTGCCACCCTGGTGGCGATAACAGGAATTTGAGAACAATAGCGAGGCATAGTAAGATAGGCCAGAAGTTAGACTTGCTCAAGTCTTTGACTATGAACATTCATTAAATGATTAATCACAATCAGAATAAAGTTAATTAAAGTATGTATCCTTCTCTGACTGGCCCATGAATAAAATCTGTATCGCAGAGAGGAGGGTAGCCATAGGATGCAGGGATTGGAGCCAGTCTATAGTGACTAAGTCTGTGATTATAATGTTCTCTGTCTGTGAATACTAAATATAACTGTCAGATAAATAAAAGTACAATGAGTTTCTGTAGAATGAATGCATATAGGGACATTGCTTCTTTCCCTATATACAATGACCAAGTAGATTGGAAACCAACCTCTGTCCAAACTCATCTGTGATTAACGTGCATCGTGTCACGATCCAAAATCGTCTGCTCTGGTGGCCAGTGTACCATAGAGTACGCAGCTTTTTAAGAGCTACACATTTATAAACATGATCAAGAGATCTATACCATACCAAAACCAAGCTTTGATATTTCTGTACTGGGGACGATTTTGGTGGAGACTGAGGAATAGATGTCAGATACACCAGTCTCAGGTACATGAATCTCTCCGTGTGAATCCCGCTTTAGGTCGGCTGGTTCTCCCTCCGCTGTTACTCCCACCTAGCGAATGACCGGCGAACCAGCGTAAAAATGGAGCATGCACGCCGCCTAGTGGAAGCTCGCCACACTACATGCAACACGGAAACCTTGGTGTTTTATCAATAACTTTTAAACAAATAGCTATTTGTTAAGAAAACATTAATGCGACTCTCCTGGTATATAATTAGTGGTGGTCAATGTGCAATGGAGTTTTTTCTGAGTGGTGTTTTTTTGCGAAAATAACCTTCGAAGTCTGAAGCTGGTTACCGGGAAGTTGCTACAATCAAGGCTAAGTTTGCGGTAATCATCAGCATATTGACATTTTACTCAGTGAAGCGGCTTTCTATCTTGGAATAAAGCGGATAAAGGTGGCTCACAACCACTTGATTTTTATTTCAGTTTAATACTATTTTCCACGACGGAGGACTCAATGGCCGACCTGAGTGATCGAGGCAGAAGGAGACGCCGACGCGGAGGTAGGAAGGTAAGTGACAGACGAATCTTATATTATCGCTCAGTCTAACTTAGGCGAATTTTACATTGAAAATCCAATCATTTTTATCGGAGTTTATGTCCTATCAGGACAGTGATTAGAAGTATGTGTCAGAGGTGTGAAATTGCTTTTTTTAATTATATACTGGTTGTACTCTATCTGATATTTCTTCCCAAAAATTGAATATGTTGGTAATGGTATTGGCAAGTATTGGTAGGCAACGCCGAGGATTAGGTAAAGGAATCATAGGCCCATTTACAATCCCAAGTCTCGCATTCTCTCGCGCTCTCGCAACCAGGTTCCGGTGTAGCAGGCGGCGTCATAAGGCCACTCGCACGAATATAAACATAAGAGTTCTTAGGTTATCTTATGTATGGATACCCGTGAAATGACGTAAATGAGATATATTATTATGCGGTTAGTCATCATCTCCTTCAATTTTCGTCACAAATTGATGATTTTCTGAGGTTTAAACTTAATGTTTAGCTTGTGACAACCAGCAGGCTGTCAGACCGGCTACGGTACCGGTTCTGCAGTGTTCCTGGCAGTCTGGCCCAGTTAATCTAACGCCCAGAAACTTTCTTTATATCTAAAGCCACCTGAAGGAATATTCTAAATAAAACATAAATTTTTTAAGAGGTAATTCTCAAACGGGTAATATTGATATTTCTTCTCTCTGAGATTTAATTTTTCCCCAAAGAATATGGTATTCGCGCTCTCACGACTGATTACTACGCGGTGTAGATCTCAAGTAATCTCGTAGTAATCAGTCGTGAGAGCGCGAATACCATATTCTTTGGGAAAAAATTAAATCTCAGAGAGAAGAAATATCAATATTACCCGTTTGAGAATTACCTCTTAAAAAATTTATGTTTTATTTAGAATATTCCTTCAGGTGGCTTTAGGGTAGCAGGTAGAAACGGTCCGGAGTAATATCGGCCCGACATTCGCGGCGGAACGCGGAACGGCAAATAAACCTATATTCCCCATCCTGAATCTAAATATAAACTTGCTGATCGTTTTCCTCATGTCTTGAGTAGTGTAGTAGTCTTCACCTGGCGCTTCTAGGTTATTTATTCGGATATTCACAGAATTATGACTTGCCAAGTCGTTCTCGGGGATGGGAGACCGACCACAGCCCACCCGCACTCCGACGCCTCTCTCCCGGGTCCGTGGTGGGGAGGCGCCGGCGGGTGGGCGGGCCGATATTACCTCGGGCCGTTATTACTCGTATTCGGCTTTAGATATAAAGAAAGTTGGGGATGGAAGGTGGGTCCCTGTTACCTTAGGCTTAGGACACTCCGAAAGAGTTCCTAGGCTTCGCAAGAACCTTAATTCTCCTAAGTTAAGGTGTCATACTTGTTATGCCAAATATAATGAGCATTAATATGATGCTCTTAGGCCTTGAGAATACTTTGATTTCGAGTAGATGTGGCGGCCACTGACTTGTCAGTCAGTTAGTGATGACACTGAGAAAATAATTTACAAGATGATTCTACTTAAGATAAATGATTACACACCGAAATAGGGAAATACTTCAGACACTGGGAATTATCTTCATACATATATTATCGATTTTGGACAATAAACAGTACAAATTCGGATAGGCTTTCCAAGACCTGCCGAGTAGCTATAGCGTGTAGCAGCGGGTGTCGCGGCAGCTTTGTTGACACCGGAAACTGGCTGCGCCGCAAGAGGTTATGGGAAACCTTAAAACGGCGTATTGACGTTTTGCGTTGACTACCGTTTCGCGGTGGCGATTGGAAGATTTGTGGTGGATGTTTTGCATTGAGCACGCCGACGATTTAATATGATCTTTTCACGGCTCAAGATACGCCAGAGGCTAGCCCTCGCCCGGTGGACGGCGGGTGCCGGGGTGCGAAACCCTAACCCTAACCCTAGGCCAGGGATTCCCCCTTGATGATGTCAGTTTTCACCGCAAAACGTCCACCATGGCCCCCGGGGAATGTCACGGCAAGACGTCCAAACTCACTGCAAATCGTCCACCTCAAATCGGTAGTCACCACATATCGTCTAAGTATCAGGTAGAATATTCACCATTAAGGGGTGAACAGCTGTTTTGTGTTAATTGGAAATGCACTGTGGAGTTTGGGAACAAGGGAATAAGACTGAACAAAACCTCTGTCAAAATCCAGCCATTAAATGCCATGGAAGGTTTCTGGACGCTACGCTTCGTTGCCAGTATGCTTCGGTTTTTGAGGAGTGACCGATTGACGCTACGCTTTGTAACTCATACCGGCTGATCACCAATAACTTTACATGGTAAATAAACCAAACATTAATTTTCAAAAGAATAAAAAACGATGCAGAAATCTCTTTTTTCAGTCTGATGTGTTTCATTGTCGTCACAATCTAACAAAACTATTTAATCTTTTTTTTTTCACTTTGTCTTTCGTTCAGTTTGGTGACCAGGAGCGAGGCCCGGAGAAAAGTGAATTACCTCCGCCGGGTGTGTTGCCTAAACCCCCGATCATCCTGACCAAGCCATGCCTGGACCGCGACAAGGACCGCAGCACGCAGGTACGCAGGTCTTCCCTTAGTCCGACGGGTCGGAGCACTGGGTTGCACTTTTGGGTGTTCTAATGGTAATTGGACGCCTTGAGCCTTTTACCGTTTGAGCCCGCTGTCAGCGCGAAAACGTGGACGCCTTGAGCCTATCCTGTGGACGCCTTGAGCCTACCTCATTTTAGTTCTGATTAGCGTGTTAGGGTTAGAAAAGGGTCGGGTAAGGGTTAGGGTTGAGTATATATGACTATAAACCAGTATAAGTACACTTTTCAAAGTTTTTTACATCTAGATACTCAAGGAAACCAAAATGGGGTAGGCTCAAGGCGTCCACAGGGTAGGCTCAAGGCGTCCACAGAAGGGCTCAAGGCGTCCAGGGCTCGAATCGTCCCGGGCTCAAGGCGTCCATGAACCAGTCTGACTGTCAAGCAGTGCAGACAGTCAGAGAGCAGTCCCATAGAGCCTTAGGCTAACTGGTCGACCAAATTTGTACATCTCAGCTCAGCAGCCGTTTTCCTTATAAATATAGGTGGAATCCTTCTAATTTTGTGGTAGACAGGTTTCCTGAGGCAAAATGCAATAAAATGACAGTAATTTCCTTCCTTTGCATTAATTCTAACTATCAGAACAGCCAGTGTTTGTAAAATCCATGTCTATGTATTCTGCAGTCCCCAAAAATAACAAAACATGGTTTAAAAAGTGCAGGAAATCCTACCCAGGGGATTGCCAGGAGCCAGCTTATGAATAATGGCTGACATGAGTTGGAAATGTTGAAATGTGGTTAAATGAGTTGCTCCCGAAAGTAACACAAAGGAACAAAACAGAAGTTTTATTATCAAAAAGGAATTATTATGCATTTCTGAAGGTAAGGGAGCATAAACATGCACTGCTATTGACAGGATTACTCAGAACCAAGGAAGTGATTTTCTGTACTGTGGGAATAAGCAGTTGTGCTCTCTGACTGTACGCTCAAATATGTCTTAACTTCACTTAACCAAGATGATATTTGCCATAAAAGTTATCCAAGAGATTATCTGACCATGTTTCCATCACCTTTTCTGATTTGAAACGTTTACATAAGATTCACAGCTAAGTTTTTGTATATGTTGGTGAATGATATTTACTATACTTTACTGATCACCATCAGTCGCCTCCACCAAACTCGATGCCGAAGATGACTCTAGAGCGGTCAACGGAGGACCGTCACCGAACAGCTCCACCGAAGATCATGCTGAAACCACGTGACCGAGAGAGAGGTGACCGAGAGGAGGCACCACGTGGTGTCATGGCGACATCTCCCAGCATTCCCAGCATCTTGGCCAGTGAGGGCCTGACGCAGCCCACCTACCAGATCCAGCGTAACCCGGCCGTGCCACCCAGCACCCCACTCACCACCGAGGGTACGTAGCCACGCCAATCCCCAGTGTAATATTAGCATAGTCCGATCCAGCGTAAGCTCCCCGTGCCACCCAGCACCCCACTCACCACCGAGGGTACGTAGCTACGCCAATCCCCAGTGTAATATTAGCATAGTCCGATCCAGCGTAAGCTCACCATGCCACCCAGCACCCCACTCACCACCGAGGGTACGTAGCCCCTCCAATCCCCAGTGTAATATTAGCATAGTCCGATCCAGCGTAAGCTCACCGTGCCACCCAGCACCCCACTCACCGCCGAGAGTATGTACCCACAACAATCCCCAGTTTAATAAATATGGTTCTAACCAGGCCGTACCATCCAGCACCCAATTCACCACCGAAGGTATGTAGCCATGCCAATCCCCAGTGTAATAACAGCATGGTCCTACCTAATTCAGCATAACCCGGCCATACCATTCAGCGCCCCACTCACTACTGAGGGTACCTAGACACACCAGTCCCCAGTGTAATGGACATGTAAAGTTCAACCAGATCCAGCATAACTCAGTCGTACCATCCAGTGCCCCACTCACTACTGAATGTATGTAACCATGCCAATCCCTAGTGTAATAATAGCATGGTCCTACCAAATTCAGCATAACCCAGCCATACCATCCAGCGCCCCATTCACTATTGAGGGTACGTAGCCATGCCAATCCCCAGTGTAATGCGCATGGTTATCTACAAGTCAGCAGCCCCCGGCCATGCCCTGAGTGGACCCCGGTCAAACCTCAGCCTATAATGATAATTTTATTTTATTTTCATCGCAATAACAATTACTATCATTTTTACGTAAATTGTTTACTCGAAATGTGCTGCAACATCATAACTAAATATTTGGATTTTTCACCGGTTATTTATTCAGGTGGTGGTGCCAGTCGCCTCGCTCCAGCCCCAGACATGATGTGCGGATCTAAAATGGTGGACGAGGCATTTAGTTGGTGCGACAATCCAATGGAGGTGTGTATCGTAAATACCTAGCCACGTGATCACAAACCCTGTACGTCACAGTGTGACGTACGGCCTTTAAAATTGATATGGCAGTTTTCCTCTTTTCCAAAGAAATCCTTGTTTTCATTTTCAGTTTTTTAGATTTGTTTTTCATGTGTAAAACAAAGACAATGAATTAAGCCACATTGACACCCAATAAACAGTGGTTCAAACCTCCCCACACACCCCAGTCCCATTACATGGCCAATAACGATGTGTTTTTCATGTTTTCTCAATCTCTCTGAGTCAGTAAATTCCAAATGGAAAATTTTTCCTCCTTTTTTCATGACCCCAACTGATACCCCTGAATTAAATAGGAAATATTGTCACTCGTGTATAATGATAACACGAAGAAAATAGTTATTCAAGCTTAATTCTTCCATGAACTGTTTACGCTGTGCTCTTTTCAGATGTTACTGGACCAAACCGACTTCCTCACAGTAGGAGTGCTAGGACCGCAGGGTGCTGGAAAGTCTACGCTCTTGTCTCTGATTGCTGGAAACAATGCCACGGACCCACAAAAGTAAGTACATAGACAATAATCAATGGTTTTGTTGACAGGCAGCCGTAAACCACGAGAGGTTGACGCGTGCTAATACACAAATGCTAGCGAGTATATAACAACATCAGCCTCGAGTGGTCTACAGAGCCGTGTGTCAACAGAATCATCATGTTGCATTTATTATCCATCTTTTCGAATGAATTAAACCCAATAAAAGTGAATAAAAAGAGGGATTATTTCTTTGCTTTATTGCCCGCAGGGACTATTTTTCCCGTATACCATCGTTTGTTGCATTTGTTATCCATCTTTTCGGATGAATTAAACCCAGTAAAAGGAAAAACAATAGGGAATATTTCTTTGCTCTATTGCCCAGAGGGACTATTTTTCCCGTATACCATAGTTTTGAAGCCGTATACCAAAGATTTGAATCCGTATACCAAAGTTATGGTATCTGACAGGTTTTATATAATGGGTCGTGGTTTACTGAGTCCTCATACATTTAAAATGGGGTCTTTGTATATGATGGATAATAAACAACGGTCACCACTTTTCCCTGTATCTGGTAGAAAACTTCAAGGAGTAAATTTCCCAGTGGTTAGTGGAAATATGAGTCGTGAAAAGTAAATTTCCCAGCAGTTAGTTGAGAAATAAGCCTCAGAGAGTAAATGTATCAATGGTTAGGCCACTCAAAAAAAAAACTTGTTTCTCATCACTGCGCGCATCAGAAAAAACGATTTTAGAAGATTTTTTTTTCATAAATAAGATGAACCTTGATAGAAATTATGAAAGGTATGTGTATTTAGAATCAAATTAAAGCTCCTGATGTCACAGATGCATTAAACGTATACCCAGTAAAAATCTGGAAACCCCACGTAATTGCACACCCCGAGTAAGTGCACACTTTGGCCCGGATCAGAGGCTGTCCGCTTATGCAGGGTTTTACTGTATGTCTGAAGCCCATTTTATGACACTTCAAAAGCCATCTTTGATCTAGCTAAAAAAAAAAAAAATAATAAAAAGGGCCCTCGTCATATTCTTCATGGCTTGGTGATGAGAAACAAGTTTTTTTTTTTTTAGTGGCCTTAGTAGATTTTCCCAGTAGTAAATGGAGAAGTAGGGGTAAATGTTTCAGTGGGTAGTAGATTTTCCCACTAGTTAATGGAAAATTTGGAGTAAATATTTCAGGCGATAGTAGATTTTTCCGAACAATTAGGAGTAAATATCTCAGTGGTCAGGAGATTTTCCAGTTGAAAGAGGTCAGTAGTGGTTAGGAGATTTTCCCAGTTGAAAGAGGATAATTTGGCTTTTCCTGCTAGTTAGTGGACAAGTAGGAGTTGATATCTGGTTATTAGATTTTTTTTTTTTTTTTTTTTTTGTTATTAGATTTTCCCGGTTGTTCTTGGGGAAGTTGTAATGTCAAGAAGTAAATGTATTCTAAAAGATCATTAAGGATTTGACCGAAGTCAGTATTGCATCTGAAATGAAGTATAGAAAAGCTTTGTTCATGTATTTCCAATCCCTCTAACAATAGGGAATGCAACGTGGTTCCTGAAGTAAATATTTGGCTGTAGTTTTTCAGATATCTGAATTTAATATTGATATGAGCTACAACATAAAGTCCTTCTGTTGTCAGGTCATTCGTGTTACGACCTCAGACCAAGGAGGTGCGAGAAGTGGGGGCTCATCAGACTCTCGGCATCGACATGTTCGTCACAGCGGAGCGCATCATGCTGCTCGACACACAGGTATTATCTACTTAATGTTATATACCGATAGCCATCGGGTTTGAATCGCAAGGTAATTCACAAGGTGGAGCAGCATGAATTACATAGCGATTTAAATGAGATGGGCTCAAGCTCTGACCCTAAACTTGAATAGGTTTCTGAATTTATCTCACCCTTCACATTGACTAATAGGCTAGCATTTGTGACATAGTTCCCCCTTGGATATTTTTACTAAATATTTCATGGGCATTGGATATCAGTTCCTAATGTTAAGTCTATGGAGAAAAAATACCAGGGGAGAGATAATACCCACTTCTAGGGGTGCAGTATTTATATAGAACAACTGGACCATGCTGTACATTCTACAAAACGAGATGGGGAATTGTTGTTATTTACGGAATGAGGCCATAGGCTGAGTTCTGTAAATAACATCAATTCCCATTGTACAAGCATGGTGGGTCGTTCTATATTTATTACATACCCCAAATTAATAAAACCTTACCATATATTGGCATAGAAGATATGTCAGCATTAAAGCCCACACACTGCTGATATTTCAACGTGTTCAGTATGTAGTGGGGCGGGGATCCAGCAGTGTTCAGATGTTCTACGGAAGATGGCACGGAAAGTCAATCCTTACTGTGTAGTGGTTCTGGGCAACGCCGCGCCACTCTCGTGTGACCGGGATTATGTAACGCTGGGTATATATATTCAGCGTTCACAGTAAGTCGAAAGGCTGTCCTCGTGCGTCTCTCTTCTAGAGCGGACCCTTGGGCCCTCACTTGGCAGGCGGGTTCTCGTAACCTTCCCGGTGGTTAGGCGAGTCTTTCAGATTAGCCTCTCCAGTGCTACCTGGCACATCATGCTGAGGTACTGTACTTGTGGGAAAGATCTTCCAGATCTTTCCGGGAAGTAATCGTTAATAAACATTCCTGTTTTTATTAAACCCGTGAGTTGTGTTGTGTGTGATTAGGTTCATGCAAACCTGCTGAAAACCGACATAATAGCTTGTAGGGTGGGATCCTGCCTGGGACTAGCATTTCGGAAAGGGGTCTTCCATTCTGCTAGACAGGTGGCGACCACCACAAGTATAACTGTGTACTGTACAGGGTTCAGTATACAATTTATACTGCACAGGGAGCAGCAGTACGTAATTATCAAATATACTGCATGGGTATTTAATAAAAATTATGTTCGGGATCACTGTTAAGGGCCTCATGCCACTGATTTGTCATTTGAAACTGTTGGTTTCTGCAGGCGATGCTCAGCTCCTCCATCCTCGATGTGATGATTCATCACGAGAAGAAGTTGTCTGCAGAATACAGCTCAGCCGAGAACTGTCTCCAAATGCAGGTGAGAGTACGCAAAGGATATGTTGGGTCTTGGGGGTTATAGCCATACTTTTCTACCATAGCCATAGCCATATATGATTTTATTGTTTCACAGGGATGTAGCTTATAAATGTCTGATATTTAATCATTTTATTAAATATATTTATTTTTCAGTCGTTGATGATCGCCACTTTTCTAATGACCGTCTTTAATGTTGTGTTTATTTTCAGTCATTGATGATCGCCACCTTTCTGATGACCGTCTGTAACATATTTGGTTTTCAGTCATTGATGATCATTACCTTTCCGATGACCGTCTTAAATGTTATGTTTATTTTCAGTCGTTGATGATCGCCACCTTTCTGATGACCGTCTGTAATGTTGTGCTGGTTGTCTTCGACTGGTTCGCAGACTTTGACTTCTTGCGGTGAGTGAAATTATCATAGCCGGCCCTCTCCCACCTCTCCCTGCGTTACATAAGAACGTATATATCTCTGGGCATATAAAAGCAAAGTAGAGACTTTTATGTTGTTAGGAATTATTCAAGTTGATTGAAAGTTTCTTTCCTCAGATAACATTCAATTGTTGATAAAATTGTTAGATATGTGGAGAAAGCTAAAGATACAACAGCTACAGGTGTAGTATGCCTATATAGTTGATTTTTATAGAAGGCCATGTTATCAAATTGAAACGAATCCTAAATTTACATTAAACAAGACTTACAACATCCAACAAGCTAAACTAAAAATGTATCGAATTATCAGAGAAATTGCATCAAGAGAAGAATGAACAAATATAGACTTCCTAAAAATATGAAAATGACAAAGTTAGTAAGATGTGAAAAAGGGTTCATGGACGCCTTGAACCCGGGACGATTCAAGCCCTGGATGCCTTGAGCCCTTCTGTGGACGCCTTGAGCCTACCCTGTGGACGCCTTGAGCCTACCCCATTTTGGTTTCCTTGAGCATCTAGATGTAAAAAACTTTGAAAAGTGTACTTATACTGGTTTATAGTCATATATACTCAACCCTAACCCTTACCCGACCCTTTTCTAACCCTAACGCGCTAATCAGAACTAAAATGAGGTAGGCTCAAGGCGTCCACGGGGTAGGCTCAAGGCATTCACGTTTTCGCGCTGACAGCGGGCTCAAACGGTAAAAGGCTCAAGGCGTTGCATTCCCGTGAAAAAGTAGGAAGACAGCAAAAATACTAAACCAGAGACACAATAGTATATGGCTTCTGGTGAATAAAAGAAGAACTTGGGCAAATAAAAACAAACGTGTTGTTGCTGTCAGTCTGATTCAGACAGCGGAGATGCTGAAGCCTGCGACACCAGGACCCGGTCATGATGGAACGTCTGCGGACGAGAGCCCCGATCACTTCCCACACATCGGTCAGTTTAATGTTTCTCTGCCACAAACAAACATTCAAAGTTATATGTAGGAATGCGAGTTATGGTTAGATGAACATTGGATATAAGATCTAGAGGGAAAATAACGTTGTCGAGATGAGTAGAATAATATGTTATGGGATATGTGTATAATGTATTTATCATTTAAGGAGATTTAATTGCTTTCCGAATTTAAAAAAATTTGTTTTTATATATACGGGCGATCTATAGACCGCCTTAAAATGGGGAGCCTTTTATGTTATTGATTCCCTTTTAGGGGAATTGGTAATTGCCGCACTATTGCTGAGTCTATTACTGAGTTAAGAGCCTCTACACATTACCGTAGAGACACCGGGGATACAGTTGTTGACACTAACTAGCGACTTTGTCGCGTCGTATCCCCCCCCCCCTCCCTTAGTCTGTTCAAGGTACGTTCCCTGCTAGTGATGTCCCCCTAAAGATGGGGGGACAGCACTAAGTGGTGCCCCCTATCATTTAGTTCCCGACCATCATTTCATGTGACACCGATTTTACCGACTACCAGCGCAATTCAATCTCGTCGGCTGATTTCAGAGCAAAGAGATCGGAAAACTAGTTCTAAATTATGTTTTCAGTACAGCTAGAAACAAATCTTAAAGATAGAAGAACATCTGTGTAACGATCTGGAAAAAAGAAGGGCAGGTTTCAGTTTGACACTGCACGAGATTCTCACTCTCGTGGCTCCTCAGTCTCCAGCCCTAGGTCTGGTTCACTATGTCTCTATGTGCGGGAGCAACTTCAAGCGGATTCGACGAAATTCTACCGTTTTAGATATAGTAGGTAATGATGTCACAGCTGATAGTTCACCATGGTTACAGTGATTAGGGGCAGCTCTTAAACTGCCAATCAAGGTTGTATCACTCAGGGAGAAGAACGTTGCCTCATTCTTATTGAACAAATTGGATGTTAAAGTACTCAAACAAACAAAACCTCATTCGACTTTCTGAGAATCAAGGAGTCTGCATCTATTTTTGACCTCTCGGTATCTTTCGGCAGCCTCTCTGTGGCCAGGTACCAATAAAGGTAGAAACAGGATATTTCCGAGTGCTACCAGGGTTTAGGTTTTTTTTAAATAAATAAATTTAAATTTAAAACCTATGCCGTTTTCTTCAAACGTTCACAAAATATAATACATGTGAAGTACTACACATTTAAGAAATAAAGAACCAGTTTTGACTGATAATTAGAAATAGTTGAAAATCACCAGGTGGCGCCAATGTGAATTATAGGATATACCTTTGAGTTCTACATCTATGTAGACATGAAGATTATAGAAATAAGATGTGATGTAACTAATCATGAGTTCACTGATTGAGATCACGAATTGCATGTTGCAGTATTTGTGCTGAATAAGGCCACACGAGACGACTTCAGTCCGGAGAACTACGAAGCCATGAGGGATGTCCTTCTCGGGCTCTTCGGTCAGTCGAAACTAAAATGTAAAGGTATGTTCAACAGGAAACGCTGTATTTAAACAGGTAGAATGAAATAAATAAATCAGATTTAACATAAAGATTTTTATTAATACTTTATAGTTACTAGGTGGTGTGAGTGGTTTCTCCTACGCATAATCTGATTTAACATAATAAATAATTTTGTTTTGTTGTTACTAGTTGGTCCGAGTCTGGTTTCTTCTTTAGATAATCATATCTAAAATAATATTTTCTTTTTATCGTTACTAAGTGGTGTGTGTCTGGTTTCATATATAAATAATTGTATCTAAAGTTTTTATTTTCATCGTAACTAGGTGGTACGAGTAGTTTCTTCTATGAATAATCATATTTAAAGTAACATTTTCTTTTTATCGTTACTAAGTGGTGTTTGTCTGGGTTCATCAATAAATAATTGTATCTAAAGTTTTAATTTTTATCATTACTAGGTGGTGTGAGTGGTTTCTTTTATAAATAATCAGATTTAAAGTAATATTTTCTTATCATTACTAGGTGGTGTGAGTGGTTTCTTCTATAAATAATCAGATTTAAAGTAATATTTTTTTATCGTAACTAGGTGGAGTGAGTCTGGTGGCGGCAGGTGCACTGCCCGGAGTTCCCATGCCGAGCCCGCTCACTGACCTCAACCTCTTCCTCCTTCCGAACATGTACACCTCCTCCTCAACAAGTCAGGGAAACCAAGGTATGTATCTAAACTATCTGCTTGTATCTAATATATTGCTGGTGTTTTTGGTATATATATGTCAGGTTTAAACCCTGAATAGTTCCTTGTTTTTTTCTGACCCCAACTGACATCCCTGTTTAAAAAAAGGCGATGTAGTCTACTTTATTTGTACACATACTGTACAAGTATAATTCTTCTATTTTTTTCGGTTGTTGTTCAACTCTCATCCATGTACAACTACATACTGTACATATAACTTGTGCTTGTCTGTAGTTACACATCTGGGTAGCCTGGTTGTGTAACCCAGACTGCATGTGGGGTTTTTTTCTGCTGATCATTCTCTATACAGATAATTTATGTATATATTATCGCAGCATATAAAGTAGAACCCCGTCTAAGGGACACCCCTCATAAGTGGACACCCCGGGTTAATGGACACCCCGTGTAAGCGGAAACTTAATTTGATTTCCCCCAAACTGTGTAAATTTCACAAATAAGTCTTAACTTGACTTAACCAAGATGATATTTGCTATAAAAGTTATCCAAGAGATTCTAACCTTGTGAAGCAGACACCCCGCATAAGCAGACACTTTGGGCTAGAACGTAGGGTTTCTGCTTACGCAGGGTTCTCCTGTAAAGAAATATGCACCATAAACTGAAACCCATGGTTTAGTGTATGTGTGACCAGCCTCTGTACATAAAGTCATGTTTCGATGATGTTCTTCCCACCAGATGGCGTGTTGGCACTGTTGTCGGCTTTCCAAGGTCACCCGAGTTACGAGCACCTGGTGCGACTGCTACGAAACCACCTGCTCGCCGTTCCCCGCGGACTGCTCACGCACACCACGCTGTCTGAGAAAAACTGGTCAGTCTTCGTGTTATTATCATGTGACCATTGCATTTCTTCATGCAGGCTCAGGACTATTTGAGTTGTTTCCCATAATGAGATATTGCCATTATACAAAAAACTTGGGGTGGAGAGTTGGCTCAATGGTCAAGGCACTGGACTTGTAATCCCAAGGTTGTAGGACTTTGTGGGTTCGAGTCCCACTGCAACAAAATAACTGATGATTGTGTTCTTGTATTTTGCAGGTTTCACTATGCGGCTCGTACGTGGGAGGCCATTAAGAAGTCACCGTTGCTCGTTGAGTACAACCGACTCCTGCCGTGATGTCACATGACAGATGCCGACGGACTTCTCTCAAACATCCTTCACCTTCCAAGGTCGTGCCAGGTCAAAGGTCAAGCTCATCAACCTTGACCTTGCTTAAGCAGGTGGCAGATTGAAGGATACTCAGACGTTCCTCGTCGTCTTCTCTCTGCGTCCCTTGCCGGATGTCGTGACGACCCAACAGCATTTCGTCATTGAAGAATTGCTGCAAACCGGCAAGATACTGAACGACGCAGAGTCAGCTGAGTAAACGACATTGGATCAGAATGTCGCTGGTTTCCACATGACCAACGGGAAGAGAAACTGTGGGGGATCAAGTCGTAGTGAACAGGTGAAGTGGACCCGTCTGAAAATAGGTCACTCCAGACTTACACACGAACATCTCATAAAAAGGGAAAATCCCCCATTATGCCAAGAATGCAATGTACCCATAATTGTTCAGCATATCCTGCTGAACTGTAAAAGGGTAAAAGAAAATAGAAGAAAGTACTTAAAAAACAGTAACAACATGAAAATATTGTTTGAAACTATTCCAAAGAAAGATATGAGAGACAAATCTCTTTGATTGTATATAAAATATTTGAAAACATTGAAAAGAATTGACTGAAATAAGTCTAAGAAAGTGAAAAGCTAAATCATTGATGGTCCCTATATACCCTCAGGGTCCTCTGGGACGTTAAACCACAAACAAACAAACAGACCATACAGACGTCTTCACTCCACAATGACGTCACTGAGTCTGAGCGTCACATGACATTATCCTAAGTGACGTCACTGTTTTTTGTGTTGGTCGGATCGGTTGAGCCGTAGCGGGCTCATAACATTTATTACACACATCGCGAGTTTACTGACTGTTAAATCGGTAAATGGTAAATAGTGTGTAGTAAAAAATAGATCACCTTTGTCGTTACTGAACAGATTTTGTTATAGCCCGATAAAGTTCTGTTTTTGAACAAACGGCAGAGAACAAACAAGACCTTTATCTCTCTATCCTTTTCCTCTAAAAGGGAATGCAAATATGTTTTGGTATGAATAATTTGTTTCTATCGAAAATCCATTTTTATTTTGGTCTTTGATTATATTTCCTAATAATTTACAGTCTATATAGTGTCCTACTTAGGTACGGACTGTACGAGTATATGGCCATCTTCAATCCAAACTAGACTTTTTATATTCATGTGTGCCCCACTACACTTCTGTTGTGCGACTACTTTCGACCCACAATCGCCTGTGCAGTGTGTCAGAGAGTTAACACAAGTAGCGTGCTCTCAGGGTCAGAGCGAGTATAACCACATATATGAGAAACACGACAAAGCCTGTTTTGTAACTTCAAAGGTGATATTATACGATACATTAGAACTCCCCGAGTGGACCATCCTCCGTTGTGGTTGTAAGTGGTCTGTGTTGCAGAGTTATGGGATAAAATATGAAATAGCGGGATTGCATCCGATGCCAAGGTGCCTCACTTCATGGGGCACTCCCCTGTATACGCCCTCCAGAGGTTACTAGCCTCCCTATTATCGCCCAGGATAAATACCAGTTCCGCTCGCGACTGGCTGGCCTCACCACAACAACATGAACCATAGTTTTCCCATTTATATTTGAAGAACTTGAATATAATTTCGGATTTATGGGTAGAAATAGCTGAAATTTCCATTTCTGACATCGGATTTCCCATTTGAAGATTTATAAAAACCGATGAACTGCAATAATTTCGGGTTACAGTTCAAGGTCTATCACCATACAACGTCGGTAACCAGCGCACCCCGGGACTTGTAAACAGACTCTATTCTGGGATACCTCAATAGGGTCTATGGGGATGAGACAAATGACCGGCCTTATTTCCTGATTGCATTCTTGTCACTGGCCCGATTATAACCGATTGTACCCGATTGCAATGGAGCTTTAGTATGACCCAGCCAAGTTAGACCAATATGGCGATACACAGATTACAGTCTGACTGCGCGACGAGGCTATCATCAAACAACAGTGTTGAGGACTACGATCCAGATTATTGGATCGGTATGAATCGGATGGAAATTGTTGATGTTTCTTGGCCTTAGTATGGCTTTAGACAAAGACACAATGCTAAAGGATGTCAAAGTCAGTATGGGATGAAATCATAGAGTGTCTGATGTCAGAGTCGAGAAAATTATATCAGTAACACTATTTCGACAAAACATTACTGTATTATTGCAAATTAATTTGTATTTTTTTAACAGTCACAGAGGGAAGAATTTCGGGGATATTTTAGTTGTATTCATAGGAATATGTGCAACCCATTTAATGATGAAATCTTGCAGATTGATCACTGGGGTTATTGCTCTTTTGGTCAGTTTGACGCTTTGTTAGCGCAGTGCGTAAACTGGACATTACGTAACTGGACTCTTGCAGGTTGATTGCTTGGGTTGTCGCTCTGTTTGGTCAGTTTGACGCAATGGTTGCGCAGCGTGTAGTCTGGACCAGGCTGTCGCAGACTAATCACTGCGGACAAAATGTGCAAGATTACGGCATTCTGCTACTCTGACAAAACACACCCTCTCGCTGCACTCCTGAAGAAACCCATACAAATTAAGTGCGGATTCTACCGAGACACAAGATATAGTGAGATTGGTCACGATTTGGTTGTCTTGCTACATTGGGCTAAGTTTGAATGATCGAGTGTCTCTTTGTCATGATGTATCTTGAGGTGTCATGGTGGTGGAGTACCAAAAACTACACCTGACACCACGTGGCTACGTTTTGTAGAATGGAGGTACGATATATTGCGACACTGTAAGATATTACAAGATATATTGAGACAAATCCATCTTGTTGGTGGAATCAGCCCTTTAATCATCATTTTCATGGTTTTTAAGATTAAAGAACAAAAACCGACTGTTCTTAAGAGCTTGTGTAAGCATTGTTTAAAGTTAGGGTATGACAAAAAGGGGAAATCCCCTAGTGGGAGACCAAGGAACTAGTGAGTGAGGCAGGGTACCAGCTTAGTTTTTCCCAATTCTATCCAAGAAATATTCAGTGCAAAGACTAAACTTTCTGAGATTTTCACATTATAATCTTACATTATAGGTTGAAAAGAGCAGGTTTATATTGAGGTCCAACAACCCAGTTCATCTGAATTTATGGATAAATAAGATGACATATGAAAGTTTCTGGAATATTTGGGTAAGAATGGTTGGTTTATCAATATAATCGGCCTAAATTATATAAAGTTTCTTAAATTGTTGAAAAGGTTGAGAACCAGGCCTTGCCACTGGCAGAACGTTGAAAAATTATTAAAAGTCTGAAACTTAGACTTTTATGAACTACTACAGAACATATCTGATAATTATCTTGCATACATCCTCCAGGCTTTTTTTCTGGAGGACATGGGAGTTCAGCAACTGAATTAAACTGAAATATTTCCTTTAAAAATATTTATAATTTTTATATTCGTCCCATTTCATGCCAAATAATTGTACGACCAACTGTGATTCAACAATGAGAAATGAAATAAATCATACTTGGCATACCTGGTTTATCGGATTCATTTTTTAACAGTGTTTCGTACGGCAAAATACGGAACACTTCCCCATACGCGTTGACTACAATATTCATTGTTAGGCTAAATTTAATTAATGATTTTTATCAAATTCGTGTATATAGTAAATATAAAACGACCTACCATGCTCAGGGGTTAGGGCACTAGACTTGTAATCCCAGGGTTGTAGGACTTTGTGGATTTGAGTCCCACTGCAGCCACTTCTTTCTTTCATACCCAACAGTGGTAGATTTACTGCTATATCAAAGTCCAGTACTTCTCATACCATATCTATGTGGTGTGGTGTGCAGCCACCTTTCTCCATCATCCCCAGCATCGGTAGATATACTGCTATATCAAAGGCCAATCCTTCTCATACCATGTCTATGTGGTGTGGGAACTAAAAGAACTCTCACCTCGGTAAATGTGTAGGGGTGAGATTTCTACCTACATTCATCTCATAGATTCGATCAAACCCAAAGTAAGTCTAATTGAACAAATTGGACCTTAAACTACAAAAACAAACAAACAAATACGAGGCCACTCTCCCAGCAGATCTTTTGTGGCGCTAGCGCTCACTAATCTCTGCTTCAACCCAGTGATGTCACATAGATAAACCACATTTCGGATTAAACAAAAAGTGTAACTGTCAAAAGTTATGGAACTCAAACAACATACATTATGAGAATATTGGAATTGTTGAATGAGCTTCAGAGACAATCCAACTGTTTCTTTTTCAGCTTTAAACCACTTTATAATGTGAATCCACAGTTGATTAGAGTGACCTTCGAACGAGCAGGAGACATGTTGATTAGAGTATCCTTCGTTCCACTCTTTCGCTTGCATATTGGATTTTATCTATCTACTGGAGTTTCCATTACGTGAACACAGATCCATGTATCAACACAGTCGACCTTCCACCGAACACCAAATTGCAGTACAACTATCTTTCGTTCCACTCTTTCGCTTGTATATTGGATTTTATCTGTCTACTGGAGTTTCTGTTGCGTGAACACAGATCCTGTGAGACAGAGATGGGCAGTCACTCTTTTCAGTTATTTGCAAATAATCAACAGAAGGGTGATATTCTCAACCCGTCATTAGTTCCTGTTGCGCTATAAAACATAGTAGATAGGAAATATAGACACATGTTTAATTATACATCTCCCATGACATCATCACTTCTTGTGCTACGATAGTGTCTAGGAAATCCCTACACAAGTTTTATTATACATCTCCCATGACGTTATCACTTCTTGTGCTACAATAGTGTGTAGGAAATCCCGGCACAAGTTTAATTATACATCTCCCGTGACGTCATAACTTCTTGTGCTACGATAGTGTGTAGGAAATCCCTACACAGGTCTAATTTTGCATCTCCCATGACATCATCACTTGTAACAAAATAACATTTTTAATTTTCTTTAAACTGGGGCTTCAGTTTCTTATGGAGAACTATTGGCTCCTCTGTTATAAAAAAAGAGTCACTTGCTCAATATTTGAGGCAGTCTGCCTATTTGTAATGTAATAATAAGTGTTGTATCCATAGACAAGTTTTATTGTACACCTCTCATGACATCATCATTTCTCAGAATACAATCATATGAGGAAACATACTTACAGATGGCAAATTGGTGAGAATGGCATTAATTCTCCCATATTAAACAATTTTCCATATAATTATATACCTGAAAATTTGTTTTAATTTCTAATGCTATTTTAATTATTTACATGCTCAGTCATTCACTACTGCCATAGGGGGCGAACATAATTTATACAACATGGCTAGGAGTGGGTACTATTTGATAGACATTCGACCACAGGTATATGATGATAAGTAGGAAATCATTAAAAGTGTAATTGTACATCTGGTTATCACTTCTGTGATAAAACAGTATTAGTATGTACCGTAAAACCCTGCTTATAAGCCGACCCCGGTTATAAGCCGGCCCAACTTCAGGAAAATGCTATAAGCCGATTCTGGGAGCATTTCAATTTTAGGAAAACCCCGGTTATAAGCCGACCCTCCACTTGGGTCGGCTTTCTAGAATTTTCAGTTAAGAATATGAATGTTTTGATGAACTTTTTTTTACCAATATAAGATATCACATGCTATCTGACAAATTACTATCATTATGATTCACATTTGTATATCTCTATATTTTGATCCTTGATTATAGATTTGTACTGATTTTTTTTTTTTTTTCAAAAATCAATTTTTGAAAAACCCCGGTTATAAGCCGATCCCCAACTATGGCAAAAATTCATAAGCTGATTTTTTTTTCAAAAACCCTAAAATAAATTGGCTTAAAAGCGGGGTTTTACAGTAGGCTATCCCTACATAGGTTCAATCGTTCTTCCCTCAAATCGACTAGATGAAGCGCAGTACGAAGGCAACCCAACAACTTCCACACATCATTCGTTAACATTCGGCGTATCGCTTTGATCTCTGTCTCTAACACGACTATGTATACCGCACCATCTTAAGCATCACTCAGTTAAACCTGATGTCAATGAACAATACAATAATTGCCTATAACAACAAACAAGTGAATTTATATAATTAATTTAAGAACATAAACATGCAAAAATAAAAGCACATTAAATGATTGGGTCAGTTCTCATCATTCAGTCGTATAAAATTTCTGACACATTCACATAACACAACACTGCTGACCCATATTCGGTAGTTGCGGATTTCCTTGGTCGTCAAATTCTACTCCCGGCATCTGGAATATAGATAATTATAATTCAGATAATCGACTCTTATTAATCAAATATAAGTTACTCCTAAAAAGGGGTTATATATGCATATTTCAATGTAAATTTGACCAGAAAAGTACAGAATATTTTAGATTTTTATAATTGCCTGCATGATGTATGGTAACAATTACTGAAAAGTACAGAATGGTTCTTCCAAGGATTCCACATAAAATATCCAATTCAAAATAAAGAATACACTGATAAGAATTCAGGGATACATGGTTAGAAACAAAGAATAAAATTTAAAGGGGAAAACGACTGAACAGTGTCAGGAAAGGTGGTAAAACGTGCTCAGAGCTGTGGGATGTGTGTATGTAGATCAGTCGAGGAGACTCACTCGCCTTTCAAAAATTAACCGTAGTGGTTCACAGTTCACCGGTCATGGTTCACAGTTCACCGGTTATGGTTCACCAGTCATAGTTAATTGGTCACAGTTCGTTGGTCACAGTTCACTTTTCACCAGTCATGGTTCACTGGTCATGATCCACCAGTCAAGGTTCACCGATCACGGTTACGGTTCACCATCACGGTCACAGTTCATGTTTAACTGGTCACGGTCATGGTTGACTGGTCACCATCATGGTTCACTGGTCATGATCCACCAGTCAAGGTTCACCGATCACGGTTACGGTTCATGTTTAACTGGTCACGGTCATGGTTCACTGGTCACGATCATGGTTCACTGGTCATGATCCACCAGTCAAGGTTCACCGATCACGGTTACGGTTCATGTTTAACTGGTCACGGTCATGGTTCACTGGTCACGGTCATGGTTCACTGGTCACGATCCACCAGTCAAGGTTCACCGATCACGGTTACGGTTCATGTTTAACTGGTCACGGTCATGGTTAACTGGTCACGATCATGGTTCACTGGTCACGATCCACCAGTCAAGGTTCACCGCCCACGGTCATGGTTTACCATCCCGTCAACAAGACCTGTTCATATTGAGCAATTCTGTTCTTAACTATTTCTGAAATTTTTATTTCATTTTTATATCATATGTGAATTTCTATTATCATATCGATTTTGTTTTCCTTAATCTCACCATTTCTCCTACAATCTCTTTGGGAGGTTGTCCTAGGTTTTGCATCTGAAACATAGAAACAATTCTAATAAATCATCGTTTTATATAACATAGCTCTCAGACAGTACCAATTATACATTTGTAGGTCTATCTTTAATTAGCTGAAGTTGTTATTGACTTTAAACAAAAACTCAAAATATCATAACAGCCTGTGTTTACACAAAGAGACGAAAAACATTGTGATCGTTTACAACACAATTTAAGAAAACAGAAGCATTTACTAGGGCACGAGATTGAACTTTTAATTAGAAACATCTACAGAACAAAAAAGATGACGACTTGACTGTGAACCAACACCTATCACTACAACCATCGCTAATTTTATGACTTAACAGTAAACTCACTGTAAAACACTCATCACTACGACCATTGCTAATTTGACGACATAAACACCATCACTACGACCATCGCTAATTTGACGACTTGACTGTGAACTTATTGTAAAACACCCATCACTACAACCATCGCTAATTTTATGACTTAACAGTAAACTCACTGTAAAACACCCATCACTATGACCATCGCTAATTTGACGACATAAACACCATCACTACGACCATCGCTAATTTGACGACTTGACTGTGAACTTATTGAAAAACACCCATCACTACAACCATCGCTAATTTTATGACTTAACAGTAAACTCACTGTAAAACACCCATCACTATGACCATCGCTAATTTGACGACATACACACCATCACTACGACCATCGCTAATTTGACGACTTGGCTGTGAACTTATTGTAAAACACCCATCACTACGACCATCACTAATTTGATGACTTAACAGTAAACTCACTGTAAAACACTCATCACTACGACCATTGCTAATTTGACGACTTAAACACCATCACTACCACCATCGCTAATTTTACGACTTTACTGTGAACTTACTGTAAAACACCCATCACTATGACCATCGCTAATTTGACGACTTCATTCTGAACTTACTTGCTGCATCAGGTCCATGATTTTCTGGAACCGTTGGACTTTGACGGGTTCGGAATCTGACTCCTGCTCCGCCTCAAACTCTTCGCAGATCTGCTTCATGAAGATGTACTGCTGCTCGTAGTTGGCATACTCCTCCGTTTGTAACGTGGCCTTGTGTTCGTCCAACCAGTCAGGGTACTGCAATGACACAATGTTTTTTTATGTTTTGTTTTTAATCATCATACTCAATGAGAATTACATGCACAATAATCAATGGTTTTTGTGGAAGGATGGCTGTAAAAGACGTATTGTTGATGCTTAGTAATGTATGAGAGTAGCGAGTACATTCCATCGTCAACATCAAGTTATTGTAGTCCTGACACAAAATAATTGTTTATTGTATTCCTTACTCACCTTATCAAATAAGACATTAAACATCAACTTCAATGCAAAATTTTGACATTTGCGCTGATACTGCAATATTGCTATGCCATACCGATCACCCTACACTATTTTCGCCACTGCTCCACTTCGGTGACAGGGTTTTTCTGAGTCCCCAGTGGAGAACAATGGATCGGCTCTCAATCTCCCGTATGGAGCACCGCTAGGAGTTTGAGCACTGACCGTCGGGGGGATCAGGTCTCTAGCTCCACTATTGGCGACTGGGAGCCGATCGGCAACCAAACCAATCTCAAGTGGATCGGCGCAATGGAGTATGGCATTCAGACTGAGTAGTCTGACCCTGTAATGCATTTTTCTATGATGACTGTTTAGCCATTTTCTAGCGAAACCTTATTCTATTTCCCTGTCTAGTAAATTTTCGGTCTAAGAAACTTTTAAACGCAGTTTCCTAAACTATGTTCCAGTGAGCAAAAGTTCAAAGTTACAAGGTAAGGCACGGAAAAATTACTGCCCAAGGCCTTGGCCGTAATTTTTCTGAGCCTTACCGAGTAACTTTGACTTTTGATTACCAGTACTTGGTTTCCCTATTCCTATATACCTTTAAATATCAATAGAAATGATTATTTCTTTTCCTGCGATAGCCCCAGAAAAATGGCCACCCTTATAAAGTAACTGCAATAGCTAAGTTTTCGTCCCGCTGCTCTTTATGTCACGTGGTCAGCCCGGGACGAAAACATCAGCCTGGGACAAAAACGTCAGCCTTGCTACATAACTTATAATTACTGCACCCCCAGCAGCGGTATGTAACTATAGAGGTTTCGGAAATGGGTATATAGGAATATGGTTTCTTGTAGTTATACTGTCTGTATGGCAAAGAAGGCCTTCAGAATTCAAACTCAAGCCAGATGAATTAGGCAACACCACATGTATAAAGCTTTAAAATTTCAACCCCTCATTCAAATACTTTCAAACGGAATGTAACATATTCTGGAGCCTGACTTCACTTTGTGACGACTGCTCCTGTGATGGTATTTTGAAACTCTCACCTTTGTGGAAATATCTTTGAGTGATGGATATAGAACTTCTTTGGACAGCAGACTCTTGAGCATGCCCTGCATCATGGGCATGAAGTCCATGTCTCCGTCCGCACCTCCGTCTTCCAGCCCGAGACCGCCCATCGCCTGCATGATGTCCTCTTCTGACATAGGTCCCTGTGAACAATGTGTGTTAACCGTCAACTATACGAATATGTCACCTGACATAGGTTCCTGCATTTAACATGTGTTAACCATTAACTATACGAACATGTCTTCTGACAAAGGGCCCTGTGATCAATGTGTGTTAATCGCCAACTATACGAATATGTGTTCTGACAAAGGGCCCTGTGATCAATGTATGTTAATCGTCAACTATACGAATATGTCACCTGACATAGGTTCCTGCATTTAATATGTGTTAACCATTAACTATACGAACATGTCTTCTGACAAAGGGCCCTGTGATCAATGTGTGTTAATCGTCAACTATACGAACATGTCTTCTGATAAAGGGCCCTGTGATCAATGTGTGTTAATCGTTAACTATACGAACATGTCATCTGACAAAGGGCCATGATCAATGTGTGTTAATTGCCAACTTTAAGAATATGTGTTCTGACAAAGGGCCCTATGATCAATGTGTGTTAATTGCCAACTATACGAATATGTCCCTGCGAACAATGGGTGATAACCGTCAACTGTATGAACATGTCATCTCTGATAGGGCCCTGCATATAATGGGTGTTAACCGTCAACTATACGAACATGTCTTCTGTCATATGGCCCTGTGATCAATGATTATGTGTGTTAATCGTCAACTATACGAACATGTCTGCTGACATAGGGCCCTGCAAACAATTTGTTTTAACCGTCACCTACATGAACATGTATCAGACTTAATTATCTGTTATACACTTATAGAGACGTCACAGAATACTACGCTACTCGATGATGTTCCTAAGGTGTGACGTACCTGCATGTTCTGTGCGTTTTGTGACAGACTGTCCAGTGTGCTCTGTAACGTATCCGTGAAGGCCTTCTGTGATTCCTCCGACTCATCTGAAAAATTATCATTACAAGTTTTATCATCGACGTCTCAGTAAGCTCCACATCCTCGGGTCATCAACAGTAAAGGTCTGGATCTATTCGGATATCAATGACACAGCTTACATTTTTTTACAAGTCATGGTACCAGTCTCAGTAGACCGGTGTACTGGTGAGTTATGTACCTGCTGTGTAGGGGGCCTTAGCCAATTTGTCAAGGTACTGCATCATGGCGTACCAGTCTCAGTAGACCGGTGTACCGGCATATAACAAACCTGCTGTGTTGGCCGCCTTAGCCAACTGGTCAAGGTACTGCATCACGGCGTACCACAGTCTCAGTAGACTGGTGGGTAACGTACCTGCTGTGTTGGGGGCCTTAGCCAACTGGTCGAGATGCTGAATCATGGCCTACCACAGTCTCAGTAGACCGGTGTACTGGTGGGTAACATACCTGCTATGTTGGCGGCCTTAGCCAACTGGTCAAGGTACTGCATCACGGCCTACCACAGTCTCACTAGACCAGTGCGTAACGTACCTGCTATGTTGGCGGCTTTAGCCAACTGGTCAAGGTGCTGCATCACGGCGTACCACAGTCTCAGTAGACCGGTGTACTGGTGGGTAACGTACCTGCTATGTTGGCGGCTTTAGCCAACTGGTCAAGGTGCTGCATCACGGCGTACCACAGTCTCAGTAGACCGGTGTACTGGTGGGTAACGTACCTGCTGTGTTGGCCGCCTTAGCCAACTGGTCGAGATGCTGCATCATGGAGGGGTCATCTCCCATCATGGCGCGCATGGCCTCCGCCAGGTGTCTCTGTACATCCTCCCCGTCGCCGGTGCCCTCTGCCGAGAAGACCTGCTCGAACATGGCCATGGGGTCCACCGCGCCCGCCTGAAGACACAATCACATTAATTAGGCGGCTTCAGGGCACAGGGCATACATAGACAATAATCGATGGTTTGTGGAAAGGCGGCGTAAACCACAAGCGGTTGATGCATAGCAATACACGAGTGCTAAGGAGTGTATTATGACATCAACCTTGAGTGTTCTACAGAGCCGTCTGTCCACAAAACCATCGTTTGTTGCATTTATTATCCATTTCTTTAAATAAATTAAACCCAGTAACTGCCATTCAAAAGAGTATAACAATAGGGACTATTTCTTTGCTCTATAGCAAAAGGGACTATTTTTCCTGTATACTATGGTTTTGAGGCCGTATACCACAGGTTTGAATCTGTATACCACAGTTATGGTATCTGACAGGTTTTATACAATTGGTCATGGTTTACCGAGTCCCCAAACATTCTCAATGGGGGCTTTGTATACGATGGATAATATAAATCATTATTAACTACACACAACTCACCTAGTGTTTTGTCTAGTGCCCGGGGCAAGATGGTCACCTCCATAACACAATAGCATTCTCCCCTATAGTGTGGTGTTAACCGAGACATCTTTGACAGAAGTGAATTTCGCCTCGTCGGTTAAAATCTTTATCATATTATCGAATGTTAAAGTGAGGACAAAGTGCTTCTCGGAATTCCAAATCTCTTAACCTTTTAAGGACGGCTGGTGCCTAGCTACTCCCATAAGGACGGGTGCTGGTTGCAGTCTGTTTGGCTAGAGTACGGCCACATAATAGTTAAAACTGATATCCAAGTTTGTAATCATGCAGTATGATACATAATCACAAATATTTTTATTTCTTTTTAATAGAAATACTAAATATGATATTGTATCTACATTTTCTGAAGATTTCATGAATATTGCTCTATTATTTCTTTGTTAAAACATTTTTGTTAATATTGGGACAATGATGCCTCAAGGCATCATGCGTCTCTAGTGCGGTGATGCCTCCAGGCATCATGCGTCTTTAGTGTGGTGATGCCTCCAGGCATCATGCGTTCTTAAAGGGTTAATAGCATGTTATTGTTTGAAAACACTCCACACCGAACAAACACAGATGTGAAGCCTGTGCTGTAATGTGTTATTAATGATCAATAAAATTGACGAACCCAAAACCCAGCTTTGTATTATTTTTTTTGTTTTCTGACAAACCAACGGGAAGGCTACAAAATTATGAAATATAATGGTCAAGATTGTCCCTTATTGAATGTCAACGCGTAAGCATGGAATTCGATGAACAATGAAACAGAAATCCTACCGGAGGGACAGGTGGAGCCTCGGCAGCTGCTGCATTGACTGGCGGTGGTTTGTCAAAGTCTTCTAACGCACCTTGTAATACAAATAAAACACACATACATAACTGTTTCCACATGTTACAATAAGTAAAGGAAACCTTACATACAACAATAGATGAGGACATGTAAAGGTATAAATTTCAGAAGACCAGGGCTATGTAATAAGAGAAGAAGTTTGTTTGTTTGTTTGTGGTTTAATGTCCAAGGGGTCCCTGAGGGTATATAGGGACTATCAATGATTTAAGCTTTTCACTTTTGTAGACTTATTTTAGTCAATTCTTTTCAATGTTTTCAAATATTTTATATGCAATCAAAGAGATTTGTCTCTTTCAAAAACATGATGATATCTTTCTTTGAAATAGTTTCAAACAACATTTTCATGTTGTTACTGTTTTTTCAAGTACTTTCTTCCATTTTCTTGTACCCTTTTACAGTTCAGCAGGATATGCTGAACAGTTATGGGTACATGGCATGCTTGGCATAATGGGGGATTTTCCCCTTTCAGGAGATATTTGTGTGTAAGTCTGGAGTGACCTATTTTCAGATGGGTCAACTTCACCAGTTCACTATAACTTAATCCCCCACAATTTCTCTTCCCATTCACAGTTGAGTGAATGGTATGCAGTTTGTTTCTTATTTGCTTGTTCCTGCCAGAGAAAAAGACGATAAAGCCTGAGTTAAAATTTGTGAATGAATGTAACTGTTATTTGTCCTGTACCTGTATATATTGTAGTGATTACGGCATACGAAAGACCGACAAGCAAATATAGTGTCTAAGGGTACCACAGCTTTATTGATCCATGTAATATTCACACAGTCCCAGGTATTCACATATCCTAGCCTAGCTAAAATCCTCGTCTGAGTTAAGGGGCTAAGTCTAGAGGTGTCCATGCCTTGGTAGCTGAATTACCACTGCCAGAGCGGAGAGCGGCCGTCATTTATATAGGCAGGGAGTGATGTCACAGACGTGAGTTGCAGCACCCCCTTCCGGGAGGCCGGACTCTCCGCTCACTCTGTACACTCCGCTAGGTCTCTCCGGGCCCCAGAGGAGTGATAACAAGCCTCCATTCTGGCCCAGACAGCCACGTGGTGCTCTCTGCTCCTCTCCGTTCCCCGAGACTGCCTCCTTTCACTACACTGTTGTATTTTGATTGTTACATGTGACACATACATGGAAGATCGCTTGGTAACATGTGAATGTACTGCTTGTTGTCAAATAAACTTTGAATAACAAAAAAAAACAACAATGGAGTCTTCAGGAATGCTTCACTCATTAGCGACAACGTGCTGTATTTTAACAGTGTCATCATCTTGTCAAGTCCAGGCAGCACATGTTCTGGTAAACCTTACCTTGCGAAGAATCTCAATGCTGGTGTAGTTTATAAGAATGTTTTAATGGTGTAGTCTATAAGATCCTGGGTTCCAATCTTGATTTCCTCTATACAAGCTATATAACATCATTGAGCCTTGTCAACCCCCCCCCCCCCCCCCTCAAATTCTGGGGCCGACCAATAGAAGAGCAGAATTAGAGTGTGTTGTCATGGGGTGGGTGAGGTATTGGCATGGTGCGGTCATGGCTTGGTGTGGTGTTGGTGTGGTGTGGGCGTGGTGTTGGTGTGGTGTGGGCTTGGCTTGGTGTAGTCATGTGGTGGGCGTGGTATTGGCATGGTGCGGTCATGGGGTGGGCGTGGCTTGGTGTGGTGTGCGCCTGGCTGGGTGTGGTCATGTGGTGGGCGTGGTGTTGGTGTGGTGTGGGCGTGGCTTGGTGTGGTCATGTGGTGGGCGTGGTGTTGGTGTGGTGTTGGTGTGGTGTGGGTGTGGCTTGGTGTGGTCATGTGGTGGGTGTGGTGTTGGTGTGGTGTTGGTGTGGTGTGGGTGTGGCTTGGTGTGGTCATGTGGTGGGCGTGGTGTTGGTGTGGGTGTGGTGTTGGTGTGGTGTGGGCATGGCTGGGTGTAGTCATGTGGTGGGCATGGTGTTGGTGTGGTCTGGGTGTGGTGTGGGCGTGGCTTGGTGTGGTCATGTGGTGGGCGTGGTGTTGGTGTGGTGTGGGCGTGGCTGGGTGTAGTCATGTGGTGGGCGTGGTGTTGGTGTGGTGTGGGCGTGGCTGGGTGTAGTCATATGGTGGGTGTGGCTTGGTGTGGTCATGTGGTGGGCGTGGTGTTGGTGTGGGTGTGGTGTTGGTGTGGTGTGGGCGTGGCTTGGTGTAGTTATGTGGTGGGCGTGGCGTTGGTGTGGTGTTGGTGTGGTGTGGGCGTGGCTTGGTGTGGTCATGTGGTGGGCTTGGTGTTGGTGTGGTGTGGGCGTGGCTGGGTGTAGTTATGTGGTAGGCGCGGCATTGGTGTGGTGTTGGTGTGGTGTGGGTGTGGCTTGGTGTAGTCATGTGGTGGGCGTGGTGTTGGTGTGGTGTGGGCGTGGCTTGGTGTAGTCATGTGGTGGGCGTGGTGTTGGTGTGGTGTGGGTGTGGCTTGGTGTGGTCATGTGGTGCGCAAGGGGGCGTGGTTGGCTGAGCTGGATCCGTCTACTAGAGGCTGACTACCACACCACCTAGCTACAACTAGACACACTACAATGGTTATAGCGCTAGCTTGACAGCTCTCAAGCTTATAGATATATGGATCTTTATCTCACCCCAGATATTTTTTCTCCACAGAATTAACATTGGGAACTCGTATCTAACGCCCATTAGATATTTAGGAAAAATATCCAATGGGGGATAATGTCACAAATGTTAGCTCATTAGTCAATGTTAAGGGTGAGATAAATTCAGAAACCCATTCAAGTTTTTGGTCAGAGCTCGATCCCATCTCATTTGAATCACATAGTAATTCACGCGGCTTCGCCTTGTGAATTACTACGTGATTCAAACTCGATGGGATACGGGCTCAGACCCTAAACTTTCATGGATTTCCTCTATAGTAAATATGGGTTTAGGTGCTTTAACGTTATCTCATTAAATCTGGTCTATTCCAGTAAGCCTAAAGGTCACCCCCTTAACACAAATGTGTAAATCTAAAAATCTTCCCTACTAATTAGCGGGGGTATTATACATGCAGAAAGGGATATTTGGAAAACGAGGCGAAAGCACTTCTAGACTCAACCGATGCTACCTTGAAAGTGACAAAAACTCGTCCAAAAAAAATAAAATAAATAAATACATGCAGAAAGGTGTATGACGACTGAAGGACTTCACATATGTTCATATGTTTAGACAATATACACATGTAATTACAATGGTGGAACCACTATATATATATAAATCAGCCTGTTCTGGTGTTTTGTTTTTTTGGGTAGTTTAACGTCCAATTTGTTCAATTAGACTTGATATAGCAGAAACACTAATTGCGGACATAGTTATAAGTGCTTTAGTGACACTGGTAATTAGTGCTGAAACAATGACTTTGACCTTGGTATTGTCTGACATGTCATGGGCATACTTGCACTCTCATTTTAATTCTATGTTTTTTTATTCGTAAATTGGATGTGTACAAGTCCGCGGTAATCATAGATCTACAACTAATGATGTTGATATTTATCTGATTCAATAGATTTATGATTAATAGAGAAATCTGGTTGGGACAAAGAATATATGGATCTTTTCCAATACCCAAGGACCGGAATGGGGAAATTGATTAAAAAAAAAGAAAAAAAAGAGAAGACAAATCGATAGATGACTTGGTAGCACCCAGGCCCCGAATGGAGTTAGGAGATAGTGCAGTGAAGGTGAAGCCCCCAGAAGCCCCTGCATTTTCAGCTCAGCTTTTTAGAGTGTGCTTGCACACCCTAAATACATCATCTAGAGGTTAGAGTGGTCACATTGAACTTCCAGCGTGCTTCCAGAAAACTATCCCTTCACTATCTGCGTGCTATTCCCTGTAATAGTGATAACAGAGCAGGGAGCCAGTGTCTCAGTGTCTTAGAGGTGTGCCCAGCTGACCATGACCAATCAATCAAGACAAAAATACCTCATGACCCACTGTTGCTTGATATGTTTTGACTCAGGCAGTTGCAGAAATGGCAAGTCGACTGGGTGCAAGTGGGTTACAGAGAACTATCCATAGGCTAAATCTAACTCAAACCTTTTAATTGTTATTCATTTATAATTGCATGCTCATTCATCTGTGATGAACATTCTATTTGCTCCTAGTCTGTCAAAGCACGACCTCAGATGAGATAGACTCGTGCAAGAGCTAATAATATAATTTTTTCCAATAACCCTGGGATGGTATCTTTATACCGAACCACCAATCGGGACTAATTTGAATTAAATAAAAAAATTATAATAATATAATATTGCCTGAATTCGAAGTTGAACCCTCATAAGATTTCTCCTCGAACCCGCTGAAACCACAGATACCCATTCACAAAACACTATTTCCGGATATAGGCGCTCAGTACTTTGACAATGTAGGATCGAGATTATATGTATCATTCTCCAATCTTTTCGATCCATTTCTTTGATAAACTTAACAACTGTCATCATAGCTTCGGGACAGAGTTATTTAGAGACGATAGTAGTAAACTACACTTCAAAAGTAACAAACGAGACCAAAAACAAAATTCTAGCCTCAACCCCCCATAGCTATAAGGCATATAGCCTATGATCCATGGGCGCCGCCATGACGCCCCCCGAGTAGGTGTTCTTCACTAAAGGAGGTAAAAAAGTAGCTGTTTTTCACTAATGGAGGTGCAAAAGAAGTGAGTGATAATTGGGAAATGTCACTTTTCTTGCCTTGCTCACATATGTAAATAAAGTGTTTCATGTGAAAACATCATGTCCTGGGTTTTAGCATTATATCTTCCTGCTCTGGAATCGGTGTAGAGAGTCAAAGGAATCTTGGTAAAACATTGAAAGGCAGCTGAATTTAGTAAGAACAAAGAGCCAGAATACAGGTTTTGTCCCCCGACCATCTAGTGACTGCTTCATGAACTAACAATGGCTCTGTCCCCTATAGCACTAAGCCTCATTCTTACCAGCCTCCGGAAATGGTGTTTTGAACACGGGGATCTGCCGTTGTGGTGCCAAAATTGGTCACCCTGCCATAAGTGGTAATTATCACTCACTATTGTCTTTGGGGCATGCGCTAACATGCGCACTCTTGCAGTCCACGATTGGAGAGTGACAAGTTCATCGGCCCTCGAACCACTAGTTTGTTACTCTCCAAACAGAAATCCAGAGCTCTACTTCCTGCGGCCGATAGCAAGCGATAGCGCCATGAAAGATCTGCTGGGAGAGTGCTAGTTTGTACATACGCACTAAGCACTAGAATAGTCCGTGAAATCTAAGCGGTACACTGGACGGGAAGAGACATGCTGGGATAGAGTGAGCGATAATTACCACTTTTGGCACCACACCGTTTTAGCGAGTTCACTTTGGCCCCCTATACAAGGTGACACAATTGCACCATGCTCAGTCATGTCAGCTGAGTCAGTGATGTGGGTTTGGTTGGGGCGTGGCCCATCGTTTGTACACAGGCAGCCCAATACATTGCCAGGCTTTTTCAGGCTCTAATATTTTTGTCAGGTACATCTGGTCACTGTCTTTAAAACCATATATAATTATTCATCAGCAAATTTAGTCAAAATCTCTATTTATCTTCCTTACTACCTCGTGGTTTTGGATAGATATCTTCAAAATTCCTCTGTTTTTTTGCTACTTTTAAATATGAGGACAAATAATAAAATCTATGCTATATCATTAGCAATTTGCTATACATAATTAAATAAACTTAAGGATTTTTAGAACTGTTCAATCCAATTCCAAATCACTGAAATTTCAGACAGGTAAGGAAAGCTAATAATGACAAAAATTTCATAGGCTAAAAAAATTGTATTTGTGCAAAAGTAAATTTCCCAGGCTCTTCCAGGTTTGTCCAAGGCTCTCCGTGAGAATTCCAGGCTTTTCCAGGCCTAGAAACTCCCAAAGCATAATTCTAGGCTTTTCCAGGCTCTGTACGAACCCTAGTGGCCTTGAAGGCCCACGGAGCAGACGACTGGCCTTCGGACCAAGCACGAAGACGCACCACATGACCAGTTACAGCTCAGAATATCGGTTCTAACCCCATCCCCGACTTACTGTCCAATAAATCATCCAACTCTGGGTCATCTGCCACCACTTTTTCCTCGACTTTTGCAGGAACCGATTCATTTTCGGACTTCTCTTGTGTGGTTTTCTCGGCTCCTTGCTTGTCGTCAGCCATGTTGCTCATTCTTAGAATGAGGCTTGTGACCTCGACCTTAGATGAACCGGAAGCAGTTGATATGAAGTACCTGAACATGTATAACTGATCAAATTTATCGCCTTATTCCCCAGTAAATTTTTCAGCAATTCCTGTAAAATCATTTGGTATTGGTAACAGATACATAAAACATCTAAATTGATGTATTAGATCCTCAATTAAGGTAAATTAGAGTCTTTGATTCGGAAATGCAAGACACTCAACTTTGAGTATCCTCGTTCCGGGCCTTGACCTGATTTTGTAATGGTACTTCATAACAAGAACCCACTGTGAACTCGATCTAACCCCTTTTAGAGACTAGCCCGATGAGGACCTTACTGTCCTTCCACAATAGACACTCCAAAATGAGCATTTCCTGGCGATAACACAGGATATACCACAATACTAACAGCAACATGGCAGCGGTCAATCTAGAGGAAGGTTTTTACGAGGAAAACTGCGAGGATTTGTCCTACTCGGAGTTGGACAACTTCCCCGAGTTTCTTGTAAAGAGAGCATCGAACTTGAGAAGTCTCCAACTAAATCACAACTTAATCACAGCTCTCCCACGATCTATTGGTGCCTTCGTGAATTTGATCACCCTAGACATTAGCAATAACCACATGAGTTATCTAAGCAAGGAAATTGGATATCTGCGTCACCTCAGAACTCTAGTGGCCAGAAATAACCACTTTGACAACGAATGTCTACCAAAGGAACTCAGCAATTTACGCTCTTTACAAGTTGTCAACTTCAGTGGAAATCTGTTGACAGAATTCCCACCACAATTGACAAACCTTCTAGAGCTGAGATGTCTATATTTAGGTGCTAACAATATTGTCTCACTTCCAGCAGACATAGGACGATTGCAAAGGTAAGCATTGCTCCTTAAACAAAACTTAAAGTATTATTGCAATGTTTTTGTTATTGCTTAAAGTTAAACCTGTTAAGGACACATGATGCCTGGAACCCCTGGAGGCATCACCGCGCGAAAGATGTTTGATGCCTAGAAGCATCATTGTTCCAGTATAGAAAAAATCGTTTTAACAAAGAAGTGAAAGAGCAATATTCCTGAAAACTTCACAAATTATAGATGTGCTGCCTACACCTTGTGTGTCCCTATCCATGGTTTTGGTTGGGGGGGGGGGGGGGGGGGTGTAGGTGGTGGGTTTTGTGCTCTCCATGCTTGACTGGTCACAGCGGTTGTTGAACTGTCGCCATAGACAAACTGATATATATAAATAACCTAAAGTATGCAGCTTGTACAGCCATGGTAGGTTGATCTATATTTACTCCATACCCTATACTATATTTACTCTATACCCTATTTATATATACTCGTTCCATATTTACTATATATACTATTCATTTGACTTAACAACCAATATTTTAATAAACGTGTATGGGAAGGTAGTCCATATTTTCCTGTTCGGACCAGTGGTCCCTACAGTATTTATATAGAATGTCCTGACCATGCTGTACAATTCACAGGACGAGATGGTAATTTACGGTTTGTACGGAAC
Source organism: Alentia gelatinosa (assembly GCA_950022655.1). Taxonomy (NCBI): domain Eukaryota; kingdom Metazoa; phylum Annelida; class Polychaeta; order Phyllodocida; family Polynoidae; genus Alentia; species Alentia gelatinosa. Next base: position 35,449,717 of record OX465593.1, on the reverse strand, counting down.
GAGGCATTTATGCCGAGTTCCGTACAAACCGTAAATTATCATTGAGTTCTGTGACTTGTACAAGCATGGTTGGACGTTATATATTTACTATATACCCAAAATTTAAAAAAAAAATCATTAATTTAATTTTTAACAACTGATATGTTAATAAACGTGTATGGCAAGGTGGTCCGTATTTTAGTGTATGGACCGGCGGTCCGTACAGTATTTTTACGTCATATGCCAAAACGGTGCGTATTTACAGTATATAAGGCATGGGTATATATAATAATTCTACGTTATATGGCGAAAAAATTATTGGCGAGTCCTGAGTAGGCCTATTGTGCTAAACATGACTGTGCACATAGTCTGGGGTCTTTACTCAGCTGACAGCCAGTATGACGTATAGAATATCCGTGTATGATTAAGTCGATATAGAAATCGCAATGCGTAGAAACGTCAAGTGGCCACTTCTAAATATTAGCACTAATTAAGGCCCGATTCCATTGCGCCGATTTCACTCCCGATGTGGTCCAGATGTACTCCAGTTTCAGCCCTGCCACCATAAGTGCAGATTCCACCAACACACACGATGTACCGTAGCAAGATTAGTCCCGATTTGATTGTCTTGCTTAATCGGGCTAGGATTGAATCATCGCGTGCCTATTTGTCGCGATGTGTCTTGAGGTGTCGCGGTGGTGGAGCACCAAAATATACACGCGACACTACTCGTCTACGTTTTGAGACAAGTGAGGTACGACACATTGCGACACAGTAAGACATACCAAGATATACCACGGCAAATCCAAACTGTTGGTGGAATCGTCCCTTTAGTCTGGTGTCTGTCTGGAGGCCATCGGCGCAATGGAAGAGAGAAGGTGGGCGTCGGGACCAAGACTGGAGTACATCTGGACCACATCGGGAGTGAAATCGTCGCAATGGAATAGAGCCTTAAGGCCTGATTCCATTGCGCCGATTTCAATCCCAATGTGGTCCAGATGTACTCCAGTCTTGGTGCTGACCCCCAAATACCCTGTTCCATTGCGCCGATGGCCTCTAGACAGACACCAGACAGAGGCCAGTTATGGTGCCAGGGCTGAAAATGGAGTACATCGGGAGTGAAATCGGCGCAATGGAATAGAGCCTTAAAGGAGGATGTGAACAAAACAGAAAAAGTAGCACCATCTAAATACTACTATCATCCACTATCAAGATCCCTGTAATTAATGTGCCTGTCGATATGTCACTGTAGCATTGCAATTATTAGTGGGTAGACGGTTGGTTTTTAGGCTATGGCTATAGCCTACTGTAGTTCACATGCTTGTAGAGTCACTAGGCGACCTGACCACATTTTTACTTTTTATAGCTAACTAAGTACAGATAGGAATATGATTTTCGTTTTGAACAGAAGGTTTTATGGCCATACAATGGGGGGGTCTGACAAAAATACAAAATAAAAGAAAGGTCAGGGAGCGATCAATAATTATGGCCGGGAGGGGCACAGTTTTTTTTTATGGAGGCAACCCTTTTCTGGATTGGGGGGGGGGGGGGGGGGACTTTTTTATTGGTATTCCAAGGGAGGGCACATTTTTTTATTGGTATTCCAAGGGAGGACAACTTTTTCTTTACCGGTCGAGGTTCCAAAAACTGTGCCCCCGGCCATAATTAATGAACGCTCCCTTAAAGTGAGACACACACACATAGACCTCGCTATTTCTCGGTTATAAAGCTGTGCAGATGGTTTTTGCTGGCCCGGCTGGCAGCGATACTCACATATCGGAAGAGAATGGTGGTTGTTGACCTGGTTTTGTTGCTGGGTCACGGAGGGCGATGACTCTCCAGTCACTATGACCCCAGTGAACTCGGGACCTAGGACCATGCGGCCTCTGCATGCACGCTCACGTCATCATGTGTTGTTAAGCCTATAAAGGCCCGGCCCCACTGGTGCGATGCGATCGTCGCACATGTTTTATATCCCCATAAACGTCCCCTCGATGGGGTTTATAACCCCTATTGCGATGGATTCATCGCACTCAATCGCAGGGACAATTCAAGGTATGCCCCACTGATGCGATGGAATTGTCGCATCACTTCTGGCACAACCTATGTATATAGGCCTAGGTGTAGAACTTAATTTCTAATATCTATAGGTACTCACATCTAATTATAATTATATCAATCCTCAACACTCACGCTTCAGAAGGTATCACAATAACACCTTGGCTATAACCACTGCCTGCTGTTTTCACAGCTTTCACACCTCACGAGACCTAACACCTGAGTGCAGGCTGGCATGTCTGATTTACTTCAGTTTATCCAATGTACCAGTGGTAGGTGTAACCTGGGTTTACCTGAGGATAAAGGGACTATATATACATACAATAGGATATTCTCCTTGCCTGTGCGATGAATCTGTCGCACATCATGAACATTTCAAGATGTGCGATGCGATGAATCCATCGCATCGCACACGATCGCACACGATCGCACACGCGCGAAAGTGGCCCCACAGGAGCGATTGTGTGCGATGCGACGGGCGGCGCCGTTTTTATGACCCTCGGCAGCCGTTTATGACTTTTTATTGACTTGCGACAATCGCATCGCACCAGTGGGGCCGGGCCTTAAGAGACTATAATAAGACCCCGAAATTTGTTTCCGATTCATCCCGACTATCGGCTCGGTGAGAGTCGGGAATAAAATGTCGGTGTCTTAAGCCCATAAGACAGCGATATTTTCCACATATTCTCACTGATCCGATCACTGATTGAGATCAAAGAGAGCCGCCGGGAGCCGAGCCGGGCTGAGCCATGGGCCGCTGGTGTGGATTAATAGAAAATAATTCAAAGTTTAATAACTTTTGATCCGAATAAGATATTGGAAATCGGTTTTCAGATTCATCATCGCCTCTATCTTCCTACAATTCTATATAAAGCACTTGTAAATCGGACTAGGGGATGGGTAGCATTGCTGTTGAAACGGCCTTCTCAGAATCGGGAACAGTCGGTGAAGTGCGTACAGCGACACGATTATGGTCGGGCAGAGTCGGTCATTACCCCCACGCTAGTAATGCCCGACCAGATTAAAATCGGGTCTGTGAAGTGCGTACAGCGACCCGATTCTGAAAGGTGTGATCGGGCAAAATGGTCGGGTCCCTGTCTTATAGGCTTTAAGCCCATAAGACAGCGACATTTTCCACAGATTCCCACTGATCCGATCACCGATTACAATCGAGAACAAGAATGTCGCTGTCTTATGCCCTTTGCCGATCACACATCTCCACTTTATGACCTTGTACAGCGACCCGATTGAGATCAAAGAGAGCCGCCGGGAGCCGAGCCAGGGTGATCCACGGGCCGCTGGTGTGGATTCATAGAAAATAATTCAAAGTTTGATAACTTTGGATCTAATCAAGATATTCAAAAAGACACCGAAATTTGTTCCCGATTCATCCCGACCATCGGCTCGGTGAGAGTCGGGAATAAAATTTTGGTGTCTTATACCTATAAGACATCGACATACCCACTATTCTCGATTACATTTCCTTCTTATATAACCTCGTAAATGACCCGGGATAAGATCAAAGGAAGCGGACCGGGTGAAAAAAATATATATAGGTAATAATGTAAAGTTTAGTGACTTCTGGTCTATTTGAAATATCAGAAGACGGTTTTCAGATCTATGATCGCTTCTGTCTCCCCTACACATCGATATATAAAGCACTTGTAAATCGGACTGGGGGATAGGTGAATCGGTGAAAGTGCGTACATCGAAATCTTAAGGTCGGGGAGAGTCGGTCATATCTGATATGGTAGTAATGCCCGACGCGTCGGGAAAAAGCAATAAAATCGGGTCGGTGAAGTGCGTACACCGACCCGATTGATGCAGATGGTCACAGACCCGACGGATCCGTCGGGCAAAAGTAGAATCGGGCACAGCGGTCGGGTCGGTGTCTTATAGACTTTATTAGACGAGGCGTATCGATGAGAGATCCGAAGTCCACCGGATTTTTTCCTACGACGGAACCACCAGTCGAGTCCATTGGAACGAAAAAGATACATCAAAACAAACACGTAGTCTAGTTCTACCATCACAAACTCATTATCAGAAGATATAAAAAACTCCCTAGCAAGGCCTCCTTTAGAAATGAGATAGCCAGACTGCCAGACTTGGTATAATTTCATTAATTCAGATACCAATCAAATTGCCCTATATATTATAATTATTCATTATACTTTACATTAATCATAATCATGTTACATTACATTAATCATAATCATAATCATTCTCATCTCATACATTTGTGTTGATACAACTTTTTGTATGTGCGTGGAACATATTCCTTGAATTGTAAGGCTAATAATTACCTTTATCCAGGAACATATAATTTTTTTTAAGGTGGTGATGTTTGGATGTGCACTCATATTTTCAATTGTACTTACTTAGTTTGCATACCTTTCTTGTCTAATTGTTAAGTCAAAGAAAGTGTTGAACTAAAACAAAAAAAAAATTACTACTGAGAAATCTACTGTAATGACTTCGTAGAATCGTACTCTGGTTATTTCATGTGGTTACAATACATTATCTCACCCCTGGTATTTTTGTCCCATAGGCTTAACATTGGGAACTCATTCTCCATGTCTATACGAGTACTGCAGTCCGTTCTCCATGGCCTATATCCTGTGTATTGTCCATTCTTTTAGTGTGTACAGGGGTTAGATAAATATTAAAAACAATTCTAACCACGGATGATTTTATCCTACCCTGTCTCCTCAAATTTGGAATATTACGTGATAATAATTCTGTATGCAACTAGTGGCATATAAAACTCTGTATGCCAGTCAGCGTGGCATACAGAAACTCAATGTTAAGTCTGTGGGATTTTACATCAGCGGCAGGATAACCGTATTAACTGTCGTATTGATTTATTTGACGTCAGCTTTTGTCTGCCTTTGTATCAGGTGTCAGGTGTTCTTTATTTGTCATCGGCCATTCAGAGTTATATACAGAACTAGATCGAGTATCGTATAAATAAATAATACTCCCCTAGTTTGGATGCGCAGTTATTGTCATCAGGACAAAGCCAAGTGATGATTACAATAAGCTCCAATGGTTTATCATATACACAATATTACCATGATATCGATCCCGATTTCGAACGATCCGCATAGTTGACGCATAGTAAAACTCCCAGTGATAGCGAGGAGTATTACGTAGTGTCAACTACAAGGAGAATACGGCCACACAGATCAAAATCATGGTGATGTTGTATTTATTACTCACCTTTCGAGGTATTATTAGGGAAAAAATCTTGTAGATTATTAGAAATTCGACCCTAGCACCGTGTTTTGTTTATATAAATTTTGTTATAGATACGAGGCAGGAACACTTCTACACACAACCGAAAAAAAAAAAAAAAAAAAAAAAGTTTATATAAATTAGTTCCTGTAATGCCCAAAAAGCCGTATTCTCCTAGGAGATTCCGGATGTCCGTATTCTACTCAGTAGCGATCTGTAGGTACCGTAGGCGGGTAATAAATAAACAATACTCCCCTAGTTTGGATGCGCAGTTATCGTCATCAAGACAAAACCAAGTGATGATTACAATGCATGTAAAAGAGTGGAGTATTGTTTATTTTACAATTCGAATGCAGTTCTGCATTTATCTTGCCCCTTTCAATGACATTGAATAGCATCACACTATCAGGAAAATTGAAATTGCTTAAGCAAATCCAGTTAGGAACGTATAAATCTCCATGTCTTGTCTACTTTCTCAAATCATGAAGTCTAATCGAACAATATTCAACTAAACAAACAAACAGAGTGTCAAATCATGGCTGCTGTTTGTCCAATCCATTATGACGTCATCTCACAATACTCTGCCAAGTAAAATGTAAGATTTATAAGAATTTTCTGAAATTATAATTTCCATCTAACAAACGTCACTGATATTTCTCCAGTAAAGTGTTTGCTTGAGATGACAGAAGAGTCCTTCTATTAATAGTCTGAATTATCTCTACGAAGTTGTACCATGAACTTTGGTTGTGACTTGTTCAGTTACTTTGAACGTGCATACATTGATAAATACCTAAAGGCCCGGCCCCACTGGTGCGATGCGATTGTCGCAAGTCAATACAGGTGTTGCCGTTCAGCGCCGCCTAACGGCCCACTGTCTAGTAACGCGGCCGCTCGGACAAACACGGCCGAGTCAGGCCACTTGCCCATAGAGACACACAGTAATCACACCTAAAGTGTGAACGGTGGGTGTGATTACAGGAGTGTTGTTTTTTGACAGATTAAATTGTTGGAGCAAACTCGGGTATTGTATCAACAAGTCTGAGCTGTCTAAACTTTATAGTTGATAATTCTTTTGGTTTTAATTAAGAGAAAGATAAGCATATAAGAGATAGGCCTGCCAATGTATTAATGGTTATTCAATTTTGGTGATCCTATGTTATCTATGCTATATCTAAAGTAATATTGATGCAATATGCATGTGTGGCATACCAGATTTGAGCTGCAATACCATAGAATACGATGTAATCGTTATTATTTCTCTGGAAATAATGTAGGTGGGTATTATGAACATATTACGATCATAAATTCAGTAATCCAATGCTAAAGTATACGTTGCCAGGTGAATGTTTGGCTTCAGCCGTGGGGTAACTAAGCAGATAAGGTGCGACACCAGCCTACGGAAAAAGGCCTTTAGAAAGTCATAAACGGCCGGCGAGGGTCATAAAAACGGCGCCGCCCGTCGCATCGCACACAATCGCTCCTGTGGGGCCAGGATAGACTTGCCCAAGTCTTTGATTATGAACATTCATAAAATGATTTATCAAAGTTTAGAAATTGAGGGTACGAGGCAAAGCCTGACTGTCTACCACAAACGCTACCATGTGAATGTCGTTTTCAAGTGAAAACGATGACGCTGTCATCGTCGAAGGTTCGCCTCGAGACATGACGTCACGATGTCAACATCGCTATGGTAGCGACATAGTGGGGTTAGTTGCTTAGCTGTTGGTCTAGATGTCAACAGATTGGGGCAACTTTGATCTAACCGTATTGGTTACGGATAGAGCATGGTTTCAACAAGTGTTTCCTCAGGCGTTTTGCTGTGGGGCCGAAGCACACGGTCCTGTCCAAGCGTGGCTAAAAAAATTATCAAAGTTTATCAAAGTCTGTATCCTTCTCTGACTGGCCCATGAGTCAAAGACTTGTCCACTATGAACCAAATCTCCTTTTTATGGCCCCAAGCCACTCCCTGTAACCCTATACTTCCTCCTACCTCTACCCCCTCCCCTCCTCCAGTTCCCTGGCCGCCTTTGTTGTCATAGCAATAAATGTCGCCTGCCACTGACTGTGACTGATTGAGATCAAAGTGAGAGGCTATCAATCTCCCAGCAGATATCCTGACCACTAGCCAGGATATCTGTATGGAGAGTGTTGGGAATACTGAAGTTAAACAGCACCAGAAATCCAACACCATTACCAATTGTGCCAGTCCCTGTATCCCAGCGAGGAGGGTAGCCATAGGATGCAGGGACTGTATCACAGCGAGGAGGGTAGCCATAGGATGCAGGGACTGTATCCCAGCGAGGAGGGTAGACATAGGATGCAGGGACTGTATGACAGCAAGAAGGGTAGCCATATGATGCAGGGACTGTATCCCAGCGAGGAGGGTAGCCATAGGATGCAGGGACTGTATCCCAGCGAGGAGGGTAGCCATAGGATGCAGGGACTGTATCCCAGCGAGGAGGGTAGCCATAGGATGCAGGGACTGTATCACAGCGAGGAGGGTAGCCATAGGATGCAGGGACTGTATCACAGTGAGGAGGGTAGCCATAGGATGCAGGGACTGTATCCCAGCGAGGAGGGTAGCCATAGGATGCAGGGACTGTATCCCAGCGAGGAGGGTAGCCATAGGATGCAGGGACTGTAACCCAGTGAGGAGGGTAGCCATAGGATGCAGGGACTGTATCCCAGCGAGGAGGGAAGCCATAGGATGCAGGGACTTTATCACAGCGAGGAGGGTAGACATAGGATGCAGGGACTGTATCCCAGCGAGGAGGGTAGCCATAGGATGCAGGGACTGTATCACAGCGAGAAGGGTAGCCATAGGATGCAGGGACTGTATCCCAGTGAGGAGGGTAGCCATAGGATGCAGGGACTGTATCACAGCGAGGAGGGTAGCCATAGGATGCAGGGACTGTATCCCAGCGAGGAGGGAAGCCATAGGATGCAGGGACTGTATCCCAGCGAGGAGGGTAGCCATAGGATTCAGGGACTGTATCACAGCGAGGAGGGTAGCCATAGGATGCAGGGACTGTATCACAGCGAGAAGGGTAGCCATAGAATGCAGGGACTGTATCCCAGCGAGGATGGTACCCATAGGATGCAGGGACTGTATCACAGCGAGGAGGGAAGCCATAGGATGCAGGGACTGTATCCCAGTGAGGAGCCAGTCTAGGCCGGGGGGTGCGCACGTGTGCGATTTTGTGCGATGCGACGGATCCATCGCATCACACATCATGAGATGTTCATGATGTGCGATGGATTCGTCGCATAGGCCTCTTATTGTATGCATATATAACTATACTTTATCTATATGTACAGCCCCTGTAGCTATTTTGACATTTATAGATTATGAAACTCATATCGATTCCATTTATGATAATATTATTAAATAGTGGATAAGAAAAAAAGAAGCGGAAATATTTATCATGTGAGAGAGAGGCTTAAGTATATTTTTGTTTTACACAAGGAAAATGTCTTTTTAGAAATAAATTTTCAAAATCATTGTATAATCTTCACAATTCTTTTTTCATATATGCTGCCACAAACACTGCGACGATCCCATCGCATCAGTGGGGCATACCCTGGTTTTTCTTTGCGATTGAGTGCGATGAATCCATCGCAATAGGGGTTATAATCCCCGCCGAGGGGACGTTTATGGGGTCGTAAAACGCGTGCGACGATCGCATCGCACCAGTGGGGCCGGGCCTTAAATGATGAATTTGAGTAAATAATCTGAAGTATACACGATGGGCACTGCTTTAGTTTTGATAATGATCACCAGGTGGACACTACACTTTGATAACTGGTTGTATTTCCGGTTGGAGTCCCGCTGCAGCCGCTCTTCTCCTTCATCCCCAGCAGTGGTAGACTTACTGCTATATCAAAGGCCAGTCCTTCTCATACCATGTCTATGTGGTGTGGTGTACAGCCACCTTTCTCCTTCACCCCCAGCAGTGGTAGACTTACTGCTATATCAAAGGCCAGTCCTTCTCATACCATGTCTGTGTGGTGTGGTGTACAGCCACCTTTCTCCTTCATCCCCAGCAGTGGTAGACTTACTGCTATATCAAAGGCCATTCCTTCTCATACCATGTCTGTGTGGTGTGGTGTACAGCCACCTTTCTCCTTCATCCCCAGCAGTGGTAGATTTACTGCTATATCAAAGGCCAGTCCTTCTCATACCATGTCTATGTAGTGTGGTGTACAGCCACCTTTCTCCTTCACCCCCAGCAGTGGTAGATTTACTGCTATATCAAAGGCCATTCCTTCTCATATCATGTCTATGTGGTGTAGTGAACAGCCACTCTTCTCCTTCATCCCCAGCAGTGGTAGACTTACTGCTATATCAAAGGCCAATCCTTCTCATACCACCACGGCCGGCCTCACACTGCCACGCTCGAGCAACCGACGGGAAAATTTGCGTAAGAATAGAACTGAGCGGCGCAGTGTATTCTGCATATTTTCCTTAGTTACGCGGAGAATCCCGTTGACTTGTTGATATTGAATGATTTTAGGCGTCAAGTGTATTTTTTCATCAAATGACCTCGAACGGCCACCCGTACGGGCTCAGTAACCATGTTTTCTCATATTGCTTTACATATAACGGTTGCCAGAACGTTTTATATTGACTATCTTTCCCTATATACAAACATTGTGTATATTTGATATTAGATGTGTTAAATCTTATTTTAACCAAAATCAAAAAAAAAAAAATCTGTCTTTTTTTGTGAGTAGCCTTAAGCCTATAAGACACCGAAATTTGTTCCCGTGGCTCACCCTGGCTCGGCTCCCGGCGGCTCTCTTTGATCTTATCCAGGAGATGATTTACGAGGTTATAAAAGAAGGAAGTGTGATCGGGACAGTCATCATGCCTATAAGACACCGAAATTTGTATCCGATTCATCCCGACCATCGGCTCGGTGAGAGTTGGGAATAAAATTTCGGTGTCTTATACCTATAAGACACCGACATGTAGACTCTTCCCGACGACACCTCCTCCTTTTATAACCTCGTAAATTACCCGGGATAAGATCAAAGAGAGCCGAGCCGGGGTGAGCCACGGGCCGCTGATGTGGAATCATAGAAATTAATTCAAAGTTTAATAACTTCGGATCCAATTAAGATATCGGGAAACGGTTTTCAGGTTTATAATCGCCTCTGTCTCCCCTACAAGTCGGTATAAGGAACTTCTAAGTCGGACTAGGGGATAGGTAGCATTGCTATTCAAATGGCCAGCTCAGAATCGGTAACAATCGGTGAAAGTGCGTACACCGAAATCTTAACGTCGGGGAGAGTCGGTCATATCTGACATGGTAGTAATGCCCGATGCGTCGGGAAAAGCAATAAAATAGGGGTCGGTGAAGTGCGTACATCGACCCGATTGATGCAGATTTTCACAGACCCGATGGATCCGTCGGGGAAAGGTAGAATCGGGCACAGTGGTCGGGTCGGTGTCTTATAGGCTTTACATATAAAGCCCATAAGACAGCGACATTTTCCACAGATTCTCACCGATCCAATCACCGATTATAATCGTAAACAAGAATGTCGCTGTCGTTTACCCTCAACGCCGATCACACCTTTCCACTTTATGACCTTGTACAGTGAACCGAGTGAGATCAAAGAGAGCCGCCGGGAGCCGAGCCATGGTGAGCCATGGGCCGCTGGTGTGGATTCATAGAAAATAGTTCAAAGTTTAATAACTTTTGATCCGAATAAGATATTGGAAATCGGTTTTCAGATTCGTCATCGCCTCTATCTCCCCTGCAAATCGATATAAGGCACTTGTAAATCGGACCAGGGGATGGGTAGCATTGCTGTTGAAACGGCCTACTCAGAATCGGGAACAGTCGGTGAAGTGCGTACAGCGACATGATTAAGGTCGGGCATAGTCGGTCATTACCCCCACGCTAGTAATGCCCGACCCGATTAAAATCGGGTCTGTGAAGTGCGTACAGCGACCCGATTCTGACCGACCCGACGGATTCGTCGGGCAAAGGGGTGATCGGGCAAAATAGTGGGGTCGCTGTCTTATAGGCTTACTAGCGACTTCGTCGAGTCCGAGTTAAAAGAGGGGAAAATGTAGCAAATTGAAGTGTTGGACTGCCGAACACCCAAAACTTGCATAGCCAGCCAAACGCTCTACTGACCGCTCCATGAAGACAGTTGTTCTAAATGGGTCAAATACTTAGTCTGGTGGTGGGTGGGGGAGGGGAACAAGCGGAGTTTTGAAAGGGCTCGGCCGGTATGAAAGGGCTACCAGCGGAGTGGTCTCACTGCTTTCTCTCGAGACTAGCAGAAAACAAAAACTACAATACTAAACTTTGATTTCGGCATGGCTTGAAATAAATCATACGAGAAAAGATACTTCTGCCAATAGATCTACAAAAAAGAAGAACAGGTTTGAGTTTTTCACTGTACGAGAATCTCACTCTCGTGGGCCCTCAGTCTCCAAACATAGGTCGTGTTCACTCTGTCTCTATGTGTGGGAGCCACTTCAAGCGGATTCGACGGAATTCTATCGTTTTAAATATAGTAGGTAAAACGGTTAGCAGAACTGGCTCCAGTTCCTGTCGGTTTATCCGAGATGGATGAATCTACCACCACCATTGTACCCTATCTCTGACCGACCACCTATCTGCACCTGAGGGATAAGATAAGAGTCAGCGTCTGCAGATCACAGGCCCGAGATATCGTCCCCTAGCGGCAGCCTCACGAACTAATCGCTAGGTCACGTGGTTGGGTTTTGCTGAATGTATTTGTTTTTGTTGTTTTTTTACCTGTGTGCAGGTGTGGGAAGTAAATTAATTCTCACCTCGGTAAATGTGTAGGGGTGAGATTTCTACCTTAATTCATCTCATAAACCACTATTCTCCTTATTCCCCAGCAGTGGTAGATTTACTGCTATATCAAAGGCCAATCCTTCTCATACCATGTGGTTTAGGAAGTGAAAGAACTCTCACCTCGGTTAATGTGTTGGGTTGAGATTTTTACCTAAATTCATCTCATGAACCACCTTTCTCCTTCATCCCCAGCAGTGATAGATTTACTGCTATATCAAAGGCCAATCCTTCTTATACCATGTGGTGTAGGAAGTGAAAGAACTCTCACCTCGGTAAATGTGTAGGGGTGGGATTTCTACCTTAATTCATCTCATAAACCACTTTTCTCCTTTATCCCCAGCAGTGGTAGATTTACTGCTATATCAAAGGCCAATCCTTCTCATACTATGTGGTGTGGGAAGTAAAAGAACTCTCACCTCGGTAAATGTGTAGGGATGAGATTTCTACCTTAATTCATCTCATAAACCACTTTTCTCCTTATTCCCCAGCAGTGGTAGATTTACTGCTATATCAAAGGCCAATCCTTCTCATACCATGTGGTTTAGGAAGTGAAAGAACTCTCACCTCGGTTAATGTGTTGGGTTGAGATTTTTACCTAAATTCATCTCATGAACCACCTTTCTCCTTCATCCCCAGCAGTGATAGATTTACTGCTATATCAAAGGCCAATCCTTCTTATACCATGTGGTGTAGGAAGTGAAAGAACTCTCACCTCGGTAAATGTGTAGGGGTGAGATTTCTACCTTAATTCATCTCATAAACCACTTTTCTCCTTTATCCCCAGCAGTGGTAGATTTACTGCTATATCAAAGGCCAATCCTTCTCATACTATGTGGTGTGGGAAGTAAAAGAACTCTCACCTCGGTAAATGTGTAGGGATGAGATTTCTACCTTAATTCATCTCATAAACCACTTTTCTCCTTATTCCCCAGCAGTGGTAGATTTACTGCTATATCAAAGGCCAATCCTTCTCATACTATGTGGTGTAGGAAGTGAAAGAACTCTCACCTCGGTAAATGTGTAGGGGTAAGATTTCTACCTTAATTCATCTCATAAACCACTTTTCTCCTTATTCCCCAGCAGTGGTAGATTTACTGCTATATCAAAGGCCAATCCTTCTCATACTATGTCTATGTGGTGTGGGAAGTAAAAGAACTCTCACCTCGGTAAACGTGTAGGGGTGAGATTTCTACCTTAATTCATCACATAGATTCGATCACCACCCTCGTGGTGTAAAATAACCTTTGAGAAAGTCTGGCAAGAACCTGTAATGGTTAACTGGGCGTTAAATCAAACTAACTAACCAAACAACCAACCTGTGTGCAGTATTTTGTACAAGTCGAATGAAAAAATGCTAGACAGAGATGAACAAAAAAGGCCATCACTTATAAGAACACTCGTTGAGGGATTTTCTTGATTGTTTTTTTAATGACGATGTGAATCCAGTAATAGTCATTAGAAAATAAGATAGAATAGTAACTTGTAGTGGTTTCCCTGGGATTCGGTGATTTAAAGAGAATAATTCAGTTAGTGTCCATTTACTGTAGCCATCAGTATTACGGTTTAATTCTGAGTAATACGCGGTAAAATCTGCGATCAGATGAACCGATACTGCGTATTCTACCAATTATTTTACCAAGTATTTTATCCGTACGGAGACAGTCAGCCTGTTTCTCTATTATCATATACCTTAAAATATCCAATTTTTAACCTTGCTTCTGGGGGGAGTTTTTGGATTTCGCCGCCGTACATGCCTCGTACGCCACATACATACCCCGTACGTCTCCTAGGTGTCGTACGGATATAAATACGACATGGGTAGGAGGTGGCTGTATGTGTAGGATATACTACCACAGGTATTTTATAATACCCCGTACGTCACCTAGGTGTCGTACGGATATAAATACGACATGGGTAGGAGCGGGCCGTATGTGTAGGATATACTACCACAGGTATATAATAATGAGAGATATCTATTATGACCTTGATTAAGAAAAAAACACAACAGACGAACTGTAATGTCAGTGTGATGCACACCATGTAGGCTGAATGCCAGAATGCAAGCCTTTTCATATAAACACACCTTCTTACTATTAAACACACCTTTCTGGTTTCTGTTTTCCCTCCACTGGAGAAAATCCTCGCAATGTAAACCTCGTTGGGATTGGCTGTTACGAACGCGCGTAAACAAAGCGCTCAGCAGACGACATTTCCACTGATCCACTCACTCTCCATACAGAGACTCCGCTGTACTGTACTTCACTTTGGAGTCCTAGACCTCTGCATGGAGAGTGTAATTTCGACGCAGTCATTGAGGAGTGTCCGCAGAGTTAAAATAAGGCTTTGCTGTACACACAAGTTTCAGCTTACTTTCAAACATTGGTCCCAGACTATATTTAACCAGTCCCTGATTGAGTCATAGGTGCGCAACAAAGCCCTACAGAGTTTTCAGCTGACGCTGGAGTTACTGCGGAAAAATAGAAATGACAGGTTTGCATTTTCTGTGGAAATCCTTTTTTTCCAATTCAGATTAATGAAACGTGGCAATGACACATCTATGGCAAGCCAATGCTACCTTGATAATGGAAAAACGAAAAGAAAAAATTCAATTTAAGCCCAATACACATCTACCGATTTTTAGAACATTCATGTATCTTTGTCAGCGACAAACGGACGCTAATTTGTCTCAGCCAAGGCATCCTTACGGAGTCAGCCCTAGTCGGCAGATGTATGACAGCTAGGCAAGGGTGAGCCACCGATTAGTGAACCACCTCCTTCAAACGTCCTTTTGTTGCCGACAATTTGTGGTTTCTATGTTTCAAAATCGGTGGCGAAAAGGTTGTCAACATGTTGATAAATCTAGTCGCAGACAATGGAACGTTGGTAAATGGGGCTTGATTGGGTTACGTAATTTGCCTGCGACAAGTTTACTGACTCCTATACGATTTGTGAACTAATCGTTAAACCCTGAATTGGTAGACGGGCATTGGGCTTTAGGTAAATAGACACAAACTGGCATCCAAGATCGTTTTTCCCAGATAAGGTAAAAAAGACACAAAAGACAAGACAGACCACCCCATTACACAGACCACCCCATTACACAGACCACCCCATTACACAGGCCACCCCATTACATAGGCCACCCCTTTACACAGGCCACCCCATTACACAGGCCACCCCATTATATAGGCCACCCCTTTACACAGGCCACACCATTACACAGGCCACGCCATTACACAGACCACCCCATTACACAGACCGCCCCATTACACAGACCGCCCCATTGCACAGACCGCCCCATTACACAGCCCGCCCCATTACACAGACCGCCCCATTACACAGACCACCCCATTACACAGACCACCCCTGTACAAAGGCCACCCCATTACACAGACCACCCCATTACACAGGCCACCCCATTACACAGGCCACCCCATTACACAGGCCACCCCATTACACAGACCACCCCATTACACAGACCATCCCATTACACAGACCACCCCATTACACAGGCCACCCCATTACACAGGCCACCCCATTACACAGACCACCCCATTACACAGGCCACCCCTTTACACAGAGAAGACAGGCTACCCCATTACACAGGCCACCCCTTTACACAGACCCCCCTGGACACAGGCCACCCCATTACACAGACCACCCCATTACACAGGTCACCCCATTACACCGACCACAGGCACCACTGACATCCCGGACAGAGGGTGGTCGGCTTAGCGGGATTCGACACCCTACATATACGCTCGTTCTTTTTCTTTTATTTATGAGATTAATTTTTAGATATTTCAAATTACTTGTGGAAGATCTGTCCCTATTGTGACAGAACTGGTTGCAATAAATTTTTTTTTAAAAAAAGCTTGTTTATGAAGTATGTTTATGAAGTATGATAGACCAAGTGCCATTTGACAACTGCCCTGATGGGTTTTTATTTATGATCAGAGATACAATGTTTCTGTTTATGTATGTTGTTGCCCCTGTTTCGTTTTTATCGTAAAATTATAATGATAGATTTACCTTAGTCATCCTGTGATAAGATAACAGTATACACACAGAAATAAACAACACTGTACATATTTTGTTATGAATATTGCAGATACTTAGTAGAAACCAACCGAGAGTTAGCCTTGTCAATGTTTATGCCACGATGGGCAGGTTGTGTATTACTACACGAGGCATTAGCCGAGTGTAGTGAGTAGCAGACAAGGCTAACTCGAGTTAGGTTTCGTATTTATCCTACCCCATCTCACCGATATACAGAGAAAATTTGTAATTATCCATGTTAGTAGTGTGTTGACACTCATTGGAGGATTGCCACATTTATCAATGCTGCCGGATCTACTTTCGTTATCTCGTCTCGTCGCGTTTTTATTCACCTCGGTGCATAAATAACACTTTATTCAACGCTCTGTCAAATACACTGAGTCAATGTTAAACCTATGGCGTTTTTTATTAGGGGTAGGATAAATGTATATGAATACATTTCACTAGACCACGTATAGCGACCTGTTGATAACGTTTAGGGACTTATTGGTTCAGACTGAAATGTAATGCGCCAGTCACAGTGGCGTATAGTTTCGGCGTTTCTTCTACGTATTGGAAAGGACGCGAATTTTGAAAATTCAGCGCTTATACCTTTCACTACGCATTCCAGTCACAATAGCATCAGTTCTGAAGTTTTTACTGTTTCAAGTGGTGGGGACCACGTATTCTACGGATTCTGAACGTTTCTATTTGTATATATCTTCTATTTGTAATACTCGTTGTATTGCTTTAATTATTTTCTTATCTTCCTATTTCGATGAATTATATCTAAATTAGTTAAGCAGTGTTTGAACGACATTTTTTCAGGTTTGTGATTATAAGAACTCGCTTTGTGAATCTCTAGATGATTTCTTTATATAAAAATACAACAACAAACAACTTCATTCTGTGACAACAATTTTTACAATAAATCATTGCCACCACAAATTTGAATGACTGCTAAAACTCAGCCTTCTTTGTCTTAACTTGAACTTTCTGGGTATTATCTCACCCCTGGTATTATTTCCCCATAGAATTAACATTGGGTACTCGTACCCAACTCCTATTGAGTATTTAGAAAAAATATCTAATGGGGGATTATGTCACAAATGTAAGCCCATTAGTCAATGTGAGATAAATTTAGTAATCTATTGAAGTTTATGGTCAGAGCTTGATCCAATCGCGTTTGAATCGCTGCATAAAGGGCTAATTCAACCAACAGGATGGATTTGTCGTGATATATCTTGGTGTATCTTGTTACATCTTACAGTGTCGGGATGTGTCGTATCTCCTATGTCTCAAAACGTAGGCGAGTGGTGTCGGGTGTAGGCTTTGGTGCTCCACCATCGCGACACCTCAAGACACATCGCGACAAATAGGCACACGATTATTCAATCCTAGGCCGATTTAGCAAGACAACCAAATCGGGACCGATCTCGCTACATCTTGTGTGTTGGTGGAATCAGCACTTAATTCTCAAAGCTTCACCTTGTGAATTACTACGCAATTCAAACTTGATGTGATACTAAAGAAGAAACCAACAAGTTTTGGTCAAAGGCGTCGTTCTCCACGAGTTTGATGTGGAGTGATATGATCAAGGCAACAGCCGAGTGAATATCACGTAGCATTCAAACGAGTTGGAGAATGACTTCTGTGACCAGAACGAGTTGCTTTCTGTATTTATCTCACCCCTGTATAGACGAAAAGAATGGATGATACACAGGATATAGGCCATGGAGAACGGACTACAATACTTGTACGGGCATGGAGAACGAGTTCCCAATGTTAAGCCTGTGGACATTTATTCCATGGGTGAGATTCAAGCTCTTTCCCTAAACTCTCATAGGTTTCCTCTATATTATCCTACCCCTAATAAAAACAGGCATAACATAGGCAAATTTTATGCGGCATGCCATGACATAAAGTGCAATTTATGCCTCTAGGGGCATAAAAAATCGACCAATCAGCGACCAGATTGTGAGCTGCTCCAAAAAAAGTTCTGGTTGAACTTTGAGAGTTAGACTTGTCAGTGTCTATGCCACTCTGGTCAGGTCTGTTCCTCACTACGCTCAGCTAACGCTTCGCGTAGTAATACACGACCTTCCCGTCGTGGCATAAACACTGACAAGTCTAACTCTCGTTCAGTTTCTACTAAGTACCAGTTCGTGGTGTGTGTATTGCGCACGGAATCATGGCTGCCATCCCGTGTTTGTCTCTGTATGAGAATGTTGGCCCGTAGCCTTTGACCGTGTAAACAGGGGCATAGCACCTCAGCTGCCTCCCCCCCCCCCCCCCCCCTCAGCCCCAGATAAGATGTGAATCGTGCCGTGGTACACAGTTCCCCGATAAGCCGTTCTCAGAACTCGTCATGTATCCTCTGAATATCCATACAGTAGTTTTTATTTATAATAGCAACGTTTATTTACCAAAATTATACCTCGAGCTGTTGTAGTTCTGAACATGTCCTTAGAGAGTTCAAAGTCCTACTTAGCACCGTCATACATATCCTGTTAGTATTACTTGATCTATTGACTGCATGTTTTTTACAGACCAAAGGTCCTTTTTATTTTTATTATTATTATTATTATTATTACTACTACTACTACTACTACTACTACTACTACTACTACTACTACTACTACTACTACTACTACTACTACTATTATTATTATTATTATTATTATTATTATTATTATTATTATTATTATTATTATTATTATTATTATCATTTTTCATTGTCATTATCATTGTTATTATCATTTTAAATTTATTTTTTTTATAGGTTTTAAAGGTTTTTTCAACCCTTTAAGGGTGGGTCAATAGTATGTGGAAAAGGGTGGGTACTAGTGCTAATATATACCGCCAGAGGGCAGGAGGTCTCAGGCCTATTGTGATAGTTCTATAGTTTAGGACGTGATAGAATATGCAATTATTAATCTTATTATCCATTTCACCCAGAATCATTAGCTGGGTGTTGCATTTACATTATGTGAAAATTTCATGATGATATATCTAAATTTTCCGATTTTATTCCACGAAAAAGAAATTTTTGGAATTTAAGAAAATGATGCCCTTTGGCATCACCCGCCCCAGCACAGGTGATGCCATATGGCATCACCCGCCGTGAATGGGTTAAAAGGTTTTTAAAGGTTTTTATTCACTTTTTCTTTTCTTTACTCAAGTTATTCCAATGAATACGTGAGTGTTGCTAAGGCGTATGGTCCAAAGTACGAGTGCACCTTTTTTTTTCGGATAGAGCAAAATATACCTGAGAGGACCCCTATCCCAAAGAAATTGGAAAAACATTATTCCAGTGAATACAATAAAAATATATTGAACGAGTAGAATCTTTGAGATCCTGTACAATCACATAGACAGTACAAGCCTCTCTTGAATAATACAGGACTCGACTGAGGGTTGGTGCATGTGTATTCCTTCTGTAAAAATTGATATGACTTCTTTTCTTATATTTTCCTGAAGTAGTACAAGCCAGGCTGCCGTGTGGCAGGTTTTGTGTGTCTCCATATAACGTATATTTACAGGAAAAGGTCATCAGAAGGGTTTAAGTTGTCATGAGCATATTCTTAAGTCTATCCTAAAACAGTCGTAATTACAGATGGGTAGATCTTATGAAAAACGGTCTAAAACAGGTATATTGTGTGTAGAACATATAACAACAACCTCCAGACTTGGACAAATGTAACTTGGTCATTATTTAAGGGGGTGTTCCACTGGACCGACTGTCACCGATTTGGTAGTCAGACACTTGCCAATTCTTATCGGATGCCTTCGAGTTTCTCAAGTCTTTGATAATTGACATTTATTAAACTATTAAAACGTTTTCCTCCGGGAAAAACACATTTCGGGCATCCTTTACGGAATGAATGGCCGTCGTAATTGTACCCACAGACTGTGCAAACGGCCATGGCCAACACCATGAGCCATCTTAGCAGAGCGGCATACATCGCGTCCGTTTCAGAAAAAAACTGGATGGGAAGTGGCGCTCTGACGACAATTGAGTGAGCTTGTGGCGCTAGTTGATTCAAGTGGTAGCCGTTGGGTGGCGCCACTGAGTTTATAGTTAGATACAGTCTTTTTCTTTATCTTAACAATATTACGACTGGATATGCTTGCACGCAAGCATAACTAAAGCGACCGGGATAGGGAGTTAGCTCTGTGGTAAAGAGAACTGGACTTGTAATAAGTTGTCAGACTTTGTTGATTCGGGTCCCACTGCAGCCACTTTTCTCCTTCACCCCCAGCAGTGGTAGATTTACTGCTATATCACAGGCCAATCCTTCCCATACCATGTCTATGTGGTGTGGGAAGTAAAAGAACTCGCACCAACACCAACTTAATCATTTCATAGATTCGATCACCACCCTTGTGGTGTAAAAGAACCTTGAGAAAGTCTGGTGAGAACCTGCAGTGGTTAACTGGATGTTAAATCAAACCGACAAACAACAACTAATACCCGTGTGCCCCATATGAAATGCATTATTAATAACTATTCGTTAAATTGTTTGCTTGCAGACTGGCCATCCTCTACCTGGGTGGCAATCGCCTCACCACAATCCCTGCCGAGTTGGGCGAATTGAGGAACCTCGTGTCTCTCAACCTCTGTGATAACCGGTTACAGACTCTGCCGGGAACCATGGGCAACTTGTCGCACCTCCAGTCGCTAAGCCTCCACAACAACCACCTCACCACACTACCGCAGGTCAGTACAGAATTAGTAAATGGCTACCTCACCACATCACCAAGCTTTGTGGCCAAGTGGTAGCGGTGTTCGCCTCGAGCATGGGAGGTCGTCTGTTCAAACCCAGGTTGGGTCATACCGAAGACTTACACAAAAATGGTACCCACTGCCCATTCGGCTTAACACCCACCATTAGAATGAGGAGTAGGGGTCTAGGGCCTGAGTGGAAGAACAGTCATATACCCAAATACCATTACCGCAGGTCAATAGAGAATAAAGAAACGGCTACCTCACCACATAAGTGCAGGTCAGTATAGAACTAGTAAATGGCTACATCACCACACTACCACATGAATGCTTCCACCACCACCTATTCTAAGCCGGCAGATGTCCACATGGCATCCATACACCAAGACCCGGCGTAGTGCCAAAATCGGTTACCCTGCCAAAAATGGTAATTATCGCCCACCCAATACGCGAATGCGTCTGCACACGCTCTTCCAGTCAGATTTCAAGGACTATCGGACATACTACTATTTTGATGTGATTTTAATGTAAATAAATGAAAAGAGTAGTATTTAGACATGAGAATTACATGTCGTGATATGCTTAATTTTGGCAAATGTTCCCGCATGCGCACAAGATACTAGTGGGCGATAATTACTATTTTTGGCAGGGTAACCGTTTTTGGCACTACACCGGCGCCGGGTAGAAGCTTGGCTCAGAGTGGTCAGTGATGCCATCTGGTGGACATTGGTTGCATTAATGTGGTAATCGAGTTCCCCACTCAGTCAATAGGCAGAGCCACCTGCCACGCCAAACACTACATCTGGATCTGCGAGAGTCTCTTATTGAGCAGCGTAACATGGCACCATGTTGGCACTTGTATGGGACAGGTGAGAGCTCATCGAATAGTCACTAAATTCTGCGTTAAACCAAACGATGAAAGTAAATAATGATAAGCCTTGATGTTATGAATGTAAATAGCTGACTCTGGCACAAAAATTCTGCCACAGAGTACCCAAACTGTCTGAATTTTCTGTCTCCACTCGTGGATTAGCGCATCCCTGGTGTTGACCGTCTATGTTGAAGGCGTACCCTCAACGCAGGTCGTGGCAAAACTTGAGGCGTGTGCCGTGCTCTCATCAAACCTATCAGCTAGCCGCACAGTTCCAGCCAGCAAAAACTAATAAATCAGTTTTTGTCGGGTGGGAGAAATCCCACCAGACTAGCAAAAATATGTAGACCGCGTGGAACGCCAGGTTCAAAATTTAGCTGGTGAAAGAGCATTTCAGCCGGCAGGTGGCCCGGAGACCCAGCAAATGCTCAGCAACCTCAAGGCGACATGCCAACAATCTCCAACAGCTGCCAATTTCACGCGGCAACCAAGAGCTGGCACCTGCTAGAACCACTGGCAAGCGACTCCACCAAACAGGCCAATTCCTCATTGAGGCTAGGTCTGCTGGCAAATGCTGTATGGTTGGTGTACAGGTGCCGTCCTGGTATAGCACCTAGTTGGTGGTATATATGCATTTACGTCTTCACCGGGAAAGAACCAAACAACCAATTCATTACACCATAATCCCCACACTACTAGAGATTGACACAGTGATCACTGAAACTCATTCATGCTGATGTTCTCGGTGTTTATTTTAATAGATGATTGACTGTGATTACTGAAACTCGTTCATGCTGATGTTCTCGGTGTTTATTTTAATAAATGATTGACTGTGATTACTGAAACTCGTTCCTGCTGATGTACTCGGTATTTATTTTAATAAATGATCGACTGTGATTACTGAAACTGGTTCCTGCTGATGTACTCGGTGATTATTTTAATAAATGATTGACTGTGATTACTGAAACTCGTTCCTGCTGATGTTTTCGGTGTTTATTTTAATAAATGATTGACTGTGATTACTGAAACTCGTTCCTGCTGATGTACTCTGTGTTTATTTTAATAAATGATTGACTGTGATTACTGAAACTCGTTCCTGCTGATGTTTTCGGTGTTTATTTTAATAAATGATCGACTGTGATTACTGAAACTCGATCATGCTGATGTTCTCGGTGTTTATTTTGATAAATTATTGACTGTGATTACCGAAACTCTTTCATGCTGATGTTCTCGGTGTTTATTTTGATAAATTATTGACTGTGATTACTGAAGCTTGTTCATGCTGATGTTCTCGGTGTTTATTTTCACAGGCGATTGTGACGCTGAGTCTGGTTGAGCTGAGTCTTCGTAACAACCCGCTGGTCGTCAGGTTCGTCGAGGAGATGGTCTACGAACCACCATCCTTACTGGAGCTGGCAGGACGTGTCGTCAAAATCAAGAGTGTCAAGTACTCCAAAGAGGACCTGCCCATCAACCTGGTGCACTACCTCGACTCGGCGCAACACTGCGTCAACAACAAGTGTAAAGGTAGGAACTGCGTGTAAAAGTGTTTGAAACTCCCAGCTGCCCATCTCATATGACAAGTCAAGTTCCCGTTATCAAATGGAAAATATGTAATTCAAAATAAACGAATGAAAAAATTCAGACGGCTAGTTGGGTAAAAATCAATAGTCCCGTGACTGACTTCCGAACCTCCATATCTCACCTTGGTTGTCTAGAGCGGACCATTTTGATAAAATTCAGCTCCTATGACACCTTATTTGCCTCTCTACCTCATCTAGATCTATGTGGGTGACCGTTTTTGGCCGTCAGTGCCATCCTCGGGGTTGATTTTCAAGAACGCGTTATTTCAGAGTCTTCCCCCACCTACTCATACGCAGCTTAAAAAGAAAATTAGTAAAAAAAAAAAAATGCTATATTTTATGTCATACTCTTTTGCTAACCATGGTTTGCGTTCTCTGCACAGGTGTATACTTCTCGTCACGCGTGGAGCAGGTGAAGTTCGTCGACTTCTGCGGCAAGTACCGCCTGCCGCTGCTGCAGTACCTCTGCTCGCCCATGTGCTCGCGCTCGCCCATCGTGTGCTGCAGCAGCAGCGAGTCAGACACCTCCGAAGACGAGGTGCCCATGGAGTCGCGTCTCAAGAAGGTGCTCCTCGGGTGAACTGCAGGATCCTCGGCGAAATCCAGCCACAGCCAAAAAAACTCGAGCAGGAGTCGCAGAGTACATTGTCCGGTCGAGGGGAGCCACAGAGTCCAGACTCACGCAATAAGTTTAATGGGGTGATTCCACCAGGACGTGCGATGTATTCCAATCATGGCCAATTTGTTGACTTACTGGGTCGCGATGAATCATGTGTGAATATCTGGTTGAATCATGGCAGTGGAATACCCCCCTTCCAGTGATTATATAGGCTACACACATAGGGATGGGTGCACGGCCAGATCTTACATGATTTATCCCCATTCATAAAGAAGCAGCAAGGTGCTACAAGACACAGCCCGACCTTGCGAGACAAAAAACATTGTGCTGGTGGATTCAGCCCTTCTCCGCTACAAAAAAACTACAGCATCAGACTCCAGAATGAAGCCAACTTTACAAGTACGCTACGATTTCCAATGGCCGACAAAAAACTCATTAATTTCTGGTATCTAGGAAATCAGTTAGTTTATGGGCCCCCCAAAAAATTGTTGTCGATGGCATAGTAGTTCTATTTCTTCGGTGCATACCGACAGATTTTAGGAACAGTGATTCAGTCTATCAACGACTGTAGAAACCCGGTTTGAATTTGTCAGATGTATATTTTGTTTTTCAGTGGTATCAAATTCCCCATTTACCGGTACAGAAGTAGGCTAAGGTGTCTCCGGTTTTCTAGTTTCCATTGACTGATATTCTGTCAAAAGTGCCATAAAATTGGTCGGTGATTTCTGATAAATGTATCGGCTAAAAAGACGGCTGGTGGAAGCCCCACTTAGGGTAAGCTGTATATCAGTTCGCACACTTTGAGGTTTGGCTGGGAGTATTATCTTTTAAACGTCCATAAGCTTAACTTTTACCCAACAGGCTTGCAAGTACGGTAACTCATACTCAATGGGCGATAAACAGATAAACTTGTCCAGGCTAAAATAAAATCATAAACACATTTGTCTTTGATCTGTGTCCTCGATCGCTATCTAGTTTGGTGGAATATTCACACGGCTATCGCCTCATTCAAATTCCTGCGTGCACCAAACTTGATGGCGAACAGGGGCACAGACCAAGACCTCATCAATTTCTTTCTTACTAACTCATACGATTATCTGCTCTGATATTCTTTTTACCATATAAGCAATTTTTTTAGGTAAAATTTCAAAATAGTAATCATTGGTGGAGATCACTGTTAGTTAATTCACTAAGAAGTGAAGATTTCACATAATTCTTGAGGAAATGATACAGAAACCATGTTTTGGCTAAGCTACTAATTAATTTGATTTTTAAGATGGAAGAATGTTTTATCTTTGCTACTCGAGTAAAGAGTTTGACGGTTTCGGTCTCGGAAGCGAGTAATTTGATATCAGTAAATGGATATGAGTGACCATAATTCAGAGAGGGCACTTTTTTTCCATGGAGATCCACTTTTATTATCCATGGTATACAAAGTCCCTATTGAGAATGTATGGGAACTCAGTAAACCACAACCCATCATATAAAATCTGTCAGATACCATAACTGTGGTATACAGATTAAAATCTGTGGTAGACGGGAAAATAGTGAATCTGTGCTAAAGAGCAAAAAAATATTGTTCCTATTGATTTACACCAGAATATTCCTGAATTTAATCTATTTAGAGAAGCTGGATAATAAATACAATCATTAGTTTTTGGGACAGGCATCAACCTCTCGTGGTTTACAGAGCCGCCTGTCCACAAAATCATCGTTTATTGCATTTCTTATCCATCTTTTCGAATGAAGTTATAGATACGAGGCAGGAACACTTCCACACACAACCGATGTGTGGAAAAAAAAAAAAAATCTTTTCGAATGAATTAAACCCAGTAATTGCCATATTAAAGGGTGTAACAATAGGTTTTTTTCTTTGCTCTATAGCAAATTTCCCTGTATAACTTGGTTTTGAGGCCGTATACCACAGATTTGAATCCATATACCACAGTTATTGTATCTGACAGGTTTTAAACAATGGGTTGTGGTTACTGACTCCTCATACATTTTTAACGGTGTCTTTGTATACGATGGATAAGAAAAGATTCTTTTACACCTCCCCGCAGACCCTCAGCCCCATGCCATGACTGACACCAAAATGTATTTAATCTTTTCTGGGTCCCTCTGAGGCAGCAAATTCAACATGAAAAATATTTCCACATTTTCTTTACGAGAACTGACATCCGTGGTAAATAACTCTGTGACTGTGTGTTCCTCTCACTATGACCCGAGACGAGTGCACGCCATCTGCTGTCGTGCTGACAAAAAACATGGTGCTCGGCAACGAATGTGTGATATAGTCTTCCTTCACAAAAATTAATCTCTTTTATATTGGCGGTAAACATCAACATGGACATTGTCAGTATAATTTGACCGGTCGAGTGTTGTGTCGATGGTCTGCGTCACAGTCCGTCAGTGAGGCAGCACTATAAACCAGGCTTACGGTCCCACGCTACAAGCAGACCCGTTGTGAGTTTGTATATTTTTTAGGGCACAACGCCACACAATAACCAGAACCAGATAGGTTCAATCGATAAGTCAATCTCAAAAGAATCTAACCAGCCAACAGAGATACGAAACTACACAACCAACTCATGTCTCATTGTGTGACTGAGCAGAGAGAGAAAATCCCAATGTGCGTCAAACTTCCAGATCATGATTAGGGACAAAAAGAAATTCAGCATGTATTAATACACCCATACGGATATAGAGATAGGGTGGATATATTTTATATACTCACCTGTATTACAATGATTGCTTGATTTTGTATCTATACACTGTACCCGTGTACCAGCTATACGGGCTGACATTTAGAGATATTGTTACCATTTCCAATTGTAAGCCACCTTCTAGACTGGCCTCAGTCCCTGTATCCTACCCCTCCACCCCTTCTGAGTAACACAGGGACTGGTCTCATCCGTAATCGGCCGTGTAGACTGGCGCCATTTTGCGCCACACTCCCCAAGCAGAGGTCTAGCTACTGGTCAGGATATCTGCTGGGAGATTGATAGCCTCTCACTTTGATCTCAATCGAGACATAGTCAGGAGTAGGTGAAATATATTGCTATGACAACACAGGTAGCCAGGGAACTGGAGGAGGGGAGGGGGAGGGGTAGAGGGAGGTATAAGGTTAAAGGGAGTGGCTTGGGGTCATAAACAGGAGATTCTGGTCAGAGTGGACAAGTCTTTGATTCATGGGCCAGTCAGAGAAGGACACATGCTATAATGAATTGTATTCTGATTTTATTTAATCATTTAATGAATGTTCATAATCAAAGACTTGAGCAAGTCTAGCCACCTTCGTACACGACTAACATAAGGGCCTATTGGCAATACACCGTAGAATTGTTTTATTTTTGCGCTATTCCTCCAGATAACCATCAGCCTTTTTTTTTCAATAGCTTTGTGCTTTGACATGTTTATGTATTGTGCACAATTGCTTGGTATAAGGTAAAACTGTCCAACTTTTACAATTCCACTTTGGTATATTTGGGATGGTATTACTTGTATATTGCGTTTTGGATAACATGTGAAAGCAGTATTTGATCTTATATGATTCTCTATTGACATCAGCTGAATGGTTTTAAGTTTTACTCTGCCAGATCGTACATTACATACAGGGTTCGTACAGAGCCTCGGAAACCTGGAAAAGCCTGGAATTATGCTTTTGGGTTTTCCAGGCCTAGAAAAGCCTGGAATTCTCACTGAGAGCCTGGAAAATTTAGATTTGCATAAAAACAATTTTCATAGTCTATGAAATTCTGGTCATCATTAGTTTTCCTTAACTACGGTACCTGACTGCCTATGAAATCTCTACATACGTTTCTGTTTGATGGCCAAAGATTGAGAGAGCTTCGTTTATTGGGAAATTGTATATTTGCCTCTCGAAGTTAAGAGAGATGAAGCAAGATAAAAAAAATATGAGACTGCTGATTTTTTTTATCCAACTGTTACCTACTCGTGATGTTATGTTCTACCATATGTATAAGAAAATAGAAAATATACCAATCTAATTGGTGGTTTTGCCTAAAGGCAAATACCACTTAAAAATATAAGCATTTTGCTTTGAGGCCATCCATAAAGTACATGCGTACTAAGGGGGTGTGGGTAAAATTATTATTATTTTTTTTTTAATATTTGGAAATTTTGCGTATGCTCCCTCGTTGTTATATTCCGTACAAGATTGGGAGAGGAGGTGGGTTAATAATTTTCAGAAATTCTGTGTATGTATGGATTGCCCCTTTTTGTTGATTAGACTGTGACAATTGCTGCCTATTTGTGACTGCAATATATTCTGTGTAATCTGGGTTATGCGACTGAATTGAATTTATGAATGATGTATATTATTACTGCTCCTTGTGCAATTGAAGTTGATGTTCAATAAAAACAGATAATTTATCGTATACAACAAAACCTAAAAAGCTATATATTCATTGCGGAGGTTTACTGCTTCATCATTCGGGAAGTATTTCTCCCTTCATCTGAAAAAAAACCGCCATTATATTTAATTTTTATCAAATATATATTGCTCTTTATAATGTGTGCTATGTTATGAATAGAATTTCGCATGGTTTTATTATCTACCACAGTTAATTGAAGATTGAAAAATAATAGAACGGCAAGTTCAAATAGATTGGAGAAAATGTTGATTTAGTTCCACATAGTTAGTGACTAGCCATAACACAAATTAGATTGAAATATGTACATATATTGGCACAAATCGTTGAATGATTAATTACCCGAGGTACTTGCCTAACACCAAAAAACTAGAACCCCTGGAAAGCTCACTCACGGCTGTTCAACATTGTGCCTAAGAGACAAACTCATTTTCAAGATACAGGGGAGGTGGGCTTCCGGTTTACGCTCACCTTGAGCCATGAACATGTTGTCTGGTGAATGGTGGCCGCACTAACGTCTAGGAATCTACATGCCAGAAGCGTGAACTGGATGTTTTGCTCCCCTCTTGGAACGGGCGCATGCGCGGCACTAGTTAACAGCGCTGCACAGCGAGTGGGCCTTCCAGGGGTTCTAGTTCTCTGCCTAATACTAAAAGGCGCTCAAGAACAACAGATAGTGCTCTGGGTAAGTGGGGATTTATAGAAAGACTTGCCTTTCCTGGTAATACGGTTTCCTCGTTCAATGTTAACAATGACGCACAGTTATCTCGGCATATGTTCTGCTCCAGCCCTGCTTTTGTATCGTCCCGTGTATTGCTTCAATTGAGTTTCGGTTGATTTTTCCCATATTGTACTGCCACGAAGTATTCTCAATTATCACTCTAGTTTCTATGTCCTTTGCATTGCCTGTGATATATAAACGCAAAGGATAGTTGGGATAAATAAAGTTTATCACATTTACTGAACAATAGTTATCGGAATGTGTAGAAGTTAAGGTCACACGCTGATAACAGAATGTAGAACTCAAGGTCACACACTGACAAAGGTGTAGAACTCAAGGTCGCATACTGATAATGGTGTAGAACTCAAGGTCACACACTAATAACCGGATGTACGTCATGCAGTGGCTTCTGAAACAACAAACATACCCGATATCATAAATGATGTAAACGAATTTGTGTAAATGTAACCTATGTCATTGATTATCATCGAGTGAACTCATGTCCATATGAAATGGTGCACATCCTTCTAGTGTCCAAAGTATTTTAAGACTGTTTATCTTTTTCGTGAAGGTTATTTTCCAAAATGACCCACGTGCTCTCAAGTACAATAGTTCCCTACTAAAGGGCAGATTCCAACAACACAATGGATTTGTCGTGATACATCTTGGTATATCTAGTAATATCTTACAGTGTCGCAATATGTCAGGTGTATGTTTTGCTGCTCCACCACCGCGACACCTCAAGACACGCGATTATTCAAATCTAGTCCGATTTAGCACGACAACCAAATTGTGACCAATCTCGTTATATCTTGTGTCGTTGGAATCAGCACTTTAATAGACATCCTTCCCTTCTGAAGTTTTAGGCAGGATTAAAAAAATGGGGTGTGTATTGCCCTATCCAAAGCTACACCGGATTTTTTTTATTATTATTAAATTCAGATGGAGCAATCTGGTGCATTCAGGTAAATTTTGCTTCTTTTTTTCTTTCACCGATATATAAAACATGGTTTTAGTCAAGCCATATATATGATATTTGTCGGTTTAAAAAAAAAAACAACTTTAGAAAACTGACTACGCAAATCGCAGCCTCGCTGCCTAAAACAGTGGTTCTTGATGCAAGGTGGTCCACCTAGCAGCGTCAAATAAAGGCGCGAATCTATTTACCTGAATTATGTCCCGATCTTGCTCGGGTCATATTCGGTTCCTATTCGGATCAGGGCTAAAGCAGCCCGTCTACCCCCCGATTAAGGACTGAGTGGCGACGAGCGCCAAATTTGGCCAAACGGAATAAAGCCGTCAACCTGAAATTGGAGATTGCATTTCAAACGATGATGTTCTGCTTCGCTGAGTGGTCCACTGCTGTGTGGCAAACTCCGATCTCTCATTAGGGATTATTGACTTGAAAGGTTATTGTGCTTTGTATCGTACATCGTGGCGCTTTGTATCGTATATTATGATACAGAAGCATTTAACACGTTTGGAATGGGGAAGTGAAATGTGAACTCGCGTAATCTGTGAGAAGCGACAGGTGGCACTGCAGATCCAATAAAATCTACTCTGACTCGAGTTGAACTCCCACAGCAGTTCTTGTTCGTCTGTCTAGTGATATCATTATATACCTGTGGCCATAATGTCCTACATTTACCACTCGCTCCAAACCATGTTTTTGTTTTTTCCCCCAAAGACATTGGAAAACTCGTACTCAATGCCTGTGGAGTATTGTAAAAAAATACTCAATGGAGGAAAATGTCACACATTATAGCCAATTAGTCGATGATAGGGGTGAGATAAAATCTGAACCGCACTCGATCCATAGCCACTGACAATATGCCATTCATTTTGGTTTGCTAAAATAATCTCACGAGGCTACTCCACAACCGAAACTAATGGCATATTGTCAGTGGCTATGGATCTCAACGCAGTTCCTTATTAGTATTAATGGTCCTACAACTTGTAGGTAGCGAACAAGGTATTTTGATTATTTTATTCCAACATCTGTCCTTGGTCAGTTCTTCCTGCTGTAATAGATGTGGCATACGGAGTTGACTCCGCGCAACATCCTTGCATTTGCTCTGATATTACTACGCTTCAACTCCACATGGCAATAAAGGCAACCTGCATTTGTTCCAAAATTTAAATTATGACGAAAAGCTTGTTTTACATAGACAATAACCGATGGTTTACCACAAATCCTTCATAAGCCATGAGTGGTTGATACATAGGGTCTGCTGGGGTGGACAGCAATTACCAATCTGTTCACCCTCTTGGTCGCCTCACCTCCTCGTGGTGCAGACCGGATATATGCTTGCATGCAAGCATAACTAAAGAGACCAGGGTGGGTGGGGAGTTAGCTCAGTGGTAAAGAGCATGGGACTTTGTTGATTTGGGTCCCACTGCAGCCACTTTTCTCCTTCATCCCCAGCAGTGGTAGATTTACTGCTATATCAAAGGACAATCCTTCTCATACCATGTCTATGTGGTGTGGGAAGTAAAAGAACTCTCTCCTCGGTAAATGTGTAGGGGTGAGATTTCTTTCTATATTCATCTCATAGATTCGGTCAAATCCAAAGTAAGTCTAATTGAACAAATTGGATGTTAAACTACCCAAACAAACAAACAAACATACACAATATTGACAGGTTCCTCATCAATGCTGTGGTCCGCAGGTTATATGCCCGTGTCCTCGACCAGTTTTGAGTATTAGCCTTGGCCGGACACAGTGACGCTGACTAGCATCAAATACTGTTGACACTGTTTAATACACAAAGGTTATTTTGTTAAACTGTCTTTATTAATGCATAGATTTACAATCACTGTATTTTCGTAGAAGTAGAAATCCTGCCTCATACTTTGACGATCTGTCACACTATGACTTTGTACATAGATCTTAAGGCACCAATAAATAGAGGCATCAATCCAGTAATGGACTGGTTTACTTGGCATGAACTGGTACACAAACCAAAGGGCCTGTTGAATAATTTAATGTGGGTCAACTTTATACAAACACTATATTTTATACTGGCTCAATAAAGAAACTGTTAACCCTTTCACTACGCTGCATAGCACCAAATACATACCCTGAAATACACCGCTGCGGTACCATTTTCACCCGTGTAGTACACTGGTGCTTTTCATAATATTCACAGTGATGTCATTATATCACACCTCCATAGTTAACCAAAATAATTAAGATGTTATCTACTAATAATAATATTAACTAGGATATAGTTTTATATATGTTGGAAAAGTTTTATCAAAATACTAACATTATTTCATTAAAAAATAGCAAATACTTAAATCTCAGAACAGTCTCAGCTCTGAAGAAGGCCACAAGGCCGAAACATGGGCATTAACTGATCTCACTTATAACAAAATGCACTGATGTATCAAAGGTATCAAGTGTCAAAGTATCATCAACCAAAAAACTCGACTGTTTTGTGGTTCATGGTCAGAATCCTCACATTAAATTTCAGAAATAATGCCTCAAGGGAATACCTCCAAGCGTACTACATCCGGGAATGCCTCCAGGCTACATCACGTAGATAAACAATTTTTAAATTAAAAAAGAAAGAAGCGGGCTCGGCTTGAATAAATGCATCCTCATGGGTTCAGCGGTCTGCTAAGCGACGAGCCACACATCGACCGGGCACTAACTGCCAGGCAACAGCAAGCTCATCGTCTTCGGTTGAATAACCTTGTTGAGGTTAGTACAACAGGCTCTGACTGTGAAGCGGTGCAGACAGTCAAAGAGCAGTCCCATAGAGCCCTAGGCTAACTGGTCGACCAAATTTGTACATCTCAGCTCAGCTGCTGTTTTCCTTATAAATATAGGTTGAATCTTTCTGATTTTGTGGTAGACAGTTTCCTGAGGTAAGATGCAGTAAAATGACAGTAATTTCCTACCTTTGCATTAATTCTAACTAATAGAACAGGTGTTTGTAAAATCCATGTCTATGTATTCTGCAGGCACCATTCTGCACATTTCAAAAGTGCAGCACATCCTACACAGGGGATTGCAAGGAACCAGTTTATCAAATATGGCCGACATGAGTTGGAAGTGGTGAAATGTGCTTAAATGAGTTGTACAAAAAGGCTCCAAAAAGTAACATGAAGGAACAAACCAGGAGTTTTATCATCAAAAAGGAATTATTATACATTTCTGAAGGTAAGGGAGCATAAACATGCACTGACATTGACAGGAGTACAGACAACCAAGGAACTGATATTTTTTACTGTGGGCATAAGCGGTTGTGCTCTCTGACTGTCCGCTAGGCAGTCAAAGTTTCTCTGACTAGTCGAGGTGTGTTCAGTGGCTCGGCAGTTTATGAGCCACACAATGAGTAGGATAGTAACTGCCAGGAAGTTTGCATATTGTATTTTTTCTTTTGGTTTGAGATAAAGCAATACGATGCACAGCTGCTTCATCTTGAATAACCTCATCGACATCGATTCAGTGGTCCGGCAGTCGATGAGCCTCAGATAGCACGCAAGATCGGTCTGAGGCAACGCACTATAATGTACATGTATTTTAGCTTGAATAACTGTACCCAAGTGGGTTCAGTGGTTCAGCCGTTGATGCGCCTAAGATATGTCGGACCCATGATGTACATTTATTATCCATCGTATAAGAGGGGACTCATTAAATCAAAGACCCGTTATATATAACCTGTCAGCTACCATAAATGTGGTATATGGATTCAACTCAAATTCATGGTATATGGGAAAATAGTCCCTTTGAGCTATACAGCAAAGAAATAGTCCCTATTGTTATACTCTATATTATGGCAATTCCTGTGTCAATTTGTTCAAAAAGATGGATGATAGATACAACAAACGATGATTTTATAGACAGGCGGCTCTGTAAACCACTCGAGGTGCCATTTTGATACACTCGCTAGCACTCGTGTATTACTACTTTTTGGCTTGAATAACTGTACCCAAGTGTGCTCAGGGGTTGGGCAGTTGATGAGTTGCAAGTGGACCTGGCACGTTTGTCTTTTTGCGTGGCTTGAGATAACGGACCGGGATGCACAGCGGGTTCAGACTAAATAACTGTGTCCGTCTTGGGAGTGTCGAGTTAGCGTTCCTGCCAGTTCTCTGATGCTCTGGTGTTGCGGAGAGGACCACTTTGTCCAGCATGTTGATACCTTCGTCTGATGTGTTGTTCGCTGACCCCGCAGTGTCACCCACCTGCGGAGCAGTCCCAACATGAACAGTACCTTGTTGTTCAGTTTGTGCACCACCTTGTGCACCTCCCTGACTGCCAGTTTGAATGGTTCTCTCTGCACTATTTTGAATTCTAGGTTGTAAATTTACTGAGTGTCTAATGCACTTAACGGCAGAACGTGGCCGTCCAGGGTTCCGTGTGGCATCACGGGGTCCATTCTCAACACAACTAACACTTGGTTGATTAGCACCATCCTGACACGCGCTCTCATGAGGATGTTGAGCTACTAATTGGACACCACTTTGTTGCCCACAACACTGTCCTACTGGTGTTGCAGAGTTTGGCATGCTAGGCTTAGGTGCAACTTTAGCCTGGATTTTTATGCCGGATTGACCTAAACTCTTCATTAAGTTCTGCAGGTCGGCCTGACTAAGTTGATACGATCCGGGCATCAGTTTCATGCCTGGACTCAGCTTCAGCCGTTTGGCACTAGGTGGCAGCAGCGATGTGTTTCCGGCCCCAGCTGTGTGAGAGAAACAAATACAGGTTAGTAACCTAGCAACAAAGCTTTGTGTGTGAAAAACAAATACAGGTCAGTATTAATTCTAGCAACAGTTGTGTGTGAAAAACAAATACAGGTCAGTAACCTAGCAACAACAGTTGTGTGTGAAAAACAAATACAGGTCAGTAACCTAGCAACAACAGCTGTGTGTGAAAAACAAATACAGGTCAGTAACCTAGCAACAACAGTTGTGTGTGAAAAACAAATACAGGTTAGTAACCTAGCAACAACAGCTGTGTGTGAAAAACAAATACAGGTCAGTAACCTAGCAACAACAGCTGTGTGTGAAAAACAAATACAGGTCAGTAACCTAGCAACAACAGCTGTGTGTGAAAAACAAATACAGGTTAGTAACCTAGCAACAACAGTTGTGTGTGAAAAACAAATACAGGTCAGTCACCTAGCAACAACAGCTGTGTGTGAAAAACAAATACAGGTCAGTAACCTAGCAACAACAGCTGTGTGTGAAAAACAAATACAGGTCAGTAACCTAGCAACAACAGCTGTGTGTGAAAAACAAATACAGGTCAGTAACCTAGCAACAACAGCTGTGTGTGAAAAACAAATACAGGTCAGTAACCTAGCAACAACAGCTGTGTGTGAAAAACAAATACAGGTCAGTAACCTAGCAACAACAGCTGTGTGTGAAAACCAAATACAGGTCAGTAACCTAGCAACAACAGCTGTGTGTAAAAAAACAAAAACAATATTCCCGAAAATTAGTATGGGATCTAGGACCTAGGCCCCTGGTAGCTCCTGCATTCTGAGCTATTCTTGGTAAAATCCTGGCCTCAGCTGAGATATAAAGTGTCAGAATTTTGCAAATACTGCACACCATCTTTCAGGTGTTCATTTTGAACTCCCACCCAAAAGAAAGAGATATTGTTTTATCCTACCCCTCATAGACTTAACATGGTGTGACTGTATGCCACGGTTATGCAATAAAACATCTATATGGCACTGGTCACATATGAAGTTAAAAACATGTGACAAGGTAAGATAAAATCCAAACATCACTCAATTTCACATAATTGTTTACATGCTATTCATTGTCTTCCGCTAAAGATATCACTTAGCTCTGCTTCGTGATATCATTCCGCAATGACAAATCATGCATAACAATCATATGAAATTTCGTGATGTTCCGTGATAATATCTAATTAATCTCAAGAATGGGCCTTGGGATGTAATAAAATTTGGAAGAATCTGGATGATATCTGACATGTGTATTCTTATCCATCCTATGCGCTTTAAACATTGTGAACATCGAACTGTATTACTGAAAACCTCCAATGTACCAATAGATATGTTGTGACTTGGTGTAGCTGGTCTTTGGGGGATGTTTGTGGCTGGTGGGGCAGTCAACATACTCAAAGTGATAGAAGATCCAGGTACAGTGGAACTGGCTGCAGTAGAATTTCCCGACACGATGGAACTGGTTGCAGTAGAACTTTTCGATGCAGAACTGGCCACAGCAGAACTTTCCGATGCGATGGAACTGGTCACAGTAGAATTTTTCGATACAGTGGAACTAGTCGCAGAAGAACTTCCCGTTACGATGGAACTAGCCACAGTAGAATTTCCTGATGGGGTGGAACTGGCCACAGCAGAATTTCCTGGTGCGGTGGAACCGGTCATGGTAGAACTTCCGGGTAGAATGGAACCAGTCACAGTGGAATTTCCAGGTATAACAGAACTGGCTGCAGTAGAACTTCCTGATACGATTGAACTGGTCGCAGTAGAACTTCCCGATACGATGGAACTGGCCACAGTAGAATTTCCTGATACGTTTGAACTGGTCACAGTAGAACTTTCCGATGTGATGAAACTAGTCGCAGAAGAACTTCCCGATATGATGGAACTGGCCACAGTAGTACTTGACGATGTAATGGAATTCGCTGCAGTAGAACTTCCTGATGAGCTGGAACTGGCCACAGTAGAATTTCCCGATGCGGTGGAACTGGCCGCAGTAGAACTTCCAGGTACAATGGAACTAGTCGCAGTAGAGTTTCCAGGTACAACAGAACTGGCTGCAGTAGAACTTCCCGATACATTTGAACTAGTCGCATTAGAATCTCCAAGCAAGATCGAATCAGGCAAGAGGGCTGACGGAGTTGGATGGAATCTATTCCAGGGACGGATGCTCGGGATTCGGCCAGGCACCTGATGAGGGTAGGGAATAGTCTCCGACACCATCATCAGTCCATCCATCTCGATATCTGAAATACGTTAGAGAAAATATACATAGCGATAAACAGGACCTGCTCATGAGTCAGCACACTGAATGAGACAGGGATGTCAACTGGGGTCAGAACAAATTTTTTTTTTTTTAAAGTAATTTTAATGTGGAATATTCTATTATAGAGAGACTGAGAAAATACGGAAAACGGGCTGAGGGTCTGTGGGCAGGTTAAAACCAGTTCTGTTAACATGAATGAGGTTCAATTAATGATATCTTCGTTTTCGATCGTCTATACTGAATATGAAAAAGTGGATTTTCAGGGAAAAGTGGAAAATCTCCTGGACAAGTTGATAAGGAAAAAACTTAATACTCAATGTCAGCAAATGTTCAATAAAGTAGAGAAGTTAAATAAAACTGGACTTTTTGAACCTGTCAGAAGGAACCGACTAGAAACTAACCAGATTTCATTCAAATGTGATGAAATTTCGAAGAACCAGAAAGATTTCACCTAAATTAGTGCCATTTATTTCATCATACATTAACTTGATGTAATGCAGTTTTCATAATGACAAGAATAAATCACCGATGTTTTCTGCTGGAAGCTGATTTCTGAGTGACTCACCATTCTCGAGCGCCTTCCTCGTCGCCTCACGATGATGCTGGTTACTGGCTTTCGCCTTATATCGCAGTAGCTTGTACTTCTCAGCCATCAGGTGTCGCTGCACACTCAGGTCCTGCGTCTCTAGCGTGTCGGCCAAACTCTGCATCACGTCCAACAAAATCCCCGCCGCTACAAAAACAAGGTCAATAGGTCAGACGGAGGAAGCATGACTCTAGCGTGTCGGCCAAACTCTGCATCACGTCCAACAAAATCCCCGCCGCTACAAAAACAAGGTCAACAGGTCAGACGGAGGAAGCATGACTCTAGCATGTTGGGCAAACTCTGCATCATGTCCAACAAAATCCCCGCCGCTACAAAAACAAGGTCAACAGGTCAGACAGAGGGAGCATGTCTGCAGTGAGTCGATGAAACTCTGCATCACATCCAACAAAATCCCCGCCGCTACAAAAACAAGGTCAATAGGTCAGACGGAGGAAGCATGACTCTAGCGTGTCGGGCAAACTCTGCATCACGTCCAACAAAATCCCCGCCGCTACAAAAACAAGGTCAACAGGTCAGACGGAGGAAGCATGTCTCTAGCATGTCGGCCAAACTCTGCATCACGTCCAACAAAATCCCCGCCGCTACAAAACCTAGGTCAACAGGTCAGACGGAGGGAGCATGTCTGCAGTGAGTCGATGAAACTCTGCATCACATCCGACAAAATCCCCGCTGCTACAATTATTTGTTTGTGGCTTAACCCTTTCAGGGCGGATGATGCCTTAAGGCATCATTTGCTGAATATTTTTTTTTTTTTTTTTTTTTTAGGCTGTGGTTAGAAGTGTTTATGCCACGTATCATTAATCTTTGTTGGATATTAATGAAATTGCTTTTGAAAAAGAAATATTCTAACAATAATATTGAAATTTGCACAGAATGTAGGTATAACATCATATCTTAGAATTCCAAATAATATACATAGAAATACTAATGTTAACAAATTATATAACATGATAAACCTTCGGATATTGAGTTCAGAGGACAATGCCCCCGTCCCCTAGAACTGTACATAGTCTCTAGTAGCCGTCCCCAAGTGTTTAGTTCTACCATAGGCGACCGTCCTTAAAGGGTTAATAGCCCAGTGGCCCTTAGGGTATATAGAGATCATCAGTGATTTAAGCTTTTCAATTTCGTTTACCTATTTCAGTCAATTCTCTTCAATGATTTCAAATATTTTACTAACTAGCGACTTCAATGCTAGATGCTTATGAACGCTCTATTTGGTGAATGTTGGCTGCACTACAAGCTTCAGTCTAGTCTTCAGAGTAAACACCAGGGGGCATGGCAGACCATTAATATGGTACCCAAAACCAAGATAGACTTTACAGTGTTTAGTAAACTACAGCATTCAATTTTGTTTTCAACAGGACTAGAAATAAATCATAATAGAAAAAGTACATCTGTATCTATTTTGGGGGAGCAATTTCGAGCATATCTAGTCGAATATAATAGGTAATCAAAGAGTTGTCTCTTTCAACAAGTTTTTTTTAACCCTTTGCCAGTTTAGCAGGATATGTAAACTGTATTTCGAATGGCACCTGAAGAAAACGAGCAAAATGCTAGACCACTGCTGACAGGTTGCCATCTTTATTGGTATATGTGTATCAATTGATTAATCTTCGAATTCGAAAAACAATGTAGAATATCAAAAGTACCAATAAAGCAGGGATGTAAGTTGAGGTAAGAAAAAAACAAGGAAACATTTCCGATGACGACTTCAGACCTGACATATATACACCAAAAACACCGGAAAAGTATTAAATACAAGTTATGTTATTATTACTAAACATGTATGCTTCTAAAGGCGGTATTCCACCAAACAACCACTTTTTCAACGTCAACAGACGTTCCAGCCGACCTTTCAGCCGACGTCGGTTGAGACGTCTGGGAAAATGGCCTCAAAATGCGTCGCTGCTCCACCGAAACCCCCAACAGACGTTCATTTGGACGTCATACGAGCGTCGGGTGGGTTCAAAGTTCCAGCAGATCCTAGCCGACGCCCCATCCCTGGCGCCGACTGGTGGACGTTAGCCGCATTTTTACGTAGTAATCGAGTTACCCGATAGGCGGCGCGGCGTGCGGCGATACACTACGACGCTCTGAACCCGCGAAAGCCGCGTATCGAGCGGAGCAGTGTGTCGGCGTGTTGGGTTTTGTACGGGAACGGTCAGAAAACGTCAAATAACCGAGGAATTACACATTTAATCGAACAATGAAGGTAAATAAAGATAAGGATTGATATTATGAATGTGTATGGCACGCTATGGTGCTAGAATTCTGCCGAAAGTCGGAATTTTCGATGTCCGTTCGCGAATTCGGGTATCGCCGGGTCGGCCGCACCATGTTGGCGGCGTTCCCTCGCCGCAAGTCCCGGCAGCGCTCACGGGCGGGTGTCGTAGTCTTCGAATGTATCGGCCAGATGCCCAATTCCAGCCGATAAAAACCTAATCAATCAGTTATTTCGGCCGACGCTATATTTACATCTTGTGGAGGGTTGTTGGGGGTATCGGTTGGGGGATCGCCTGAAAATTCTGGTTGGTGGAAGCGCATTTCAGCTGGCAGATGGCCAAACGCCCCACCAGACGCTCAGCAACCTTGAGGCGACGTCCCATCAAACCCAATATCTTTCAACCGACGTTTTGAAACGTCGGGCAGGAGAGCCGACGCCTGCTGAAACGTGTGGTTTGTGCTTCCACCAACCCGACAGATGATTTAAAATAGAGCAGATCTGCCAGCAAACGCAGCAACCGCCATACGGGCGCTGTACAACGATTTTGTCTTGTTGGTGGAATACAGGCTTAAGAAGAGTCTGTGGCTAGGTGGAGGTGGGAATTGAGGCTTGTTACTGATATAAGTAATATAGCAGTTGTATCTCTCTACTCTGTGTTGTATGTTCATTTTACTAAAGGAAAGGGATTTCACATTTCAGAAATGAAAACACGGATTTCCGCGGAAACAAGGAAACCTGACATCCCTGATAAAGGAAATTGATAAAAAAAAGAAAAGAAGCTGAACATGTATGGGCATGTTTGGCATAATTGGGGATTTTCTCCTTTCATTCGTTCTATTTCATATCAGTATTACTCACACAATATAACAAGGTTTAACAGTATGTTCATAAAAGACTTTTTTTCAGGAATCGGTGTCCTGATTTCATCCAAAAAGGTTCTACGGTATGTCAGAAAGACTCACACAATATAACAAGGTTTTACGGAATGCCGGTATCACTCACACAATATATTAAAGTTTTACGGTATGTCAGAAACACTCACACAATATATCGAGCTTTTACGGTATGTCAGCATCACTCACACAGTATAACGAGGTTTTACGGTATGTCAGAAACACTCACACAATATAACGAGGATTTACGGTATGTCAGAAACACTCACACAATATAACGAGGATTTACGGTATGTCAGTATCACTCACACAATATAACGAGGTTTTACGGTATGTCAGTATCACTCACACAATATAACGAGGTTTTACGGTATGTCAGTATCACTCACACAATATAACGAGGATTTACGGTATGTCAGCATCATTCAAACAATATATCGAGGTTTTACGGTATGTCAGCATCACTCATACAATATAACAAGGTTTTACGGAATGTCAGTATCACTCACACAATATAACAAGGTTTTATGGTATGTCAGAAACACTTACACAATATATCGAGGTTTTACGGTATGTCAGTATCACTCACACAATATAACGAGGTTTTACGGTATGTCAGTATCACTCACACAATGCGCCCAATTTTGGCAGCTCCTCCTCTCCCCGCAGTAAACATGCCATGTACCGATAGATGGCGGTGTAGTCGGCCTCTCTGGGGCTCCTTGACGGGAAGTGGGGCTCCAAGTTTGCACACACAGAGGTGACCTGAAGCGATAAGTAAAACTCAATACGGTGGAATCAGCACTTAATACTGTTCATATTTCATTTGTTAAAACTTTCGTTACAATATCAATGCATCTGATGAAGGCCAACATAAAAGCCCGAACAGTGTGTCACAATCAATGTAAATATCCAACATTTGCACTATTAACAATCATTAACTACAATGACCGGAGTTTGTTGGTTCTGTGATGAGTTATTATACAGTCTGATCAATAAATACTGTTCTTATTTCATTTAACATGACCTTCATCATAGTATCCATCATTTTGTTATTCCTTTAATGTTATAAAATCATGAAAATAAAAATCAAATTTGCTTACGTTGGACAGGAGGTCTGAGTAATCGGCATCATTTGCTGTGAGCTCGTTCGTGAGTTGCAACCATGTCTGAAATATAAAACAAAAATGAATACCTCGCTAACCCACTGGTGCTTGATAAACCCAAACTATTTGATTGTTTTATATCTATGATCCCATGCTCATTTATCAATGATGAATGATCAATGATGTTCCTAGTGTAACACTTTTATCACATCCCGGTAGGCTTAACCATAGGCTTAACGTTAGGATCTCGTACTCCATGGCCATGAAGATAGTGTACCGAATACTCAATGGCTAATTGGGCGATTTATTTGATCAAATAATAATGTTATACTGGGTGAGATAAAATCAGAAACCCACTTGACGAAAATAACTTGGTCCGCACTCCACCTCATTTGACCGCTACATAATTCACTCAGCTTTGCTTCGTGAATTACTCCGCGGTCCAGCTCGGTGGAGTATGGACCATGTATTTTTTCATCTCGTGAGTTTCCTTTTAATTACGACCGAAGAACTGGACCAGAAGTCTGCACACCGGAGAGCTTGCACAGTGACTCTGCATTCAGAATTCTTTTTTTTTTAAATTTCATATTTATACTGGAGTTGTTTACTAAAATTTGAAACAATCCTATTTTCGGTAGGCTCCAGGGCCAGGTGTGATAGATTTGGTTCTTCCATATAAATCCAAGTTAAACAATGGTAAAGGTAAGTAAACGGTAGGCTCATGAATCATTTTTCTTTATATAAATCGTTTTTTGATGCAACGATGATCTAACTTATCATGGTATTTACAATGTCTATGTGGTGTTACATTATCTTGTTTAGGGCATGTGGGTAAAAGTTCGGGTGGGAATCAGCATAGTGTACTCTCATTAGTATAGGAAAAAACTTTTTTTCTCTACATGTGATTTTTTTCGCATGCATGCGCTGGAAAAAAATCTTTTACGCATTTCTCATTAGTATAGGAGTCTGAGGGCAAAAAGGTTTTCCTTTGTATGTTCTTTAAAGCTTTCATACCTTTGAATGGATCGAGTGTTTGGGTCTAGATTATTCCACTCCTTTGAGGTATTGTACCATAAACTGTGTCAGAAAAGTTCGAGGTTTAGGTTGTGTACTTTTGAGAATGCTTGTTTGTTTGTGTAGTTCTACATCCCGGTAGGCTAGTTACGTCCCTTTGAGACTGACTTTTGAGAATTTCTATATTAGACATGTATTCACCAACACGATGGATTTGCCATGGTATATCTTGATATATCTTGATACATCTTACAGTGTCGCGATGTGTCGTAACTCTGTTGTCTCAAAACATAGCACGCGATGTCGAGTGTCTATTTTGGTGCTCCCCCACCGCGGCACCTCAAGACACAACGCGACAAATAGACACACGATTATTCAAACCTAGCCCGATCTAGCAAGACAACCCAATCTGGCCAAATCTTGCTACATCTTGTGTGTTGGTGGAATCACCACTTTACATAACCACATACCACAAGCCGTTATCAGGGAACCGTTATCACCGGTCAAGTGGAGGCTACCGGCACTACCCCACTCCTACTATGAACATTTAATACGCAGTGGTATACTCTCTGTGCGCAGTCACATGAAGCTAACCTCAGCAAGCTCCTAACATATTCAGTCTAATTCAACAGGGATGAAAGTTGAGTCAGAGTGGAAAAATCAGAAATTAATAATTTCATAGTTAATGTAGAATGTATGCCAATTTTTTTTGCATTCCAATCAAACTCCGCTTTCCTGGTAGGGTATGGAAGCTCGGTTATGTTCTGCGAATTTTATATTTTTTTTTAAGAGAACGGCCGTGAAACCGTTTGAGTTTTGATATATCTTGATTTTTACTTTAAGTGCGGGTTTCTTCACACCGTACGCTCTGGAAACCACTCACGCTAGCGCTCGTGTATTACTACTCGTCAACCTCTCGTGGTTTACAGCCGCCTGTCCACAAAACCATCGATTATTGTCTATTTCCACACCACATTTCCTGGATTATCCTACCCCTAATAAAAAATACCATAGGCTTTACATTGGTTTGGTTAAATGTGACATAAAGTGTTGTTTATGTAACTACTTTCTAATACTGAAAAATATGGAAACGGGGTAGGATAAAATCTAGACGCCACTCGCTTGAGTTTGAGCTTATTTATGTCATGCATTTTGTTGGTTCGGCATGAGTCACAGACGAGTGACATTACATAGCCAACAAAATGCGTGACATAAATAAGTTCAAACTCAAACGAGTGGCGTCTAGATTTTGTTGGCTCTGTAATGTCACTCATCTTTGACTCGTGAGATTACAGAACCAACAAAATGTGTGACATAAATAACCTCATACTCAAACTCGTGACGTCTCCTCATAATACTCGATACATCCATGACAGTTAGCACCAGTACTCCGTGAACTACTCACCTCGATGGGGGCCTCTTGCTCTGTCGTAACATCGGCTGTAAGATAAATGTGATATTATAGGTTTATTAGGATCTACATAATAATAACAGCGAGGGAATAGGAATGTAGGAAATTATATCTAATTTTGACCATACATATTATAAATGGTGTATAACTAGATAACCTAAAATAAAATAGCAACTTTTTTGGACTTTTTTCTTTAACTTCTAATCATTGCTACGCTACAGATATCAGGCAGAAATGTCACACTGTGTTGTGAATGGCCACTCTAGACGGAATGTTGATGACATTGAAGCGAAGTTTGACATACACACTACTCTTATTTGTTTGTTTGATCTAACGTCCATTATAAGTCCTTACAAGATTTTCTCAAGGTTCTTTTACACCACGAGGGTGATGATTGAATCTATGAGATGCATTCAGGTAGAAATCTCACCCCTACACATTTACCGAGGTGAGAGTTCTTTTACTTCCCACACCACATAGACATGGTATGAGAAGGATTGGCCTTTGATATAGCAGTAAATCTACCACTGCTGGGGATGAATGAGAAAGCTGGCTGTACACCACACCACATAGACATGGTATGAGAAGGACTGGTCTTTGA
This sequence comes from Alentia gelatinosa, assembly GCA_950022655.1. NCBI lineage: Eukaryota > Metazoa > Annelida > Polychaeta > Phyllodocida > Polynoidae > Alentia > Alentia gelatinosa. The sequence continues at coordinate 35,404,819 of OX465593.1, read as the reverse complement.
TGTAACAGTAAATCTACCACTGCTGGGGGTGGGACTCAAACCCACAAAGTCCTACAACCTTGGGGTTACAAGTCCAGTGCTCTAACCACTGAGCTAACTCCCCACCCCCAATAATGTCTTAGATCTATATGTGTGGTATACAGGGCTGACAGGTCAAACCACAGTGAGATACCACAGTTTATCGCACCCCTGCTATTTTTTCTCCATAGACATAATATTGGGAACTCATATCCAATGCCCATGAGATATTTAGGAAAAGTATCCAATGGGGGATTATGTCACAAATGTGAGTCAATGAGAAGGGTGAGATAAATTCAGAAACCTATTTAAGTTTAGGGTCGAGCTCGATCCCATCTCGTTTGAATCACTATGTAATTCATGTGGCTTCACCTTGTGAATTACTACATGATTCGAACTTAATGGGATACAAGCTCTGACCCTGAACTTTCATAGGTTTCCTCTATAGTAAGTGGTATACGAGGCTAACAGGTCCAACCCTAGCGAGATAACACAGCGTATGTATGGTATACAAGGCTGACATGCGTCAATGTGAAGGGTGAGATAAATTCAGAAACCTATTCAAATTTATGGTCAGAGCTTGATCCCATCTCATTTGAATCGCCTAGTAATTCATGTGGCTTCGCCTTGTGAATTACTATGCGATCCAAGCTCTATAGGATACAAGCTCTGGCCCTAAACTTTCATAGGTATCCTCTGTAGTAAGTTGAACTGTTACGTGTACGTACTGTTGTCAATCCGGCGGTTCTGTAACTGCTGGATATAATCAGCAATCTGAAACAGACAAGAAGTATATAAACGCAAGGTGGCAGACAACAAAGTTTCATTTACAGTTAATCTTCTAAATTATGCTGACCCCCTTGACAGACGACCAGCATACCGAAATTGTATGCTGGTTCCCTGGACATCTACAATCCTGAGCTGGTGCACCCCCCAAACTAGATTTCCCCCATTCTAGCGAGTTACATAACTGGAAATATTCAGTTAGATTTGCTGAGAAGAGTACATTCTCAATCTATTACTGCAGACCGTAGGGCGTGCTCCATTGGCCGGACAGCATGACCGCAAAAGAGCATCACTTGGCGACCACACAGCAGCCATTTCTCGGGTGCTTATAGCAATCAGGGTTGTCGAGGAGGCAACACACTCATTGGCGGTGTCACAGGCTACGGACCATGAAACCTAATAAATTAGCTTATGTTGGATGCCTACAAACGTAGCCATGTGGCATCAGCCTTTGAACTCCCCTATGTGATTCTACATTACGTTTGGCGTTTCGACGAGTCTGATTCACAGCCAACCTAATGGAACACCCCCCAAAGTCACTCTCTACTGCGGGTTAAAGACCCACATCCTAAATGATATCCTAAGGTGACATATCAACGATTCTGGAATATTTGGATAAGAATCTATTTCTTATTTGCAAATTTTCTATACGTTGAAAAAGTTCAGGCCATGGCCTGGCCACAAGCGAAACTTTGAGAATCCACTGAAAAGTGGGAGTCTACGAACCGTGAATCAAACAAGGAGAAATGTATAGTTTTGTGGCGGTCCGGCAACTCCACTAATTTCCACCTGCGTTACCATACCCAGTCTTCGGTGTCTTCAGTTCTTTCCAATTTTGAAAGTTCGAGGAAGCTCAAGAACAGCACAGAAAACAATTGAGTTGCATCGCGTCGCTACAAAATCTTTCTATGTCAGAATTAGTATCCTACCTCGTCTATGCTTTTGTATTACCGGGTACGGTACTAAAAGATAAATATTGAGTCAATGACCAACAGAACTATTTTTCATAGTAGCTGACATCCTGCTCTCTGATTGGTCAATATTGTTATTACTCTAGTGGCATAAAAAACACTTTATGTCACGGCCTGCCACATAAAATTTCCCTATGTTAAGTCTATGGCGGTTTTTTATTAGGGGTAGGATAATGAACAAACCTGTTTACGAGTCTTCTTGGGCTTCATTGCCTTCTCCAACTTGGTCAAGTTGTCCTTCCCGTGTCTGTGAGAAATTCAATCAACACATCAATCAAATCATATCACTGTAATCAGTTAAGGAGGCCTTCCCTGTCTGCACTGTTCCCACTCTCATACCCGTGACTGGGCTTATTCTGTCCTGCATAATTACATGTACTAGCGACTTCGTCGAGTCCGAAAAATATAGAAAAATGAAATAACAGACTGACAAGAGCAGGGTTCGAACCATCGACGTTCGCCTTCGGAGTCGAAGACTCTGCTGACTGCTCCACAAAGTTATGTGCTTTAGGGAGGTCAAATACTTAGTCTGTTGGCAGAGGACAGAGCACTGTTGGTGGGTGGGGGAATCAGCGGAGTTTCGAAAGGGGTACCAGCGAAATCTTGCGATCTCATTGGTTTCTCACGAGAAAAGTAGATAAGCAAACTACAATACTAAACTTTGATTTTGGCATGGCTTGAAATGAATCATAAGAGAAAAAGTATATCTATGTATAGTCCTACAAAAAAGAAGAACAGGTTCGAGTTTTTCCCTACACGAGAATCTCACTGCCGTGGGGCTTCAATCTCCCACCCTAGATTGGGTTCACTCTGTCCCTATTTGCGGAAGATTCTCCAAGCTGATTCGACGGAATTCTACCGTTTTAAATATAGTAGGTAATAATTACATGTCAATGTAAACACCTGTAGCTTGACTTATCATGAATCTGAGAAGCTAATCTGTATGGCACAATGATTTATTTTTAGTTATATTTAAATTGGCTGTCACAACTGTCTGAAATCAGCCTCCTGTTTATTGTCTAGACCCTGAGTGTAATATTACTATCTTGTCTATCCATTTGTTCTGTCAACCATTATCCATTGCCCATCATTAGTCTGTTGTCACTCTCTATTATTAGTATAATCATGTATGTAATTTGTAAAGTTGAACTTGATTATATCACCCTAAGCTGACATATGCTGGATATGATCTGGCCTGATTGAAAACCAAATGTAATGTTTGAATCTAGGACCAATAAACAATTAAAAAAAATTTTTTTTACATCCTGCCACACTCACACTAGCAGAATGGTAAACAATTTTTATTTATTTTTCGCTTTTTTAAGGCAAGACATACCACGTCTCCTCTGAACGTTTTTACATACAAAGTAATATATAGAGACATAGTAAGTGTGACTGAATGGAATCTGTCCAGAGATATTTCTGACCGAAATATCGAGGAACAGTGTCTCTTTATTATTATATACCTAGAAATCATTAAAAATGCCATTCTACAACTCAATAAATAGTAGAATGAGTGGTCACGTGGCACAGAGGGACGTATGAATATCCTTTCGTCACTCAGTGACGAACAGTATTTGTACTACTGGTCAGTACAGTGAGACATTCACCTAAATTTTGGTTAAAAATACTCACCTCGTTCTTCGAACTCAAGAGAGTATTTCTGATCAAAATATCTCTGAACCGATTCCATTCAGTCACACTAACTATGTCTCTACATCTAGTATTCTATGGTAGAATAACAAATCCAAGCCTATGTGATCAAATGAAACCATGCTAAAGACCATCAGTCCGTTTTAAATACCGTTTATTTCTTGGTTCAGCATAAATTGGTTTGCGACACCTGTCAGCATTTCAGTTGCATCCTGCTACACTATGTCAGCCTTGGGTAGACTTACTTTTTGATCGCTTCCAGGAGTTTTTCTTTGTCTTGGAGAGTCCAGTTCGACCTTCGTGAGGGCAGCTCGGCTTCATAGACTTTGGGCGCCTTTCTCGTTCTCCTCGGTCTGTCCATCTCTGACGACTACTGGGAAAAAACAGGGCATATTAAATATATACGAAATATTAAAAAGACAAAAATACAGTAAAACCCTGCCTAACGGACACCCCGCGTAAGCGGACAGTTTTGCTCAGAACGGAAAAGCACTTTAAGGAAAATACTTTGAGAAACTGCAAAATGTTAAGGATCTTTTCCATTATAAATCAAGTGTCATTTGGAAATATTTGACAAATTTTCCCAAAACCTACCTACACATTATGTCTGTCTCCTTTGACCAGTTTGCTTAGAAATGTATCTTTTATCATTTTCTTTGCCTTTTTCATGCACTCATTTGTTCATAATGCCATGCCACCTACAGACAGAAGAATCAAACAGTCAATGAGTTCTACACGAGGTGCAAAGTAAAGTTTGCTGACTGCAATTTCACAGAAGACAAGGAGAAGGAGCGCTTTAGCGAACAACTCTTGGCATTTTTTTTTAACAGAATGAATCTATGAGATGATAGTAGGTAGAAATCTCACCCCTACACATTTACCGATGTGAGAGTTCTTTTACTTCCCACACCACATAGACATGGTATGAGAAGGATTGGCCTTTGATATAGCAGTAAATCTACCACTGCTGGGCTGAAGGAGAAACGTGGCTGCAGTGGGACCTGAATCAACAGTCTGACAACCTTGGGACTACAAGTCTAGTGCTCTTTACCACTGAGCTAACTCCCCCCCCCCCCCCCCCCCCGGTTGCTTTAGTTATGCTTGTATGCAAGCATATCTGGTCTGCACCATGAGGAGGCGAGGCGACCAAGAGGGTGAACAGATTGGTAATTGCTGCCTACCCCAGCAGACCTGCCAGTGAAAACCCATTATTATGTTACCCATTAAGAAGCTGGTAAAATTCGAGATGGGGCACAGAAACTGGAGTTCTGCGTGACGGCTCCCCTCAAGGTTCAATAAGCTGGCTCAAACATCACCACATATATATATTTCTAAAGGGTCTTGTTTGTTTGTTTGTGGTTTAACGTCCCAGGGGACCCTGAGGTATATAGGGACTATCAATGATTTGAGCTTTTCACTTTTGTAGACTTATTTCAGTAAATTCTTTTCAATGTTTTCAAATATCTTATAAACAATCGAAGAGATGTGTCTCTTTTAAAAATATGAGGGTATCTTTCTTCATAATATTTTCAAACAACATTTTCATGTTGTTACAGTTTTCCAAATAATTTTTTATATTTTCTTGTACCCTTTGACAGTTCAGCAAAACATGCTAAATAGTTATGGGTACATTGCATGCTTGGCATAATTGGGGATTTTCTCCTTTCAAGAGGTATTCATGTGTAAGTTTGGAGTGACCTATTTTCAGACGGGTCAATTTCACCTGTTCACTACAACTTAATCCCCCCAGTTTCTCCTCCCATTCACAATTGAATGAATGGTATGCAGTTTGTTTCTTATTGGCTCGTTCCAGTCAGATTGCTATTTGTTCATTGTCAATTCTCTTATTGGAGCTGTCATATCCGTGTGTGGAATTTTCAATGTACCGGGAGGGAAACTTAGAGCTTTCTATAGTGCTCTGTCTGCCACTTCATTTCCGTTAATTCCTATGTGGCTTGCATAGCATAGAACTATGTCTTTCTTTCTATTCTTCAAAAAATGGTAATCCCCTCTCGAATTTCTCTTTGCCAAAGGGTTTGTCAGAGGGTATCATAGGATACTTTGAAGGCAAGATTTTGAGTCAGAATATATGACAAATTTACTCTGGTGCGAGACACCTGCCCAGTGTAGGGCTTTCAGTATGGCACTGGTCTCTGCAGTGAAAATACTTGCAGCCAGGTAATCCTGCAGTCAGATTACCATTTGGTGTATGGACAGCAAAGCCCACTTTATGCCCTTCTTCTCAGTGTCATATATAAGTTCAATGAATAATGGACAAAGTATATTTCTTACATGAATCTGATGAGTTAATAACAGATGGTTCGTTGATGAATAGTAGAGATATCCACACAGAACTCACTCTACAGTAAACAGTAGTATTAATAAATGCCCAATACTTGGTTAAGTACCGATTCCACCGACACACAAGATATAGTGAGATTAGTCATTATTTGGTTGTAGTGCTAAGTCAGGCTAGGTTTGAATAATCATGTGCCTATTTCTCGCGATGTGTTTTGAGGTGTCATGGTGGTGGAGCACCAAAACATAGGCCTGACACCGCACGGCTACGTTTTGCGACAACACAGGTACAACATATCACAACACTGTAAGATATTAGTATCGTAAAACTGGATGAGGTTTAATCTTGGCCACCGTATTCCACTACTGAAGTTTGGCAAAGTGACTTCATGAGGCGAAGCCGAGTGAAGTCCGGAGCCAAAACTTTAGGAGTGGAATGTGGTGGCCAAGATTAAAACAAATCAGGTTTTGATTTTATCCTACCCTATCTCCTCGATTTTGGAATATTACGTGATAACAATTCTGTATGCCACTAGTGGCATATAAAGCTCCGTATGCCAGTCAGCATGGCATACGGAAACCCAATGTTTAGCCTATGGGATTTTATATTAGGGGTAGGATAATACAAGATATATCACGACAAATCCATCGTGTTGGGGAATCAGCCCTTTAAGACTCTCCACAGCTGCTGTGTGCCAAAGACCGACATATATATATATATCTCAGCATAATGATCAAAAGACATTGATTGATATTTTTCTGGAAAAAAAGGGGGAAGTCATATCTCGTTCATACTACCCAGCCATCTTGAGTTTCATATTGGATCTACTTTGACATAAACCAGTTCCAGACTGATAGCGGTTCTACATGCTATGACATCATCGAAGGTTAGTCATGTTATCATCTGTAGCTCAGTCATTACAAAGCCTATCACGCAAGGGGCTGGGAATTCTTTTTGAAATACTGAAAATTCTGTAGGGGGTTTGGGGACCGCCTAGGCCTCTTAAATTTCAACAGCTATTCTCAGTGAATTCTTGGCCTCAGTTGAGAACTGAAATAGCCAGATTTGAGCAAATATCTCTCACAATTTTCCAATTTGAGCCCCCCCCCCCCCCCCCCATCTGATCGTTTTACATTGATCAGATGAAGGACCCTTGGGGTGTAAAAAAAGAGTCTGGAAATTCAGCAAAACCCCATGCTTGTCCTGTAACTCCCTCCACATTCTCCCACTTTTAATATTTCTTTTGGATATCGAAGTCTACCGGTATGTCTAAGAAAATAGATAAAGGGATTTTTTTTTAAATATCAAAATTTAAAAAAAAAGACCTAAAAAACCCCTCACTTTGGAAATATATTTGTTGAATCGAGAAATGGGGAGTTCAGAAAAGGAATATTGAATGTGAAGGATGGGTAAAGTTATCAGAAAATCGCTGCAAATATGTAGCCAACATTGCAACAACTGTCAGTGTAATAAATAACAAAATTCAAGAATTATTTTGACGTTCCAAATATGATATGATAATTAGAACTACCAGTAGTACCGGCACAAGTAATACTACTGTCTAGTGGAGGCGCATCTAGTGGAGGCCTCACAGCTTTACTCATACCCAGTCGCACCGCTTTGTCATATTATCACTAGCTCAGTCATAGCAAAGTGGTTGGTCATCCTCTCAATTCAGAGCACAGGATTTCCATGGTTATGGCCCACTCAGTCTGATCCCATTTGGGCAGTCACTGAGACAGTTCGAAGAAGGTAATCATGGGATTCCAATCACTAGCTACATTACAACCCTACATAACCTATAAATCAATAACTACGATGTAAATGACGGGGACCTATTACTATTTCATGTGCTGCATCCTCTATACTCACTCGTAGACACCCGGAGAAACGTTTGACAGCGTTACAGACGAAACGCGCTGGGCCGCCATAAACCCTAAACCTGATGACGTCATTGTTTTCTGCGGCTCTCTGCACCGAGGATGACCGAATGTCATTCGGGTATTTCCGCCGAGCGTCGGACGACAAATCGAGCATTCTGATTGGTCCCGAGTCTTCCCGACACCAGAAACCGAGTATGGATTACTCGTCATTGTAAGAGGGGAACAGCCATTGGAAACGACTCGGAACAAACAGGAATATACCTGCGTTTTAGATGCCTTGGAATTGGCAAGTTAGCCATCCGATTAGTGAGCTTATAACGTCGGATGGTCAACTAAGGACTCCTCTATCACTGGGAAGATTGATTTAACCGATGTGGATGAGGCAAGCGCCCCAAAAGAAGACTTATCTGTGGTCGTTTTGGTAACCCGAAGGAGAGGTTGGACTGTCGATTCCGCTTGACGTTCCTGAAATGTAATTCGTAGATAGACTGAATAAGTGCTCTTCTAGGGACAGGGATATTTTTCATACAATGGCGGCTTCACGGCCGAGAACGACTTCTTTTGCTGAAGGAAGCAAACCGGGTCAGTCAGCAGCGTTTGGAGGCATGAAAACGATAAGTAAGTAACGATACGGCTTGAACGAGACGAGAAAATGTGGGTCATTCCTACCTCGCACCGGACTCTTCGGGACTCGTGCTCAGAACTGACTTGGATTACCTCCCCTTTACCTCCTCCCCTAATTCTTCTACCCGCCCATTTTCACCTTTTCCACATCCTTAAAAACATTAACAACACATCCACAACTAGGCATGTCTATAATGTGTCTTTAAATGTATCTAAATGAAGGCTGAACTCTTCCAGCCAAGGTCAGGGATTCTGTCACTTGTGACATCTCTTCCAGACATAATTTTCTCCCTCTTGCTTGATCATTCAGCTTCATAATTGAAATGTCTTATAATTATCCTTCCCCCATTGATATAAAATGACATTTGAGACGTGTTTTAAAACATGTTAGGCATCTGTAGTCCTGCTGTCAAGCCTTTGGCCTGTTGTCATGTCAATTAATTGTTGGTATAGAGGAGTGATAGTCAGAGGCAGAACGGCTTCTGTCACTGTCACTATAATGTGACTATTTAGCTGTGGTCTACATTGTGGTCAACAGGCAACCCCCGTGGTCACATGATATGTTGTTAATGAATTGGAATCAAGTAGTATTATAAAAGTGCCCCCCCCCCTCTCCTGAAAGAGGAATCTATATTTGCTAGCAATTTGGTAGGCTGCATTTCCAAGGGGAGCTTGCAAATATCTTATGTATGTTTGGTATTTAAGTCGAGATGAAATTGACCCAATTGAGGTCCAGTGAATTGACCACAAGTAGAACACATGAAACATGACAATTCGGGTTGATGTACTTTCATTTCCAGATATGGAAGCCCAATTCCCAGTGCTATGGATTATATATATATATATACACCTCTTTTTCAGGGTAGGACTTATTGGAAATATTGAGTTGACGTTTGTTTGATGGGAGGGGTTTCAGCTAAAAGCAAACAGATTAAAATGTCAGGATCTAAATTATGTCATAAAAACTGTGAATATGTTTGAAGTATAAATCCTGATGCAAGTCTAATATTTACATCAAACACATAAGTGTTTGCGTTGGTATGACCCCAGTAATATTGACTATGGTCATCTAACTTCTCACTACTCTAACTATATTGAAATTGATGCCTCATAAACAGTGATTAATTCAACTGATTCACGTATTGCAATTAATCCTGGGTCCCTATTTTTCAATTGAAAGGTCATGCTGTTATGCACAGTGTGAAGCCACTCTTAGGGCCCACCTATGTGTGGCTTAACTTCTTGAACTCAAGACGCATAATCTAATCGTGATCTGTGCGTATGTAATGATAGGTTGTCCTTTGTAGATATCTATACAATGGGATCATACTTGTATAGAACTGCATCGAGAATCGTATGAATAGACAATACTTCATGAGTTTGGATGGGCCGCAATTGTCATTGAGGCAAAGGCGAGTGACGATTACGGCCCATTCAAACTAGTGGAGTTTTGTGTATTTTGTGATTTGAGTGCAGTTCTGGATTTATCTCACCCTTTTTTATGACATTAAATATCATCAAAATTTCACAATAATTAGAATAGACTTAGCAAATCCATATGGCGTCATGGCGTAGTATTTTCACTTTTCGAGGGTGATCGTTGAGTATTTTTTTCTAATGTTATTCCTATGGCTAAACTTATACTAAGGGTGAGATAAAGCACATTCTCAACTGAATAATCAGGAGTGATACAGAACTTTGTCAGATTCTTGTCAGGCAGTATGCCCGATGCGAAACCCTAGGCAAATCTCACTCTTGATAAAGATTGCTGGGGATTTATGGTTGGATTCTGACATCCTTCTGGTAAAATTTCATAGATAAATAACTATTTATCAGTCATAAATCTGCAAGCACTAGATATTAGAAAACCGAAGACAAGGAAGATGGCATGTTGCAAAGGTCAGTTCTCAGGGCATTTCAAAATGAGTTTTCCCATTTACACACCAAAAGATAATTTAACCGAAGGTTGGGGCTGCTTGGAGCCTCTCTCTATGTTAATTTCCTAAAGAAAAAAAGCAAGCAAATTCCATAAACTTTTTGATCGAATCCAATCCTTTGTGTCTCTTCAATCCGGTGTATAATTTATGCAGACTACATAGTCGCCAACACTGGTTAAGAGGGCTGATTCTGCAGTATTCTACTTCGCAGAAACAGGAAGTTGCCCCTGACATGGCACCTCCTGCACAGATTGTCATGCCACCTAGTGCTAAATTATGGCGCAACGCCCTATATAACAGGAAACAAGATGTAAATTATGATTCTATCTTTATGAGACTCAAATCTAGGTAAATTGCTCCAGTAATTATACAGGTTACTGGCCACTTCTCCACCTGAATGTACTATAACAATTTTAATTATTACTCCCATGGAAATGTCAATTAATTTTATACTTTGGTGACAAAGACTGAACTTAGTAGAAGGGCTGTTGGAGGTGTGTATAAAATATCACCTATTGTATGTAATTTAACATTTAATCTGTATTGGTGTTAACTCGAGTGGCAATATCATTATAGTCCTCCCCCTTAAATATATGTTCAATGACTTCTAGAAAATATTTGAAGGCAAAATATCAGCCATACATTTTTTTATGGAAGATAGCCTGGATTTCAAACATCATTTAACTTGTCATAAACACGATGTATTAAATTTTGTAAATATATCACAGTATCCTGTCTGCTGTATGCACACATTTAAAATATATTTTTTAAAGATTTTCTTTTTACTCTTATGCTGTATTTCCAGCTGAGCAGTTCGTCACTTTTTATCAGTTAACTTATGTACTCCAGTCAGTATAAACGAAGTGTGATAGAATGACATTTTTATTGAATCAATCTAAGATTATTTCTTCAGTTATGAACTTTCATTAGAAATTATTTCAGAGATAGGGAAACTTGCACTGTATATTTTCTTCCCTCCACCGACAAAGTCCACGTCTGAAGAATGTATTATTACATACCTATGGCCAAACATCTATGAAATACTACCTGCTGCTAGCGGTGCAGTATAAATAATGTTTGGGTGCACTGCGCCCGTAGTGAATATTCGGGCACATTGACAATTTGTGACCATCGTGTCAATTGGTACATATAATGAATATGTAAAATGGCGGCTTTTCATATTTAGGTATGTGATAATAAGAAAATGTAGTGACTGAGCCTATAGGGATGCCATTCTCGGCCTTTTGATGCTATAAATACCTCCCTCTGCCTGTGGCATCGGGATGTATTTATGGCATCAAAATACCTTGAACAGCCATCCCTTGGGACTCAGTAACCACGTTTTCTCTTAATACTTGATAGGTACAACAAAACCCGCAGGAATTTTGTTTTTTTTGGCATAGGTGTAAAGTATACACTACCCCAGTATCCTGATTCTATCAGTGGTGTCTTCCTGGTGCGACTGGATGCATGCTGATTCTGTTCATTGGTGACTTCATGGTGAGACTGGGTGCATGCTGATCGAGTATTACATCATTGGTAACCGTGACGTAACCGGAAGTCATGTGTGTATGTTACCATGGTAACGGGAAGAGTGGGGGGGTCCCGCCCACCGCTATACTACCCTCCTGTAGTAACATTGTGGGATATTTTAGAGGAAACCTATGAGAGTATAGGGTCTGAGCTCATATCCCATCGAGTTTGAATCGCGTAGTAATCCACAAGGTGAAGCTGCGTGATTTACGTAGCAATTCAAACAAGATGGGATCAAGCTCTGACCCTAAACTTGAATGGGTTTCTGAATTTATCTCACCCTTCACATTGACTAATGGGTTGACATAATCCCCCATTTGATCTTTTTCCTAAATATCTCATGGGCGTTTGATCCGAGATACCAATGTTAAGTCTATTGGAAAAAATACCAGAGGTGAGGTTTACTGTAGTCTGTCGTAGTCCATCGTAGTAAGAATTAGTAGGGGAATTGGATGCCTTGAGCCTTTTACTGTTTGAGCCCGCTGTCAGCGCGAAAACGTGGACGCCTTGAGCCCACCCCATAGATGCCTTGAGCCCACCCCATAGACGCCTTGAGCCTACCCCATTTTAGTTCCGATTGGCGGGTTAGATATAGAATAGGGTTGGGTAAGGGTTAGGGTTGAGTATATATGACTATAAACCAGTATAAGTGCACTTTTCAAAGTTTTTACACCTAGAGGCTCACCAAAACGGGGTAGGCTCAAGGCGTTCACAGGGTAGGCTCAGGGCGTCCACAGAAAGGCTCAAGGCGTCCAGGGCTCAAATCGTCTGGGGCTCAAACCGTAGTAAGGGATATTTATCAATATAAAGCATGGTGACGTCGTCGTCTGCCCGGTATTGGGAGTTGAGTAATTAAGCGGTGGTGTTGGTTGGGGCGGCGGCGGGCGGCGGGCGGCGGCGGCGGCGGCGGGGGCGGGGTTGGCATGGTGACGGGCTCTGACGCTGGTCTGCGGTGGTTGGTTGCAGCTCGGCCGGCAGCGGCTGGAGGAGGCGCAGGAGGAGGAGGAGCAGGAGGAGGGGCAGCAAATCGCAGGAGTCTGATCCCCCTGTACACAAACTGGAGGTCTTCTTCATCCACCGGTCAGTTGGTCAGCCTGCGGTCAAGGCCATCCGCTATGTCCTCTGTCTGCTACATAGGACTGCTACTTAATTATCTAATTATTATTATTATTATTATTATTATTATCATTATTACCACTCCTATCGCTTGCTGCACACAAAACCCATCGGCCCCCTGATCTGGCACTGGTTTCCTCCTCATTGGATGAATTAATCAATCGGTTATGTGGAACTCTCTCTATCCCCTCACCCCCAATCCCCCCTGTCCAATAGAGACAATAATGATGGAATTCGGAAACTTATTATTTCAGATATTACGATCTATTATATGCTGGAATTTCCAAATTTGCACGGCCCTGCATATTTGACTGAGTTTGAATAAGAATTTAGTATTTAGTTTTATATGTTTATATTTTATTTTTTTTAAAATTATTTTTTTCCTCCTGGCTCGTTAATTTTGACGTAAGTGATTGCGCACGTTGTAGCACTTTAGATGAGTACTGACTTGACTAAGCTGACCATGCTGACCGGGCAGAGAACGAACGAGCCTGCTGGTTACTGAGATGTTTTAACTGAAGTAACGGATCCAATCTAATTGTGGGATTTCTGTTGTTTTAACTGAAGTAACGGATCCAATCTAATTGTGGGATTTCTGTTGTTTTAACTGAAGTAACGGATCCAATCTAATTGTGGGATTTCTGTTGTTTTAACTGAAGTAACGGATCCAATGCAATTGTGGGATTTCTGTTGTTTTAACTGAAGTAACAGATCCAATCTAATTGTGGGATTTCTGTTGTTTTCACTGAAGTAATTGATCCACTCTAATTGTGGGATTTCTGATGTTTCAAATAATGTGTAAGAGATCCGCTCTAATTGTGGGACATCTGACGTTTTAAATGACGTAACAGGTCCGCATTAACTGATGTTGTAAACAATGTAACACATCTACTCCAATTGGAGATTTCCGATATTTTACATGGCAGAACAGATCCACTCTCAATTATGGCATTTCTTATTTTCTAAATGATGTAATTGATCCAAGCTAATTGTCAAGTTTCCAATGTATTAAATGGCATAATGGGTTTATTCTAAATGTTGGATTTCTAATGGTTTTAAATGGCATAATGGATATATTCTATTTGTGCGGTATCCAATTCTTTTAAAATGAATTTACAGATCAATCCCGATTGTGGATTTCTAATGTTTTTTTACCAAAGTAAATGTCCACAATGATTTAACTGATGTAACAGATGCCATTTTCTTTGGGATTCTGATACCATAAATGACGTAACGGATCCACTATAATTGTGGGGTTTCTCATGTTTTAAATGACTTGACAGATCTTCGCTCTTTGTGGGATTTCTGATGATAATTGACCCACTAATTATTGGATTTATGTTCTTTTATATGATGAAACAGATCCAATCTAATTGTGGGATTTCTGTTGTTTTAACTAAAGTAACGGATCCATTCTAATTGTGGGATTTATGATGTTTTAACTGAAGTAACGCATCCAAACTAATTGTGGGATTTCAGATGTTTTAAACGATGTAATAAATTATTTGGAACCGGGGGATTTCCCGGATCGTACACCAGCTGTCACGTGCCTCTTACGTCCTACGTCACATCCTCTAGTTTGTAGATGTCCGGGACATGCTGTGTATGCAGCAGTATCCCTTGGTGTGGGTGCAGTATCCCTTGGTGTGGGTGCAGTATCCCTTGGTGTGGGTGCAGTATCCCTTGGTGTGGGTGCTTCTGACAGAAACCTAGATTCTGCTTGACGGCTGACTCTGGGCCTCACTTTCTTTCTCTCTATAACTCCTTAGCGCTAACATCCCACAACGCACCTCTGGTAGTCTGGTGAAGGGAATCTTCGTTACTTCTTGGTTTATTGAGGTTTTAATGAATTTTTTTCTCTCCTGATCAGATACATTTTAATTTTTTTTTTTTTTTAATTTTTTTTTTTTTTTTTTACAAGGTAGCATCGGCTTGTGATAGAGTTGTTATTGCCACGTCGTAATAATCCAGATACATTTTGAAGGAGTAAGCTCTAAGGGCTAAGTCTTTAGTATATTTCGCTATACTTTATTGTTGCTTATGGACTATCTTGAAGTTACTCATGTATAATTTACAGTTTCTTAGAACTATATTTTTCACGTACATCTTGTTAACTGATTTAAATACCGAGTGAAATACCGTGACACCCCAAGAAGTACCAATTACACCTTTTAAGTATAGAATAAACTTCCTTCTTTGTTACCCAACTAATTAATACTTGATTATACGTAATATTTATAACAGCTATGGTAGAGTGTGGGAACTCAAAGCGAAGAACTGCGATACGAAAACTCGCGACAACAATTTTCCTCCTGAGACTGCGACAAACTCACTCCTGGTGCATAGGCATGGTGCATTTTGCTGCATTTTGGTGATGTGCATGTTGAAGCTGCTGTTACTGGACTAGCATTAAGCACTGTACAAGATGTATAAGTAATAAGGAAATATTCTGTAAGGACCTATACTCTGTGATACACTTATCACTTCGCTCTAATCTTTTATCTAAGCTATGCAGTGCCCTTTTAAGTGGGTTTCCTATTGATGTAAAACTTGGCAGAGATGTAGGTACTGAAAACATTCAATTCTATTCCTTGAAAATATCAATTATTTGATAACATTTATCAATATTCTCAAGAAATTTGTTCACAAAACCAAAAATATCAGTAAATGTTTTTGAAAGTTCATAATGGTATTCATTTGAATACTAGGTGTTTTATAGTTACTAAGTAACTTTTGTAGCAATGTTCCGGCCTCATTCAATTGCCTTCCATCCTGTATTGTTATTCTCATTAGCCTTGCTCTAATTAACATGGATGTTATTACACCCCTAATGTGGTAATTGATGTGCTAACAATGAAAGTCTTCATTGTGTTTTACACATTGATGTATATCACATATTGAACGTTAATGTATTTGCCAACATCATAAACAAAAGAACAAGCTCGCATCTCAACTGTCAGAACATTCATACCTTCTTCTTTTTTTAATTTTTTTTTCTTCATACCTTGGCTTTTCAAAATGCACTTTTAGTAATCACATTAAAAAGCCACATGGTTCAGATGGTAGGAAGTTGTCATTTTCAAGGTAACATCGGCTTTGTCAAGAAGTGTTCCAGTCACATCTTAAATTCGTGTAATCGTATCAAGAAGTAAATAAAATCTGGAAAGTTAGTGGACTTGGATATTTGGTAAGAAGGATACTTTTCTGGCATCGGTTAATAAGTAAAAAAAGGTAATATGTGAAAACAGGTTAAGTGTGTTCGGGTGGCTAGCTGACCGGGTAAGATGTATATATGATATAAAGGCGGCCTGTCTTGCATTGTGGTCCACTACCACTCTTGGGGTGGGGAGTTAACTCAGTCGTTAGGGCAGTTTTACAGTACTTCTATTGCTCTGAGAAGTACTTGAATGAATAGTATTCACTGTAGAGGTAATGCCTTAGATGAGTGAATTCATTGACACTTCTCAGGTATTGCGGTGAAAGAGTTCAGCCCATTATGTGCCTTTACAATCCTGAACACTATCAATATTATTAATCGTATCTTTTTAAACCTGGAACTCAATCCTCATCGGGAGTTGTGTATAGTGTGAGTTCTGACACGCTGACATATTTGACCCCCCTGGTGTCAGATCTGTGAACGAGCTCATCGGGATCGATGTATACTGTGAGTACTGACGCGCTGACCTGTATGACCCCCTGGTGTGAGATCCAGGAACAAGCTCATCGGGAGCTGTGTATACGGCATATAGCCTACGAGCCATGGGGGCTGCCATGATGCCCCCCGAATAGGTGTTCTTCACTAATGGAGGTGAAAAAGTAGGTGTTCTTCACTAAAGTAGGTGTGGAAGAAGTGAGTGATAATTGGGAAGTGTCACAACTCTTGCCTTGCCGACATATGTATAGAAAGTGTTCCATGTGAAAAACCTCATGTTCTGGGTTTAATCGTTATGTCATCCTGCTCTAGGATAGGTGTAGAGAGTCAAGGGAACCATGGTAAAACATTGAAAGGCAGTTGAATTTCGTAAGAACAAAGAGCCAGAATACAGGTTCTGTCCCCTCAAAGGGGTCTGCTATACTGCTAGCCACCTAGTGAATGCTTCGTGAACTAATAATGGCTCTGTCCCCTATACTGTGAGTTCTGACACGCTAACCTATATGACCCCCTGGTGTCAGATCCGTGAACGAGCTTCTCGGGAGCCGTGTATAGTGCGAGTACTGACACGCTGACCTATATACGGGTCTACTTTAGACACAGCCGGAACTAGCACCGACACTCGCTGACCTCTGACCTCTTGTGGTGTGGGCGTGCGGTGACAAAAAGCGCCGCCAGGGGAGATAAATAAAGAGCGAGCACCTAGCGGGCGTGTGTGGAGTAGCGGGCGTGTCACCGCACGGCGAGCCGCTATACTAACTCCCAGACGAACTCATTCACCCCGCCAAAAACCACCTCAATACACACACTGTGTGGGGTTACTACAGACCTTCAAGTCTTTCTACTGAGAAAAAAACAAAACAAAAATTACACCCGTTTCTGGAGACATGCCAGGTCGTCCAATGACGTCTCCAGTCACTAATTAACGATACTCAACAACTAAGTACTGTTAGTGTGCGGCCAACAAAAAAAAAAATGAATAAGATGAAAAGAGGAAGTGGGAGAATAATTGTATTTAAAGGCGATGATGACATGTAAACCATGTTTATAAGTTCAAAAATGTAATTCTCGAGTCAGGCGCTATTTCTTTTTGTTCCAAAGAACAACACATTAATTCTGAGAAACTCATACCTGGAGGCTACCATATTTAGACCTGGATGCGGATGTGTTGGACGGAGACCTCACTGTGTAAATGACTGATCTTTCTGTTTTCCTGTTCTTTATGCTGCTATTTTGAGACGGTTATTAATAGGAGACATCGTGCGGAATGTCGAGTAATAACCACGTGAATAGATCAGTGTAGTCTGTTTTCTCAGCCATGGCTGTGTACCCAGATACAGTTTTCCGCAGCTAAAGGCTGTGCTCCATTGCGCCGATCCACTGGAGATTGATTTGGTCGCAGACCGATCGGCTCCCAGTCGCCGATAGTGGAGCTAGAGTCCTGATCCCCCTGACGGTCAGTGCTCAAACTCCTAGTTGTGCTCCATACCAGAGATTGAGAGCCGTTCCACTGTTCTCCACTTGGGACTGGGAAAAACCTGCTCACCGAAGTGGAGCAGCGGCGCCGGTCGAGCTAAGATTAAAGAAAGAACCAAGGGGCAAGAACTAGCGGAGAACGGAAGGAGAGGGGTTAAGATTGCTCGGCGACCATCAATCTCCAGTGGATCTGCGCAATGGACCACGGCCTTAAACCCCAATACACATCTAACGATTTCGGAACATTAATGTACCTTTGGTGGTGACAAAGAAATGGTATTTTGTCTCAGGCGAGGCATCCTATCAGAGTCTGCCCCAGTCGGGAGATGTAGGACAGCCAATGATTAATGAAACCCCATCCTTGAGTTATATATATATATAATAGTCTCAGCATACATCACATATCGCTGTTTATATTCTCTGTGCCTGTATAATGCAAGTATCATGTTTGCGGGGAATAGGGAGGGAACTTCCATAATCTCAGCATTCATCACATATTGCTGTTTACACTGTCTGTGCCTGTATAATATAGGCATCGCCGTCAAGCGGAGGTGGGAGGGGACTTTCATATTCTCGGCATACATCACATATCCCTGTTTACACTCTGTGTGCCTGTATAATGTCGGTATCATGGTCGCGGGGAGGTGGGAGGGGATTTCTATATTCTCAACATACATCACATATCGCTGTTTACACTGTCTGTGCCTGTATAATGTAGGTATCGCCGTCGAGCGGAGGTGGGAGGGGACTTCCATATTCTCGACATACATCACATATCACTGTTTACAATCTGTGTGTGCCTGTATAATATATATATCATGGTCGCGAGGAGGTGGGAGGGGATTTCAATATTCTCGGCATGCATCACATATCGCTGTTTACGCTGTCTGTGTCTGTATAATGTAGGTATAATGGTCGCGGGGAGGTGGGAGGGCACTTCCATATTCTCAACATACATCACATATCACTGTTTACACTGTGTGTGTGCCTGTAAAGTGTAGGTATCGCGGTTCTGGGCGTCAGTGGGCGTGGCACTCACCGCTTTCTGGTCTAAAAATAGAAACTAGATCAAGCTCTCTGCGAACAATCAGGAGTAGCCCGCCTAAGCTCGGCCTAAGATAGGCCTACTATCAGCCTAGTGGTTGTGTGACAGCACCATTCACTTCTTCAGGCTCAGTGATGCCGACCCTACATCCCACCTTACGATCTCTGTCGGGGGATATTGCCTCATGTACTGTATGTAACTTAGTAATATACAGAAACAGGGTTACTGTGGCTGTACGTGATAAATACGCGGTAAAATTGAAGATAAAATAAACCGGTATAGTAGGCAGGGGTTCATTTTATCTTCAATTTCACCAAGTATTTGTCATAAAGTATGCCTTTTTTCGTATTATTAATAATACACCTTAAAGTAGTCATATTTTACCATTACTTTTTGGGTGATTTTTTGGGTTTTGCAGCAGTACCATACCCTGTACGCCACATAATACCCCATACGCCAATACATAGCCCGTACGCCACATACATACCCTGTATGCCACATGTATACCCCGTACGCCACATACATACTCCGTACACCACATACATGCTATATCAAAGGCCAATCCTTCCCATACCATGTCTCTGTGGTTTGGTGTACAGCCACCTTTCTCCATCCTCCTCAGCATTGGTAGATTTACTACTTTATCAAAGGCCAATCCTCCCCATACCATGCCTGTATGGTGTGGGAAGTAAAGAACTCTCACCTCGGTAAATGTGTAGGGGTGAGATTTCTACCTACATTCATCTCATAGATTCCGTCAAACCCAAAGTAAGTCTAACTGAACAAATTGGACGTTCAACTACCCAAACAAACGCGCGATACCAGTTGACCAGTTGTCGTCTGACTGTACGCAGTGCATGTTGTTATCAGTAGGACCAATGTCATGTGTACATCGGTCTTCTAGACGCGTACGGTTCACATTCCACATGCTGATAAGGAGACGGGTGTTCAGTATAAGGGTTGGATCTGTCAATATACGTGATGAGATATGTGGGACTTCATACACATTGTACATTAACGGGTCAAGTGTTAGTCTTACTGCTTTATTAAAGGCCAATCCTTCTCATACCATGTCTATGTGGTGTGGTATACAGCCACTTTTCTCCTTGATCCCCAGCAGTGGTAGATTTACTGCTTTATCAAAGGCCAGTCCTTCTCATACCATGTCTGTGTGGTGTAGTGTACAGCCACCTTTCTCCTTCATCCCCAGCAGTGATAGATTTACTGCTACATCAAAGGCCAATCCTTCTCATACCATGTCTATGTGGTGTGGTGTGCAGCCACCTTTCTCCTTCATCCTACACAGTAGTAGTAGACTTACCGCTATATCAAAGGCCAGTTCTATGTAGTATGGGAAGTGAGATAACTCTCACTTCGGTAAATGTATAGGGGTGGAATCTCTACTTGAAGACATCTCATAGATTCAATCACCACCCATTTGGTGTAAAAGCAGTGAGATAAGCTAAACCTTGAGATGTCTGAAAAACACCTGCAATGGTTGACTGGATGTTAAAGTAAGATGTAAGTTACGAGGCGAAATACACTTCTAATCCCCCCCCCCCCCCCCCCCCCCAAAAAAAAAAAGAAAAAAAGAATGAGAAAAAAGATGTTTAAACAAACTAGCAAACAAATCACTGAGCTTACAGTGCCTCTAAGTATCCAGGGCCTTGACTCAGACATGAACCAACCCGAGAAGCAACCAGGTTTGAAAGATGGAGAACAGTTTTCAACTGAGTACAGGGCCATCTCAGGCTGAGCTTACAGTGCCTCTAAGTATCCAGGGCCTTTACTCAGATATTACTCGATATGAAATGACGCAATAACCAACCAGGTTTGAAAGACGGTGAACAGTTTTCACGTCGAGTACAGGGCCATGTCACGCTGCGCTTTTAAAGATGGAGAACAGTTTTCACGCTGAGTACAGGGCCATGTCACGCTGAGCTTGCAGTGCCTCTAAGGATCCAGGGCCTTGACTCAGACATGAACCAACCCAATAAATAACCAGGCTATAGAGGCGGTGAACAGTTTTCAGTCTGAGTACAGGGCCATGTCACACTGAGCTTGCAGTGCCTCTGAGGATCCAGGGCCTTGTCTCAGACATGAACCAACCCGAGAAACAACCAGGTTTTAAAGATGGAGAACAGTTTTCAGTCTGAGTACAGGGCCATGTCGTGCTGAGCTTACAGTGCCTCTAAGTATCCAGGGCCTTGACTCAGACATGAACCAACCCGAGAAACAACCAGGTTTTAAAGCCGGTGAACAGTTTTCACCCTGAGTACAGGGCCATGTCGCGCTGAGCTTACAGTGCCTCTAAATATCCAGGGCCATTACTCAAACATGAAATAACCAATAAACAACCAGGTTTTAAAGACGGTGAACAGTTTTCACGTCGAGTACAGGGCCATGTCACGCTGAGCTTACAGTGCCTCTAAATATCCAGGGCCATTACTCAAACATGAAACAACCCGATAAACAACCAGGTTTGAAAGACGGTGAACAGTTTTCACGCTGGGTATAGGGCCATGTCGCGCTGAGCTTGCGGTGCCTCTAAGTATCCAGGGCTGTTACTCAAACATGAAATAACCAATAAACAACCAGGTTTTAAAGACGGTGAACAGTTTTCACGCTGGGTATAGGGCCATGTCGCGCTGAGCTTACAGTGCCTCTAAGGATCCAGGGCCATTACTCAAACATGAAACAACCCCGATAAACAACCAGGTTTGAAAAACGGTGAACAGTTTTCACCCTGAGTACAGGGCCATGTTGCGCTGAGCTTGCAGTGCCTCTAAGTATCCAGGGCTGTTACTCAAACATGAAACAACCCGATAAACAACCAGGTTTGAAAGCTGGTGAACAGTTTTCACGCTGAGTACAGGGCCATGTTGCGCTGAGCTTACAGTGCCTCTAAGGATCCAGGGCCGTTACTCAAACATGAAATAACCAATAAACAACCAGGTTTTAAAGATGGTGAACAGTTTTCACGCTGAGTACAGGGCCATGTCGCGCTGAGCTTGCGGTGCCTCTAAGGATCCAGGGCCATTACTCAAACATGAAACAACCCGATAAACAACCAGGTTTGAAAGACAGTGAACAGTTTTCATGCTGAGTACAGGGCCATGTCGCGCTGAGCTTGCGGTGCCTCTAAGGATCCAGGGCCATTACTCAAACATGAAACAACCCGATAAACAACCAGGTTTGAAAGACGGTGAACAGTTTTCACGCTGAGTACAGGGCCATGTCGCGCTGAGCTTGCGGTGCCTCTAAGGATCCAGGGCCATTACCAGGATGTATAACAAACCAATAAACAACCAGATCCTAAAGACGGTGAACGATTTTCAGCCTCACAGCTCACTCAAAACGCAGCAACCCGAAATAATTCAAAACACACCACCGCCCCACCCACCAGGGGGCGCCACGACTGCTGGTTCCGGCCTGAAACCGAGCTTTCCACGCACTCGGGAGGAACCAGCGGGCTGGTGGCGCCTGTTCCCGGCGGTTGTGTAACGCCGCGCGAACGAAAATGTCGTCTGGGCACAAGAAGTGAGTCTCAGATGGAGTTTTTCCGCGGGAGAAGTAAGATAACGACCCGGAAGTGCATGCCTGGAGGGAGTGACCCGGAAATGGCGGTCGACTCGGGTCCGGGCATGCGCAGGAGGTGTGTATTCTGCGCTGTGGTCAGCGTGCGATGTGGCCATTACTCAGATAGGTGCGTTTTTTCACAAGGTCGTCAATTTCTGTTGCATTACTGTTCGTGGAGGAAAACAAGATTTAGGAAATGTCATAGATTGACACTGAGTGAACATTGTAGGTCAGTGGGTCAGTGGGGGGGGGGGGGGGAGGGGGTATGTCAATGGGGAGTGTATGTGTATGTATATATATATATTATATACATGGAGGGTTGACTCCTTAAGCGGGGTTTTACTGTATATACAAAAAGTCGTCTACTAATGGTTTCTACCTGAATTCACCTCGTAAATTCATCTCGTAGGGACACCCCCCCTCAAGGGGACACCCCTTAACGAGACGGTTTGCTCAGAACGGAGGGTATTCCCTTAAGCGGGGTTTTACTGTGTTTAATCATTCAATGCAAGCCTACTATATTGCATGCGCGTAGACTTGCTGAAAAACACCGCAGTGATGTATAGCCTTGTAGGCGGGTGAGGCGGTGTTTTAGGCTGAGCAGGCCTAGAGAGAAGATTTACTCAGCTGAGGAGTAACTGGCAGCGCCCCTAGCGGCGAGTACGCCACACGTCCTACATATTGACCCCTCCCAGCCCGCCCCCGTGCGGCCGTACGGAACACTACGCCGTAACCATGCCAGCGGGGCGCACTCTCCAAGCAGTGTGCTGGTGTGTTTGTAAACATGGACCACGTGACTGAGGCTGGCCAATCAGAGGTGTGTAAACAGCGGCCAGCCGTACGGCGCGTATTGATGTGTTTGGAGTGGTAACATTACTAACGACCAATAACAAGACGCTGTAGCTTGATGAAGTGACACTCGGCTGCTAAAATATGAACAGCATATTGACTCCGAGAAATGAGAAATTACAATGAGAAATTTGTTTCACAACATTGGTGCCAACTCTTTACATATAACATATATATATATATGTTTACATGTTTGTATATGTATAATGACACCAGCGAAAGAGTGTGATCTCATCTCTTTCTCCCAAGCAAAGGAGATCATAGAACTACAGTTCTAAATTTGTTTATTAGTATGGCGAAAAACAAATACCAAGGATAGAAATATATCTGTGTATAAAAATACAAAAAAGAGTAACAGGATTCAGTTAAGAACAACCCGAGAATCTCACTCTCGTGACCCTTCAGTCTCCATGCAGAGGTCTGGTTCACTCTGTCTCTATGTGCGGGAGACACTCCAAGCGGATTCTACCAGAATCGTAGTTTTTTAGATATAGTAGGTAAATATTTATATATATATACAAATACATATACATACATATATATACATACATATATATACATACATATATCCCTGCTTCCTATGGCTACCCTCCTCGCTGGGATACAGGATTTCATTCATGAGCCAGTCAGAGAAGGATGTATACTACAGTAGAACCCCGCGTTAACGGACACCCCGCGTTAACGGACACCCCGCGTTAACGGACACCCCGCGTTAACGGACACCCCGCATTAACGGACATCTTCGATCGGAACGGTTCCCTCTATTAGATGTTTATTTAACTTCGCGTAAGCGGACACTTTGATAAGTGGCAACGAAATATATCATCCTTTGTGGAGTTTAATATTATGTCTTTATTCTGAATTCGCATTGTGTAAGTTAACGGATCTAAGGGGTGTAATGGTAGACCACTGAGCGCTTGCTTGTGAATCTAACCAAATTAAAAAAAACAAAAACAAAACATTTTTAAATGAACGTATCAAGTTAAAAATTCTAAAGGGTGAGAACACTAAGGCACACAACCAGGAGATAGATATCATATTGATACATCTTATTTCATGCCATAGAACCGTAAGATATTCTACAGGAATATAAAAAAAGAATGTGATGCTTTGGAGTGCCTATACCGCACTTACGGAAGGGATATCCCAATGTTTGGCACTAGAGCGTCGGGAATTCCCGCTTAGGGCGGGTAGAATGACGTCACACTCTATGCTGGGAGTCCCCGGGAAAAGGAAGATTGTGCTGTGAGAGTGAGCACTGCACGTGCCACGCACGCGCCTCACGTGCCTTACCCGTCACCATGGTAACGCCGGTCCAACCAGAGTTACCATGGCAACAGGAGAACGCCCAACCCCGCGTATACTTAACACTCTCCCAGCCGTGACTCACTCTCCCAGCGCAGTCTACGCAGGCCCGGAAATGCCGTAGCGGAACCGGAAATGCCGGAGCGGAACCGGAAATGCGGAGGAGGGCGTCTGGGCAGGGTGGCTGTTAGACTTGCTCCAGTCCCTGCAGCCTACCGCTACCCTCCTCGCTGTGATTCAGTCCCTGCATCCTATGGCTACCCTCCTCGCTGTGATACAGTCCCTGCATCCTATGGCTACCCTCCTCACTGGGATTTAGTCCCTGCATCCTATGGCTACCCTCCTCGCTGGGATACAGTACCTGCATCCTATGACTACCCTCCTCACTGAGATACAATCCCTGCATCCTATGGCTACCCTCCTCGCTGTGATACAGTCCCTGCATCCTATGGCTACCCTCCTCACTGGGATACAGTCCCTGCATCCTATGGCTACCCTCCTCACTGGGATTTAGTCCCTGCATCCTATGGCTACCCTCCTCGCTGGGATACAGTCCCTGCATCCTATGACTACCCTCCTCGCTGGGATACAGTCCCTGCATTCTATGGCTACCCTCCTCACTGGGATCCAGTCCCTGCATCCTATGGCTACCCTCCTCGCTGCGATTAAAGGACTGGTACAGTCGGTAATGGTGTTGGATTTCTGGTACTGCTTAGCTCCAGTATTCCCAACACTCTCCATACAGATAACCTGGCTACTGGTCAGGATATCAGATGGGAGATTGATACCCTCTCACTTTGAAATTTATTGCTATGACAACACAGGCGGCCAGAGAACTGGTGGAGGGGGAGGGGGAGGGGTAGGGGTAGGAGGAGGTATAGAGTAACAGGGAGTGACTGGGGGCCATAAACAGGAGATTCTGTTCCTACTTGACAAGTCTTTGATTCATGGGCCAGTCAGAGAACATACTATAATGAACTTTATTCTGATTGTGTTCAATCATTCAATGAATGTTCATAATCAAAGACTTGAGCAAGTCTAGGTGGTTGTGTGCTAGAAGTTGTCTCATGTATCTAATATTGAACTGGTGGTGTTGATGTGTGTGTGTATGTGTGTTTGTGGGGGGGGGGGGGGGGGATATTGATTTTGTCTCAGTGTATGGAGAGCATAGGATCCGAGTGAGATGAATAAGTCAATATCCCCGCTAAAATATCAATCTCACAACCACTCCACATTGTAAACCGTTAATACCTTTGGTACATCATACATGTAGTTGTATAATCGGATTGTATCCATATACTAGATATGGCAGTTTTCCTCTTTTTTACTGGGAAATCCTGGTTTTCATATCCAGTTTATGATTTTTGTTTTCTTGTGAAGACAAATGTAGTATAAACACAATATTTCCATGATTTCGATCTGAGTGGCCGTATTGTCCGCGTAGTTGACGGTTTATACGGAACTCGGCGTAAACGCCTTGGTCTATACAAACCGTAAATTACCACCTCGTTCTGTGAATTGCACAGCATGGTCAGGACGTTCTATATAAATACTTCCGCGTATCATTTCCTGGGCTATTCAGGCTTGTACAAAACAAGATACAAATTGGTGTTAATTTGAGTGTCATTTTATTATCACCACAAATGTCTCAGATCAATTATACAATCATTGTCCTTTTTTAAATCCCGCTTCTATGGGCATGCTAATGAAGAGAGCTGCTACTTAGCGGCGTAATGACGTCACATAATGAAGCTCCTCCCACATGTTTTGAGAGCGGCCCACGTTTTCCGAGCTGACCTCTGACCTTCACACCGCTGTAATTATGTCTCATGAGCTTCAGCGGCTCGGCGCGGACACACTGCTCCTAATTGACTGACGGCTTACATGCCAGTCGACTGACAAGTCTGCCCGCTGCGTCATCAGGCAGACAGCGGGAAGTGTTGTGATGTGGAGTGTAGATGTGAGGCAGTAGTGAGTCGTGTTCCATGTAAACTGGCAATAACTCACTGATTGCTTACCCGTCAGTCGACTGACAAGTCTGCCTGCTGCGCCATCAGGTAGACAGCGGGAAGTGTTGTTATGTGGAGTGTAGATGTGAGGCAGTAGTGTGTCGTGTTCCGTGTACACTGACATCCACCCACTGACTTACTGCTTACCCGCCAGTCGAATTATAAGTGCCTGCTGCGTCATCAGGCAGACAGCGGAAAGTGTTGTGATATGGAGTGTAGATATGAGGCAGTAGTGTGTGGTCACTGACTGCTTAACCGCTAGTCGACTGATACGTCTGCCCGCTGCATCATTAGGTAGACAGCGGGAAGTGTTGTGATGTAAATGTGAGGCAGTAATGTATGGTGTTCTGTGTACACTGACATCAACCCACTGATTGACTGCTTACATGCCAGTCCACTGATAAGTCTGCCCGCTGCGTCATCAGGTAGACAGCGGGAAGTGTTGTTATGTGGAGTGTAGATATGAGGCAGTAGTGTGTCGTGTTCCGTGTACACTGGCAATAACTCACTGATTGCTTAACCGTCAGTCGACTGACAAGTCTGCCCGCTGCGTCATCAGGCAGACAGCGGGAAGTGTTGTTATGTGGAGTGTAGATATGAGGCAGTAGTGTGTCGTGTTCCATGTAAACTGGCAATAACTCACTGATTGCTTACCCGTCAGTCGACTGACAAGTCTGCCCGCTGCGTCATCAGGTAGACAGCGGGAAGTGTTGTGATGTAGATATAAGGCAGTAGTGTGTCATGTTTCGTGTACACTGGCAATAACTCACTGATTGCTTACCTGTCAGTCGACTGACAAGTCTGCCCAATGCGTCATTACGTAGACAGCGGGAAGTGTTGTGGTGTAGATATGAGGCAGTAGTGTGTGGTGTGATGTATACACTGACATCCACCCACTGATTAACTGCTTTCCCGCCAGTTAACTGACAAGTCTGCCTGCTGCGTCATCAGGCAGACAGCGGGAAGTGCTGTGATGTGGATGTGAGGCAGAAGTGTGTTGTGTGATGTATACACTGACATCCACCCACTGATTGACTGCTTTCCCGTCAATCGAATGATAAGTCTGCCTGCTGCGTCATTAGGCAGACAGCGGGAAGTGGTGTGATGTAAATGTGAGGCAGTAATGTATGGTGTTCTGTGTACACTGACATCAACCCACTGATTGACTGCTTACATGCCAGTCGACTGACAAGTCTGCCCGCTGCGTCATCAGGCAGACAGCGGGAAGTGTTGTTATGCGGAGTGTAGATATGAGGCAGTAGTGCGTCGTGTTCTGTGTACACTGACATCCACCCATTGATTGACTGGTTACCTGCCAGTCAAATTATAAGTGCAGGGACTTATAATAGACAGCGGGAAGTGTTGTGGTGTGGAGTGTAGATATGAGGCAGTAGTATGTGGTGTGATGTATATGCTGACATCCACCCACTGATTGACTGCTTACCCGTCAATCGAATGATAAGTCTGCCTGCTGCGTCATTAGGCAGACAGCGGGAAGTGGTGTGATGTAAATGTGAGGCAGAGGTGTTCTGTGTACACTGACATCCACCCACTGACTGACTGCTGTAGACAGCGGAAAGTGTTGTGATGTGGAGTGTAGATATGAAGCAGTACTGTGTGGTGACTGACTGCTTAACCGCCAGTCGACTGATATGTCTGCCCGCTGCGTCATCAGGTAGACAGGGAAGTGTTTTGATGTAGATGTGAGGCAGTAATGTGTCGTGTTCCGTGTACACTCACATCAACTCAATTGCCACGTCTCACATACTTGAATATGATTGGGAAAGTGATGAACTCCCTTGTGACACAATTTGTTCATGTTTAGGAAGTGTGAACGAGTTAATACCACACAATATACAGTGATACTGCTATATCAAAGGCCAATCCTTCTCATACCATGTCTATGTGCTGTGGGAACTTTCACTTCGGTAAATGTGTAGGGGTGAGATTTCTACCTAAATTCATCTCATAGATTCGATCACCACCCTTGTGGTGTAAACGAACCTTGAGAAAGTGAAAACCTGCAATGGTTTAACTGGACGTTAAATCAAACCAACAAACCAACAGACCAAGTGGAGAGTTGCGTTGACACTAGTATGAGGACACCACCCTCCCCCCTCATCGAGACAAAGACCCACACTCACAGCTGTTCCCGGATGGTGGGCGGTGGTTGACCCTAGCATGGGGACAGCTCAGTCCCCCTCCCCTCCCCCCCTCCCCTTCACAGCACAGCGAGGTGGGGAATTACCATGGGAAATACCCCCCTAGGGCCCCTTCACGTCATTAGACTGAGGGTAGACTGGCGCCAGTCCCTGCATCCTATGGCTACCCTCCTCGCTGGGATACAGTCCCTGCATCCTATGGCTACCCTCCTCACTGAGATACGGTCCCTGCATCCTATGGCTACCCTCCTTGCTGTGATACAGTCCCTGCATCCTATGGCTACCCTCCTCGCTGGGATACAGTCCCTGCATCCTATGGCTACCCTCCTTGCTGTGATACAGTCCCTGCATCCTATGGCTACCCCGCTCACTGAGATACGGTCCCTGCATCCTATGGCTACCCTCCTTGCTGTGATACAGTCCCTGCATCCTATGGCTACTCTCCTCGCTGTGATACAGTCCCTGCATCCTATGGCTACCCTCCTCGCTGTGATACAGTCCCTGCATCCTATGGCTACCCTCCTTGCTGTGATACAGTCCCTGCATCCTATGGCTACCCTCCTCGCTGGGATACAGTCCCTGCATCCTATGGCTACCCTCCTCGCTGTGATACAGTCCCTGCATCCTATGGCTACCCTCCTCGCTGGGATACAGGGACTGGTACAATCGGTAATGGTGTTAGATTTCTGGCACTGTTTAGCTCCAGTATTCCAAACTCTATGCATACAGATATCCTGGCTATTGGAAATCTATAGCTGTGACAACACAGGCGTCCAGAGAACTGGTGGAGGGAAGGGGGTGGAGTAGGTTTTAGGGTTACAGGGAGCGACGTGTGAGAATCAGAGTTGGCAGTTTTCCATGAAATCCGGGTTTTTTTTAAATTAAATTTTTTTTGTATAAATATATTTCCATGTTTTCCTACTTCCTTTGAGGCAGTAAATTCCACATTAAAAATATGACCACTTTTCGCCCCTGACCTGAACTGACATCCCTGGAGAATAATACCTGGTCACGGTTGAAGAACATCGTGTCGCTCAGTGATCTGTCACACTTCACTGACCAGTGCACCTTGAACACAAGGTGACTGGAGAACTCGCCCCGAAACGAAGGAATACTTGAGAACTCGCCCCGAAACGAAGGAATACTGGAGAACTCGCTCCGAAACGAAGGAATACTGGAGAACTCGCCCCGAAACGAAGGAATACTGGAGAACTTGCCCCGAAACGAAGGAATACTGGAGAACTCGCTCCGAAACGAAGGATTACTGGAGAACTCGCTCCGAAACGAAGGAATACTGGAGAACTCGCCCCGAAACGAAGGAATACTGGAGAACTCGCCCCGAAACGAAGGAATACTGGAGAACTCGCCCCAAAACGAAGTTGCCGCGTCTAAACAAGAACTCGAACTGTTTTGGGAAATTCGCCCTGCGAAGTCACCCCTTACTTTCATACTCAAAAACATCATGAATTACCCCATGGTTATTCTATCAAGGATGTGTATTTAAATCCATGAGTACATTATATCAATCTTATGATAATAACCTTTATGTCATGGGAAATAGTTCCTTGTTTTTTTCTGACACCAACTGACATCCCTGTACTTAGATGTTCATCATTTTATATGAGAACATGGTGGGTATACGTACTGGGTCTTTAATTTTATATACGAACATGGGTATATTTAGATGGTCTTTATTTTTCTATCGCAACATGGTGGATATACATAGTCTGTCCTAATTCTATATGGGAACATGGTGGGTATACATAGTTTCTCTTAATTCTATATAGGAACATGGTTATACATAGTCTGTCCTAATTTTATAGAGGAACATGGTGGGTATATATATTTGTTCTTAATTTTATACAGGAACATGGATATACGTAGTCTGCCCTAATTTTATATGGAAACATGGTGGGTATACATACTTGATCTTAATTCTATATGGGAACAAGGTGACTATAACACAAGGTGTGGTGCCCAGACGATATTGGTCTCGTTTAAACTGAACTGTTGAAGTGAGTGACGTAATCTCAGAGTGACGTAACACCTTTCTGCTGTGAGAGTTCACATGCAGGGTGAGTGTGTGAGTGTTGCTAGGTGGGCGGACGTTTAGGATCTGTAACACAGTCTCTGAAGTGCCAAGCCGCTAAACCTCTGTGATCCTAGACTGGCGCCAGTCCCTGTACCCTAGACTGGTTCCCTGCCCAAATGAAATAAGGGACTGGTAACTACTTCTTACATAATGCTATAAAGACCTTGAACTGACAGTCAGGCCTCTCTTGGACTTACATAGACTTGCTCAAGTCTATTTTTCTTCTCTTTTCTGTCAGATCATAGATCCATACATTACATTTGGTTTTCAATCCAGGCTAGATCACAACAAAAATATGTCAATTTAAAAGTGTTGAGAGAGGTATGAATTAAATAATCACACCATTACATTATCATCCCATACATAAATCCAGGCAGTAAGCCCTAAGAAATTGTTTTCTTTCCTAATACTAGCGATTTACTACCTTCAGTGCTCTATTTTGAAGAAATACTGCTGCTGAAAGTTTAAAGAAATCTTATTGTACTGGCTGTAAGCAAGAAAGAATTGTAGGCCTAATACAAGTCCAGATAGAATAAATGAAATATAAAAGAAAAGGATATAGAGACTGAGGCTAGTCTACGCTATACAGTCTCAGTCTGCCAATGTAGCACTCTCCCAGCAGATCTTTTGCGAAAATAGAGTACAGGATCTCTGCTAGGAGAGTGCAAGAAATGGAGGCGTTACCCATAGTGCACCATAAAAATGGAACCCGTTACCTGGCCTCTAATATGACTAGGCCAGGCTTCCAGGCTACCTGTACCCCTCCACTTAGACTTGCTCAAGTCTTGGATTATGGACATTCATAATTAAACAAAATTACGATAAAGTAAGTTGTAGTGTGACTGGTCAAGTCTAATGTGATCCTTAAACTGACTAGATCCCGGCAATTCTTGCTCCACTAACGCCACCGACATTTTGGCATGTATCTATAAATAGACGAGGATAAGCCCTTTAGGATGACTGTAGGCACCACTGCATAATTACAAGGAAACCCACGAGATGAAAATAGTTTGGTCCATACTCCACCGAGTTTGACTGCAGAGTAATTAACAAAGCGAAGCTGTCAAACTCGGGAACATGGTTAGGACCAAGTATGTATAGCCATTATGTTCCTATATAAAATTAGGACCAAGTATGTATACACACCATGTTCCCATATATTAGGACAGACTTATGGCTAAACTTGTACCAGCAGTGAGATAATATCGTAAAACTGGATGAGTTTTAATGTTGGCCACCGTATGCCACGACTGGAGTTTGGCATAGTGATTTCATGAGGCGAAGCCGAGTGAAGTCCGGAGCCAAAACTCCAGGTGTGGAATGCGGTGGCCACAATTAAAAGGAATCAGGTTTTGATTTTTATCCTACCGTGTCTCCTCGATTTTGGAATATTACGTGATAGCAATTCTGTATGCCACTAGTGGCATATAATGTGAACGACGGAGTGTTGTGTCAATGGTCGTGGCACAGCCCTTCAGTGAGGCAGCACTATAAAACGGGCATAGGGTCCCACTGCTACAAGTAGACCAAAGTTGAGTTAATATACCTTTAAAGAACCAGATATATGAACCATATCTCAAAAGGACATAACTAGCCTACCGAGACGTAAACCTAAACAAACAAACAAACAAACTCTGTATGCCAGTCAGCGTGGCATACGGAAACTCTGTTAAAGCCTATGGGATTTTATATAAGGCGTAGGATTAGACTGGCCTCAGTCCCTGTGTCCTACCCCTCCACCCCTTCTGAGTGACACAGGGACTGGTCTCATCCGTAATCGGCTGTGTAGACTGGTGTGATTTTGCGCCACACTCCCCAAGCAGAGGTCTGGCTACTGGTCAGGATATCTGCTGGGAGATTGATACCCTCTCTCTTTGATCTCAAAGGAGACATAGTCAGGAGTAGGCGAAATATATTGCTATGACAACACAGGCAGCCAGGGAACTGGAGGAGGGGAGGGGGGAGGGGTAGAGGGAGGTATAAGGTTACAGGGAGTGGCTTGGGGTCATAAACAGGAGATTCTGGTCAGAGTGGACAAGTCTTTGATTCATGGGCCAGTCAGAGAAGAACACATGCTATAATGAATTGTATTCCGATTTTCTTAAATCATTTAATGAATGTTCATAATCAAAGACTTGAGCAAGTCTAGGGTAGAATAGATGGGCGGCCGTGACATTAACCGCCGGTTGATCCACAGTTCCCCTGTTACGACCGTGATATGGAGCGGGTTATGTCAGCCACTAGAGATAACCCACACGTATCTCTCTGGGGAGATACGGAGGTCGCACACACGGCTACCACACGGCTACAGGTGTGCCGTAGATACAATTAACTACGACACCCCTCCGAGTGAGTGTGTGAGTGGTGGCCACCTGTTGCCGCAACTGATCGGCCACCTGTTGCCGCATCCGATCTGCCACCTGTTGCCGCATCTGGGTGTAGGGCAGAGCAGGGCTTTGGGCAGGGGGCTTTGGTGGGTACTTATATAGAACGACCTGACCATGCTGTACAAGCTACAAAACGAGATGATAATTTACGGTTCATACGGAACGAGGCGTTTATGCCAAGTTCCCTACAAACCGTAAATTATTATCGAGTTTTGTGGCTTGCACAAGCATGGTCAGGACGTTCTATATTTACTATGTACCCGAAATTAAGAAAAATCATTATTTTCATTTGGCTTAACAACTAATATTTTAATAAACGTTTACGGAAGTGTTCTGTATTTTTCCGTACGGAACACTGTTATATGGGTATATAATAACTAGGAGCAAATAGTATGTTCAATATGGATGAATGAGCATGCAGTATACATGAATAACAATTAAAAGGTTTGAATTACATTCAGTCCATGGATAGTTTTCTATAACCCACTTGCACCCAATTAACTTGCCATTTCTGCAACTGTCTAGGAGTCTAGGATCAAAACACATCAAGCACCAGTGGGTCTTGAGGTATTTTGGTCTTGAGTGATCGGTCATGGTCAGCTGGGCACATCTCTAAGACACTGTGACTCTGGCTCCCTGCTCTGTTCTCAATATCACAGTGAATAGCACACAGATAGTGAAGGGATAGTTTGTATGCAGTACCCTGAAAGTCTATATGGACCCCTCTAACCTCTAGATGATGTATTTAGCATGTGCATGCACGCTCTAAAATGGAAACCCTAGGTAGGGTGTAGTGAAGGTTCTGCATACCAGGTACACCGGGCGGGTTGGGCCGGGGGCGGGGGCGGGGCGGGGCTAGGTAAGGTGAGGCGGGACTAGGCGGGGCGGGGCTAGGTAAGGTGAGACGGGGCGGGGCTAGGTAAGGTGAGGTGGGACAGGCCGGGGCGGGGCTAGGTAAGGTGAGGCGGGACAGGGCGGGGCAGGGCTAGGTAAGGTGAGGTGGGACAGGCCGGGGCAGGGCTAGGTAAGGTGAGGCGGGACAGGCCGGGGCGGGGCTAGGTAAGGTGAGGCGGGACAGGGCGGGGCAGGGCTAGGTAAGGTGAGGCAGGGCAGGGCGGGACTAGGTAAGGTGAGGCAGGGCGGGGCTAGGTAGGGCGGGATGGGACTAGGTAAGGCGAGGCAGGGCTAGGTAAGGTGAGGTGGGACAGGCCGGGGCAGGGCTAGGTAAGGTGAGGTGGGACAGGCCGGGGCAGGGCTAGGTAAGGTGAGGTGGGACAGGCCGGGGCAGGGCTAGGTAAGGTGAGGTGGGACAGGCCGGGGCAGGGCTAGGTAAGGTGAGGCAGGGCAGGGCGGGACTAGGTAAGGTGAGGCAGGGCGGGGCTAGGTAGGGCGGGATGGGACTAGGTAAGGCGAGGCAGGGCTAGGTAAGGTGAGGCAGGGCAGAGCGGGGTGAGGCTAGGTAAGGTGAGGTGGGGCGGGGCAGGGCTAGGTAAGGTAAGGCGGGGCAGGGTGAGGCAGGGCGGGGCAGGGCTAGGTAAGGTGAGGCAGGGCGGGACGGGGCAGGGCTAGGTAAGGTGAGGCGGGACAGGACGGGGTTGGGCTAGGTAAGGTGAGGCGGGACGGGCGGGGCAGGGCTAGGTGAGGTGGGGCGGGACTAGGTAAGGTGAGGTTGGGCGAGGGAGGGCTAGGTAAGGTGAGGCCGGGCGGAGCGGGGTGAGGCTAGGTAAGGTGAGGTGGGGCGGGGCAGGGCTAGGTAAGGTAAGGCGAGGCGGGGCAGGGCTAGGTAAGGTGAGGCAGGGCAGGACGGGGTTGGGCTAGGTAAGGTGAGGCAGGGCAGGACGGGGTTGGGCTAGGTAAGGTGAGGCGGGGCAGGGTGAGGTGGGACGGGGCAGGGAGGGGCTAGGTAAGGTGAGGCGGGACGGGGCGAGGTGAGGCGGAACTAGGCGGGGCGGGGCACGGATAAGTGAGGTGGGGCGGGACTAGGTAAGGCTAGGCGGGGCGGGGGGCGGCGCGGCTAGGCGAGGCGGGGCGGGGCGGGGTGGGTCTAGGTAAGGTGAGGCGGGACTAGGTAAGGCTAGGCGGGGCGGGGCGCGGCTAGGTGAGGCGGGGCAGGTTTAGGTAAGCCGGGGCCGGAGGCCGGGTGCGGGGTGCGATGTGCCGGTGTCTCTGCCACACCTCCGCCGGGGGAGTATTGATTTGTCTAGGGAGGGGAATCTCGCTGTAGGTACTCAATCGACCGGCGCCCGCTGGTGAACTATCACAGTGGAGAGGGAGAGGGACCTGGCTCCGTCCAGTAAGCGTGCCGCCCCACCGTGTTACCCCCCCCCCCCCTCCTCCACCTACCACTACCTGTCAGAAACTCCCCTCAATACAGTCCACAGTCACCAGCACTACACACAAGTCACTCGTGTACTTTGAAATTTACCATGGAAATCCATTTTTCCATTTATAGAATAGTATATAAAATTGTTTTTGCCGATTTTTTTTTTTTTTAAATGATCACTCTTCCTTGTATTTCTTGTGTATAAGAAAGATGCTATTTTGTACTCAAGAGATTTTCCATGATAATCTAATTTTCCATTAAATGGCACTTTCAGAATATAGAATTATTTTACCGATTTTAATTTTTTTTTTTAAGAATCATACTTTCTTGTATTTCTTGTTTAACAAAGATGTTATACATATATATATGATTTTTTTTTTTTTTTTTTTTACATGGTACAATATTATACAAACTGCCACCCTCATCGCGGTAGCTGTACGTCTCTATTTGAAGATATTTATACACATAAAATATAGATTAAGCCAAATTCACGCCAATAAAACTCTGGTTTGAACATCCCCCCCCCCCCCCCCCCACACACACACACACTCGATCTCTCCAAGGCAGTGAATTCCACATTTTATATTATAAAATATCGACATATATTTTTTTCCTGACCCCAACTGACATACTTATTTGATGTTTATATCTCACCCTCCCCCTCCCCCCCCCCCCCCCCCCCGCCTATTCAACACACACATACCCCCCTCCCCACCCCCTACACTCAACATACACCTACACTCCCCCACCCCAACCACCACCTTTAAATGCCCACCTCCACACAGTGGGTAATTAGCACAGTTCATGACTCGGTCGATTGGCCGTGAATTCTTCATAAAGGGCGTATGAATGCTGGCCACTTGAGGTCTAAGTGACCGGTTATTACGTTGAATTGGTCAGTAATGACCTACTTGCGTTGTGGTTCTCCCGTGTTAGGGTTTCTCAGGGGTTGTTCCTTAGTGCCTCGTGCCGTAATTGACCCCCTCTCTGCTGTGTGATAATATGAGAAAACGTGGTTACTGAGCCCGTATGGAAGGCCTTTCGTGGTCATTTGATGAAAAAATACGGCCCGACACCGCAGGTGGGTCGTATGAGAATGGACACTGTACGGGCTTAGTCACTACGTTTTCTTATTACTATACACCTCCTAATCGTTTAAAACGCCCTTTTATTAACTTTACAAAGACCACTGCAATTCACTATGGCCCACTGTCACTGCGGGCACGAACATTATTTATACTACACCCCTAGCAGCGGGCAGTATTTCATACATGTTCGGCCATAGGTGTATAGTAATATCATGAAACATCATGAAATTTCATATGATTGTTTATATGGGATGAGTTGTCTTGCGGAATGATTTCACAAAACAGAGCTGAGTGATATCTGTAGTAGAAGACAATGAATGGCATATAAACAATTATATGAAATTGAGTGATGTTTATGTTTTATTCTACCCTGTTACATGTTTTTAACTTCATATGTCACCAGTGGCATATGAATATTCTATGCCATAACTGTGGCATACAACTACAAGGTGTTAAGTCTTTGGAGATTTATATGAGGGGCAGGATAATATATGGAAAAATGGTTAGTGTGCATGTATGCAATGTATTCAGAGATAATTAGGTCGGAAATATACACCGAGTTCGAAGAACAAGGTGAATATCTAGCCTGATTTAGCAAGACACCCAAATTGTGGCTAATCTCGCTAGATCTTGTGTGTTGGTGGAATCACCACTTCAAGGGTTAACACTCAGTGCAGCTCTAGGACGTCAAAGATGCACTTACGACAATCTGACCTAAACAACCCTCCATACAGCGAGTCTAACATGAGTTTCGTTAACTTTCCGCATATCAGTTACCCAGAGTTTAACACTCAATGCAGCTCTAGGACGTCAAAGATGCGCATACGACAATCTGACCTGAACAACCCTCCATATAGCGAGTCCAACATGAGTTTCGTTAACTTTCCGCGTATCAGTTACCCATAGTTTAACACTCAATGCAGCTCCAGGACGTCAAAGCTGCACATACAACAATCTGACCTGACAAGATTCTTGTCACACTTCCGAGTATCAGTAACCCATAGTTTAACACTTAATGAAGCTCTAGGACGTCAAAGATGCGCATACGACAATCTGACCTGAACAACCCTCCATATAGCGAGTCCAACATGAGTTTTGTTAACTTTCCGCGTATCAGTATCGCATAGTTTAACACTCAATGCAGCTCTAGGACGTCAACGATGCACATACTACAATCTGACCTGACAAGATTCTCGTCACACTCCCGAGTATCAATCCGACCTGAACAACCCTCCATATAGCGCGTCCAACATGAGTTTTGTTAACTTTCCGCGTATCAGTTACCCATAGTTTAACACTCAATGCAGCTCTAGGACATCAAAGATGCGCATACGACAATCTGACCTAATCAACCCTCCATACAGCGAGTCTCACATGAGTTTCGTTACCTCTCCGCATATCAGTTACCCATAGTTTAACACTCAATGCAGCTCTAGGACGTCAATGATGCGCATACGACAATCTGACCTGAACAACCCTCCATATAGCGAGTCCAACATGAGTTTCGTTAACTTTCCGCGTATCAGTTACCCATAGTTTAACACTCAATGCAGCTCTAGGACGTCAAAGATGCGCATACGACAATCTGACCTGAACAACCCTCCATATAGCGAGTCCAACATGAGTTTCGTTAACTTTCCGCGTATCAGTTACCCATAGTTTAACACTCAATGCAGCTCTAGGACGTCAAAGATGCGCATACGACAATCTGACCTGAACAACCCTCCATATAGCGAGTCCAACATGAGTTTCGTTAACTTTCCCGCCTATCAGTATCGCATAATTTAACACTCAATGTTTGAATAGTGTTAACTCTCACCTTGTCCTATAAAAATATTAACTCTGCCTTCCTCGTGTTCACAGGTAAGGATGGCGGTAAGGTGACTACAGTGGTGGCCACGCCAGGCCAGGGGTCGGACAGGCCACAGGAGGTCTCCTACACCGACACCAAGGTCATCGGCAACGGGTCGTTTGGCGTCGTCTACCAGGCCAAGCTCTGCGACAGCGGCGAGCTGGTCGCCATCAAAAAGGTGCTGCAGGACAAGCGCTTTAAAGTGAGTACCACCTATTATTATATACCTGTGGTAGTATATCCTACACATACGGCCCGCTCCTACCCATGTCGTATTTACATCCGTACGACACCTAGGTGACATATGGGGTATGTATGGGGCATGTACGGCTGCGAAGTCCAAAAACTTACCATGTTATTATTATATACCTGTGGTAGTATATCCTACACATACGGCCCACTCCTACCCATGTCGTATTTATATCCATATGACACCTAGGTGACGTATGGGGTATGTATGTGGCGTACAGCGCATGTATGGCAGCAAAATCCAAAAACTCGCCCAGAAGCAAAGTTAAAAATTGTATATTTTAAGATATATAATAATACAAAAACAGGATTACTGTGGTTGTACATGATAAATACTTGGTAAAATTGACGATAAAACGAACCTCTGCCTTCCGCATCAGATTGTTTTATCTTCAATTTTACCAAGTATTTATCATGTACAACCACAGTAACCCTGTTTCCGTATACTATAAGATGTGGCAATTTTCCACTTTTCCATGGAAATCCTTGTTTTCATTTCCAGTTGATTAAACCATTTATCTTGTAGAAACAAAGATATAAATTGTTCCTTTTTCACGCCAATAAAACAGTGGTCCTAACCTCTCCCCATTCCATGCCGTGTATACTGTAAATATGCACTGTTTACTATATACCCATGCCCTATATACTGTAAATACGCACTGTTTCGCCATATAACATAAAAAATACCATACGGAACAGTGTTCCGTACAGTAAAATGCGAAAACGCCTTCCCATACACGTTCTTTAAAATATTAGTTGTTAAGCCAAACGAAATTAATGATTTTTCTTAATTTCGGGTATAAAGTAAATATAGAACGACCTACCATGCTTGTACAAGCCACACAACTCGATAATAATTCATGGTTTGTACGGAACTTGGCCTAAAAGCCTCATTCCGTACAAACTGTAAATTATCATCTCGTTTTGTAGCTTGTACAGCATCGTCAGGACGTTCTATACAAGTACACGATTGGTGTCTATGTTGTACACTCAGTGCCGACAGAACGGGACGATACAGCCCTCAGTCTAATGGCGTGACCACAACCCTCCCCCCCCGCTCTGCCGCCCGTCTGACATTAAATAGAAACAAGGCTGATTGTATACCACGAGCCTGGGGCACGGACCTGCCTCTGCACGCTGCCAACACAGGTACTGGGGATGAAAGCGCACGTGGCCGCTCCCCCAGCCACCCCCAGCCCGCCGCACACACATACACCCCTCTGTGTGTATGTCAGCCCCAGCCCGCCGCACACATACACCCCTCTGTGTGTATGTCAGCCCCAGCCCGCACACATACACCCCTCTGTGTGTATGTCAGCCCCAGCCCGCCACACACCACCCACACACACATACACCCCTCTGTGTGTATGTCAGCCCCAGCCCGCACACATACACCCCTCTGTGTGTATGTCAGCCCCAGCCCGCCACACACCACCCACACACACATACACCCCTCTGTGTATATGTCAGCCCCAGCCAGCCCCAGCCCGCACACACACATACACCCCTCTGTGTATATGTCAGCCCCCCCCCCCCCCCCAACACACACACACATTTCATTCAATTAATATTTTCCATTTTCATCTTTTTATTATTATTACCAATTCTTTTTTTCTTTTTTTTTTAAATTTTCTCCTTTCTTTTCCCCTTAGACATCATATTAAGTATTACCTTATTACCTACATTTTCTTGATTCTTAAATTATTCATTTCACATGTATGTATATTCAGTATCAATTTCTCTTGATTCAAATTTCTATTCAACATTTTTGAAATAAGAAATAAACTGTTGCCAGTACACCAAGGTAGTACAGCATTGTATACCTAAATACAAATCACACGCACCCCTCCTTGCATATGTCACCCGCCCCCCCCCCCCCCCCCCCACACCACACACACACTCCTCTGTGTATGTCTATTTGTGCTGTGGTGAGCGGGCGGGAGGCAGGCAGGCAGGGAAGCAGGGAATGGGGAGGGAGGGTGGGCGGGAGAGAGGGTGGGAAGCAGGCAGGCAGGCAGGCAGGCAGGCAGGCAGGCAGGCAGGCAGGCAGGCAGGGGGAGGGCTGGAGGGAGGGGGAGGGGAGGGAGGGAGGGAGGCAGGGAGGGGACGGCGTGAGGCAGGCAGGCAGGGCTGGAGGGAGAGTGGGAGGGGTGCGTGCTGTGGTCAGAGGGAGGTAGGCTGGGGGGGAGGTAGGCTGGTGGGAGGGAGGGTGGTAGGCAGGGAGGGGGTGCGTGCTGTGGTCAGAGGGAGGCAGGCTGGGGGGAGGGTGGTAGGGAGGGAGGGGGCGCGTGCTGTGGTCAGAGGGAGGCAGGCTGGGGGGAGGGAGGGGGTGCGTGCTGTGGTCAGAGGGAGGCAGGCTGGGGGGAGGGTGGTAGGCAGGGAGG
The DNA here is from genome assembly GCA_950022655.1 of Alentia gelatinosa. NCBI lineage: Eukaryota > Metazoa > Annelida > Polychaeta > Phyllodocida > Polynoidae > Alentia > Alentia gelatinosa. Next base: position 35,363,547 of record OX465593.1, on the reverse strand, counting down.
GGGTGCGTGCTGTGGTCAGAGGGAGGCAGGCTGGGGGGAGGGAGGGAGGGAGGGGGTGCGTGCTGTGGTCAGAGGGAGGCAGGCTGGGGGGAGGGAGGGAGGGAGGGGGTGCGTGCTGTGGTCAGAGGGAGGCAGGCTGGGGGGAGGGAGGGAGGGAGGGGGTGCGTGCTGTGGTCAGAGGGAGGTAGGCTGGGGGGAGGGAGGGAGGGAGGGAGGGAGGGGGTGCGTGCTGTGGTCAGAGGGAGGCAGGCTGGGGGGAGGGTGGTAGGCAGGGAGGGGGTGCGTGCTGTGGTCAGAGGGAGGCAGGCTGGGGGGAGGGTGGTAGGCAGGGAGGGGGTGCGTGCTGTGGGTCAGAGGGAGGCAGGCTGGGGGGAGGGAGGGTGGGAGGGCGCGTGCTGTGGTCAGAGGGAGAGAGGGTGGGAGGCAGGGAGGGGAGGCAGGGTGGGAGGCAGGGTGCGTGCTGTGGTCAGAGGGAGGTAGGCTGGGGGGAGGGAGGCAGGGAGGGAGGGGGTGCGTGCTGTGGTCAGAGGGAGGTAGGCTGGAGGGTGGGAGGGAGGCAGGGAGGGAGGGAGTTAGGCAGGCAGGGTGGGAGGGAGGGAGGGAGGGTGTGCGTGCTGATCAGGGGGCGTGTCGTGAGGCTGGACACGGCGATGAAGCAGAGCCTCACTCTGGTGTCTGGGTGGTTGTGGAGATGCTGTAAGCGCCGAGATAAAGGTTACACAGTCATACGTCTGTTGATATGGCACTCAGTGTAGACTATCATTAGATATATCATTGACACATGATGTGAGGATTTAGAAAATGTAGAGCCTCTGTAATATGTATGCGTGCATATGTGGATATGCATATATAGATACGTATATATACATGTATATGAATACATTCATATATATGTATTCATGTTATATATAGATAAGTATATATTCATGTATATGAATATATGAATATACATGTATTCATGTTATATAGAATATTATAGTTGATTTATTCTCATTCAATTTCAGATATTTCATCTGTTATTTTCCATTTACAAATATCAATGTATAGATATCTATATCTATATATATATATATATATATATATATATGTGTATTATATAATCATCAAACACCTTTGTATACTGTATTGCTTGTGTAATATGTGTGTCTATAGATATTCATTTACATAGTCCCCATACTAAATATAGGGACTATGTAATTCATAAATATTTCCTCTTATATTTTTCATGAACCCAGCTGAGATCTCTGAATATGTATTTCAGGTCGTTATTATTTTATTTTATTAAGAATGTCGCTTTAACTCACACCCACCTTCATTGTCCATTTCCAGAACCGAGAACTACAGATAATGCGAAAGCTAGAACATCAGAACATAGTCAAATTGAAGTATTTCTTCTACTCAAGTGGAGAAAAGGTAGGCAAAAAAGTAAGTTGAAATTTTTGTGTTTCTCGAGCGGCAGGCTTAGGAAGGACTAACAGCACACTGCTCGGGGCTCTGGCCAGTGGCAATACGGTAAACAAACCCCCTCCCCGCTAGGTGGAAGCACCTGTCCGTGGGGGGCACTTTATGTGGTCTGCAGCCACCTCAGTAAGACACCCAGTCAGTAGGGACCTGGACCCAGTGGTGTACGATACGCATTAGAAAGTCCTCAATAATTCTGTGGCAAGGCAAGTTTTTCATGTGGGTCACCATGGGCAAGTGAGTTTTCCCCAGTTATACCACCCTTGTGGTGTCAAAGAACCTTGAGAAAGTCTGGTGAGAACCTGCAATGGTTAACTGGATGTTAAATCAAACCAACAAACTAACGAATCCTCAGTAATACAAGATTTTGGGCAAGTAAAATTTCTTCAGTTATGGAGATTATTGCCAATCTTTTAACCTGGGTCACCATGGGCAAGTTAAATCTTTAACCTGGGTCACTTTGGGCAAGTTAAATATATTTAACCTGAGTAACTATGGGCAAGTTACATTTCCAAAACCTGGGTCATTATGGGCAAGTTGAATCTCTAACCTGGGTCACTATGGGCAAGTTAAATATATTTAACCTGGGTCACTTTGGGCAATTTACTTTTCCAAAACCTGGGTCATTATGGGCAAGTTAAATCTCTAACCTGGGTCACTATCGGCAAATTAGATCCAAAACCTAGGTCACTATGGGCAAGTTAGATTTTTAACCTGGGTCACCATGGGCAAGTTAATTCTTTAACCTGGGTCACTATATGCAAGTGAGTTTTCCCTCAAATCCAGACAGCCTGTGCATATTTTCCTATAATTGGTGATATCCTTAGATGACTGAAGGTTCCCTTAACTGGCATACCAGGGACAAGTAGTGTTAATCGCCTACAGACACCTGACTACACCACTCGGTCCTGAAGTGTTGCTGATTTCACAGTGGTGGCTGCATATCTACGTAGATTTATGATATTACGGTCCTGTCCAGACACCCTTATTATGAATGCCCTGAGGTTGGGACCAGTTTTATACTCTGTCGAACGTTGTAAATGTTAGACTTCTGTCGCCATTCTCAGCATATATCTCTACGTATAGTCAAACTACTCCATAGACACACTCCGAAAACTTTGAATGGGGATCTAGTTTCTATACTCTACGTATAGTCAAACTACTCCATAGACACTCTCCAAAAAGGATGATAGAGGAACTAGTTTCTATACTCTTCGTATAGTCGAACTACTCTGACACTCCGAAAAGTATGATAGAGGATCTAGTTTCTATACTCTTCGTATAGTCAAACTACTCCATAGACACACTCCGAAAAGGGTTATAGAGAATCTAGTTTCTATACTCTTTGTATAGTCAAACTACTCCGACACTCCGAAAAGGGTGATAGAGGATCTAGTTTCTATACTCTACGTATAGTCAAACTACTCCTTAGACACACTCCGAAAAGGGTGATAGAGGATCTAGTTTCTATACTCTACGTATAGTCAAACTACTCCGTAGACACACTCCGAAAAGGGTGATAGAGGATCTAGTTTCTATACTCTACGTATAGTCAAACTACTCCGTAGACACACTCCGAAAAGGGTTATACAGTATGCCAATGTTTAAGCAGAAGGCACCTATTCTCTTCTTTTTTTTCGAAATTTAAAAGGAAAAAAAGGGGGCTTATCCGTCCTCAGGGAATTTCCATCTTCACCATAGAGTATATGTACATGAGTTGGCTGAATTAACCGTGGGTTAATTGGTACTAGTTAGCCGTCTCTCGTCTTACTGTTACAGTGTGCCCTCCCGTGGACTGACCCTACTTCTGCCTGTGTTAGTGTGACTCTTGTGGTGCTGTCTCCACTGTCACGGTGTCAGTCTCCAAACATGATGTTTACTTATGTGTTTCTGCCCCCGTACTCTCTCTACGTCAAACCTATAAACAGATCCCACACTCAAAGGCGAAAAAATGCAGTTCAATTGCCAAGGGAAAGGCCGGAAGAATATATAGGAAAAAAACTGGAATATGAAGTGATAAATGTTAAATAATAATCCCCCCAAACCCACCGACATATAACAGTTCCCTGGCCTCAGTCCTGGCTTCACAGCAGACAATGCTATTTACACTTAAAGTCAGTCCCAAACGCTCGTGCTGGCAACCAATCTTATCTCAAATGATAGTAATGAAATGTACAGTTTTAATGCATTTTATTATCTTCTCATCAATTTTAGTTTTAAGTCCCTGTAGTAAGGGATATAGATATATTTTGCTCATTTTATTTCTTGATATTTACTCAAGTTTATAGTTTGTTATTTTCGATCAATTATAAATATTGTTTTTTTTTTCGTAAAAGAAAATTATTTGGTTTTAGTATTTGAAAATAAACATAATATGATTTTTTTCCCATTTAGAAAATTTCGTTTTGTTTTAAATTTCGTCAGATGAAAGTAGCTCAAGGAAGAAACTGAAATCATTTTGGAAAAAGTGAGGGTGCCAGCACAGAGCCTTGGGGCAGGGCGTGTTTTTCGTACTTAAGCTACACCTTGTTCCATGCTGCACCCCGTACACACAATGACCAGTACTTACCGTCCTGTAATGTAGACGCTACTTTATCTCACCCCTGGTACAAGATTAGCCATAGAAATAACATTAGGAAAAAATACTCAACGATCACCCCCGTAAAGTGACAATACTACGCCATGGCCACGGTGGAGTGAATATGAGACAACGTCATATGGATTTGCTAGGTATATTCGAACTATTTTGATATTCTGATGCTATCTAATGTCATAGAAAGGGGTGAGATAAATCCAGAACTGCACTCAAATCGTAAAATAGACAATATTCCACTCATTTGGATGTGCCATAATCGTCATTCGGCTGCGCCTCGATGACAATCCGGGCACATCCAAACTTGTGGAGTATTGTCTACTTATGTTTCTCGATGCAGTTCTATATAAGTCTAACACCTCACACACCTCCTACACCTATCAAATAACACCTTCATATCCCTGCTGTCTCACAGCCAAGCCTTCTCACACCTGACTCTAACAGCTTAGCGACTTCCCACTACTCATATCTAACACTCTAACTGCGGGCGATTCTCCAGGATATTGTAAAAAAAAAAAAATCCAGATTTGTAACACAATTATATGTGGAGTTTATAATGTTACCAGTGTTATCACCTTGTAAATTGTATTCAAAAGAACCGAGGATGGAAATTATTAAAAAAACATTTTTTTTAAAAAAATTAGGATGAAAATTAGGATGGAATTTTTTTTCTACAAAGAAAAATGGTAATATCCCACCTAGTCTTATTATTTTACATTAGTAAATGTATATCTGCATTAGTATGGGTAAAGATAAAGACGAGATTAAGTACTAGTACAAGCCACCCACATTCACGCGAAGGGACAACAAAGTTACAACAAATATAGATATACTTGTAATTCACTCACAACCACGTTGTGACCAAATGCAAACATGTCAGATACAGTAAAGAGGAGGGTGGGGGACATAGCAACAAGCTTGTAACCTGTGTCTTAGCATTGCTTTACGTCAGAAGCACTTTAAAGGCATATCCTACAATTCACGGTGGCGCCACCTGGTGATTTTAAAATATTCCCATTCATCCATTGAAATTAGTAATTTGTGGCATATTGCAAACTCAAAAGAGCAAAATCTAAGTTTTGTCTAGTTTGACCAAATCGAATAGGTAAAATAGGCCCTTTTTCATTTGCTTGATTTATATTGGAAATATACAGAAAAATATGGTTTTCTTCAATTCTTTCAAAAACAAGGACGGGGACCTACCATTTTTAAAACCTAGATAGGTAGAACTATACATATACTATATTCTGTGAAAGTTTGAGGAAAATGACATGAGATTTACTATGTGAAAAACAACTTTTAGAATCTATATATTCTAATATAAAATGATCATAATATTAATCTATAAATCAAAATCTAGCACGTGACCCCCGATTTTTAAGTCAGATATGTGCTCTACAATGATTAAAGATAATTATATTCAATTTTCAGAAAAATGACATGGGTTTTAATTTTCACACCAAATTGTCCGATATGCCTTTAAGCTATGTTTATTGGTTACAGACATACTCAGTCGTAGGCCATTGTATTGGCACAGAAATATAGCCATATTTATCCCAGGCCTTAATATTATGGTGTTTCTCGTCTATTCTTTTTCCATTTTTTTAATCCAGTATTTTTTTTAGTAGCTAGAAGGCTTGTGCCTCTTTTTATAATTCTTTAAATATATTTTTACCAGTTTTTCAACCCATCCTTGTTCCTTCTCCCAGCTTTTCTCCGATCGTACTCTCCAGAATATTCTCACTTAGATGGACAACCCTAAGGTTGTGATTTACATTTAAAGGAGGGTGGTATTAAGATAAATGATGGTGTTTGAGAGGGAATGGAGCTGAATTAACCCCCTTTAATCCTCTGGGAGAAGGGACCCCATCCCGCTTCCTTTCTGCTGCTGGTACTACTTAACCCGATCCTTTTCTATCCTCATAATACGCTCAAACTTCTCACTCGAGGCAGAGAAATCTCTAAATAAAATGAACCATTAAGACATCATTCTGTATAATTCACACACAGTGTATTCTGTGGTGTTAGAAGAATTTCCAACGATATTCTTAAAAATATCCTGTATTTTCAAATATATCACTCATTAAAACTTCATTTTATTACCTAATATCACTTCTATTTTTTTTTTAATTTAATTTTTTTATTTTTTTTAGAATATAAATATATTGAAATAACAATCTTCACAATTATTTTTTTTTTAAATCGTTAGTTTATTATATGATTAACAGATGGTGGTTTCGTTGCCATAATGATTAAAATAATCTATATCTGCCTCAGGCCTCAGAATTCTCCCTGGTTTGCTTGTGGTTTTAACCCCATTAAGATGGTTCCATCAGTAGACTCCCGACACCCATACTAAACAAGACGATGTGGAAATACTTGTTTTACAGAAAGATGAAGTCTATCTAAACCTTGTACTGGAATATGTGCCTGAGACGGTGTATCGTGTGGCCCGACACTACAGCAAGTCAAAACAGACAATCCCCATTATCTATATAAAGGTGAGTGCTCTCGTTATACAGTTTACGGTATAATGCATCTGTTTACTCGACAATATACCGTAAATGTATGAAATTGTTTTCAGATTGTTTATGGTACAGTGAAACCCCGCTTCCGGGACACCTCGCTTAAGGAGACCCTTTGCTCGGAACAGAAATCTTTATTTAGTTCATTTTAACCCCGCTTAAGGGACCACCCTGCTTAACAGGCCACCCTGCTTAACAGGACACTTTGTTCGGAACAGAGGGTTGTCTCCTTAAGCAGGGTTTTACTGTATATACAAATAGTTGTCTACTAATGATTTCTACCTGGATTCATCTCATAGATTCAGTCAAACGGAAAGTAAGTCTAATAGAACATATTGGACGTTTAATAGCATATCCTACAATTTATGGTGGCGCCACATGGTGATTTTAATTCATCCATTGAAATTGGTAATTTGTAGCATATTCCAAACTCAAAAGAGCAAAATTTAAGTTTTGTCTAGTTTGACCAAAACCAATAAGTAGAATAGGCCCCTTTTCATTTGCTTGATTTATACAGGAAATGTACTGAAAAATATGGTTTTCTTCGATTCTCACAAAAATAAGAATTGTGACCTATGATTTTTAAAACCTAAATAGGTAGTACTATACATAAACTATATTCTGTGAAAGTTTTAGGAAAATGACATGGGTTTTACTATATCTAAAAACAACTTTTTAGAATCTATATATTCTATCATACAATGATCACAATATTAATCTCTACATCAAAATCTAGCATGGTGACCCCCGATTTTAAAGTCAGATATGTGCTCTACAATACTTAGAGATCATTGTATTCAAGTTTCAGGAAAATTACATGGGTTTTAATTTTCACGCCAAATTGTCTGATATGCCTTTAACTAAACAAACAAATAAACAGGTTTGGTATTGTCTTGATTCATGCTAAGTGGGAATGTACATATCTCAAGGAGGCCATCCTCCACAATCTTTGTGTCAACGGCCCGTATCATTATCTTGGTTTGTAAGTCACTGTGTATTTGGTGATCTGTGATCTTGGGATCATGGTCAATGTAACATTGTCGCCAGTATCAGCTGAAGAGGGACCTCGTAAATAAAGTGTTCCCTCTTGCCTCCTTAAATCAGAGATGTCAGTTTTCCATTTTTCCGTGGAAATCCACTTTTTCATATTCTGTATTTGTAATTGCTTTACCTTGCTTCACTCTCACCTCGGTAAATGTGTAGGGGTGAGATTTCTAACTGAATTCATCACATAGATTCGTTCACCACCCTAGTGGTTTAAAAGAATCTTGAGAAAGTCTAGAAAGGACCTATAATGGTTGACTGTACAAAAAATCAAACCAAACAAACAAACAAATTCCTTGCTTCAAACAAAGATAATATTGATTTAGCCTCATTTACCCCAATAAAACAGTGGTCTGAACCTGTCCAAAGACTTGACTACTACCACGAATAGGCAGTGCGGTTAACTACGCCTGATGTTTACAGAAATGTCACTTTTTCCATTTTTCTGTGGAAATCCACTTTTTCATAGTCAGTATATGTAATTGCTTTTCCATGTGTCAAACTAAGATAATATTGAGTTAGCCTCATTTACGCCAATAAAACTGTGGATTGGACCACTCCAAAGATCCTCAGCCCCATGCCATGGCCGACAAGGACATATCATCCAAGAATTCCAGGTCTCTCTGAGGCAGAAAAATCTACATGAAAAATGTTTCCACGTTTTTTCCCTGACTCCAACTGACATCCCTGTTAGATCATGTACATGATAATTGAAGACTGCTGAGCCTGTACATGTACATTCACTCACTTGGTGTTGTGTCTTTCTCTTGACAGGTGTACATGTACCAGTTGTTTAAAGTCTAGCCTACATTCATTCACTTGGTGGTGTGTAAGGTCTGGCTTCCACCTACTATATTATGGCTCCGATATGGTCTACGATGCACCTTCCGATAAAAAATCAAAATCGCGTCAGAGGGTCACCTAATATAGGGGCAGTTTCTGCGATTAGGCCCCAAAGAAAACTCCTGACAATGCATGGTGGATTGGCATGTCTAGACATGTCTACGATCTTGTACCTTCCCGATATGTCTCCGATATTTGCTTTTTGTATCGGTACCATATCGGTAGGTCTAAATTTCTATCGTAGTAGGTGGACGCCAGGCCTTATTCTCTTGACAGGTATGCATGTACCAATTGTTTAGGAGTCTAGCCTACATTCACTCACTTTGTGTTGTGTCTTTCTCTTGACAGGTATACATGTACCAGTTGTTTAGGAGTCTAGCCTACATTCACTCACTTTGTCTTGTTATTCTCTTGACAGGTATACATGTACCAGTTGTTTAAAGTCTAGTCTACATTCACTCACTTGGTGGTGTGTAAGGTCTGGCATCCACCTATTAGATATGGCTCTGATATGGTCTACCATGCATCTTCCGATAAAAAAATCAAAAATGTGTCAGAATGTCACCTAATATCGGGGCTGTTTCTGCCATTAGGCACCAAAGAAAACCCCTTACGAAGCATGGTGAAGTGGATGTATAGACATGTCTACGATTTTGTACGTTCCCGATATGTCTCCGATATTGACTTTTTGTATCGGTGCCATATCGGTAGGTCTAAATTTCTATCATAGTAGGTGGACGCCAGGCTTTATTCTCTTGGCAGGTATACATGTACCAGTTGTTTAGGAGTCTCTACATTCAATCACTTTGTGTTGTGTTATTCTTTTCACAGGTATACATGTACCAGTTGTTTAGGAGTCTAGCCTACATTCACTCACAAGACGTGTGTCATCGCGACATCAAGCCACAGAACCTCCTGCTCGACCCAGACACGGGAGTCCTCAAGTTGTGTGACTTTGGCAGGTGAGTGGAACACTTCTCCTTCACCCCCAGCAGTGGTAGATTTACTGTTATATCAAAGGCCAATCCTTCTCATACCATGTCTATGTGGTGTGGTGTACAGCCACCTTTCTCCTTCATCCCCAGCAGTGGTAGAGTTACTGCTATAACAAAGGCCAATCCTTGTCATACCATGTCCATGTGGTGTGGGAAGTAAAAGAACTCTCACCTCGGTAAATGTGTAGGGGTGAGATTTCTACCTAAATTCATCACATAGATTCGATCACCACCCTCGTGGTGTAAAAGAACCTTGAGTAAGTCTGGAAAGGACCTATAATGGTTGACTGGACGTAAAATCAAAGCAAACAAACAAACAAAACGAGCATACTACCCGTCAGAAGAAAGCAATCATATGGCTACAGAATCTCTGTGTATTATATGGAGCATACTACCCATCAGAAGTAAGCGATCATATGGCTACAGAATCTCTGTGTATTAGATTGAGCATACTACCCGTCAGAAGTAAGCGATCATATGGCTACAGAATCTCTGTGTATTATATGGAGCATACTACCCGTCAGAAGTAAGCGATCATATGGCTACAGAATCTCTGTGTATCATATGGAGCATACTACCCGTCAGAAGTAAGCGATCATATGGCTACAGAATCTCTGTGTATCATATGGAGCATACTACCCGTCAGAAGTAAGCGATCATATGGCTACAGAATCTCTGTGTATCATATGGAGCATACTACCCGTCAGAAGTAAGCGATCATATGGCTACAGAATCTCTGTGTATCATATGGAGCATACTACCCGTCAGAAGTAAGCGATCATATGGCTACAGAATCTCTGTGTATTATATGGAGCATACTACCCACCAGCATGGCTGCCCCGTTGTAACCATACACAGCTGGTGCCCACTTTGTGGTAACCCTCATCCCGTCAGACACAGACTTGGCCGTAATCTCTGAGTAATTGATGTGTAGTATTATCTGAGCGATTAGTGCGGATATTACATCATCAACTGTAGCTGCTGAAAATATGACATTCATCTTGGTTACCTGACTTGGCGTGGTAGATTTACTGCTATATTAAAGGCCAATCCTTCTCATACCATGTCTATGTGGTGTGGGAAGTAAAAGAACTCTCACCTCAGTAAATGTGTAGGGGTGAGATTTCTACCTGAATTCATCACATAGATTCGATCACCACCCTTGTGGTGTAAAAGAACCTTGAGAAAGTCTGGTAAGGACCTATAATGGTTAACTGGATGTTAAATCAAACCAAACAAACAAACAAAACCTGACTCGGCATTGCCTCATGAGATGCCTCCACAACCGAATCTCCTGGCATTTTTTTGAGCAGCTATGGATCTTCTTGCAGTTCCTTCCCCGTATTTGAAATACTTCTTATACTCTGTACAGGTTGAATAACAGAGGTACTTTTTGCACTATTTTCAGCGCAAAGCAGTTAGTACGCGGTGAACCTAATGTCTCCTACATCTGCTCACGGTACTACAGAGCTCCAGAACTTATATTCGGTGCCACGGATTACACTTCACAAATAGGTCAGTTTGTCCTAAATATTTACCCTTTGAAGTTGGTTATTTTGAATTGATGTGTGGTTGGTGGGCTGCATGCCTGCTAAGTTGTTATTACCTACCACATATAAAACGTGTAGATTTTTATATTATCCGCTTGAAGTTGCTGCCCCACATAGGGACAGAGTGAACCCGATCTAGGGTTGGAGACTGAAGTGCCACGAGAGTGAGATTCTCGTGTGGTGTTGAATTCGAATCTGCTCTTCTTTTTTCTACATCGATAGACAGACATGCTTTCTCTCTTATGATTCATTTCAATCCATGCCAAAATCGAAGTTTACTATTGTAGTTTTCTGATCTATCTTTCTCATGAGAAACCAATGAGATCTCAGCTTTCGCTGGTGTCAATCCAAATAGTTCAGATCGCTGATGATCAGCTCAAGCACCTGTGTCATACGAAATAATAACCACAAGTTTACAATGGTTTCCCGTTTACCCGCTAGAGGACCTAACGGCAGTTTGAAATCGTAGGGGGAAAGGCACACTGCATCACTCGAGCAATAAACTCGAGTGGCGCAGTGTGTGTGTGTGTGTGTGGGGGGGGGGGGGGGGGGGGGTTTAGGCGGTAGGTGGTGGTAGCCAATATGAATCGACGAAGTCGCTAGTAGTATATAATTTGGTGGTTTGTTGGCCAGGCTGCGTGCTTGCCGAGTTGTTACAGTATATAATTAAAGTGGTGGCAGATTAGTGGTCAGCGAGCTGTGTGCTTGCCGAGTTGTTACCTACTGCATATAAAATGTGTAAATTCTGTCAGATTCGCTTGTAGTTTCTCCTGCACATAGAGGCAGACATACCAGAACTTGGCATCGAGAGTGAAGTGCCACAAGAGTGAGAATCTCGTGGAGGAAAAACTCGAAATTGGTATTCTTTTTTGTAGCTCGACACTCAGTCGTTCTTCTTATCATAGATTTATCTTTAGCCATACCAATAACAGAATTTAATATCGTAGTTTTCTTATCTCCTTACCCTGAGATCAGACTCTTGAGACCATGACCTTACGCTGTACTATCATAAAACTGGATGAGTTTTAATCTTGGCCACCGTATGCCACAACTGGAGTTTGGCATAGTGACTTCATGAGGCGAAGCCCAGTGAAGTCCGGAGCCAAAACTCCAGGAGTGGAATGCGGCGGCCAAGATTAAAACCAATCAGGTTTTGATTTTATCCTACCCTGTCGCCTTGATTTTGGAATATTACGTGATAACAATTCTGTATGCCACTAGTGGCATATAAAACTTTGTATGTCAGTCAGTGTGGCATACGGAAACCCAATGTTAAGCCTATGGGATTTTATATTAGGGGTGGGATAAATTTGTGTATGCCATCTACAAGCTACTACCTGTGTAACACATATGATAGTGCTTGTAGTGCAGCCAACTCACACCAAACATTATCGTTTATACTTCAACTAAGATGGAATAACGAAAAGAAGATGCATTAGTTGCAAATAATAGCCCCTTAAGAACTATGCAAGTTAGAGTATAATTATGGCCGTTGTTGACAGACGTGTGGTCAGTGGGCTGTGTTCTTGCAAAGTTGTTACAGTATATAATTATGTGACAAGACGTGTGGCCGGCGGGCTGCGTGCTTGCTGAGTTGTTACAGTATATAATTATGGTGGTTTGTTGAGAGGCGCGTGATAGTGTCTTGCGTGTTTATCCAGTTGTTACAGTATATAATTATGGTGGTTTGTTGACAGACGTGTGGTCGGCGGGCTGCGTGCTTATCCAGTTGTTACAGTATATAATTATGGTGGTTTGTTGACAGACGTGTGGTCGGCGGGCTGCGTGCTTATCCAGTTGTTACAGTATATAATTATGGTGGTTTGTTGACAGACGTGTGGTCGGCGGGCTGCGTGCTTATCCAGTTGTTACAGTATATAATTATGGTGGTTTGTTGACAGACGTGTGGTCGGCGGGCTGCGTGCTTATCCAGTTGTTACAGTATATAATTATGGTGGTTTGTTGACAGACGTGTGGTCGGCGGGCTGCGTGCTTATCCAGTTGTTACAGTATATAATTATGGTGGTTTGTTGACAGACGTGTGGTCGGCGGGCTGCATGCTTATCCAGTTGATAGAGTATATAATTATGGAGGTTTGTTGACAGACGTGTGGTCGGCGGGCTGCATGCTTATCCAGTTGATAGAGTATATAATTATGGTGGTTTGTTGACAGACGTGTGGTCGGCGGGCTGCATGCTTATCCAGTTGTTACAGTATATAATTATGGTGGTTTGTTGACAGACGTGTGGTCGGCGGGCTGCATGCTTATCCAGTTGTTACAGTATATAATTATGGTGGTTTGTTGACAGACGTGTGGTCGGCGGGCTGCGTGCTTGCCGAGTTGTTGCTCGGCCAGCCCATCTTCCCAGGAGACAGTGGCGTGGATCAACTCGTTGAGATCATCAAAGTGCTGGGCACCCCGACTCGCGAGCAGATCCGAGACATGAACCCCAACTATGTCGAGTTCAAGTTCCCCCAGATCAAGCCGCATCCCTGGACAAAGGTAAGGGTGCGATCAATTTTCAGCATATTTTTTTTTTTAAATGTATGTTTTTCAGAGATGTTAGTTTTCTATTTTTCTGTAGAAATCCACTATTTCTTATCCAGTATATGTAATTGACTTTCCTTGTGTCAAATAAAGATAATATTAATTTAGCCTCATTTACACCAATAAAACCATGGTTTGATCCTCTCCAAAGACCCCCAGCCCCATGCAGTGCCGGACAAGCACATATTATCCAAGTTTTCTGGTCTTTCTGAGGCAGAAAAATCCACATGAAAAATATTTCCACTTTTTACGCTGACCCCAACTGATATCCTGCATAAAGGATTATTTGAATAAGGTATTCTTTGAGAACACAAAATCTCATCGTTTGATTGGTTGGTGAGCTTTACAACAACACCTCTTAATTTTCAGGTATTTCGGCCACGGACTCCTCCGGACGCCATCGAGCTGGTGTCCTTACTGCTCAAGTACACGCCCGGTAACCGCACGTTGCCACTAGAGGCATGCGCACACGAGTTCTTCGATGAGCTGCGTGACCCACAAACGCGTCTGTCCCACGGGCCGGAGCTGCCACCCCTCTTCAACTTCACTAAATCAGGTGAGCCTATCCCTTGCTGTACTGCAGCTAGCGTTAAATTCAATAGTGTTTGTCCCACCGGCCAGATCTGCCGCCCCTCGTCAACTTCACTAAATCAGGTGAGCCTATCCCTTGCTGTACTGCAGCTAGCGTTAAAATCAATAGTGTTTGTCCCACCGGCCAGATCTGCCGCCCCTCGTCAACTTCACTAAATCAGGTGAGCCTATCCCATTCTCTACTACAGCTAGCGTTAAATTTAATAGTGTTTGTCCCACCGGCTGCCCCTCTTCAACTTTACTAATTCAGGTGAGCCTGTCCCTCGCTGTATTGCAGCTAGCATTAAATTCAATAGTTTCTGTCCCACCGGCCAAAGCTGCCGCCCTGCATGCTACTGCAGCTAGCGTTAAATTCAATAGGGTATGTCCCACCGGCCAGAGCTGCCGCCCCTCGTCAACTTCACTAAATCAGGTGAGCCTGTCCCTCGCTGTATTGCAGCTAGCATTAAATTCAATAGTTTCTGTCCCACCGGCCAAAGCTGCCGCCCTGCATGCTACTGCAGCTAACGTTAAATTCAATAGGGTATGTCCCACCGGCCAGAGCTGCCGCCCCTCGTCAACTTCACTAAATCAGGTGAGCCTGTCCCTCGCTGTATTGCAGCTAGCATTAAATTCAATAGTTTCTGTCCCACCGGCCAAAGCTGCCGCCCTGCATGCTACTGCAGCTAACGTTAAATTCAATAGGGTATGTCCCACCGGCCAGATCTGCCAACCCTCGTCAACTTCACTAAATCAGGTGAGCCTGTCCCTCGCTGTACTGCAGCTAGCGTTAAATTCAATAGTGTATGTCCCACCGGCCAGATCATCAACATCAAATGAATCTGAAAAAAAGAGAACTTTCAAGCAGTTGTGACATCTTTTCAAACATCCCCTTTGTAATCAATATGAGATTCATAGAAGAAAAATTATGTATGAAACCATTTAGTTGAATTACGTTCAAGCCCACTTTATTATTGTTGAAATTTTGTTGTTAGTCTAGTCTGTCTTATAGACTTTGGAAAGTTGACCGGAACATGTTTCCACACAACTTGCACACAGTATTACCACGCTTTTTGGGGCTAGAGAGCTGGCTCAGTGGTTAAGAGCAGTTGAATCGTAATCCCAAGGTTGTGGGACTTTGTGTCCCCCTGCAGCCACTTTTCTCTTTCATGCCCAGCAGTGGTAGATTTACTGCTATATCAAAGGCCAGTCCTTCTCATACCAATTCAATGTGGTGTGGTGTACAGCCACCTTTCTCCTCCACCCCCAGCAGTGGTAGATCTACTGCTATATCAAAGGCCAATTCTTCTCATACCATGCCTGTATGGTGGGAGGTAAAAGATCTCTCACCTCGGTAAATGTGTAAGGGTGAGATTTTTACCTAAATTCGGTCAAACCCAAAGTAAGTCTAATTGAACAAAGTGGACGTTAAACTACCCGAACAAACAAATTCAATAGTGTTTGTCCCATAGGCCAGATCATCAACATCAAATGAATCTGAGAAAAAGAGAACTTTCAAGCAGTTGTGACATCTTTTCAAACATCCCCTTTGTAATCAATATGAGATTCATAGAAGAAAAATTATGTATGAAACCATTTAGTTGAATTACGTTCAAGCCCACTTTATTATTGTTGAAATTTTGTTGTTAGTCTAGTCTGTCTTATAGACTTTGGAAAGTTGACCGGAACATGTTTCCACACAACTTGCACACAGTATTACCACGCTTTTTGGGGCTAGAGAGCTGGCTCAGTGGTTAAGAGCAGTTGAATCGTAATCCCAAGGTTGTTGGACTTTGTGTCCCCCTGCAACCACTTTTCTCTTTCATGCCCAGCAGTGGTAGATTTACTGCTATATCAAAGGCCAGTCCTTCTCGTACCATGTCTATGTGGTGTGGTATACAGCCACCTTTCTCCTCCACCCCCAGCAGTGGTAGATCTACTGCTATATCAAAGGCCAATTCTTCTAATACCATGCCTGTAGGGTGGGAGGTAAAAGATCTCTCACCTCAGTAAATGTGTAAGGGTGAGATTTCTACCTGAACTCATTGCATTCGGTCAAACCCAAAGTAAGTCTAATTGAACAAATGAGACGTTAAACTACCCAAACAAACAAACAATCACTACATCAGTCTAATAACAGTTATTTATTTTCCCGTCTCTTCGTTCACCCGCAGAGCTCGCCATCAAGCCAGCCATCAACTCCAAGTTGATTCCCCCGCACATCGCAGCGCAGCAGCAGGAGGCCAGCAATAGCTCCATCACC
This sequence comes from Alentia gelatinosa, assembly GCA_950022655.1. Taxonomy (NCBI): domain Eukaryota; kingdom Metazoa; phylum Annelida; class Polychaeta; order Phyllodocida; family Polynoidae; genus Alentia; species Alentia gelatinosa. Next base: position 35,347,155 of record OX465593.1, on the reverse strand, counting down.
GCGGGCAGCGCGAGCACTGCCCCGTCCTCCGGGGAGACCACGTCGACACCGGGTGCCACCGCTGCCTCGGGGACAGCGTGAGTTCACCGATCAGCGCTACGCCCCGCCCCGCCCAGTCATTGAGGACCCGCTGCCCAGACACTCACCACCCACACCAGCCACCGCCAAAAAAATACAAGCACTCTGTTTTTAAAGTCACCACACCTGGCCCCCCCTCTGGTTTTTTTTTTTTTTTTTTTTTTTTTTTTTTTTTTTTTTTCTTGGGCCTTACTTAGGATGAATCATAATAAAGACTTGCCAACCAGTTCGCACCCCCATCCACGCGCCCCGTCTTCGGATAGGACAGTGTGGTGATGGAGAGGGCGGTGGTGGAGAGGAGTGATGGTTGGCAAGGACAGCAGCGCATGGCGACCTTCTCCGTAGCGGGCGGAGGGACTGTGGAGCCTGCGGTGAGTAGTTTTATCCCGGGGCCAGGTGGTACTTCGGTGGTGGACCGGGCCCGAGATGTGCACCCCATGGATGGACACACAGTGTCTCTCTATCAAAGCAGCCTGCGATTGCCGAAGTTGTTCAACATTTTTTTTTTTTTTTTTTTTTTTTCAAATTTTAATTTTTTTTATTATTAATTTTTTTTTCAAATTTTTATTTTATAATTTTTTTTTTTTTTTTCTTAAATAATGTTCTTTGCAAAGAGCAGCCTTTAAGAGTGGAGAGGTGTGCGGAACGATCCCCCGGGCGAGCCAGCGCGTGCATGACGTCACCATGACGTCACCATGGAGATGACGCGCGTCGGCGGGGCACGCGCGTGACGTCACTGCGATCACGTGGTCAGTGGAGTGTGGCCCCCCTACGTCCTGCCTCAACAGGCCTCGCTGGTGATGAAAGGTGTATAGCTAGGAGGCCGGCCCCATACGACAACAACAACAACAACAACTACAAAAAAATCATGGCGGGAAACAAACATGATTACTATATCAATTATATCAAAAATAATAGAAAAAAGGAGAGCCGAATGAACTTCAAAAAATCAGTACCACGCGTGTCTTGGCAGTGGGGACGCCGGATGCGGTGTGGTGTGTGTGGGAACCGGGCTTCCCGCTATGGCTCGCATATTACTACTAGGTGGAGCTCAGTGGCCGCGTGTTTTTAGTTGCTGTGGGGCTCGGGGGACCCAAAAAAAGGCTTTTATCTCATCATCATCCAGGGTTCTTTCCCCTCTGACGGACAGAGGGTTGGAGGTGAAAGGTCACAGTGGTAGAACGGCGTGCGAGAGTGCGAGCGAGGCACGACAATATTAAAAAATGATGATAATAATACTAAAAATTATATAAAAACAAACCAGTGATCCTATAGGAAAAGCACGCTGTGCATGTGTACATATTAGTTACCACAGTTACCGGTTCAGAACATAGTCAAGAATGTTTACTACTTCTAACCCACCTCTGTCCCCCTCCCATCCACCTCCACTACACCCACTCCTACCCCTCACTACTACCCTGCAATAGGAGTCATCGACAGATCAACAATAGGATGCATATATTATATATAAATATATATATATATATATACTGTATATTTACGTAGCATGTCAACTGTGGAAGCCGATTGGCCGAAGAGCCTCCGGGATACGAGTCACAAGGCTTTAACGAAGATGCTACGGTGGATTGTAAAACAGCCTGTGATGTTGGTTGTCGCACCAAAGCTTCTTTCCCCGTAAACTCTGTGAACTGTGGTACCTCGTGGAAGGCGCGCCTCCGCAACCCTATTGACATAGCCCGCTCTCTTTTTCTCCTGTGTTCCTATCGGCGCGGCATCTCCTTCGAGAAAAAAAAACCTTCTTCGCAGCAGCCGCCGAACCGAAGAACCCCCCGAAGAAGAAATAACAAATAGACATTCAAATACATTGTTACTTGTTGAGAGATATATAAAACAGACAAAAAAAATAAGAGACAATAGGCAAATAAATAAAAGAAATATCTTGCACCTTGTGGGTGAGTAAAGAAATATTAGTGGATATACACATATATGTATAAAGGTAGATATATATATGTGTGTATATGTTTTAAAAAAATCTTCTCAGCTGGCACCAGATTGGGTCAGTCTGGGGATTGAAGGTGAGACTCATGGATGTTCTGTGGATGATAAGTTATGTTGTTGACTGTGGCTTAGACTGGTATCGAGCAGTTATATATACAGATAACAAACAAATCCTAGCGTTACTTATTGCGGTGTGAATGCGGTGTCTGGTAGTCGGTCACTTTGTTACCCACGAATCCCCGAAAAAAAAATGGGGCGCATACTGTACATGAAATTCTGGTGAGCACGCATGGGGTGCCTAGTGTAACATACATTCTGGTGAGCGTTGTTTTTCTTGTAGCTGTTGGCACTTGCGCACGCTCTAGACTCAACCCATGATTCCATCAAGTTCCTTTTTGCCAGTCCTAGTTTTCAAAGCGAGCATCAGTGTTGTCCTGTACTTACCATTATTAACAAGGTCTTCTTACCCATGTGGATACCGTTGTATTTCTTGACCTCGGCAACCAAATGGAACTTTGGAACATGCACATTGACAAGGAATAAAAAAAAAATGTAAAGCAATCCCTGCGAGATGCAAGTATCAAAATGAAAGTATCCGGTCTTTAACTCTATTATTGTTATGTTTTTATAAATGGCTTCTGAAGGTTTTTCATTCGAAATGTTAATTTTATGTCTACTTGGTTAAATCTGCAATTGTCAACTGTGGTGAAAGTTCAAGAGCTTAAATGTGTCCTACGTAAACTCGCTGAGTGTCCCTTCCCGAACTGCTGATGAAGGCAATCTCATTTTATTATCTTCGCACACATTATGTTTCGCGACATCTGTGCAGAGCCGAAAGTTTGTCAGCGCAGAGAGCGGACGGGTACTTTTGTCGAAGAGATCACTTCGCACGAAAGTCCGCATACTCTGGTCAGACCATGCGTAGTCGTCTTCGCACCAATTCCTGTGCTCGAGTCAATACTCTGGTGTTTTCGTTGTCTGTCATGTGCCATGGCTCCTTGACGTTCCTTTGACTTCCGGTCAAGGTTAGTTCACCAAAATCAGATCAGAGTCAATTATTATTAGAGTCAAGGTCTTGTCCCTAGGGTGGGATTTGTCCCCCAAAATAGAAAAAAACAATTATAGTTGTAAAATACAAAAACTTCGGCATACACCCACAGACACCTGCATACACTCACAAGGACATTCGTTGGTGATACGCACTGCAGGAAGGGATGGGCTCGCCTTCGTACCAGCGAGGTCCTTTCGGTAATTGGGTTTTATGACGCACGCGTAGTTGTACTGTAGGAAACCACCCTCACTATTTATAAATGACTGTTATTCTGTTAGTGACATGCTGGTACCTAGGCGGCCAGTCAATGTGTCGTACAATGCCTACCAAGAACCAGTGCTATCTCTACGACGAACGGGCTCTCAACTGTAAAAAAATGTACAATAAGAAAGGAAATTCCCCTTGATTCGGTAGATGCTGACTTGGTGATTGATAACGCTGGTAACTGGAATTTGTTCAAAACGAGGCTAGAATTCGTGATCACGTGATGCTGTGTCAGTCAGAGGTGGCGTGGGGGGGGGGGGGGGTATAATAGTGTCTTCACTCCTTCAGTAATTTGTGGCTTTTATCCGTATCCATGTTCAGGGCCTGTGGTCGGTCTGTACCTGGCGTGTCTGATGACTGCTCTTTGTACATGCCAGGTCCCAGCTGGCTGGAAATTATTCCTCCTAAAATCTTCCTTTGGGTCTTAAATATGTGGAAAATGAAGAATTAAAAAAGAAGTCCATCTATCCTCCGTAGGCAGAAAGGTTCGGATAAGATTTTTTAACAAGGATCAGAGCCGCCTAGTAGGCTACGGCTTGGTAGATGCCCGCATGCTAGGCTCGGGCCTAATAGGCCTCATGGTTTATCGTAGGTGGTTAGAGTGTCCAACCATCGCACGCCTAATGTTAGAATAAAGTGTGAAACCTACAAAAGTTTATGGTCAGAGCTTGCATCCTATCCAGTTTAAATCGCGTAGTAATTCACAAGGCGAAGCTGCGTGAACTGCGCAGCGATTCAAACAAGATCGGATCGAGCTCTGACCGTAAACTTTCATAGGTTTCTGAATTTATCTCACCCTTCACATTGACCAATGGGCTATCCTTTGTGACATAATCCCCCATTAAGTATTTTTTCTAAATACTCAATGGGCTTTGGATACGAGTTCACAATGTTAAGTCTATGGGGAAAAACATACCCGGGGTGAGATAAAAACCCAGATGGGTCTGTCTCGAGAGAGTTTGACCGCAATACGATGTGATCTCATGGTACAGAGCTGTGTGGTGTGACTGTGTAATGTTTGAGAGTCTACATTATAATCATATTTCTTCTAGCAGTATGCCTAGTGTACTTTACTATCTCACTCACTCACACCCAACCTCCCCCACCTGGCCCCAGCTCATTTGCCAGACAATCTTTTCTTCTATTTTTTTAGAATTCAAATTCTTTTGTCTGCTTCGGATATTTTTTCACAGGAAGTAGCCAAAATGATGGCTCAGTTATTGAGGGGTTTATTTCAAGCGTCTGGCAATGTCGCTGATTTGACGGCCATTGTTTTTTTTTATCTGTGTACAGTAGGAGAATTGGTGACGTCATCCCTCTTCCCTGATTACTCCACAACTAAATGTATTCCCCTCTCCCCAATTCATTATTGGAAATTAGTTATTTGAATTTTAGATTAGATTTTTATGGAGTTGATCATTAAATCTAGACCGATCACAAATTGAACACGGAGAGTATAGATGAGTTGCTTTGTTTTGTCGGACTGTATGGAGTGTAAATGTTTACGTTGAATTACATATCAGTGCGATATGGGGCGGCATGAGTGCTGTATCACATATCAGTGCGATACGGGGCGGCATAAGTGCTGTAACTCTATCTCAGCGCAGTATGGAGCAATGCGAGTGTTGTATTGTATATGAGTGCTATATGGGACAACATCAGCGTTGTATCACAAATCAGTGCGAGATGGGGCGGCATATGTGCTGTAAATTATCTCGGTGCGATATTGGGCGATGTGAATGTATCATATATCGGTGCGATATGGGGCAATGTGAACGTTGTATCATATATGAGTGCGATATGGGACAGCATGAGCATTGTATCACAAATCAGTGCGAGATGGGGCGGCATATGTGCCGTAAATTATCTCGGTGCGATATGGGGCGACGTGAATGTTGTATCATATATGAGTGCGATATGGGGCGACGTGAACATTGTATCATATATCGGTGCGATATGGGGCGATGTGAATGTTGTATCATATATCAGTGCGATATGGGACAGCATGATTGTTGTATCATATATCAGTGTGATATGGGGCGACGTGAACATTGTATCATATATGAGTGCGATATAGGCCAGCATGAGTGTTGTATCACAAATCAGTGCAGTGTTTGGTGGCATGAATGTTGAATCGTAAAACAGTGCGATACGGGGCGGCATTAGTGCTGTAACTAATCCATGTGATATGGGGCTGCTTGAGTGCTGTATTACATATCAGTGCAGTATGGTTCAGCTTCATGTTAGTGCCGGCGGTGCAGTTGACATTTTCATCTGTAAGTAACAGGATATGTAAACCAGTAGACCATGGCTGACTTAAAAATGTCCACAATGGCAGATAGTTCTACTAATGCTCCTGTAATCCTATCTCTGATAATGATATGGCGTCTGGCTTCAGCACATGTAACAAAGATAGAGTCAGTGATTCTTGATACTTGATTAATTCTTCTTTTTGTAAGTTGGTGGTACTGTCTGCTTTCTGTAGGCGGTGGGAAGTTTTACACAAACTCAAGTTACTTTTCATTAGGTTTTGAATCAGTTTGCCAAGTGCAAGAGTGTAGGCATTGTGGGTGGAGTAAATGATTTGTGAAGAAATGGCTATGGACTATCGGCCTGTTTGTGGTGTGCGTGAGTGAGTTGAGGTATCGGTAAAGAGATGATCATGGCTTATCAGCCTGTTTGTGGTGTGCGTGAGTGAGTCGAAGTATTGGTGAAGCGATGATCGTGGTTTATCGGCCCGTTTGTGGCATGCATGAGGGAGTCGAGGTATTGGCGAAGAGATGACCGTCGTTTATTAGCCAGTTTGTGGTGTGAGTGAGTCGAGGTATCGGTAAAAAGATTATCATGGTTTATCGGCCTGTTTGTGGCATGCATAAGTGAGTCGAGGCACTGGTGAAGCGATGATCGTGGTTTATCGGCACATTTGTTGTGTGCGTGCGTGAGTCTGTTTGTGATGTGCGTGAGTGAGTCGAGGTATCGGTGACGAGATAATCTTGCTTTATAAATCAATATTCTGTGTGTGCACTGTACCATGACCACCCCACCCCCCACCACCCCGAATGATACACACAGAGGGCTCCTCCACAGAGTTGCCTTGTAAACATGAGTCAAAACCAAGTTATACACTTACCATGTTGTCGCGTTGAATATTTCTGAAGATGGCAGAAATTCCTACAGAGGACTCAGATAATGGGTGTTTCGCTGAAACCGTCGCTCGTGGGTTTCCCCTTTTATCACAAGATATTATTATTATTATTATAATTATTATTATTGCAGTACCAGAATAATAGGCACGACAGTCGGCCTTAGATTTTATACGCCAGTACCCCCTGCTAGCTCCTCTTTCCCAGTCATATTGTTGTAGCACTTTATTTTAATGATGAATTTTGAGGTTTAATTTGGGACTGGTCTCGAAGAAGCTAAACGAGTCGAGTTAATGATCCTAGAATGATAAGTAAAGTGATCTTTATTGGACTATATATTAAATAGAAACTGTACAAAGCGTGCAGAACTACTACGTGATACTGTGCATGAAATTTGACACCCTCCCCCGACCGAACTCCGTAATATTAATGTTATTATTAATTTTATTCCCTTCGGCTCTGAGCGAAAGCATGGCGCGGTGTTATTGTGTCACATCTGTGTTTTTGTTGTGGACATTAAACTAAACAAACTCACATTTCTGTTGTGGAAAGCTACTTTTGACACGTGTGGTGATAAAGTTGAAAACAGATAGTGGAAGGTTGATATTCATTCTCCTTACAATAGTGCCCTCTGGAGGCTCCCCTTTCCTCCCCAGCACCTTTGCTCAATTCTGGGAGGATTTTAGTCATTTGCTGCCAGGACTTTGATCCTTTCAGATCTTCGCTAAACACTTTACGACACGTTTATATCCTGTAAATCTCTGGCTAAGTTGAGTGTAGCGGCTGGTTCCACCAACGCAATGGATTTGCCGCGGTATATCTTGTTGTATCTTATTGTTGCGATAGGTCGTGCCTCCTTTGCCGCGATACATCACATGCTATGATATGTGTACTTTTTCAATATGTCGTGTGTGTATTTTGGTGTTCCACCACCGTGACACCTCAAGATGCATCGCGGTGAACATGCATGGATTATTCAAAACCTAGCAAGATTTAGCAAGACAACCAAATCGTGACTAATCTCGCTATATCTTGTGTGTTGGTGAAACCAGCACCGTGTTCTGAAAGTTGAATGTGCTCGGTCCTGGCAGTCCTTCGATGTAGATGATAGTATGATGACTCGTGTAAATCTGCCTTGTGACAGTGTGACAGCAGTGACTGTGACAACAGTGACAGTGACCATAACATAGTGACAGCAGGCCTGAAGCCCGGCCCCTGTCTTCCCGGTCCCTTTAAACCAGATATTAACACTACACACGCTTTGTAGATAACGGAATAGGCACATGTATTTTAAAAAAAGTCTGGGTGTCCCTACTTTAGTTATAATGATCAAAGTGGGAGATCCAAGTGAGAGAGGAGGGAGAGAAAGAGAGAGTGTGTGAACGGTGAGAAAACACCCCTGTGTATTATAATTATTGTAAAGAAACACATTCTTGGTGTTCAGAATGAAGCATTCGTATCATTACAACAATGCCAGTCTATGCCGTGTACCGGCATTCCAAGCGGCGTAAGTGTTCGTTGTCTTTCGTACTTTGCATGATGTTATGACAAAACTGTTGCATTGGTATTGTTCTATTTATCCTATTTTATTATTGTACGATAGGTTTTTTTTTGTTATTTTTTTTTTTGTGGCAGCGAGGATGGTATCCCCCAAAAGAGAACACTTACCAGAGCCTGGTATGAAGCTACGCCATCGAGCCCTGGCCTGCGTCTTAGACTCCTCCCGCTTTGTACAACTCACTCGCAGCCGTCAACCCGGCTCCATGCACCAGATGGCACCACTGGCGGAGGTGAGAACAAACGTCCCCAGGTGGCGCCACTGTCACCTGGTGATGACGTAACTGTAGCTTTGTCTTGTCAGTTCACTTGTACAGAAACCTCAATAAAATCAATTATAAAGTACTTGTTGTCTTCATCATTTTATATCCAGCGACTAGTTTCTTTTGAATGAGGAACAGTTGAGGTTTATATCGTAGAATTTGATAATCTGGGCCTTGTTTTTTTAGTCAAGACGGTGTTGGGCTGAGATCTGCTAAGAATTCTTAGAGAACCTAAGACATTTTTCAAGACAAAAGATGGCCGCTGTCCTAAAGACACGGTCTTGGTGCGCCATGGTAGAGCGCCGCTAAAATTGTCTTGGCTTGTGACAATGATAGAATTATCATAATTCTACTATTGACGGATACCAGCCCCAGCACTGGCGCAGTCGTATCAAGTTTTATCTGGGTCTCAGGGGTGTATTGCATCCATAGGTTCAGGCAGCAGGCAATCGTACTGGAGGTTGAGTGTTGGAACCCCGATTCTGGCACTTATCATTTTCACCCAAAAAAACTGAAAAGAATGTGGGTGTGGTTGTGGACTGGTGACTGAGGACTGTTGAGTGACCGGAGCATCTTGTTTTCTTGTTCTCATGTGGTCACACTGCCCTAAGACACCTCTAGGACTCCAACCTTGTCTTGAGCTGAGACCTTTTTGGGGCCAAATTGAGCTAAGATAGCCTAAGATATCTCAAGATAATCTTGACTAAAAGATATCTATGACACCCCTAAATTGTCTCAGCCCAAGATATTTCAAAGATCCTCTAAGGTCTCTAGCACACATTGGTCTTAAGACGGTCTTAGCCTAAGATTATCTTGACTAAAAAAATATGGCCCTGTATTCTAGGAATAGACAAAGATTAAAGGACTGATTCCACCAACAGAATGGTTTGCCTTGGTATATCTTGTAGTATCTTAGTGTCACGACATATCGTACCTCTGTTGTTGCAAAACATAGGCATGCGGTGTCGGGTGTATATTTTGGTGCTCCACCACCGCGACACCTCGAGACATCCCAACAAATAGACGCACAATTATTCAAACCTAGCCTGACTTAGCAAGACACTGAAATCGTGGCTAATCTCGCTAGATCTTGTGTGTTGGTGGAATCACCACTTATTAGTATGTATGAGCATGAGAAGTCCTCACAAAAGGGATCTGCAGTGGTGGACAGCAATGGTCAATCTGTTCCCCCTCTGCGTAGTGCAGGCTGGATATGCTTTTATTAAAGTATAACTAAAGCAACTGGGTTGGCCAGGCCCCCCGTGAAACCCTTAAAATCTATTTAAACTTTTGAGCCTTAATATTTTTAAAGTAACCTATAAAGACCTAATATTCTCATTGCCATGCAGATTGATATATACAGGAAATTTTAGAATTTGAATTGACAAATTCAGATTTTCAAATGACAAGAAATTATTGCACAAAGGGACAATATCTTTTTTAGAATTGTGACTTTATTTAAGAATGATTGGCCTGGGCTGATACCCTACTCCATTGGTGCTGCTCTGTCAGACTTTAGTTTATCCATTTGCTGAATGGTTCTGCCACTTTAAAGACAAATGCGGGTAGGTATCGCAGTGCCCTTTATATCTAAACTCGGAACTAAATTTTAAACAAGTGCTGCCATCTGATTTCATGAAAATATTGCAGTTTCCCACAGACACCAATACTTAACCACTAAGCTTCTACAGATGGCCTTCTTATAGAAGTTAGCATGGTGACATATTATTTTTGTAGCATTTCTCATTTGAATATTTTCCCAACTATCATAATCCAAAATTATTTGAAGATTGCAATAGGACATCAGTGTAATCTATCCACAAAGTCAAAATATTGCAGTTTCCCATAGACGCCAATAGTTAATCAATAGGGAGCCAAAGTGAACCCGTTGCAACCACCGATAGCCGGTCACAAAATAGTATTTCCGGGTATAGGCGCTCAGTACTTTGACTATGAAGGTTCAAGATTATATGTCTCATTCACCAATCTTTTAGATCCAAATTTTTAATAAACTTAACAACTGTCATCGTAGTTTCGAAACAGAGTTATTCAGAGACAATAGTTATAAACTACACTTCAAAAGTAACAAAAGAGACCAGAAACGAAAGTCTAGCCTCAAAGCCCCATAGGTTTAGCACTAGGCCTCGTTCTTACTTGCCACCGGAAATGGTGTTTTGTAGGTGGGTATCTGTGGTTTCAGCAGGTTCACTTTGGCTCCCTATACCGTATAGAAGTTAGCATGATGACATGCCTTTTTTATTTTCTATTTGCTAAACACTATTTCAGCCAATCAGATGACATCTTGGGCTTCACTTTAGTGCTAGCATGAAATCTCTAAGACCAGAACCACTTGATCAAGCACCAATTTGCATAAGGTAAAGCTCTTCCCACATAAATGAATTAATCCAACAGATAAGTGCATATGCCATTACAAAGAGCATACATAGAGGATTAATTTGATGTATGATATCCCATAGTTTGATAGATGTACATGACCACCATCTTGAAATGACTACACTGAAAAACTGAATTTATCAATTCTCTAGATATCTCCATTGAATTCTGAATGTGAAAATACCCCTATATGCTAAATATCATAGGATGGGAATACGTGCATCCTGGTCATCATCGATCAGTTCACCAAGTGGGTTGAGTGTTATGCAATCCCGGATCAGAAAGCAGAGGTCATAGCCAACAAGCTTGTGTGTGATTCTGTGGCACATTTGGGCTGCCCACAGCAACTGCACACTGACCAAGGCCAGAATGTTGATGGCAATCTTATCAGCAGTATTGTGAGCTGCTTCAAGTAAAAAAGACTCGGAGAACACCATACAGCCCAGCATCCAATGCCCAGGTGGAATGGTACACCAGAAAAATTCTGCAGATGGTTTGCTGTTTTATTGAAGGGACGGCAAAACGGTGGGACTGGCACTTACTGGTTCTCGCTGGTGAATTGTGGACAGTCCCCCACAAGCAGACAAGGTACAGCCTAAATACGATTATGGTAGGCCGCGAGGTCTCCCAACCAGAGGACATTGTGTATTGCCTGCCAGCAGTAAACCATCAAGGAGTGGAATCAACCGCAGAGTATGTTCAGAGTCTGTGAAAGACCCTTGAAAGAGTCCATGGCATAGCACAGGAGAGGGTTAGGACAAGGTAGGAGTTGCAGAGGCAGACTTACAACCAGAGGAAATTTTTTTTCCAACCTTGGAGCACTGGACGTACTCTATAGGAACAAAGAAATTGCACCATATTACAACAAGAAGCTGTCACACACCAAGGAAGAGCTGAGAGACTTGGTTTACAAACATGAGACAGCGAACAAGAAGGGTGAGTGTCCCAAGCTCAAACCAGTCTGGAAGGGCCCTTACCTGGTCAAGAAAATTCTCTCCCCTGTACTCCTCATAATAAGGGGTAGGACGAAAGCCAAAACTATCCACCTTGACCGCCTCACTATCTGTAGGGACTGGGCTATTCTGATATGGCTGCACTGCATGAGACACCAACGAAGATGAAGTGATCCTGCCTCACACAGAGATTGAAGGGGATAGACCCTCCAGAGGTTACTAAACTCCCTATTATCGCCCAGGGTAAATACAAGTTCCGCTCGCGACTGGCTGGCCACACCACGACCACATGAAACACAGTTTTCCAATTTATATTTGGAGAAACTGAATATAATTTTGGATTTACATGTAGAAATAACTGAAATTTCCATTTCTGCCATCGGATTTCCAATTTGAAGATTTATAAAAACTGTTAAATGCAATAATTGTGGGTTACGGGTCAAGGGTCTACACCATACAACGTCGGTAACCAGCGAGCGCCGGAACTTGTAAATAGATAGCCAGTATACCCGGCCCTGTCCCCAAACAGGGCCGGGTGCCGACTCCATACACCCAAACCCTGCCTTGTCATTCACGACTGGCCGCAGTCTAACATATATGAAAAAAAAATTGAATCGATAAATATATACCCATTTGTCTTCGCCAACGTTCAAAATAGCTGTCGCTTACTTTATAACTATGTTTTAGAGGTAGTTTTCCGTTAGATCTTCGCTGGTTCTTATATTCTGCCATTTTGTTCAGTCTTCCTCGCTGGTTCCCTAACTGCAAAGGGCCTCGTCTATTTACATAGAGCAGCTGTTCACCCCTGAATGGAGATCAGGGGTGAATACTTTACCTAGTAAATAGACTGAATTATGGGATACCTCAATAGGGCGTATACTGCTACAATGCTAATGGTTGATCAGCCCATGGGGTGTGGTACAGAGCATGAGGCTCAGGATGCATCTGGCCAGCCCAGAGGGCCTGGCAACAACAAGAACCTGCTGGATGTGGCTGCACACCAAACACCAACCCTGCTGCTGCCATCTGGTGGATGCTAGCCACACTAATGTGATGATTGAGTTCACCATTCATCTGATAGGCGGAGGGTTGAATGCCCCTCCATACACTATGGCGCTCAGGCTGTGCAAAACCCGGTGATCGAGTGAAGGAGTGTGCCGCCACGTTGGGGACTTTACAGGAAAGTTGACAGATCATCAAATATTCACTGAATTCTGTGTTGAACCGAACAATGAAGGTAAATAAAGATAAGCCTTGATGTTATAGATGTGTATGACACACTCTGTGGCTAGGATTCCACCCAGAGTACCTAAACTGTTGGAATTTTTGGTCTCCACACATGGGTAAGCACCTAGCTGATGTCGACCATTCATGTTGATGGCATTCTCTGAGGTATCGGCCGGGATAGTCAACTCTTTGATGTGCTTGGTGGAATAGCAGAAAAAGTACCTTTAGGCCTGGCTGGCAGTTGCTGATGAGGAACAGGCCAGCAGATGTTGGCCGGTAATGGGGTTTGGCACCACAGCAATGGGATGTCTCCAGTGACCTGTTTCACTAGTCTCGTGACATGTCTAGATGGCATCTAGATGGTGTGTCAGGTTTCATAAGAACTAGACAGACTTTGTTTTGTCCGTCCATGCTTTCACTGTTGGTGCCGCTTTTCTGTGACACCATACAGACATGTCTAGTTTCGTGACAACACAAGTAGCTGCCCTTAGGAAAAGACAGACCCCAAGAATTAGACACATCTACACATCATGGACCTTTTTCACTAGTTTCGTGACAAAAGTGTTACACAGACATGAAAAGCGGCACCAACAGTGAAAGCATGGACGGACAAAACAAAGTCTGTCTAGCTCTTATGAAACCTGACACACCATCTAGATGCCATCTAGACATGTCACGAAACTAGTGAAACAGGTCCCTGGTGTTGCTCTCGGTGTCGCTCTCAGCATCATCGGCCAGCCTGCCACTGATAGAAATAAAATGAATCAGTTTTGCATCGGCTAGGGAAATTCTAGCCAACTATGACACCAGTGCTCAAGAAATAATGATCTGCCGGCCGGCATGTTTGGTGGATTAGTGAAACCATGGGGGGTGGGGAGTTAGCTCAGTGGTTAGAGCACCAGACTTGTAACCCCAAGGTTGTAAGTCTTTGTGGGTTCGAGTCCCACCGCCAGCAGTGGTAGATTTACTGCTATAACAAAGGCCATCCTTCTCATACCATGTCTATGTGGTGTGGGAAGTAAAGGAACTCTAACCTCAGTAAATGTGTCTACCTGAATTCATCACATAGATTCGATCACCACCCTAGTGGTGTAAAAGAACCTTGAGAAAGTCTGGAAAGGACCTATAATGGATGACTCGACGTTAAATCAAACCAAACAAACAAACAAGGGAAATCATGGCATTTAGAGCAACTGGGTTATGGAGACACGACAACGAGATGATGAGAATTCCAAATAATCCGAGTTAAAAGCATAAATAAGTGATTTAGTTCCTGAATGAAGAAGTTTCAACCAGCGATGTACCATCAATCACTTAATCAACCTGTTGTTTCATGATATACTCCGCGGATTGCTGTCACCGTGCTATTATGTGTGTATATTTATCATCTTCATATCCCTCATCCTACGCCCCTATCGGGACATTACATGTTGTTCTCTGTTTCTTTTTCTTGTCAATGTATCGTCTTTTCCTGGTACGTTTGTATTATCTTATGTTCTTGCACTTGCGTGCTAATCAAAATTAACACAGTGATACTAATTGTATGATACATAACCAAATGCTGTGATATGGGCAAGTGGCAGACCGCGACATATCCCTGTATGCGAACTTCCTGTAATAAAAAAAATAAAAAAATTTAATAATAAATGCTGTCTATGCATAGATAAATTAACTGACTAAAGCGTGTGATCCACCAAGGCTGAACTAGAGCTGACAGATGGCCATGTGGTAGCCATGTGTTATTCCACTGTAGTCGGTGAGAGTTGTCGTCCAGAAATGCTTGTCGCCTGATATTATATCCTCGGTGGATCAGCAAATAAAACCTGCACAATAGTTGTCGCCTACCGTCGGCCCACTGTCGTGTCTATCAAGTCCTGTTGCCGCAAAGTGTCGGCTTGTCTCATGGACTTCTGTTGGGCGTCGTCCACTGTCGGCGACTGTCTGTCGGCTGAAAATACCCTTGTTTTGTTGATCCACCGAACATTCCGGCATACCAATGATAATGTGTTGAGCTTCGGCCACACCTCATTTGCATAATTGTTGCATCGCCTGGAGCTTCTGCTGGCATTCTTGTAGGTTGGAAAAAACTGATTCATTTGATTTCTTAATGCTAGAATTGTGTTAACCAGCCATGCCCTAAGTTTGAATGCTTGTGCTATTAAGCATATTGTCCAGATTGTTATCTTGGGTACTCCCCCACCAATTTTCTTACCGGTCTCAGCCTATCTTGTACCTTATCATGATATAAGTGTTTCAATAGTTATTTCTACCCATGATAAGATAGTCCCGAGCACCAAGTTATGATCTTGACCAGACTCATTCAGGAAACAATGGCTAGGCCTGTATTAGCATGGACCTTGCCAAAATTTGAAAGCAAGAACTACCTCACCTGAGAATTAATGATGAACCATGCTTCGACAAACCGTAAGTAACATATTACCTGATTATATTATCATGAAACATCAAGAAATTTCATATGATTGTTTGTATGGCATGAGTTGTCTTCGCGGGATGATATCACAAAGCGGAGCTGAGTGATATATGTAGCAGAAGACAATGAATGGCATATAAACAATTATATGAAATTGAGTGATGTTTAGATCGTATCCTACCCTGTTATATGTTTTTAACTTCATATGTCACCAGTGGCATATAAATATTTTATGCCATAACCATAGCATACAGTCACACCATGTTGAGTCTATGGAGATTTATATGAGGGGTAGGATAAAATGCATGAGTGAACATCCACCTATCTGTTTATACCAACTGAAATAGCCCTATCGATGGAGAACCCACTCAGAACAACCAAATTTTTTCCAAGACAAAAAAAAAGACACCCACTTTCTGTCAATAGGGATTCATTTCAACATCTCTTCTATCGACCATGTGACATGTATGTGACTAGATCTAGGTTGTGTAAACACTCCAAGCTAGAACTGGGTCCTACTCTTTATGTTAGCCTGGAATAAACGTCCATAGGCTTAACATTAGTAAATCGTTCTCAACAGGCTTGCAAGTATGATAACTCATTCTCAACGGGTGATAAAGAGATGAATATTTCTGGGCCAAGATAAAATCAGAGACATATTCGTGCTTGGTCTGAGTCCCTGTTCACCATCTCATTTGGAGTGCTTCAGAATATTCACTCAGCTGTCGCCTCGTTCATATTACTGCACACTTCAAAGTCTATGGCAAACAAGGACACATATCAAACACTCATCAGTTTCTTTCTTATTATCTCACCCCTGGCATTATTTCTCCATAGACTTAACATTGGGAACTCGTATCCAGCGTATGAGATAGGAAAAATATCCAATAGGGATAATGTCGCAAATGCTATCCAATTAGTGAATGTGAGTGGGAAGATAAATTCAGAAACCTATTCAAATTTATGGTCAGAGCTCGATACCATCTCATTTGAATCGCTACATAATTCACGTGGCTTCACCATGTAACTCACTACGCGATTCAAACTCAATGGGATATGAGTTCTGACCCTGAATTTTCATAGGTTTCCTCTATGGTAACACACCAAGATTGAGAAACAGCTTAAATTCAGCCCAAAACAAGCCTGATGAGATATTTGAAACTGCTGGTATTCTAGCTAAGAAAAAGTCAATTAGAGAAGGAAAGCACATAGTTTGGCAACCAACCCCTTCTACGATATAGGGGTTGGTAGGGTTAAATCACATACGGTACCCCTCTGTGTTCACCTCAAACCAAATACTTTTGTTCTAAGTATACTCTAAAAACAGACATACTTGATATGAGATATTCATAGCTAACATATTGATAAAGGCACCAAGATTTGTGTTCATTATATCTTGAAATAATACACAGGAAAGAAATAAGAAAAAACGGAAAATTGGCTTCTAGGTTATGACATAGCACACTCTCCAAGCAGTACGAAAGATCTGGTTGGAGAGTAACAGACCGGTCCCGCTACTGGGTCAAGGTGGCCGCCTATCTAACCCAACCAGAGCTAACTTTGTATAGCTCTGGTTGCCAGTGTAGAAAGCACACATCCATCTAACACCAGGGTAGTTTGGCAACCAACCCCTTCTACGATATAAGGGTTGGTCGGGTTAAACCAAACATGGGATCAGTCGGGGTACGCCTCGATCCAGGAAGTGTTGTTCTATGTAGGCTCTAAAGGCAGAAATACTCAATAGGTAGAATTCATAGCTTAGCAAATTGATAAATAAGTCGGCTTTATGGTGGTTTTATTCTAGAAATACACACAAAAGGAAATAACATAATGGTAAATTGCCTTCAAGGTTATGACTTAACACACCCTTCAAACATTACAAAAGGTCTGGTAGGAGAGTAACAAACAGGTACATCTACTAGGTCAAGGTGGTCGCTTATTTAACCCGACCAGAGCTAATTTTGTTTAGCTCTGGTTGCAGTGTAATACGAGGGAGACAATTGGACATTCAAACATTCATTTGACACTAGGTGGGAGATCCAGCTTACAACACAATGCTTTGACACCACACATACATTATTGTACACAGATCCCAGTCTGGTGCTACACAACCTACTTGTACATTCAATGATTTTGTTTACGATTACCAAAATGGCTAAATATACTTCTAACACCCATGTTAGAAGCATATAGTTGCTAAAAATACATTGGAGCTACTGCTTTATTGGTATATATATATGTGTTTCAGACGGACAGTTGGTAGTAGAAGCTACACTATTGTAATAATTATAGGGAGGATGATGTTAGATATACGCTACAAGTTTTCAAATGTACTAATTTAGATTTGGTTGTTTTTATTCTTTGCAGAACTCAGTGACAACCAAGTGCACCATCTTGGAGGTCTAAGCACTACAGGAATATTTGAATTGAAAGATGGGAAAATACCAAACGGCATTCTGCTTATTTTGGGCAGCTGTGATTGTTTCATATCTGATATTATTCTGCACCAAAATGGAGTTTCCACTAAGGACACCTGCTGGATGGAACTTAATCAAAAAGGATAATCAGTCATCTATTTTCAACGAATTCCATGAGTGTCAAGGGCACTTTCATCTTTGTCGTCTCCGAGAATTAGTCTTCAGATCTAAATCATACGGAGGTGGTAAATTTATGACAAATAACATTTATGATATGGATGGTATCAAACATTTAAAAACTACATATTTCAGGAAAAATCCACAAGTGGTACCTAAAAGCAATCGTAGTCATGTGATGGACAAACTTGAGAAGTACATGCATCTGGAATTTACTGAGGACTGGTTCACCGACAATATTAATCAGGGGAGACCAAATAAGACATTATTAAAGTCCCTGTGTTTAATAAGGCCTCTGGATCATTTCCATTATGTTTTCAGTGAGTTGAAAATAACTAACCATGGAGGGCCAAAGAAGATCCTCATTGATGTAAAAGAAACACCGATCAAGGCATTGCCTCTGCCTACTCTGTATACAGATATCTATGCAGTCATTTCAACTCCTGATACAAAAGCTGCTTGTACAATAGAAAGTGATGTACCTCATCAATACCAGATTCAATGTCCATTGTTACAAACAGAGTTTATAATTGTCGTGAAGGCATCATATCTCACAGGAACCATAAATTGGATTGAGTGTAATGTATCTACCACCTGGATTCTGAAAACATATAAGAAAACCAACATTCAAGATATTAGTATCACAAAAAATATGAATTCTTTTCATGCGGTTGGTCTTCCGGTCTGTTCATCGCAAGTTGTGGAACATTCACCAGGGTTCTGGGTTAAAAGGCAAGGTGTGTGGCATTGGTCTTCTTATGTGTGCTATTTCCCATTTGCTTTTAGTAAATATTTGAAAGAATGTCTGAACAAAAGGAACATAATACTGGTGGGTGATTCACATATGGTTTACAGACATAATGCTCTTAGAAAATATGGACTTACAAATTTTGACCTCATCGGTATAACAGTTCCAGCCCATCTGGTACATGAACTTTGGAGACCCTCCTTGAAGCTGGAAAAAGAACATTCACCTAAAATTGTAGTCCTTAACTCCGGGCATTGGTCATTACAATTTATTCAACCAGTCTCTTATATGGCAGGCATGACAGAGGTCTTTGATTTTGTCAAGATTGCGATGAAAAGATCAAACAATACTACATTCATTTGGATAGAAACAAGTGCATTAACATATAATCAGGAAATAAATAGATGGAAAACCAACAATATCATAGCTGCCATGAATGACTGGGTGAATTACAACATGAGGAAAATCGGGGTACAGATAGTGCATGCATTTGATATATCTATGCCCATGGAGTCAGCAACTTATGATGGTTCTCATTTTCACAATTTATTGGGGGAAGATGTTTTTACCAAGACAAATATTGTAAGTGTTGGAGGGGCGATTGATATGGTGATGTTTCATATGATCTGCAACATTTAATGATATCATGTACAGGATCTCTACCCTTAATGTGTTGCCAACAAAGCATGTTCAGTTAATCTGAATGAGACTTGATTGAATCTGAAGTATATGTTCATGATTTTTACTGCAATAATGTCATCTTTGTTATTCCTATTGGTTCCTACTAGGTAATGATTCACCTGCGATACACTTAGTGTTCTGCCATCACAACATGTAAGAATATAGATATAGATGAAATATGTTTACTCACTTAGAATTAAGGTTGATGTAAACTCTTTACCACTTTCTTTCCATAACGGTATATTTAGATTTTCTCTCACCTACTACAAGATTCTTTTCAGTTGCACAGCGAGTTATCTATTATTCTTGATTCTTGACTATCAATTGTGGTCTACAGTTATTCTTATAATAATTTAAATCCCATTAGTAATTTAATGCATAGATACTTACATACATTTCTCAATTCTCTGTATTCAACTTTCTGTGATTAACTATTCATTCCATTTCTTGATACTGTTTCTCATTTCATCAGTTTCAAATTCCGTTTAGAATAACCGTCATTACATTATGTAAATACAACTTGCTGGCTACCAGTCTTTATTGTTTGTTTGTTTGTTTGGGTGCTTTAACGTCCAATTTGTTCAATTAGACTTACTTTGGATTTGTCCGAATCTATGAGATGAATGTTGGTAGAAATCTCACCCCTACACATTTACTGAGGGGAGAGTTCTTTTACTTCCCACAACACACAGACATGGTATGAGAAGGATTGGTCGTTGATATAGCAGTAAATCTACCACTGCTGGAGGTGAAGGAGAAAAGTGGCTGCAGTGGGACTCAAATCCACAAAGTCTGACAACCTTGGGCTTACAAGTCCAGTGCTCTCTACCACTATGCTAACTCCCCACCCCAGTCACTTTAGTTAGGCTTGCGGGCAAGCATATCCGGTCTGCACCACGAGGAGGCATGGCGACCAAGAGGGTGAACAGATTGGTAATTGCTGTCCACCCCAGCAGACCACCAATCTTTAGATAGTGAAGCACCGTTTATGATCATATTTCTCTCTATCAATCAATCTCATCAAGGCTGCTCCAATTAAAGGATCTCGCTCTTGGATCACTATTGTCAATACTTCAGGTCTGAGATCCTTATATTCTAATAAAAGTGTCATACAGGAAGTCTACTGTCCTTAACTTTCTTTAAAGAATAACTCTTCATCAGTATTGTTTGAATTTTATAAGCTAAATAATTCCATGATAACTTTCCCGTGATGATGCCTTCTTTACAAATTCAGTTTTTGGTCTTGGTTAACTTTAAACAGTTCTTTTCCTGTTGCCTTGTGTTGACGCCAACCTTCTCCTTATTAGTCTTTGGCATGATATGCTCATTACCTTCATTTTTTTATTTTTTATTCGAGCAGCACTATTTTTTTATTCATCATCACAAACCCTTTACAAAGTTGTTGGTTCTTTTTCCATGTTCAAAATTACTGTCTCCTTTCCTATAACTAATAAACCCTTCTGCATTGACATGTGCTCGCTCCCACGATGAACAAAAGTATATCCTTTTAGCTACATTTGCACCATCCAACGCTGAACTATTACCTCTGAAAATGAATATCAATGAATGAACAGTCCCAGTACCATATATATTGGTTTACACATAAAAGACACCAAAAATATGACCTATATTACTTAAAATCTTCCGTTAAGATACCTTCATTTATTAGTATTCTCTTGATAAAGATTCCTTCCTATGTATGTTCCTAGTATATAAGACTAGGTCAGTAACAAGTAGACAGATCACTGCTTGTAATCTCATGTGTGGTGTGATTTTATTGTACCCTCACCCATCATTAGACGATTCGGGCAACGATTCTGGTATTTTGCTCCTTCTGACGACTTTCACCAGTAAACTGAAAGAAATTGAACCGATGACTGTTGCAAGCGGCCTCGAATTAGTCGTCTACATGGGTGGCGATTCTGTGAAAACTTAGTTATCAGTGTAAACGCTTCTGAGGTCAACGACTTGTGCAGTGGACAATGCCACATTTTAGTCGTCCAATTTATCCTACCCCTAATATAAAATCCCATAGGCTTAACATTGAGTTTCCATATGCCACGCTGACTGGCATACAGAATTGCTATCACATAATATTCCAAAATCGAGGAGACCAGGTAGGATAAAATCAAAAGCTGATTTGTTTTAATCTTGGCCACGGCATTCCACTCCAGAAGTTTTGGCTCCAGACTTCACTCGGCTTCACCTCATGAAATCACTATGCTAAACTCCAGTCGTGGCATACGGTGGCCAAGATTAAAACTCATCCAGTTTTACGATAGTAAACGCCAGGTCTCAGTGGTGAAGTTCAGCCAACGGTGTCCAACTCTCCATGGGACTACCTAGTACATGTATTTTGAGTAGTTTACACACCCAAAGAGTAACATATCTAATTACCACATTGCTATGATCAGTCGAGGTTTGTACAGATCCCACCAGCACCTGCTACAGATGTTATAATTAATTGTAATCATCGTATATAATTGTGTAATCATTTAACCATCTCATCATTTAATTGCTTAATCACTCCATTTTCTTTTGCTTATTTTTGTTGTAGTTACCTACTATATCTAAAAAACTATGATTCTGGTAGAATCCGCTTGGAGTGTCTCCCGCACATGGACTGGTTCCCTGCCCTAATGAAATAAGGGACAGGTAACGGGTTGTAACGACCTTCAACTAGACTGTAGTACGTCCCGTTGTCGCTAGGGCCAGGGCCCTAGTGGACTAGTGGTTTGGCTGGGTAATTGTGTGTCTTTGCCTTGTTGTTCCTATTTCGGTGTATGTTTTTTATATGATATCCTAAATTTTTATCACGGAGTGGCAATTTGCCCTGGTGTTATGCTAAAGTGATGGTCTAGCGATGAAAACCAGGCTAGGTAAAGGGTTCCACAGGCACAATCTCCTACTTTGGCTGGTGCCTGCCTGTGACTAGCGGATACCCCGGGAACCAGCTAGTGGTTTGGCTGGTATCTGCTTGTCATACACCTAATTCCGCCGAGCCCTCTAGCGGATGACTGGGGAACCAGGAGGCATTACCAATAATGCACCATAAAAATGGAACCCGTTACCTGGCCTATAGTCTAACTAGGCCAGGCTTCCAGGCTATGATCTCCTCTCCTTGAGACAATGCACCTGTGTCATACGAAATGTTCACCACAAGATAATGATGGTTTCCCGTTCACCTGCTAGGGGGCATGACGGCAGTTAGGAATCGTTAGCCAAATATGAATCGACGAAGTCGCTAGATATATACACAATAATGGTTTTATGTACGAGTGGCTGTAATCTCCGAGTAGTTGACGCGTAGTAATATCCGAAAGATTAGTGAGGATATTATGTCGTCAACTAGAAGGAGCAGCAACCAAGGTGGTGCAGACAAGGGTAAGATGCTGGAATGGGAGCTCTCATGTCTTCACAAAATAGAGAACCCACCCCCAAATCTAGGCACCATGGTGAAAAGGGACCTGATTCAGAAATAACATCAGGTAAACCTCATAGAAAAGCTGTCCAGAATTCTAGTCAGTCAGCTACTTACTATGCTTGGCTACCAACTCGCGTACTAACCCAGGAAACCCAGTAGACTCTAGTACAGCCTGTTGTTGCCAGGGCCCGGGCGCACAGGCTCTCATACTGGGACTGTTTTGCGCTGCCATTTTATGGTGGAAATTCCTGCCTCCGCTGGTATTAATCTGTCCTGATTGATTTGCCAGTAACCAGCATGCTACTCTTCAAGCAGAGGTCCTAGAGTAGCTTTTACTGGGCATGTACCAAATAAATCAGCTTGGAGAGTTATAATGATTCCCAGAATAGTGCCAGAATCGTGGTATTCTCAGGCTTGGGTTTGCATTAAAATTAGAACAGCCAACCAAGAAATCCTTTTCTTCAATCAGTGCCTAAGGAACTGGCAAATCAGAGCTGTGGTGTGTTAGACCCTTACAGACTTTAAGCAGACTAAGCGCCTGTCGGTATTCCCCCTTGTCAAACTGATACTATAAATAGGACAGCCAACCACGATATTCCTCTGACTGAAGGTGGCTGGCCAGTCAGAGTCATACTCTGTTAGACCCTCACGTACCGTAACCCGAAGGTGGCACGGTGTGTGAATGGACTAGAAACCCAGCACCCAGGAAACTGAAGGAGGGGTAGGAGTAGGTGTAGGGTTACAGGGAACACCTGGGGCGACACTTACAGGAGGTTTTGTACCTATCAGACAAGTCCATGATTCCTGGACCAGTCATACTGAAACACACTTTTTACTGATTTTGTATAATCATTTACTATATACCCATGCCGTATATACTATAAAAATGCACTGTTTCGGCAGATGACGTAAAAGTATTGTACGGACCAGAGGTATGTACACCAAAATACGGACTACCTACCCTTACACATTTTAAAAAATTTTGGTTGTTAAGAAAAATGAAATTAATTTTTTTCTTAGATTTCGGGTATATAGTAAATATATAACGTCCAACCATACAATTCACAGAACTCGATGGTAATTTACCATTTGTACGGAACTCGGCATAAATGCCTCGGTCCGTACAAACCGTAAAATACCATCTCGTTCTGTGAATTGTATAGCATGGTCAGGACGTTCTATATAAGTAATGAATGTTTCTAATCAAAGACCTGAGCAAGTCTAAGCAAACATCTCAACTCTCTGAGGCCAACTCTCTCACTTATCTCAGTGTACAGTAGGACACCCCGCGTTAACAGACACCTCTGCTCAGAACGGTTCCCTCTATTAGATGTTTAAGGGCTGATTCCACCAACAGGATGGATTTGTCATGATATATCTTGGTATATCTAGTAATATCTTACAGTGTCGCGATGTGCCTCGTTCCGTACGAACCGTAAATATCATCTCGTTTTGTAGCTTGTACAGCACGGTCAGGTCATTCTATATAACTAATCATTTCCCCTTGCAACCAACAGTGCAAATTAAGATTTGCGCTGTAAAATGTGTGAGGGTGTTATTTCAGGTTGCTTCATGCTTAACTTCTCCACCTTTATGCTCAACTCACTGCACATAAAAAAAAGAAAAATTTTGGCGTCAACCTCAACGTTTATCAAGGTGAGTTGACTGTCCTTTGAATCATTCCTCACACGCTAGCTGGCTTGCATCCTTTCAAGTAGTCACACCGTAATGCCACTCAAAAAAAAAACTTGTTTCTCATCACCGCGCCCATCAGAAAAAACGATTTTAGAAGTTTTTTTTGTTTTTTTTTAAATAGATGAATCTTGATAGAAATTATAAAAGGTATGTGTATTTAGTATCAAATTAAAGCTCCTGGTGTCAGGGATGCATTAAATGTATAGCCAGTAAAAATCTGGAAACCCCGCGTAAGCCGACACCCCGCGTAAGCAGCCACTTTGGCCCGGATCGGAGGGTGTCCACTTATGCAGGGTTATACTGTATGTCTGTCATCTTTGATATAGCAAAAAAAAAAAAGAAAAAAAAAAGCGCCCTCGTCATATTTTTATTGGCTTGGTGATGAGAAACAATTTTTTTTTTTAGTGGCCTAACAAGTAAGGTATGTATATTCTTTATTACCCAACGATTACGGAGTCTCCATAGGAAATGTATAGGGCATCTGGAAACAGCTACCCGGAGATTCTGGAAAAATAGTCCTGTCCATAATGAGGTCGAATCACCATGTACTTCCAAATAAGTTTTTTGACTGTTCATTCAATAATAATTGTCTAGGCTCAATCATAATAATATCATTTACCATCAGAAATTACTGTCATAATAGACTTTGCATGCTAAAAGTACAGGTTAATGGTGAACTATATCATTGGTGTAAGTCTACACCGAATTACTGCCACACTTGACAGTGCTGTGATGTTAAAAACTAAATGGCTTACAGAAACTTTTTTATTGCAATAGATTTGTTATTAATCTTGTAGGTGGGTAATAAATACAATAACGACTGGTTTTGTATATGAATGACCGTAATCTCCTCGTAGTTGACGACGTAATATCCTTGCTAATTGCTCAGATATTACTACGAGTCAACTACTCTGAGATTACGGCCACTCGTACACAAAACCAGTCATTATTGTGTATTTATTAACTACCCATCATATGTTTACCATCTCGTAACATTCATGTTCAAACTAACTATTAGATTTCACAAGTCTGCTATGAGGATAATTCAGAAGTGAACGAAAATTATCAGGAAAGTCCCTAGTTTCTACAATGATCTCCTGTTTGAGGTTTATGGGAAGTAATTATGTAAACATCCTGACCATGCAGTACATGCTATTACTATATACCCATGCCGTATATACTGTAAATACGCACCGTTTCGGCGTAAAAATACTGTACAGGAAAATATGGACCACCTTGCCATATACATTTATTAAAATTTTGTGTTAAGCAAAATGAAATTGATTTTTTTATAAATTTCAGGTATATATTAAAATATATAACGTCCAACCATGCTTGTACAAATCACAGAACTCAACGCTAGTTTACGGTTTGTACGGAACTCGGCGTAAATGCCTCGGTCCGTACGAACCGTAAATTAGCATCTCGTTCTGTGACTTGTACAGCATGATCAGGACGTTCTATATAATTATCTCATCCCAGTGTTTTCCTCCATGAGCTTAACATTAGGAAGGCCGTGAAGGTAATATACTTATATAGAATGTCCTGACCATGCTGTAAGAATCGCAGAATGAGATGGTAATTTACGGTTTGTACAGAACAAGGCGTTTACGCCAAGTTCCGTACAAACTGTGACTTGTACGAAAAGGTGGTGCACCCCTCTCATAAGATCTCACACTCTCTAAGTGGTATTCTGTACAAGGTGGTGCACCACTCTCATAAGATCTCACACTCTCTAAGTGGTATTCTGTACAAGGTGGTGCACCCCTCTCATAAGATCTCACACTCTCTAAGTGGTATTCTGTACAAGGTGGTGCACCCCTCTCATAAGATCTCACACTCTCTAAGTGGTATTCTGTACAAGGTGGTGCACCCCTCTCATAAGATCTCACACTCTCTAAGTGGTATTCTGTACAAGGTGGTGCACCCCTCTCATAAGATCTCACACTCTCTAAGTGGTATTCTGTACAAGGTGGTGCACCCCTCTCATAAGATCTCACACTCTCTAAGTGGTATTCTGTACAAGGTGGTGCACCCCTCTCATAAGATCTCACACTCTCTAAGTGGTATTCTGTACAAGGTGGTGCACCCCTCTCATAAGGTCTCACACTCTCTAAGTGGTATTCTGTACAAGGTGGTGCACCCCTCTCATAAGATCTCACACTCTCTAAGTGGTATTCTGTACAAGGTGGTGCACCCCTCTCATAAGGTCTCACACTCTCTAAGTGGTATTCTGTACAAGGTGGTGCACCCCTCTCATAAGATCTCACACTCTCTAAGTCATATTCTGTACTCTTTCTACGCTCTATAGGAGAAGAATTCTTAACGAACTAGGCTTAGAGCCTTGAGAATCCACTGGCCTGCCTCCCGTGCTAAAGATGTACATCAATGCAACCACAAGATTCATATAATGTCAATGATGCCACCTAGTGGGAATACTGTGTGCCAGTGGATTCTCAAGACTCTAAGCTTAGTTCGTTAAGAATTCTTCTCCCATAGAGCGTAGTGAGAACCTTGTACAGATTACGACTTAGAGAGTGTGAGATATTATGAAAGGGGTGGGTTGCCAGGGGTCTTTGGTAATGCTGCGTCTATAGGTGTTCACATTACTAAATTTAAAAAAAAAATTCCTCAATATATCCATTAATGATTGACCAATCTCAAACAAATATTAGGAAAATACAAATCACATTTTATTTCTTTACCTAAAGAATTTCCAACTCCAACATTTATGGAGAAAAAATAACAAGAATAACAGAATCATATTTAATCATATATGCAAAAAATGACACATTATAGCATAACTATTATGATGATTGACATAAATTGATAAAATGAAAATTATCTCTAAATAAAAAAAATTGCACAGTGACCCGCATTTCATAAATCATACTAAATTTTTAAGAAATTTACATTGGCTTCACTTTTCAATATAGATTGTCCGATATGCTTTTAAATCAATCAATGATAACATTACTTCTGTAAGTCATAAAGTTCCATCATGTTTTGCAGTTCATGTCCTGGTTAAACAGACTGCCAGCAAGTTAGACTAACAAACCATGAAAACATATTGTGTTTTAGGTCAAGTGTTGCGCAAATACTCACTGACTACAGGCCCAGATTGTTACATACTTTATTATGTTTTTGAACTGGATTGGTTTAACATTTATATAGAACGTCCTGACCATGCTGTACAAGTCACAGAACGAGATGGTAATTTACGGTTTGTACGAAACGAGGCATTTATGCCGAGTTTCGTACAAACCGTAAATTATCATCGAGTTCTGTGACTTGTACAAGCATGGTTGGACGTTATATATTTACTATATATCCGAAATTAAAAAAAAAAATCATTAATTTAATTTTTGATAACTGATATGTTAATAAACGTGTTTGGCAAGGTGGTCCGTATTTTAGTGTACGGACCAGTGGTCCGTACAGTATTTTTACGTCATATGCCCAAACGGTACGTATTTACAGTATATACGGCATGGGTATATAGTAAACTGATGTAATGCCCCTGTCACACTGGCGTGGACTTTTGCTTTAAAATTACGGATCAGAAAGGATGCAAATTCGCGTATTTAGGCTGATGCCTCAGTCACACTGGTGTGAAAAATGGCGTTTTCCCGTTTACGCATGTCTACGTTCTTTTACGCATTTTGAAATCTAAGAATAAGCCGTAAAACGCAGAAAAACGCAGATATATGTAAATGAAACTCGGAATGTGTAATGCCGCAGTCACACTGACATGAAAAATGGCGTTTTCCCATATACGCACTTCTACGTCCTTGTATGTATTTTGAAATCTACAAATACGTTATAAAACTCCAGTGTGACCCGGGCATAAAAAATTGTAGGCGTGCATGCACAGAAAAATGCAGTTTTTTTTACACCAGTGCAACTAAGGCATTAAGAATTATTGATTTGAATACACGAAAAAAACGCCATTTTTATGCCAGTGTGACTAGGACATAACGAATTGTTTGGCATGCGTGCACGAAAAAACGCCGTTTTATACACCAGTGTTATTATTGATTTGAATACATGGAAAAAACGCCATTCTGTGACTGGGGCATAACGAACTGTAGGCATGCATGTACGGAAAAACACCGCTTTTTTCACACCATTGTGACAGGGGCATTAAGAATTATTGCTTTGAATACATGGAAAAAACGCCATTCTGTGACTGGGGCATAAAGAATTGTAGGCATGCATCTACGGAAAAACACCGCTTTTTTCACACCATTGTGACAGGGGCATTAAGAATTATTGATTTGAATACATGGAAAAAAAACGCCATTCTTTATGCCAGTGTGACTGGGGCACTTGGTAAAACACGGTGTTTTACGCCAGTTTAACTGGGACATGGAGAATCATAGAGGTGCGAAGCTCCCTCACTCACTCAGTCGTCGGCGGGCCCTCGAGTGATCGACACGTCGAGACCTTGTGAGGTTAAGTAGAAAATTACTTATATACATTATCATATCATTTTGATCTATAGTCTTCAAAGTACATCCGAGCTATCATTTCATTTTGCTGTCTAAAATACACATAGAAATCTCTTGGTTATTCCAATACATGCTTCAAGTAATGTAGGCTCTGTGAATAATTGCTCCCATTTAAATTCCTTTTTTAATATATTAAAAATAATATATGGAAACAGGAATACTGTGGCTGTACGTGATAAATACGTAGTAAAATTGATGATAAAACGAACTGATGTTGAAGGCAGAGGTTCATTTTATCGTCAATTTTACCAAGTATTTATTAGGTACAGACACAGTATGCCTGTTTTCGTATTATCATATACCTTGAAATATCCTGTTTTTAACTTTGCTTCTGGGCGAGACTTTGGATTTTGCTGCCGTACATGCCCAGTACCTCACATACATACCCCGTACGTCACCTAGGTGTCATACGGATATAAATACAACATGGGTAGGAGCGGGCCGTATGTATAGGATATACTACCACAGGTATATGATAATGTACAGTAGAACCCCGCCTAACGGACACCCCGCGTTAGCGGACACTTTTACTCGGAACAGAATTTTTTCCCTCTATTAGACGTTTATTTTAACTTCGCGTAAGCGGCCACCTCGCGTAAGCGGACACCCCGCGTAAGCGGACAGTTTTTTCGGTACGAAAAGGCCTAAAACCCCGTGTAAGCGGACACATCCGACGGACACCCTACCAAAAATAGATTAATCTGTCCTTTTTATCAGTGTGTGTGAGTATATTCATAGAAAATCAATTTTGTAATTCAATGTTTAATAGCTTCGGACCCAATTAAGATATCAGAAAATGGATTTCAGATCTATTATCACCCCTGTCTCCCCTATTCATCGGTATATAACACACTTTTATTGGGCTGGAGGAAACTTGAAAACCCAGCGTAAGCGGACACCCCGCGAAAGCTGACACTTTGGCCCGGTTCGTGTCCGCTTACGCGGGGTTTTACTGTATATCTTAGATTTAAAGCCGAGAACTACAAAAGTTATTATATATTAGGATGTATATACTAATAACTTTGGCTATTGACTAAAATGAACTGAAAGAAAGTTGTATTGTATATTGCTTATTTGAAACTCTTCATGTGGAGACACTTAAAGTTTACCACCGAAATGTGGCTCCAAAACAACTGGTGATTTAAACCAGGGAGCAATTCTGTGAGGGGTTGCAGGACGTTAGGGCCCACCACCTTAAAGTCGGGACGTTAGGGCCCACCCTACACCGGGAGTGTGAAAGCCTCAGTCGCGCCTCGGTCACACGTGTGATGCCGGGAGGGAGATGCGGCATAAATAGTCATTAGGGCCCACCTAATTTTGCACAATTGTTTAATGTTTGAAAACTGGAGAACTCGACCCGTAAAAAACTCGACCCATAACAAACTCGACCCGTTTTAAATCTTCCATACTCAAACATCTCAACTGTGAATTAATAATATATTTAGTAGTAAGTATAAGTAAGTAACCCTATCTCTAACCCTAACCCTTATCCTAACCCTATCCTTAATCCTATCCCTATCTCTAACCCTAACCCTATCCCTATCCCTATCTCTAACCCTATCCCTAACCCTTACCCTAACCCTAGATTGGCTTTAGGCAGGCCCTAACGTCCCGATGAGTGGGCCCTAACGTCCCGACTTTCGGGTGGTGGGCCCTAATGTCTACATACCCTGTGAGGGTAGATCATAAGGCCTGTTTCGATTGGTTGACGAAAATTTTTTGTATTCTCCTAATTTCCATTAGCCATCACTGATATACAGTCAACCACCCACAGACCTTTAGCACTGCTTATGCAAAATGGAAATAGGCTTTTAGGAGAACTAAAAAGATCTACACCATTTTCGTCGGTCAATGGCCTATGAATATTTCATATTAGGAGTCCAACAACTTAAGGTTATTGACTAAAATTAACCGAAAAAATACTTGTATAGAAGATTATTATTTGAAAAGCTTCATGTGAAGAGAATTATACAGTAGAACGCCGCCGGACACGGACACGGACACCCCGCGTTAGCGGCCACCTTTGCTCGGAACGGTTCCCTCTATTAGATGTTTATTTTAACCTCGCGTAAGCGGACACCCTGCGTAAGCGGACACTTTGGCCCGGAACGAAGGGTGTCCGCTTATGCGGGGTTCTTCTGTAGTTTACGACTGAAATATGGCCACACAGCAGGGACTATCTTCCCAAGTTCTCTGGGGAAAAGCAAACACACTACCGCTAGACTGGACCAACAACTGTTGATCTAAACCAGGAAGCAATACCGTGACGGTAGATCATAAGGCCTGTTTCCATTGGCTGACGAAAATGGTGTAGATTATTTGTGTTCTCCTAATAACCTATTTTCGATGGCCATCACCAATATACAGTCAGGGACGACCAACTGACCTTTAGCACTGCTGATGCAAAATGGAAATAGGCTCACAATTTTACCATATTTTGTTGGCTTCTCCATAGATTGCTGCGTTTCTTGCTTCGGGTTTTCCCAGTTTTTCCCTTGTATGTATTATGGAATATTACGTAATATTTACCAATTATAACATTATAAATTCATAACTCGTCTAAGGTCGTCTAGTTTTGCTACTCTGTGTGAAGCACCGGCTGCGCTATCTGCGTGCAGGCTCTGCTATTTTCGGCACAGTGTCAGAACCAGTCCAACCGGATTGTCTGGTCTTTTTGCAGGTACCTAGAGTATAGGCTGGTTCTATTGTAGTGGGAAAAAACCTAGCAGAGATGACTGGTCAGCTGGGTACCAGACTCCCACAGACAGCAAACCAGTGGGGACCCAGCAGGGTTCTCCACATGCCAAGTGAGGCTCAGCCGGACACATTGGGGGTGGAGGGACTCTGTTCGGTCCCTCTACAGGGCACTGTCTCTGTTCGCTGCCAGGGTAGACCTTCGGCTCCCCTTGTGGTGGGGTCAGAGAGTCCTGGGACCTGTTGCAGTAGTCTTGTGACATTAGGCCTAGTCAGACATCAACAGCGGCACTAACAGTGCAAGCAACAGCGGAAAAAGACTGGCAAATATCTGAAGATCGAAGTGGCCTATCTTCTTCATATTTGGAACGATTATAGATTATATGTATCCCCTACTCATATTAAAGTGTCATTGCTTAATTCCTAGGAGAAGTGAGTGAAACTCTGTGTGTCATCGACTGCAATCTTGGGATCTGTCCGTATGGTGTCACAGAAGCCATCTAGACATGTCACGAAACTACTGAAACAGGTCCCTGGTTCTCTGGAAGGATGGGGTTGACCTTCGGCTCCCCTCTTCCGTGGAGTCCAGGATCCTGGGATGTGAGCAGTGAGACCTTCCCACCTGGTCTTCCCTGTGTGATCCTGGGCAGCGCGGCGGTGCCGGGTGGCTGTGGTAAAACATGCCTGCGGGTTCGGGGATGGGACCAGCACCGGGATGGCATTCTGGACCAAAACTGTGGTGGTGCTTGGGAGGAGCTTCTGTAACACAGTGCGCAATTAGAATGTATGTATAATATTTGGAAAGTGTGACTACGACTGGAGATTGTGGAATGTGACATAGATAAAGAGAGCCGCATCCCGTCTCCAGTAGGGAGCCAGCCGGCCATGGCTGGGCATTGATAGCTGCCCGGTGCTACCTGCCCCGCAGTAGTAGAGTACAATATAACTTGGAATGGAAGAACACACAACGAAGAAGTACTATATTAAAACATCTATAATGAACCTGGACTTTGCGTGTACTATGTTACACTTAGGCTCTACCTGACACCCAGCCACTACATTATGATTATGATTATGATCATTTCCATATCATGTAGGAAATCTCATATAGCCAATTGACCCTGTATGTCACCAGTATATTCAATTATGTCAGCTACCACCAGGCGGTGGCGCTGACCCTGTTATGTAAATGTTACACCACAGCGCCTTATTGGCCGACATCATATCCAATCAATGTAAAAATATGCTAATTACCTGGAGCAGACCAGGGACCTGTTTTAGTAGTTGTCTAGATGGCGTCTGTGACAGCATACGGACAGATCAACACAAGTTGTGACACTTAGGACAAGACAGACCCCAAACATGGTGTGTCCGGTTTCAAAAGTATTAGATAATTTTACTCACTTCCCGTAGGAATTAAGCAATGCAACTTTAACACGAGTATGGATACATATAACCTATAATCGTCCCAAATATGAAGAAAATTGGCCACACTGATCCGCTGATATTTTACATCAACTGTAACATGCGTTTTGAAACCCGACAAAGATTTGTTCACTGTTGCTTGCACTGTTGGTGCCGCTGTTGATGTCCGTCTAGGCCTAATGTCATGAAACTACTGAAACAGGTCCCTGGTCCTCACACGCTGTGAAGGGGCATAAAAAAGCTACCACACGCGTGCAGGGCTACACTTGAACTCCAGGGCCTGACTCACTTAATAAATGCAATCTTCACGCAAACTGGACAACTTCAACTCACATTTTACTCATTTCGTGGTAATTTCTTTTATATTTTTTATAATTCCACATTCATTCACCAATGACGAACATACTATTTGTTCCTAGTTCCTACAGGATCATGTCGCGTAAGAAGGTGATCATCGACACTGATGCGGGCACGGACGATGCGCAGGCCCTCCTGATGGCGCTGGCCTTCCCGGAGTTGGCGGATGTGGTGGCAGTGACCACTGTGTTTGGAACTGCATCGCTGGACAACACCACAAACAACGTTCTCCGAGTCCTCAATCTCTGTGACCGACTGGATGTGAGCATAAACCTCTTTTCCATTGGCCAATGAAAATGGTGCTAATGATAAGCCTGTTCCCATTATCCAACCAAAGTGGCACCAATTAAATGAGTTTACCTAAAATTCTGTTGGTGGTGCCATCGACTGTACATCGGTATCAAGTAATCAGGGAGGGTGCATTGTATGCGCTGTTTCTACTGTATTTTCCAGGTACAAACCAATTCATCATTCACATAAAAACCTAGTGGTGGCCTTGTTGCATAATCTATGCCAAATGAATTACTGGGTATTCTCTCCAAGTCCCGTTTCCATTCGCCAGCCTGGCATCTGTATACCAAAAAAAATCTATCGGTGATGCCTGGCTGAAGATTGGTGCTGAATAGTCAGTCAATGGAAATGGACCTATATACCACACATAGCTGTCCTTATGTAGGACTGCCATAGGGAGCCAAAGTGAACCCGCTCCAACCACAGATAGCCGGTCACAAAATACCATTTCCGGGTATAGGCGCTCAGTACTTTGACTATGTAGGTTCGAGATTATATGTGTCATTCTCCAATCTTTTAGATCCAATTTTTTAATAAACTTAACAACTGTCATCGTAGTTTTGAAACAAAGTTATTCAGAGACGATAGTTATAAACTTCGCTTCAAAAGTAACAAACGAGACCAAAAACATAAGTCTAGCCTCAAACCCCCATAGCTTTAGCACTAAGACTCGTTCTTACTGGCCACCGGAAACGGTCTTTTGTAGGTGGGTATCTGTGGTTTCAGCGGGTTCACTTTGGCTCCCTATAAATTCCCTGACAATGAACATACAGCACCTCCCTGTGGTTAAGTGCTGAATTATCAATGATTGGAATAGCATGGTTGGGCCACCTCACTGGTAGCACTGGAATTCCCCTACATTGGACTACACTCTGTTCACCCCCCACTCTGCCCTACATCCACACCCCACTCTGCTAGTGCACTACTATTGTTGAACAGGTACCAGTGTATCGAGGATGCTCAACCACAGTGTTAGGAAATTCCCGAATCAAAGAGGGCTATCACGGAGAGGATGGTCTTGGTGATGTCCCAGAGCTTTATCCCGCTGGACGTGGTGTGGCAAGAGACGAGCATGCAGCAAGTGCACTCGTCAAACTGGCCGATATGTATCCAGGTTAGTAGAATATTTATATAGAACTGGATCGAGAATCGAGAAAGTCATTGTTCTTAACGAGTTTGATGCGGAGTGATATGAATGAGGCGACAGGCGAGTGAATATATTGTGTAGCGTTCAAACGAGTTGCAGATTGACTACTTTGACCAAAACGAGTTGCTTTCTGTATTTATCTCAGCCCTGTACACACCAAAGGAATGGAAAACACATGATATAGATCAAGGAGAACGGACTGCAATACTTGTAGGGGCATGGAGACCGAGTTCCAAATGTTAAACCTATGGACATTCAGTCCAGGGCTGAGATAAATAGACAATACTCCACCAGTTTGGATGTGCCGCAATCATCATTGAGGCGAAGCTGAGTGATGATTACGGTGCATCCATACGAGCGGAGTATTGTTTATTTTACGAATCAAGTGCGGTTCTGGATTTATCTCACCTCTTTCACTGTTAGGGACGTTGAAATCTCTTGTCTTCTCTCTGAATTCCTGGCCGCTGATTGGTCAATCGCCCATTACATCATCTTGTATTCACTACACCATAACCATGGCGTAGTATTTTCACTTTACCTGGATGATCATTGCATATGTTATTGCTATATCTAAACTTGCACTAGGGGTGAGATTTTATGAACGAGGCAATAGCCGAGTTAATATTCTAAGGCACTCCAAACAAGATGGCAAATGGGCGGATATAGGCGCTCAGTACAAAGGGAATCCGCTGAAACCACAGATACCCATTCACAAAACACCATTTCCGGATATAGGCGCTCAGTACTTTGACTATGTAGATTCCAAATTATATGTGTCATTCTCCAATCTTTTAGATCCATATTTTTGATAAACTTAACAACTGTCATCGTAGCTTCGAGATATTCAGAGATGATTGTAGTAAACTACACTTCAAATGTAACAAACGAGACCAAAAACAAAAGTCTAGCCTCAAACCCCCATAGGTTTAGCACTAAGCCTCGTTCTTACTGGCCACTGGAAATGGTGTTTTGTAAACGGGTATCTGTGGTTTCAGCAGGTTCACTTTGGCTCCCTATACATTTCCTATGGAAACTCTGTAATAGGTGGATAATAAAGGCTATATACTTTATCCTACCCCTAATAAAAAAACTCCATAGGCTTAACATTGGGTCACTGTATTCAGTCTGGAGTTCAGAAAAATGAAAAATATCGCTCTAGTGGGATACACTTGACAAATGACGTCATTTGTTAATGTAGAAGTAATTTAGACAGACGGGGTAGGATAAATTCTAAACCAAACTCGAGTTAGTCGTGTTAATGTTCATCGCACTCCGGCAAGATCGTGTATTACTGCTCTCGGCCTCGCCTCGCTCAGTAATACGCGATCTTGCCGTCGTGCAATAAACAACAACACGACTAACTCTTGTTTGGTTTCTACATAGTATATAACCGTGAGCTGTATGTATGTTACAGGTGAACTGACCCTGCTTACACTTGGTCCTCTCACAAATGTGGCATCTGCTTTGAAACTGGACCCGCATTTCGGTAAAAACCTGAAGGAGATCTTCATCATGGGAGGAAACACCACAGGTAAGAGGAGCATCCCAGCAGAGTCTTAGTAATCAGGCCTAAACATCTGCCAGAAGAGCAAGCCTCAGACAAGGACAGGCCACTAACTGCACAGTTCACCAAAGATTTGCTTCTTATTCCTTATCATATATAAAAAGGCAGGATTTTGACAGGATCTGCTTGGAGTTTCTCCCCCACATAGAGACATGTTAACCAGGCCTTCTGGATATGACAAATACATAAATAAGGAGAAACACAAAAAATACCTATATCTTCCTCAGATATTGACTGGGAGCTTAAGAATGTAGAGGGTGGGCCAACATGCTCTGAATAGGCTGGAAATGATATAAAACCTCTACTTGTAGGCTTTATTATATACCCATGCAGTATATTTGATAATTATACACTGCTGCTCCCTGTACAGTATAAATTGTGTACTGAACCCTGTGTAGTACACTGTTATACTGCACACGTTGAAACATCAGCAGTGTGTGGGCTTTCACTTGACATGTCATCTATACCAATATATGGTAAGATTTTATTATTTTGGGGTATATAATTAATGTATAACGACCCACCATGCTTGTACATGCTACAAAACTCGATGGGAATTGAGGTTATTTACGGAACGAGGCCATAGGCTGAGTTCCGTAAAAAAACAGAAATTCTCCATCTCGTTTTGTAGCATGTACAGCATGATCAGGTCGTTCTATATAATTACTCTTTCCAATTAAGAACTGCATGAGAATCTTACTCTCGTTGCCCTTCAGTCTCCAGGCCTAGGTCGGCAGCAACTCCAAGCGGATCCCACAAAATTATAAAGTTTTGTATGTGGTAGGTAATTATTTCACATTTTGCTTATTTAAGGCCAAGGGAACATAACGCCATGTGCAGAATTCAACTTCTACAACGACCCAGAGGCCGCAAGCCTCGTTCTCAACCACATCCACAACGAGGCAGTCAACCTGGTACCTCTGGAGCTCTGCATAAAACACTCCTTCTCATGGGTAAGTGGGCATTTCTTCTTTCTTTTTAGAACATGCTACCATGCTCTACATACTAAAGAATTATCTCACCCCTGGTACTTTTTGTCCCATTGGCTTAACATTGAGAACTCATTCCCCATGCCCCTATATGTTATATGTTTCTGGTTTTATTTTAGCCTGGACAACTATATCTGTTTATCACCCATTGAGTATGAGTTACCATACTCACAAACCTGTTGAGTATGAGTTACCATATAATCTGTTGGGTATGGGTTCCCAACGTTACGCCCATGGACATTCATACCAGGCAAAGATGACAACCCTGTGTTTACATGATAAATATCTTAGATTTTTTCTTAACATTCAGTTCTTCCTCTTATTTCAGGAGTGGTATGAAAACTTTATCAACAGACAGACTGAAAAAGCCAGATTTGTGAAAACAATCGAAGAGCACATTGTCCTTAAGGCCCAGAGAAGGAACGTACAAAAACACTACTGCTGGGACCAACTGGCTGCAGCAGTGGCCCTAGATGCTAGCGTAATCACAGGAACTCAAGATGTTTACGCCACAGTGGAACTGGGTGGTACCTACACCCGGGGTCAGGTGGTCCTTGACCTTGACCTACTTCTAGAGAAAGAGGTCAATGTCAAGGTCATCACTGACATTGATGACGTCAGATACGAGGAAATGTTGTATGCCGCCATTGGGAGTGGAAATGCATAAATTAATTATTAGTTTTTATTCACTAGCTTTAAAGACAATTGCGGGTAGGTATCGAAGCGCCCCCTGTTTCTACTCAATTAACACTGGTGCTGCCATCTGGTTTCATGAAAATGTAGCAGTTTTCCATAGACACCAATAGATAAGCACTTACCTTCTTCAGATGGCCTTCCCATAGAAATTAACATGGTGACGTATCTTTTTAGCATTTCTCACTTGTACATGTTCCCAACTATCATAATCCAGAATTATTTGAAGATAGCAATAGAACATCAATGTCATTTAGCAACAAAGTCAAAATATTGCATTTTCCCATAGACACCAATAGTTAAGCACTTACCTTTTCAGATGGCCTTCCCATAGAAGTTAGCATGGTGACATGCCATTGGGAGTGGAAATGGAGAAATTAATTATTAGTTTTTTATTCACTAGCTTTAACTGCTGAATATTATACTTGGATTGTTTATGGGTGCCGGGCGGTAGCCCTGCCATACTCCAAGTCAAGTAAGCTTGGGCCTCCACCTCAACACCTAACAAAATACCTGAAATGGAAGTAGAAACCAAAACAACCATCATTGTATTGCACTGGACCAGACCCATGCACAAATAATGAGATGTATAAGAAATGTATAAGTAAGACTGTGGTGAGCTCTTGTAAAGCAGAGGTATCGGCATATCCCATATGAAATGTCCTGGTAGCAAGAGAGCTGTATCTAGGCCAGTGGGTCAGCACACAGCACCCAAGGTGAAGGCCAGTAGGTTGAATCATTTGGGCCAGTGGGTCAGCACAAGCACACCCACTGCCCCACTTAGCAGGGATGGATCATTAGGGCCAGTAGGTCAGCGCCTGCACACCTACTGTCCCACTTAGCCTGGGTCAGTAGGACAGGTCATTTGGGTTAGTCGGACAGAGTTTTGAGAGTGAGCATTTGGAACAACGATCTTGACACTGTAATGCATGCAACCTCAATACCAGCTATATAAGCTGTCTGTACCCATCATTCTGGGTTCTTAGTCTGGCGTGTGAGGAACCTGTTACTACCTTGTAGATTATAATAAAGAAGCATTTCAAGTACCTCTGTGAGCAGATCTTATCTGTGAAGGGCTGACGCAGCCAAGAAGAAGTTCTCTTCCCACTGCATCCTCCATGGACTAAAAACCACAGTATTCTAGTGATAAGTTACTTTAGTGTTTGTGACATACTTCCCTACTATTCCTCTCCTCATATGACTATAGACCAGTGCTGCATGCTGGTCTACAGTCCAGCCCAGTATATATCTTTTTTTTGTGTATTAAACAGTTATGTAATAATTGTGTCTATCTGCCTTATATTGATTCTTGTATGCTAAAAGGATCCCCTTTTCCTGTCTCTATATGTCAACTGTCAACTGTTCAAGGATGTCACTAAATCCTTTTAGATATTTAGTAAAGAACTAGATTTGTAACCTAATATAAGGTATTTCACTAATTCCATATGGAAACCAACAAAAGCCAAAAGTTTTGCAGCTCTTCTGGTGTATGTTTTTTCTCATGTATATCATATTAACTATGAATAAAATCTTCAGTTACCCTTATGTACTCAGATGTCAATGGATTGTAAAAATAAAAAAATCAAGTAAAGCTGCTTTAAAAAAAAAATCAGGAATACAATAAAAATCGACCCATATTACATCGCAAGGACATAATTTTGAAAGTGAACTGTATCGATAACTACCCAGGGTTGATAGCATTTATTGCCAGTATCTCGGCTTCAGAAAAACGTATTGGTCAAGTCAACCTTGAAGTAGGTTGCACTACGAACCACCTTCGTGGCCATCTTGGCAAGGCACCTACGCAGTGTTAAGCCTATGGCGAATTAAAACGTTCATTTCTGATAGTTCTTAATATGTGGAGATATATTCAGTAACTCTGAAGCCTTTCCCTTGACAAAACCAGTGCACCCTTGCAGTTTCAAATCAAATGATTATGTGATGGCCTCAGTTTAGACCTTAAACGCGATGTCAACAAATCATCGAAACAACTGATTTACTTCGAGCTGGCATGTTTAAATCATGTCTGGATATTGTATATAATTCTATTTAAACGATTACATGTACAGATTCTGTTTAAACGATTACATGTACAGATTGCACATTAGAACATCAGAAATAATATTGTTTCACCATTTTACACTTTGACGGCGATTTATTTTCATCAGCAAGATGGCGGATATGTCCATTGTTAAGGGAATATGAAGGGTATTTCAAACCGGAAGTCGCCAGATGACTCGGCGAATTGTGCTGATAATACACATAGACCGCATTAGTGTGACGTCATTTGACTGGGGTTTCCCTACGTTCTGGTGCCAAACATTGGGATATCCCAGGGGATATCCTTTCATAAGTGCAGCAGTCGGCATCTAGACATCTCGAATTTTTTAATTCTACAGTATATTTAACTCTACTATGCCATGATGTTACATTTAAGCAGTGCTTCCCGGAGTTTGGATTTGTTTGGCACCAAAATGACGTCAGGACTAATGCGGTCTATGTGCACCATTTTCTAACAGAATTCAAGGGGAACATGCACCATTTTCTAACAAAAATCAAGGGGAACATGTGCTTGTTCAGTATGACCTTGGTAATTAGTCATTTATTCGGCCAGATGTCATCAGTCATTTCCTCCCACAGTGCATGCGAACTTTATGGATAGCCCCTAGTTGTTCTGAACTGGTCTTCCTTTAACATCTTCCAGAAAAAAATATTATGGATATCTCATGTGCTTGATCCTCTAATGGTCAATAAATACTGATATAAAAAAAATAAGAAAGAAACTGATCATGAGTGTTTGGTCTGTGATCTCGTTCGCCATCGAGTTTGGAGTGCGCAGTAATATGAACGAGGCGATAACCAAGTGAATATTCTGAGGCACTCTAAACGAAATGGCGAACGGGGACTCAGACCAAGCACGAAAATGTTTCTGATTTTATCTTAGCCTGGAAATATTTATCTGTTCATCACTCGTTGAGAATGAGTTACTGTACTCATGAGCCTGTTGAGAACAAGTTCCTAGTGTTAAGCTTATGGACATTTATTTCAGGCAAAGATAATAGACTGGTTTTAAATCTTTGTATTTCGAGGTAACTACATATTAAGTTCTTTAGGCCTGGCGTCCACCTACTACGATATGGCTCCGATATGGTCTACGATGCACCTCCCGATATAAAATCAAAATCGCGTCGGAAGGTCACCTAATATCGGGGCAGTTGACCACGTTTCTGCGATTAGACACCGGTAAAAACCCATACAATGCGTGCTGGATTGGCATGTCTAGACATATGTCTACGATTTTGCATCCCAATATGTCTCCGATATTGACTTTTTGTATCGGAGCCATATCGGTAGGTCTAAATTTCTATCGTAGTAGGTGGACGCCAGGCCTTAGATCCATTACAGGGCTAGTAACAATCTTTGTGTTTGGAGATTCACAGGTATTCCCAGTGTTATCTGCAGAAACCCAATACTCACACCTGGAGAGTAGTGTTGAGGTCAGACCTTTATCACCAGAGAAGATTCTAGATCGAGTCTGAGTTTAGATTGTGAAGATTGATTTTTCAGGATTCTTGTCAGAAAGGGGCGTGTATATTCACACCTACCTCTCGGTCTCCCCTCAGTCTCTATCTTCCTGCCGTACTAACAAGCTCTGCAGGCAGACAGAGTTTGTCTGACGGTTTGTTTACCCCTACAAAATGGCGGCCACGCACCCGCCGCTGGTACTTGTTGCGTGTCTCCTGCTGGCATGGAGTAACGCCGAGAAGGGTAAGTTTACCTAGATTCACTTCCGGGAAATTCTCTCAATTTGAAAATTTATTTTCTGTAATTGATTTCTATTGAGGCAATAATTTACCTGCTTTGAGGATCTAGTAGGGAAATACGCAGAAAGTACTTATATTATCCCCCTAATACAAAGTGTCCATAGAAAACACAGGAAGTCTGTATCTACATATCCAGAACATATAGATATATCCACAAAGTGTCCATAGAAAACACATAGGGAACGAGTATCACCATACCCAGAGCATACAGACATATCCCTCTAATACAAAGTGTCCA
This sequence comes from Alentia gelatinosa, assembly GCA_950022655.1. Taxonomy (NCBI): domain Eukaryota; kingdom Metazoa; phylum Annelida; class Polychaeta; order Phyllodocida; family Polynoidae; genus Alentia; species Alentia gelatinosa. Next base: position 35,304,960 of record OX465593.1, on the reverse strand, counting down.
TAGAAAATACATTTGTGTATCACCATACCCGGCGCATACATATATATCCACCTAATACAAAGTGTCCATAGAAAACGCATAGGGAGTGTGTATCACCATACCTGGAGCATACAGATATATCCACCTAATACAAAGTGTCCATAGAAAACACATAGGGAGTGTGTATCACCATACCCGGAGCATACACATATATCCACCTAATACAGAGTGTCCATAGAAAACACATAGGGAGTGTGTATCACCATACCCGGTGCATACACATATATCCACCTAATAGAAAGTGTCCATAGAAAACACATAGGGAGTGTGTATCACCATACCTGGAGCATACAGGTATATCCACCTAATACAGAGTGTCCATAGAAAACACATAGGGAGTGTGTATCACCATACCCGGAGCATACAGATATATCCACCTAATACAAAGTGTCCATTAAAACACATATGCCTTGAGAATCCACTGCCCTGCCTCCCATGCTAAAGACGTACATCAATGCAACCAAAGATTCCTATAATCTCAATGATGCCACCTAGCGGGAATACTGTGTGCCAGTGGATTCTCAAGGCTCTAAGCCTAGTTCATTAAGAACTCTTCTCCTATAGAGCGCAGTGAGAACCTTGTACAGATTACCACTTAGAGAGTGTGAGATCTTATGAGAGGGGTGTACCACCTTGTACAGAATACCACTTAGAGAGTGTGAGATGTTATGAGAGGGGTGCACCACCTTGTACAGAATACCACTTAGAGAGTGTGAGATCTTATGAGAGGGGTGCACCACCTTGTACAGAATACGACTTAGAGAGTGTGAGATCTTATGAGAGGGGTGCACCACCTTGTACAGAATACCACTTAGAGAGTGAGAGATGTAATGAGAGGGGTGCACCACCTTGTACAGAATACGACTTAGAGAGTGTGAGATCTTATGAGAGGGGTGCACCACCTTGTACAGAATACCACTTAGAGAGTGTGAGATCTCATGAGGGGGGTGCACCACCTTGTACAGAATACCACTCAGAGAGTGTGAGATCTCATGAGAGGGGTGCACCACCTGGTACAGAATACCACTTAGAGAGTGTGAGATCTTATAAGAGGGGTGCACCACCTTGTACAGATTACCACTTAGAGAGTGTGAGATCTTATGAGAGGGGTGCACCACCTTGTACAGAATACCACTTAGAGAGTGTGAGATCTTATGAGAGGGATGCTTATAAGACTTCTCCTTTGGCATTGGCCAAGAAAACTAGGAGCAAATAGAATATTCATCATTGATGAATGAGCGTGCAATTATAAATGAATAACAATTAAATATTTTAGATTCAGTCTATCGATAGCTTTCTGTAACCCACTGGCACCCAGTCAACTTGCCATTTCTGCAATTGCCTGAGTCAAGGATCAAAATATATCAAGCACCAGTGGGTCAATGAGGTATTTCGGTCTCAGGTGATTGGTCATGGTCAGCTGGGCATGCCTCTAAGGCCCTGAGACACTGGCACCCTGTACCTTTCCCACTATCACAGTGAATAGCACACAGATGGTGAAGGGATAGTTTTCTGGAAGCACACTGGAAGTGTACATATGTGACCACTCTAAACTCTAGATGATGTATATAGCGCGTGCAAGCACGCTCTAATAAAAAAAAACGGGCCCCAGATTCCTTTGCAGTACTTTCAGATCAATGGATGAACTATGGACTATTGACACTGTCTCACTCTGATACAAAGATAATAACAAAAATCGTTTGTGATAGACAGAGTAAGGCAACATATCTATCAATTTCCTTTAACTGTTATGCCTCAGGTTTGGTTCAATGAATATTATTGATGTCTTGGAAGAACGACGTCTTCAAAGTATGGTGGTTCAGTGATTAAATTAATGAAAAAAAGTCTGCATGACTTCATCCTAAATCCACCATTGTATTCAAACCAGAATAAACTATGCGGTGACATCGTTACTGGGGCTGTTGTAATGACCTTGAAGCATCATTTATATTATGACATTGGAAATGATTTATCGATAAACTCACAGAATGTAGGTAAGACAGCACATTTCATTTCGGCTATGTCTATAGATTTGCTATGGACACTTTGTATTTGGTGGATAATAAAACATATCTGTATATGCCAGGTATGTCCATACAGAGTTTCTATAGGTTTACAGATTCTATACAAAGAAATACAATTTAAAGGTTGACGTATCCCCTTCAAATGATGAGTCAAGATGACAATATCCCAATCCCCTAGAACTATCAAAGACACAAAGTACCTAAAAGCACGGCTCTGCTGCAGGTGCCGCCACCTGGTGATGCTTAGATACTCGCATTTATCCTACCCCTAATAAAAAGCGCCATAGGTTTAACATTGACTCAGTGTATTTGATGGAGCGTTGAATAAAGTGTTATTTATGCACCGAGGTGAATAAAAAAACGGACCAATCAGGGACCAGATAACGAAAGTAGATCCGGCAGCATTGACAAATGTGGCCATCCTCCGATGAGTGTCAACACGCTGCTAACATGGATAATTACAAAATATTCTTTTTATATCGTTGAGATGGGGTATGATAAATACGAAACCGAACTAGAGTTAGCCTTGTCAATGTTTATACCACTCTGGTCAGGTCTGCTACTCACTAAACTCGGCTAACGCCTCGTGTAGTAATACACAACTTGCCCATCGTGGCATAAACATTGACAAGGCTAACTCTCGTTTGGTTTCTACTAATTATCCATCTAAATTACTTTATCGTGGAATATTACAAAACCAAATGAGCAGATTTTAAGTTTTGTCTAGTTTGACCTAACCCAAATCTACTTGCCTGATTTCTGTAGGAAACAACTGAAAAATATGTTTCTTTTTCAATTAGTAAATTTTTTAATTTTTTTTTCAATTCTTTTAAAAACAACCAGAGTACCCCATATCTTTTAAAACATAAATGTGTAGTATTACACATTTACTACATTCTAGTTTGAAGAAGGTTCATGGACGCCTTGAGCCCGGGACGATTCGAGCCCTGGACGCCTTGAGCCTTTCTGTGGACGCCGTGAGCCTACCCTGTGGACGCCTTGAGCCTACCCCGTTTTGGTGGCCTTAAGCCTCTAGGTGTAAAAACTTTGAAAAGTGTACTTATACTGGTTTATAGTCATATATATACACAACCCTAACCCTTACCCAACCCTTTTCTAACCCTAACCCGCTAATCAGAACTAAAATGAGGTAGGCTCAAGGCGTCCACGGGGTAGGCTCAAGGCGTCCATGTTTTTGCGCTGACAGGAGGCTCAAACGGTTAAAGGCTCAAGGCGTCCAATTCTCTTTGAGGAGGATGATATGGGTCTTACTATATACACATCTATAAATTATATTATGATAGTATCACAATATCTAACTCTAAATCAAAAACTAGCACTATGACCCCTGAATTTTAAGTTAGATATGTGTTCTACAACACTTTAAGATCATCATATTCAGTTTTCAGGAAAATGACATGGGTTTTAATTTCCAGGAAACATTTTCCGATATGCCTTTGACGGGTTAATTGCCTATAAATATAATATTATCTTCATACCGGCTATTATATTTTCCTGAATTTCTTTGTGACAGGTTTCGTCACAACTGACGCTAATCCTGAGCCACATGCACTGGAAGACGGTGAGCAATTCTTGATTCCTTTTTAATAAATAAGTTTTTATTCATTTCTGTAAATGCCAGCGTTATTGTTTTTTTTTGTTTCTTTTATTTAGATAGCAGCATTTATTGACATCAAGAAGATTCAAGTACATATCATGATAACATTTCAGCAAGATGTTAAAGGAAGAACATTTAATAACACCTATCACATATCAAACAACTAGGAGCAAATAGAATGTTCATCATTGATGAATGAGCGTGCAATTTTAAATGAATAACAACTAAAAGGTTTGGGTTACATTCAGTCTATGGATACTAGTTTTCTGTAACCACTTGCACCCAGTAAACTTACCAATTTTGTAACTGCCTGAGTCTATCTATAGGATCCATATCAAACGCCAGTAGGTCAATGAGGTATTTCGGTCTTGAGGGATTGTCATGGTCAGCTGCCTCTGAGACCATCAGGCACTGGCACCCTGCTCCAGATCCAATAGCACAGCGAAAAGCACACAGATAGTGAAGGGATAGATTTTTCTCAGCATGCTGAAAGTGTATGTGACCACTCTTTTACAGTTTTAACTTATCTGGGTCTTGTATTAGACCTTCAGGCCTATCTTCCTTACAGCCAGTACAACAGGATTGCTGATTGCCACACTTTTAAATTGACATATTTTTGTTGTGATCTAGCCTGGATTTAAAACCAAATATAATGTTTTGGATCTATGACATAATAAAAAAAGAGAAGAATAAAAAAAGACTTGACCAAGTCTATGTAGAGCCAAACGAGGCGGCCTGACTGTCAGTTCAAGGTCTTTATAGCATTATGTAAGAAGTAGTTGCCAGTCCCTTATTTCATTTGGACAGGGAACCAGTCTAAGTACAAATGTCCCAAGTGCCGTTCACGCTTGAGTGCACCTTCTAATGAAACGCACACTGCCGCTGTGGTGCCACTGTTTGAAACAACGAGACAAGTTTATCACTTCTAGTGAATTGGCCTCCAGACATCCGCCTATTGGGGTAATTTGTGATTATAACTCGACCCCTCCAATGCCACGGCTCAGTGACTGTCCGGCAGTCACGGCTGACTGACCTCACCCTCCCACCCCCCACCCCCTCACCCCTGCCTAGACCTCTCCAATACTACGGCTCAGTGATTGTCTGGCAGTCAGAGCATGCAGAGCACTGTGAGTGGTGAGGCTTACATTCAAAACAACATGACATTGGAGACATTTAGTGTAAGTACATCAACATTTATACAGGATGATTTTACTGTGCGTTACAGACTGAGATATAGAGGGATAGATAGATAGAGAGGGAGAGAGAGAGAGAGAGAGCCAGAGAGAGAGAGAGAGACAGATAGAGAGAGAGAGAGAGAGACAGACAGACAGAAAGAGAGAGAGACAGAAAGAGAGAGAGAGGGAGGGAGAGAGGGAGGGATAGAGAGAGACAGAGAGAGAGAGAGACAGACAGAGAGAGAGACACAGAGAGAGATAGAGCAATAGAGATATAGATAGAGAGAAATAGAGATAGAGATAGAGATAGATAGAAATAGGGATAGAGATAGAGAGAGAGATACTCAGACAGAGGGGTGGTAGGAGTAGTGACCAATGACAGGTACATTCAAGGTTTTATCTCACCCCACATACATCTTCTCCATAGACTTAACATTGGGAACTCGTATCTCACGCCCATGAGATATTTAGGAAAAATATCCAATGGGGGATTATGTCACTCGTTTGAATCGCTACATAATTCACGCGGCTTCGCCTTGTGAATTACTACGCGATTCAAACTCGATGGGATACGAGCTCTGACCCTAAACTTTCATGGGTTTCCTCTATAGTACTGGTGGTAGTGTTTGTTTTTGTTTTTGTTTGTTCTTATTGATCGAAATTGCTGCAATAGCAGGTTTTGTTTACCTCGTCTCTTACAGTTATACATTTCATACACAAACACAGTTTTTAAGAGTGTATTTAACACTCTTCGTACAGTAGATACAATAGGTAACATGTGGATGGGATATGATGTGGTAGACCATACGTTCATTTGGGCGACACAGACTAGTGCCTTATATAGAGGTGCTGTTCTCTGGAACGCACTGGATCCCAACCTGAGAAAAGTGGATACGTATGAGAAGTTTAAATTAGCAACTAAAAAAAGAAGTCTAGAAATAATTGTGTAATTGGTACTGGATGCTAAAGTCTTTCGGAGAGGGATCCCTACCATGGTGACTGCATGTAACTGACTGTGTATTTATGTTAGTTGATACTAAAGCTAATTTTGATTATATTGTATTTGAATCTAAAGGCTGGTATGCCCATTGAAGGACCACACAACAACCAGATCTGACGGAAACATTGGAGAACTGAACTTTACAATAACTCAGAGACAATGAGATTTTGGATACATGAAAAATGAGGTGTTTTCCTCAAGCCATATTTGTACTTTATTTATAAAATATTTATATTAAGGGTTATAGTAACTCTATTTATACTAGTCACCCAATAATCTGACTTGTATAATATGGTATGTTTGATGTCAAATTGTAAACAGAAGACTGACTGGTTCAAAAGTTTTTGTAATTCCTTACCCTAGAGCTGTAAGGACAAGTCATACCGGCAGCAATGCTGATGTCCTTGCAGGATAAATAAAGAAATAAAAAAAAAAAAAAAACCCAGTTAGGCACTATACTCTAACAAGCTTTCAACTTATGAAAGTATGAGGTTTATATATATCTTTATTATCCACCTAATACAAAGTGTCCATAGAAAACACATAGGGAGTTTGTAGGGACATACCCGGAGCATACAGATATGTTGTATGCTCCGGGTGGCGCATACGGAAAAATAGTGCGTACAGAAACATAGTGCATAAGTAATATGAACTGATTTCGACATGCCACTTGCCCAGAAAAGGTGGATGATAAATACGATATAGACTGGTTTCAGATAAAAGCGGTTGTATGCTCCTCGGAGTTGACTCTGCGCAATATCCTCGCATACACTCGGATATTACTACGCGTCAACTCCTCGGAGCATACAGCCGCTTTTATCCGAAACCAGTCAATATTGTGTATTTATATGACATATTTAAGTATATATTTGTACATGTATATGTATATATGGGTGACAGTGGGCCAATAAGCTATTACCATTATTGTCAAAATCTCTATTTACCACTTGTGCGTACCCCTAAACTAGGGTTCCTGATACCAGACTTTACTCCGAGCCTAATATGTTTTTTATATAAATAAGTTGAGGTAGTATTTTGGACTTCCCCAGACAATTGGTTTCAATCGCTCACACATATGTATAGTGGGTTAAGTTTATTGAGCGCGGGAAATCGCGCTCATATACGTCATCTAGAGAGGTTAGAATGCTCACACAGGCTTTCAGCTTACTGCAGAGAATCTAACACTTCGCTATCAATGTCCCAACTATAAAGGCCTGGGTAAATGAGCAGGGGTCCAGTATAACAGTCTGACCATATCCACGCCCCACTACTGACTTGGTTCCTTTAAATAGAACTTTCATGGCTGAGTAACCATGTCAAAGTGTGTGCATTCAATGCATATATCATATGGACAGAAATCACATTTCAATGGACTATGATAATAGTAATAGTGCCAAATATATGGATGTTCCAGATGATACCCCATCTGAAGATGTCAAATATATGTTAGTAAAATGAAGTACCCTCAAGCAAAACAAACTTGAGTGCATCAAGCGCTAAGGGGGTATCAAAGAGCAAACTGAGTGGCATAGCTGACCTATTAGCCAGAGAAGTAGGGCAGTTGACCAAGACCCTAAATGAAAAATTCAGTCACAACCACGACAAGGTGAATGTGATCTGTTGTATGCTAGACCAGGCACAAGTCAAAATCAAAAACGTTAGCCAGAAAATGAAAAACATCTCAAAAGAAATATACCAAAATATTGATATTCTCTTACTTTTATTTTAAGAGATTTTGGTATACCGCGCTCTTCCATTATGAATGGAAATAACATGCTCCTAGTAAAACTAGTAGGTGGTCTTTGAGTTTTACCTGTCGCTTTGTCTTGTTGGTGGTAGTTGAGGGACAGACATGTATGGAACTCTGTGTATCATATGTGTCTACCTATCTGCATGTGTGTATGTGTAAATTGTGTATCTATGTGTTAGTGTACATGTGTCTGTGTGTGTCTATTTATCACTCTAATCGGTATAAGGAACTTCTAAATCGGACTAGGGATAGGTAGCATCGCTATTCAAACGGCCAACTCAGAATCGGTAACAATCGGTGAAAGTGCGTACATCGAAATATTAAGGTCGGGGAGAGTCGGTCAGATCTGACATGGTAGTGATGCCCGACGCGTCGGGAAAAGCAATAAAATCGGGTCGGCGAAGTGCGTACATCGACCCGATTGATGCAGATTGTCACAGACCCGAAGGATCCGTCGGGGAAAGGTAGAATCGGGTACAGCCGTCGGATCGGTGTCTTATAGGCTTTATCTAGGCTTTAGTGCTAAAGCTTTGGGGGCCAAGGCTAGAATTTCGTTTTTGGTCTCGTTTGCTACAAATGAAGTGTACTTTACTACAATCGTCTCTGAATAAGTTTGTCTCAAAGCTACGGTGACAGTTGTTAAATGGATAAAAAATATGTATCTAAAAGGTTGGCGAATGACACATATAATCTCGAACCTATTATGGTCAAAGTACTGAGCGTCTCCAATCTCCGGAAATAGCATTTTGAGCACGGGTATCTGCAGTTTCAGCGGGACCACTTTATAAAAACGGCCAATGAAAACGGTGGAAATTCTTTGTGTTCTCCTAAAAGCCCATTTACATTGGCCATCACCGATATACAGTCAGGAACCACCGACGGACCTTTAGCAAAATGTAAATAGGCAATTTTTTCTTTTTAATTTTCAAAAAATACAGACAATCGCCCTGGTCGTGGGTGTACTGTTCTTCCTTGCGTAGTCCAAAACAACAAAAATACAATACACAAGGCAATTACAGAAACACATGACAATACTCGCAAGGGACATTAACAAACACATAACAATAGAACACCACAGGTTTTTTGCGAACGAGTAAAGTGAAGTCCTTTCCTCTTCTACTATCTCTAGTAATTTTCAATACTCAGATTATTAGTTTCTATTAGTGTCCAGCCCCCATATAACATAGAACTAGCATTTAACCTTTTACTTGTATTGGAGAGAACACAAAAATTCGACACTGTTTTTGTCGGCCAATGGAAACCGGACTCATGTGGTTTCATTTTGTAAAACATCGATTGAAATAGCTACAGGATAGCGCTACCACACCCACTTATGATAAGGGAATAAACATGTGTGAGATAGTGAGTGATAACCAGCATCCAGTGGTGGCCTCTCTGACCCAGGAGATACTTTATCATCTCCAGGCAGACCCACATCGATCATTTCAGACTGAGTCATACCAAGCCGAAACGTTAACTATTAGGAAATTAAAAGTGCTAATTATCAAAAACATGGAGTGGACATCAGTCTATGCAGTGTCTAAAGCCTATAAGACACCGACCCGACCGCTGTGGCCGATTCTACCTTTGCCCGACGCATCCGTCGGGTCTGAAAATCTGCATCAATCGGGTCGATGTACGCACTTCACCGACCCGATTTTATTGCTTTTCCCGACGCGTCGGGCATTACCACCATGTCAGATATGACCGACTCTTCCCGACCTTAAGATTTCGGTGTACGCACTTTCACCGACTGTTCCCGATTCTGAGTAGGCCGCTTATATAGTGATGCTATGAATCCCCTCATTCTATACCCGAGTATTTTATACCGATTTGTGGGGAGACAGAGGCGATTATAGATCTGAAATCCGCTTTGTGATATTTTGAATAGAACAGAAGTTATCAAACTTTGCATTATTGCTATATATACCTATATATACCGGCCCGGGGCCCAGCCGGGTCCGCTCCCACCTGCTCTCTTTGATCTCAATCGGGGTCGTTTTACGAGGTTATAAAAGGAGGAGGTGTAATCGGGAAGGTCTACATGTCGGTGTCTTATAGGTATAAGACACCGAAATTTCTCACCGAACTCTCACCGAGCCGATGGTCGGGATGAATCTGGAACAAATTTCGGTGTCTTATAGGCTTAAGAGTTAGACAGGACCTTCCTCGTATTTGATATAGGGGTTGTAGAGGGAAGCACTGAGGGGGCATGCCCATATATGGAGAAGGAATAAGGGGTTGTCAATATGGCAAGCCATTTCTGTTACATAATGACAATTAACAGTTCTAATCAGTCACTCGTTTTCCACTAATAAAGCATCGCTATCTATAAAAAAAAGCCTCCCTGGTTTCTGATTTACTGTATCCCATGATGCAAAGGGGCGTAGTTATTTCTGTATCAACCCACTTAATATCTGGGTGCACCCCTTTCATAAGATCTCACACTCTCTAAGTCATATTCTGTACTCTCACTTAGCTCTATGGAGAAGAATTCTTGATGAACTAGGCTTAGAGCCAGTAGTATTAATTAACAGCAACGATTTTCCAATCATTGCTGTTAAAAAGAGGACCAGGTTTGAGTGTTCCCAACATGAGAATCTCACTTTCGTGGCCCTTCAGTCTTCAAATCTAGATCTTGTCAAGTTTGTTCCTATGTGTGGGAAACACTCCAAGCAGATCCGACAGAATTCTAGGTTTTTATATCTGGTATGTAACTAACGATCTGGGTGCACCCCTTTCATAAGATCTCACACTCTCTAAGTGGTATTCTGTACAAGGTTCTCACTATGCTCTATGGGAGACGAATTCTTGACAAACTAGGCTTAGAGCCTTGAGATTCCTCTGGTACACAGTATTCCCGCTAGGTGGCATCATTGAGATTATAGGAATCTTTGGCTTGCATTGGTGTACGTCTTTAGCACAGGAGGCAGGCCAGTGGATTCTCAAGGCTCTAAGCCTAGTTCGTTAAGAATTCTTCTCCTCTAGAGCGTAGAGAGAGTACAGAATACTACTTAGAGAGTGTGAGATCTTATGAGAGGGGTTATGGTTATGCTATTCATTAATTAACAATTTTCTATTTTCTCTTTGGAATGACACTGACAATCTTGGAAAGGTCTTTTCCCTCTGAGGTCAGTCCTTTGCTCCTTTTTTGTTCTTTTAAAACAGATTTCAATTACCTTACTATAACCTCCCGCTATTTCAGTCCTGTCCACTTTCACCTTCTTCAGCAGTTGCCAAAATTGTATTAGAGGGAAACTATGTTCCGGTGAGCAAAAGTTCAAAGTTACGAGGTAAGGCTTGGAAAAATTACTGACGCCTCGGGCAGTAATTTTCCCAAGCCTTACCGATTAACTTTGACTTTTACTTACCGGTACTTGGTTTCCCTATTCCTATATACCTTCAAATATCGATAAAAATGCTTAATTCTTTACCTGAAACACTTCCGAAGCAAGTGACCACCCTTATCGAGTAACCACAACAGCCATTGTTTCGTCCCGCTGCTGTATTGTATCACGTGATCAGAGCGGGACGAAAACGTCAGAGGGAGATGAAAACATCAACCTCGACACATAACTTATTTTTAATGCACCCCCCAACAGCGGTATGTAACTCTATTTAGTTCAATAATGGGTATATAGGAATTGTTCGTACAGACCTTTTTCTCTTCTGTTTCAAATTACTGTTAGCTCAAATATTTCTTACATTCATTTTGATGACATCGAAAACAATTTCACCCTTTGAGGGCGAATGATGCCTTGAGGCATCAACCAGCCCACGCTGAATGATGCCAGGCAGAATGATGCCTAAATGCAACATTTCTCTTAAATCTATGAACTTGTTTTTGACAAGGAAATAATTTATTGATATCCATGACATCTTCAGACAATGTAGGTATACGATCAGAATCAATTTTAGTAAGCTAGAATAAGTGAAATATCATTGAATACCAATAATATCAGGTGATGGAACAACGATATTATGACTTTATCCAAAATGTATTCGTCCTCTATCGGTATACACTATCACTAGCACCCGTCCTTATGGTGACAGTTCTGCCACAGGTGGCCATCCTTAAATGGATAAGTCCTGCCTGCTTTCAGTTTCTTGAGCAGTTGCCAAAATTGTATTTGTTCTTACAGACCTTTTCCCCTTCTGTTTCAGGATACTGTTTAGTTCAAAATTTCTTACATTTATATTGATGACATTTAAAACGATTTATTCATTGTTTTTATCATCATTACAGAGGCGTTTTACCAGTTGAAGACACCGGCCGGTGCCAAGACCTATGAGGATGTATGGCTGATCACAGAGACCCCGCAGCTGAAGGTCAGGATCAAGGGTAAACAGGGAGCCCACATACTGCTGGCTAGGTGAGTCATCCTTACTCTAACGACTCGTAAATGAAGGTCAAGTTCAAGGGTAAACTGGCTAGGTGAGTCGTCACTTACTCTAACGAGTCATAGATGAAGGTTAGAATCAAGGGTAAACAGGATGCCCATATACTGCTGGCTTGGTGAGTCTTCCTTACTCTAACGACTCATAAATGAAGGTCAGCATCAAGGGTAAACAGGGAGCCCACATACTGCTGGCTAGGTAAGTCGTCCTTACTTTAACGACTCATAAATGAAGGTCAAGTTCAAGGGTAAACTGGCTAGGTGAGTCGTCACTTACTCTAACGAGTCATAGATGAAGGTTAGAATCAAGGGTAAACAGGATGCCCATATACTGCTGGCTAGCTGAGTCGTCCTTACTTTAACGACTCGTAAATGAAGGTCAAGTTCAAGGGTAAACAGGGAGCCCATATACTGCTGGCTAGGTGAGTTGTCCCGACTTTAACGACTCGTAAATGAAGGTCAGGATCAAGTGTAAACAGGGAGCCCATATACTGCTGGCTAGCTGAGTCGTCCTTACTTTAACGACTCGTAAATGAAGGTCAAGTTCAAGGGTAAACAGGGAGCCCACATACTGCTGGCTAGGTGAGTCGTCCTTACTTTAACGACTCATAAATGAAGGTCAGGATCAAGGGTAAACAGGACGCCCATATACTGCTGGCTTGGTGAGTCTTCCTTACTCTAATGACTCGTAAATGAAGGTCAGGATCAAGGGTAAACAGGGAGCCCATATACTGCTGGCTAGGTGAGTCTTCCTTACTCTAACGACTTGCAAATGAAGGTCAGGATCAAGGTTAAACAGGATGCCCACATACTGCTGGCTAGGTGAGTCGTCCTTACTCTACAAACTTGTAAATGAAGGTCAGGATCAAGGTTAAACAGGACGTCCACATACTGCTGGCTAGGTGAGTCGTCCTTAAGGTAGTGCTCCATTGCGCCGATTGTTGGTCTCCGAACAATCTTCACCCCATCTCCACCCATTCTCCGATTGCTCTTGCCTCATGTGTGACCATGAGAAAACATGGGGGCGGATCAGAGACCGCTAGGAGTTTGAATGCCGACCGTAGCTCCACTGCAGTTCCACTGTCAGTGACTAGGGTCCGAGCGGCCCGCGACCAAATGATCGCCACCCGATCCCCAATCAATTAATATGCATACGAGGTTGTGATTGGTGCCATCTTTGTGTTTGCTATTTGTTTTTATAACAATATCTCCATCTTTCAGATTGATATCAATATCTCCATATTTCAGATTATAAAACATCTCCATTTTTCAGGACCCCGCATGTGTCTAATGAATATGCGTACAAGGTTGTGATTGGTGCAGACCCTCCGCCCACTCAGCGTTACATCATTCGGCGATCTGTGTCTGGCGGCAAAGAGAACGTCCTCACGGAGCAGAACATCCTCAAGACTGGTCAATTCAAGGACTTCTGGGTGACATGGCGGGACGGGAAGATTGTCATTGGCATGGGCACTGAGGTTGATAGATCAAAAAACAATTTCTCCATCTTTTAAATTATATGACATTATCTTCGTCTTTCAGGATCCCACATGTGTTCAGTAAAGAAGCATACAAGGTTGTGACTGGTGCCATTCTTATGTTTGTCGTTTGAATATATATCAATGTTTTCATATTTAAGGACCACGTATGTGTCTAATGAATATGCATACGAGCTTGTGATTGGTGCTTTCTTTATGTTTGCGATTTCATTATTTAACAATATCTCCATCTTTCATATCATATAACAATATCTTCATCTTTCAGGACCCCGCATGTGTCTAATGAATATGCATACGAGGTTGTGATTGGTGCTTTCTTTATGTCTGCGATTTGATTAATTTACAATATCTCCATCTTTCATATCATATAACAATATCTTCATTTTTCAGGACCCCGCATGTGTCTAATGAATATGCATACGAGGTTGTGATTGGTGCTTTCTTTATGTTTACGATTTGATTAATTTACAATATCTCCATCTTTCATATCATATAACAATATCTCCATCTTTCAGGACCCCGCATGTGTCTAATGAATATGCATACGAGCTTGTGATTGGTGCGGACCCTCCACCCACTCAGCGTTACATCATTCGGCGATCTGTGTCTGGCGGCAAAGAGAACGCCCTCACGGAGCAGAACATCCTAAAGACTGGTCAATTCAAGGACTTCTGGGTGACATGGCGGGACGGGAAGATCACCCTCGGCGCAGGCACCGAGGTCGGGGCACAGGAGAAGATCTCTTGGACCGACCCTAACCCCTTCAAGGTCACTGCCGTGTCCTTGGAGAAGCACGACCCTGCTGACATCTGGTGGAGGTTTCTGCGAGACACTGGTGAGTTAATTTAGCAACCAAGCCCTGTCTCTGTACCGTTGACTTGTACTTGAAGGAAGCCCAATAAGGTGATTGTAACTGTCATTGAATTATTTACCCGAATTAAAAAAAGATAGAGTACGGGCCCGTTTAATAATATAGGATCATACATCTAGACCCTTTTTTTAAATTTTCAAACAAAATTCACCAAATTTGGTGGTCTTCCATTTTGTCGGAATATATATACGTATACATACTATAAACTCAGTCGAGTACAAACTACATCTGGATGTTGGAAGCGTTATCATGATATGATATTTGATAAGCAAGTAAATATATGGTGCAAGTAGTATTTAAATGATAGCAATAACTTTCTGTACGCCAAGGAGCCCCAGGAACGATGTGGGTCAGCTTAATTCAACACTTAAATATGGACGACCTTATGGACGGCTAATACTGACTTAACGCCCAGCCCCACTGGAACGATGCGATTGTCGGATGTCCATAAATAGTCAAAAACGGCCGTCGAGGGTCATAAAAACGGCGCCGCCCGTCGCTTCGCACACAATCGCTCCTGTGGGGCCGGGCTTGCGCGCATGTGCGATCATGTGCGATGCGACGGATTCATCGCATCGCACATCTTGAAATATTCATGATGTGCGATGGATCCTTCGCACATGCCTCCTGTTGTATTCATATATAACTATACTTATATCTATATGTACGGCCCCCTGTAGCTTTTTGGATATTTAAAGGTTATATACATGTTTATACCACACCTGCCAGACCTTTGACATGAATCTTGGTGTAATATGTCAACTATAAAGTTTGTATGGTATAATTGGAGCGGTGTTTGCTTCCAAACTATAAAACCACCAGGACGAACTTAAATATCATTAAAAAAAATTACCCTTAATTGTACGAGGTACAGAAAAGGGTCTCCATATACGATCCTAGATTATCATTTTCATCTAATTTTCATCTTATTTGAATGTCCTTCTAAATATTCTTTCCTCTTTATACACAAAAGCCCGCGAGGTGTACGTGGCAAGTCAAGGAGGCAACCAGAACAGCAATCTATGGTTCACCGAACCAATCAGAAACCACTTTACAGTCGGTGTTCGGGGATGCCAGGAGGCGAAGATCGGTCTGAGCGACGGACCCGGTTTCGGGGGGCCCGGCCAGTACAACACCCACCTCATTGTCCTTGCCCTGGCCAACAACAACCAAGTATCCGTCATCAAAGACCAGGTCGGGGACGGGAATGCAGCCAGTGAGCGTTTTTCCACACCTGATGTGCTCAATTGCTTCGAAACCAGGTGGTTCTGGGTCACCTGGGTCTCCGGGTGGATCCAGATGGGGAGGGGTGTGACTGTTGGCGAAGATATGTTCATCAACTGGCTGCCGGAGGAGCAGCATAACATCACCAGTGTGACGCACTTCTTCGGGAATAATCCAGGACCGAATCCGGAGTTCCATTTCCGCAGTGTTGAAGGTGAGTAGATGTGTCAAGCGCCAAATCCACTAAGGCGAATTTAGCAGTCGCACTCATTCGCCTTGAGTTTGCATGGACGCATGAAAAATGCGCTTCAGTGGATCAGGCGTTTGTATGATGGTTGCTTTGGGGTTGCCTGTCACATGCGAATTTGCATGCACATGTGACTGGAATGTGACAATATTAAAATATTTCTGTATGTGTTCGCACAGTCGCATATATTCGCATGGTCGCATTGTCGTATGATCTTACAAGAATTCTATGCAAATTCAGTTGACCAGATGGTTCTGGGTCACCTGGGTCTCTGGGTGGATCCAGATGGGGAGGGGTGTGACTGTTGGCGAAGATATGTTCATCAACTGGCTACCGGAGGAGCAGCATAATATCACCAGTGTGACGCCCTTCTTTGGGAATAATCCAGGACTGAATCCGGAGTTCCATTTCCGCAGTGTTGAAGGTGAGTAGATGTGTAAAGTGCCAAAGCCACTAAGGTGAATTCGCAAAGAACTATTGTGAAACCATGCAACAAGGCAACTGTGCAAATACATGTGACCATGTGAAAACATGAAAATATCAAAAGGTTCACATGTTTAAGTTGACAGAGGGCTACTTCCTGTTGATTTAGATAAAACATAATTTACGTTGACATAGGGCTATTTCCTGCTGATTTAAATACAATTTAATCCACATTGACAGAAGAATACTTCCCGTTGATTTAATACTAATTAATCTACATTGAGAGATGAATACTAACTGCTGACTTAAATACCTAATTCACATTGACAGATGAATATTTACTGCTGATTTAAATACTAATTAATTCACATTGACAGAAGAATACTTCCCGTTGATTTAAATACTAATTAATTCACATAGACAGATGAATACTTCCCGTTGATTTAAATACTAATTTATTTACATTAACAGAAGACTACTTCCTGTAGATCTAAATACTAATTAATTCACATTGACAGATGAATACTTCCCGTTGATTTAAATACTAATTTATTTACATTAACAGAAGACTACTTCCTGTAGATCTAAATACTAATTAATTCACATTGACAGAAGACTACTTCCCGTTGATTTAAATACTAATTAATTAACATTAACAGAAGACTACTTCCTGTAGATCTAAATACTAATTAATTCACATTGACAGAGGACTACTTCCCGTTGATTTAAATACTAATTAATTCACATTAACAGAAGACTATTTCCTGTAGATCTAAATACTAATTAATTCACATAGACAGATGAATACTTCCCGTTGATTTAAATACTAATTAATTCACATTAACAGAAGACTACTTCCTGTAGATCTAAATACTAATTAATTCACATAGACAGATGAATACTTCCCGTTGATTTAAATACTAATTAATTCACATTAACAGAAGACTACTTCCTGTAGATCTAAATACTAATTAATTCACATTGACAGAAGACTACTTCCCGTTGATATAAATACTAATTAATTCACATTCACAGAGGACTACTTCCTGCTGAAGAGTCAGTCCGCCTATGACGTCACCACCAGTCACGTGGTCAGCGTCGGGCAGCGTACGGCGTTCCCGTTCCGCGTCTTGGCGTGTTTCGACGCCGTGCTGAGTCTGCGCAGAGACTCCATGGATGTCACTTCCGGTGAGACGCGCCACGTTGAGATCACGCTTGGAACCAGCGAGACGCAGGGCATGAACAGTAAGGTCAAGGTCATCAAGGCCAATGGCGACGTGGCGCTCACGACAGATGTCGCCTCGGCCAACCTCCTCTCCTGTACTGCACTCAGACACCTGTGGCTAGGATGGCAGGTGAGCCTCGGGGCTGTTGAATAAATAGACAATAATCGATGGTTTTGTGGACAGGCGGCAATAAACCACGAGTGGTTGACGTGAGTAATACATGAGCGCTAGCGAGTGTATTGCGACGTCAACCGCGAGTGGTTTACAGAGCTGCCTATCCACAAAATCATCGTTTGTTGCATTTATTATCCATCATTTCGAATAAATTAAACCCAGTAATTGCCATATTAACGGGTAAAACAATAGGAACTATTTCTTTGCTTTATAGAAAAAGGGACTATTTTTCCCGTATCCCATGGTTTTGAGGCTGTATACCACAGGTTTGAATCCATATACCACGGTTATGGTATCTGACATGTTTTATACAATGGGTAGTGGTTTACTGAGTCCCCATACATTTTCAATGGTGGCTTTGTATACGATGGATAATGAAGTTCGTTCGTTTCTGGGGCCTGTTTCACTAGTTTTGTGACATGTCTGTGACACCATACAGACATTTAGGTCGTCTAGTTTCGTGACAACACAAGTAGTTGCCCTTAGGACAAGACAGATCCCAAACAAGAATTAGACAAATCTACACATCATGGACCTGTTTCACTAGTTTCGTGACAAAAGTGTTAGACAGACATGAAAAGTGGCACCAACAGTGCAAGCAAGCACGGAGAAAACAAAGTCTAATGTCTAGTTCTTATGAAACCGGTCACACCATCTAGACACCATCTAGACATGTCACGAAACTAGTAAAACAGGTCCCTGGTGCTGGGGAGGTGTTTTTAAAACTAAGAATGATGAAATATTTCATCTTATCATGGTACAGTAGAACAACGATTCTGGGACACCCAGCTTAAGGGGAACACCCCGCTCTGAACAGAAATTCTTATTAAGTTTATTTTAACCCTGCTTAAGGGGTCACCTCGCTTAAGGGGTCACTTTGCTCAGAATGAAGGGTGACCCCTTAAGCGGGATTTGTAATCTTACTTCCAATGCGGAATTTGCTAATTCAGAATGGAGAGATTTGTATCGGGAAGGGAAACAAGTTTAATATTAAACGTTTTTTGCCAGCAGTGTTACCTGTTTGTAATCTTACTTCCCATGCGGTAATTCCTGATTCAGAATGGAGAGATTCGTGTCGGGAAGGGAAACAAGTTATCAAACGTTTACGCTAGTTGTGTTACCTGTTTATAATCTTACTTCACATGGGGTAATTCCTGATTCAGAATGGAGAGATTCATGTCGGGAAGGGAAACAAGTTCTGAAACGTTTATGCCAGCTGTGTTACCTGTTTATAATCTTACTTCCCATGCGGCATTTTCCGATTCAGAAAGGAGTGATTCAACAAGCTTTTCAACGTTTACACCAGTTGTGTTACATGGAATGGAATGATTCTACACACTTTTAAACGTTTACGCTAATTGTGTTACCTGTTTATAATCTTACTTCCCATGCGGTAATTCCTGATTCAGAATGGAGAGATTCGTGTCGGGAAGGGAAACAAGTTCTGAAACGTTTACGCTAGTTGTGTTACCTGTTTATAATCTTACTTCCCATGAGGTAATTCCTGATTCAGAGTGGAGTTATTCGTGTCGGGAGGGGAAACAAGTTATTAAACGTTTACGCGAGTTGTGTTACCTGTTTGTAATCTTACTTCCCATGTGGTAATTCCTGATTCAGAGTGGAGTTATTCGTGTCGGGAGGGGAGACATCCCTTACACTGATGAGGTCTTCAACTTCCGGTACCCATACGGCAACCTCTCGGTGGAGACGATTCACATGGGCAGCCTGACAGAGCAGTACCCGGTAGAGTGGCAGTTTTCACGGGATGCTGGTAATCACAAGAAATACACAATATTCACTGGTTTAATTTACAAGTGCTACTAGACTTGCTCAAGTCTTTGATTATGAACATTCATTAAATGATTAACCCTTTAAGGACGGCTGCCTGGGGCCCAGCTAGTCCCATAATGACGGGTGGTGGTGGCAGTCTGTCTGGCTAGAGGATGGCCACATTATGGTTAAAACTGATATCCAAGTTTGTAATCATGAAATATGATACATAATCACAAATGTTTTATTTCTTTTTGATAGAAATACTAAATATGATGTGCTGTCTACATTTTCTGAAGATTTCATGAATATTGCTCTATCATTTCATTTTTCACCGACATTTTTGTTAATATCTGGACAATGATGCCTCAAGGCATCATGTGTCTTTACTGCGGTGATGCCTCCAGGCATCATGCGTCCTTAAAGGGTTAATCACAATAAGAATAAACTTCATTGAAGTATGTATCCTTCTCAGACTGGCCCATGATTCAAAGACATGTCCACTATGAACAGAATCTCCTGTTTATGACCCCAAGCCGCTCCCTGTAACCCTATACCTCCTCCTACCCCTTCCCCCTCCCTTCCTCCAGTTCCCTGGCCGCCTGTGTTGTCATAGCAATAAATTTCGCCTGCTTCTGACTGTGACCCGATTGAGATCAAAGTGAGTGGGTATCAATCTCCCAGCAGATATCCTGACCAGTAGCCAGGATATCTGTATGGAGAGTGTTGGGAATACTGGAGCTAAACAGCGCCAGAAATCCAACACCATTACCGATTGTACCAGTCCCTATATCCCAACGAGGAGGGTAGCCATAGGATGCAGAGTCTGGAGCCAGTCTAAAGTGCTACCTAAAAGGGTTTGCAGCTTTTTAAAAGAAACCCACGAAAGTCTATCAAATACAAAAGTTTGTAAAAACTACCAAAAATAAGAGAAAGCTCGAAAACACTAAGTAGTAGCATCGAAGTGATAAAAGGTTGTTCTCTTGTTAGAGTTATGTTTGATAATTTCCCAGACAAGGAGGAAATATCAAACCTTGCAGGTTTGAGATATATCAATATCAGTATAGCATACATATTAAGGATTGGTACATGTAACAGAGGGCAGAAGACAGAAAATTAGCAACTCCATGAAGTACGACGTAGGGAAGGGAGGCAATGGAATGATGAGGCTTATCACTGAAATATTAATATTTTCCTAACAGACTTTGAAATGTCATAACAAACATTTTTTTGAATCAGCGTTCTCCAATGGATACCACACATGTAGCCAAATACGAATATTTGATTATTCATTGTTGTATTATCCACCTGTAAACTCCATTCAAATTGAGGATCAATAAAGAAGAGCGAAGCTCGCATTAAAAGAAATGTATATATATATATATATATATACAAGAGCCATATGCTCCAAGGAGTTCACACATAGTAGTATTCGAGTGCACGCGAGGATATTGCCTAAATTCAACTCCAAGGAGCATACGATCGATTTTATCTGAAGCCAATCTATATTGTATTTACATGTATTATCCACCTTTTCTGGACAAGTGGCATGTCAATATCAGTTCGTTTTAGTTATGCACTATTTTTCCATACGCACTATTTTTCCGTTTGTGCCGCCCGGAGCATTTCTCCAGCTTGATCACAATACCAATATCTGCTTGAGGAATTATCCCCCCACAGTTGTCAGTAGCGATTAAAAAAGTGGAGACAGATCTTCTACAATTCCTTGGTAGCGATAATTGTGCTCTTGTCCACACCTAATTCCTTTAATATCTAACTGCTTAACTTCTGCTCTCTTTTTCGTTCCCATTCCGATATTCATTCCCTTTTACTATCTACAACACAACATACATTGAATTTTACCCACCCACCCACATCAAGTCCTCAAGCGGGCAATTTAGATATTCAACAATATTCAAATTACTATTACTTACATGATTGGCCTAGCTTCCTGCACCCTCTTGTTGTGTTTCTGCCTTCAAATAAAACAAAAAAATAATCCCAACACCAAACAAATATCATACTCTTTGAACCACCCCAATGACCTTCCCATGACCTTGACCCTGCAGCCAAGGCGACCTTGATGACAACGAACCCAGCCCTCGGGGAAGGTCAAGCATGGCTGACCTCTGCCAGTAGCAAGGACATCTTCTTCAAGGTCAGAGCGGCCGAGTCGGTCAAGGTCAAACTGTGCACATACACAGGTAACAGTTTAGCCTCCATGTACACGGTCCAAATCTCCAACTCAATCTCCGCCGACAACGCCACTGCCATCTGGCGGGAGAACAACGTACTAAACCGCGTCTCGTCCGTCACTCTCCAAGCACTGTCGGCCGACAAGCTCCGCGCATTCTGGGTTTCGTGGACAGGAATCAGCGTCGCGTTGGGCAGGGGCAGTGACCTTGGGCAGCAGGAGATCGTGACCTTCAAGGACTACTGGCCTGAAGGTCCCCTGGAGGTCAGTGCTGTGACCTTCAGCTCCGAGGCCGCGTCCAGCTGGCAAGTGGGAACAGCGGAAGGTTAGTAGGTTATACAGTAAAACCACGCGTAAGCGAACACCCTCCGTTCCGGGACAAATGGCCCGCTTACGCAGGGTTTTCAAGTTTCCTCCAGGGTAATATGCAAGTGTTATATACCGATATGTAGGGGGTACAGAGGGGATGGTAAATCTGAAATCCATTTTCTAATATCTTGATAGGATCTGAAATTATTCAATTTTGATTTATAAATTTATTTTCCATGAATATATTCAGACTCACTGATAAAAAAACACAGATTAATCCATTTTTGGTAGGGTGTCCGTCGGAGGTGGCCGCTTACACGGGGTTTTTAGGCCTTTTCGTACCGAAATAACTGTCCGCTTACATGGGGTTAAATTAAACATCTAATAGGGGGGAAAATTTCCGTTCCGAGCAAAAGTGTTCGCTTACGCGGGGTGTCCTTTAGGCGGGGTGTCCGTTAGGCGGGGTTCTACTGTAGTTGTATTACCATATATATGTCCCAATTTTCAAAAATAGTAGAGGGGACCTGAAGATATTTCGTTGTTGCTGAGGTGTTAACTCTTGGCTTTTTGTGTACCCAAGAAACATTTTATTTATACAGTAGAACCCCGCCTAACAGACACCCCTCGTAAGTGGACACCCCGTGTAAGCAGAATCTTTTGCCCGGAACAGAAATTTTTCCCTCTACTAACCCCGCGCAAGCGAGCACCCTGCGTAAGCGGCCACCTATGCACTCCACGACAAAGGTCCAGTCGTGGGAAAAAAATCGAACATGTTCGATGTTGTCGTAGCCTTGTCGGAAGGCTCCTGACAAGCTTCTAATCGTGGCCTTGTTGTAGACTCTTATCGGGAACTGGGGTCCACCAACCATGACAAGGTCTCCAATCGTAAGCCAATCGTGGACCTTGTCGGGAACCCATTATCATAGCCTTGTCGTGGCTGGTGGACGCCCCCCCTTTAGTACAAACGATGTCATGTTCGATGTTGTCATAGCCTTGTAGGCCTGCCTCCTATGCTAACGCACATCAATGCAACCCAAAGATTTCTATAATCTCCATGATGCCACCTAGCGGGAATACTACGATCCATGAGAGACGAATTCTTAACGATCTAGGCTTAGAGCCTTGAGAATTCACTGGAACACAGTTTTCCCGCTAGGTGGCATCATTGAGATTATAGGAATCTTAAGGTTGTATTGATGTACATCTTTAGCACAGGAGGCAGGCCAGTGGATTCTCAAGGTTCTAAGCCTAGTTCATTAAGAATTCTTCTCGCATAGAGCATAGTGAGAACTTTTGACAGAATACCACTTACAGAGTGTGAGATCTTATGAGAGGGGTGCGGTCGCAACACGGTAGCCTAAAACATGTGATCCGCTAATCGTGGACCTTGTCGTGGTTGGTGGACGCCCCCCCTTTAGTACAAACGATGTCATGTTCGATGTTGTCATAGCCTTGTAGGAAGGCTCCCGACAAGCTCCAAATCGTGGCCTTGTTGTAGACTCTTGTCGGGAACTGAGGTCCACCAACCACGACAAGGCCTCCAATCGTAAGCCAATCGTGAACCTTATTGGGAACCCATTGTCTTAGCCTTGTCGTGGTTGGTGGACGCCCCCCTTTAGTACAAACGATGTCATGTTCGATGTTGTCGTAGCCTTCTTGGAAGGCTCCCAACAAGCTTCTAATCGTGGCCTTGTCGTAGACTCTTGTCGGGAACTGGGGTCCACCAACCAAGACAAGGCCTCTGATCGTAAGCCAATCGTGGACCTTGTCGGGAACCCATTGTCGTAGCCTTGTCGTGGTTGGTGGACGCCCCCCTTTAGGACAAACGATTGTCCCCTGCTCTGAATATCGACTGGTGCTTGCTCTCACAGGTCCCCAGGTGACGGTGTACACCCCACATCGCGACAACCCGACCTACGACACATACTGGATGACCCCGACCGGCTACATCTTCCCCTTCAAGGTCATGGCCGAGAAGCTTTGTTTCATCATGTTGTCCCAAGTCCCTGGTGTCAAGACAAGTGATGCCGTGGAAATTGTGATAGGTAGGTTTTTATATCTTCTAATATGATAAAGTCAATGTTTACGTATAATACACACCTTCATTGTTTACATCTCAGGTGTCAATGACTACACGGAGATCAAGGTGAAGGGCATGGGGCAGACATAATGTTACTATCAGGTGTGAATAGTAAGCTGAATGAATGACTCCAAGGCTTTTGCCCCATTACAAGCTTTATTGCTGGTGTTACTGCAATACACTACACTAGTCAGACTAATGAGAATACATCTAGATTGAGGTTATATGCCAGCTCTGTGTTTACGGCGTGGAGGGGATGGTGTTGATCGTAACCATGGTTCGCCTCCAGCGGCCTGTTACGTAGAGCCAGCTTGGTCAGTTAGGCCAAGGGATAGAATCTGTATGTTTTACATACTGATATTTTGGAACGTAACAACAGCTACTGTAAATGATGATTGATAATGATAAAGTCAATGTTTTCGTATAAAATACACCTTCATTGTTTATGTCTCAGGTGTGAATGACTATACAGAGATCAAGGTGGTGGGCATAGGGCAGACATAATGTAATACATCTAGATTGAGGTTATATGCCAGCTCTGTGTTTACGGCGTGGAGGGGATGGTGTTGATCGTAACCAAGTATCACCTCCAACGGCCTGTTACGTAGGGCCAGCTTGGTCAGTTAGGCCAAGGGATAGAACCTGTATGTTTCACATACTTATATTTTGGAACGTAACAATAGATACTGAGAATGATGATTGATAATGATAAAGTCAATGTTCACAGATATAGCACACCTTCTCTATTTACGTCTCAGGTGTCAATGACTACATGGAGATCAAGGTGGAGGGCATGGGGCAGACATAGCTACTGTAAATGATGATTGATAATGATAAAGTCAATGTTTACGTATAAAACACACCTTCACTGTTTACATCTCAGGTGTCAATGACTACACGGAGATCAAGGTGGAGGGCATGGGGCAGACATAGCTACTGTAAATGATGATTGATAATGATAAAGTCAATGTTTATGTATAAAACACACCTTCACTGTTTACGTCTCAGGTGTCAATGACTACACGGAGATCAAGGTGGAGGGCACAGAGCATTCTACTCAGCAGGGTTGTACTGTAAATGTAGATTGATAATGATAAAGTTCATGTACACACAAATACGAAAAACTCCTTCTCTGATTAAGTCTCAGAGATAACTGTACAAGATCATGGTGGAGGGCAAGGGGCAGACAAAGTGTGAGACTTAACAGACATGGAGTGGTCTACTTAGCAGTGTTCTACTGTAAATGAAGATTCATAATGATAAAGTCAATGTTTACGTACAAAGCACACCTTCATTGTTTACGTCTCAGGCGTCAATGACTACACGGAGATCAAGGTGGAGGCCAATGGGCAGACTGCCCGCGCCCTGTCTCCGGGCATCCTTAGCGCAGACGAGCAGCGTCCTCTGTGGGTCTCGTGGTACAACGGGACGGTGCAGGTCGGGCGGGGCGTGCCCCTCCAGGGCGTGGTCCTCTCCATCAACCTGACCCGGCAGCTTGATGTTGGCGGGGTCGGGCTGGCCAGCGGGGCAGCCAAGGAGGCAGAGTGGCAGTTCAGCACCGAGCTAGGTCAGTCACAAGGATTTCGCAAAATTTTAATATTTTGATTTACATTTTTTCCTATGTTCTTAGAAAAAGCTTCTCACACACTGTAGGGTGTCTGGGGGTGCTTTCTTATAAGAAAGTCCTCTATTTTAAATTTTGATATATATTAATTTTTTCTTTTTTCTTTTTTTTCTTTTATGTTAGTTCGCATACTTATCTTCCACCTTCCCATGTCGAGGAAATATTCAATAAATAAACTTCATTATACCATATTTTCTCTGGTTTAAGCTCTATTTCCTGTAGTATATTAATAACATAGTACTACATTATTAACATTGCTTGGTAATCCTGATCACCATCATAATTCATACAGCTCACAGTGTGACCTGGTATGGTGCTACACACTCCCTTTGTGTTTTCTATGGACACCTTGAATTAAGTGGAAAATATGAAAAAGCGGGGTTTTTAAATGAGTGGGAGACATATAGTAATAAGAAAACATAGTGACTGAGCCCGTACGGTGTCTGTTCTTGGTCATTTAATGAAAAAATACGGCCCTCCCACCTGCCGCGTCGGGCCGTATTTTTCCATCAAATGACCTCAAACGGCCACCCGTACGGGCTCACTAACCACGTTTTCTCATAGTAATGACTCATTTGACCTTCACAGCCACTGAGGTAAGATGGCGACCGGGGACAGATACAAGTATGACCAGAGTGATACACACTCCCTATACGCCCTCCAGAGGTTACTTATCTCTCTATTATCGCCCAGGGTAAATACAAGATACGCTCTCGACTGGGTGGGCACGACCACATGAACCACAGTTCTCCCATCAATATTTGAAGAACTTGAATATAATTTCGGATTAAATTGTATGAATAGCTGAAATTTCCATTTCTGACATCGGATTTCCTATTTGGAGATTTATAAAAACCGATAAACTTCATTAATTTCGGGTTACGGTTCAAGGTCTATCACCATCCAACGTCGGTAACAAGCGCACACCGGGACCTGTAAACAGACTGAATTCTGGGATACCTCAATAGGGTCTATGTGTTTTCTATGTACACTTTGTATTAGGTGGATATATCTGTATGCTCCGGGTATGATGATACACACTCCCTATGTGTTTTCTATTGACACTTTGTATTAGGTGGATATATCTGTATGCTCCGGGTATGGTGATGCACACTCCTTATGTGTTTTCTATGGACACTTTGTAGCAGGTGGATATATCTGTATGCTCCAGGAATGGTGATACACGCTCCCTATGTGTTTTCTATGTACACTTTATATTAGGTGGATATATCTGTATGCTCCAGGTATGGTGATACACACTCCCTATGTGTTTTCTATGTACACTTTATATTAGGTGGATATATCCGTATGCTCCAGGTATGGTGATACACACTCCCTATGTGTTTTCTAT
This sequence comes from Alentia gelatinosa, assembly GCA_950022655.1. Classification (NCBI taxonomy): domain Eukaryota; kingdom Metazoa; phylum Annelida; class Polychaeta; order Phyllodocida; family Polynoidae; genus Alentia; species Alentia gelatinosa. The sequence goes on along the minus strand of OX465593.1, from coordinate 35,277,965 downwards.
GTACACTTTGTATTAGGTGGATATATCCGTATGCTCCGGGTATGATGATACACACTCCCTATGTGTTTTCTACAGACACTTTCTATTAGGTGGATATATCCGTATGCTCCGGGTATGATGATACACACTCCCTATGTGTTTTCTATGTACACTTTATATATAAGTGGATAATAACTCATTTGACCTTCACAGCAACTGAGGTGAAAATGGCGACCGGGGACAGATACAAGTACGACCAGCTGTGGGTGGACACTGCCACCACAACACACCAAGTCCTCAGAATCCAGGCCCAAAGCGATGCCAACATCGCCCTGACCTTGACCCCAGAGGTCACCACCAGGGACGTCTACGAGGTCACCATCGGGAGGAACAACTCGGAGACTGTGCTACGCACGGGAACACACGTCCTGGGGCTGGACACTAACATCAAGGCTCGGAAACACACGCCCGGTATTCTGAACGCAGATGAGATGCGTACCTTCTGGCTGTCGTGGGACTTCGGGGAAATTCGGGTAGGACGCGGACCGGAAGTGGGGGCAGACGAGATTCTCGCGTGGCGGGACGAGGATGCGCACGCAGTTCACGCGATGTCTGTGTCGACGGATAAACAGGTGACTGGTCAGTGGGAGCTCTACCAGATTAAAGGTGAGATATAATCCATGAAGGATTAATTGTGTAGTCATTACTAGCACTACTCATGCAGCTTACAGTGTGACCTGCTTTATATGCAGTTTAGTTGCATTGTCAATTAGAATAGTATCCTTTTTTTTACTTTAATTAATTACTATGGTGTTGCTTAACTATCATCTGAAAATATAACTGCCCAAGTGGCGTGATACCCACTCCCCATGTGTTGTATAAGGACACTTTGTATTCGTTGGGTATATATCTGTATGCTTCATGTATGGTGATACACATTCCCTGTGTGTTTTCTTTGACCACCTCATACATATATTATATCTGTATGCTCTGAGAAAATGGTACACACTTCCTATGTGTCGCACCCGTCTCATAAGATCTCACACTCCCAAGTCGTATTCTGTACTCTCACTGCGCTCTATGGGAAGAGAATTCTTAACGGACTAGGCTTAGAGCCTTGAGAATCCACTGGCCTGCCTCCTGTGCTAACGCACATCAATGCAACCCAAAGATTCCTATAATCTCAATGATAACACCTAGCGGGAATACTACGCTCTATGAGAGAAGAATTCTTAACGATCTAGTCTTAGAGCCTTGAGAATTCACTGGAACACAGTATTCCCGCTAGGTGGCATCATTGAGATTATAGGAATCTTTGGGTTGTATTGATGTACGTCTTTAGCACGGGAGGCAGGCCAGTGGATTCTCAAGGTTCAAAGCCTAGGTTGTTAAGAATTCTTCTCCCATAGAGCATAGGGAGAACCTTGGACAGAATACCACTTACAGAGTGTGAGATCTTATGAGAGGGGTGCGGTCGCAACACGATAGCCTAAAGCATGTGATCCACCAAGAGTGAGTTAGGGTCGGACGATGACCATGTGGAGGAATTGTGGATGTCAGCCGCCCAAATAGCTTGTCGGCTCAGATTGGTTGGGACAATCGGCCTGGTGGATCAGCAAATCTGCCAGAATCTGCCGGACCAGCCCATTGAAAACCCTGTCTCTCGCAACCATTCAGTCGTCGCCTCTGGCCGGCCGGCCATGTAAATACCGGCCAGCCGGCTGCCTCTGGCCGTCTCTGAGCATCGATTTGGTGGATCTTTCCAGCTAGGCCTTGTCCACCATCATTCTTTTTTTTTTTAATCCTTTATTAATCAGAGTAGAAACAGGGGGAACTTCGATATATACCTACCCGCATTTGTCTTTAAGATTGTGATTCTGGAGCATCTGTAAGTTCTATTCTCAATATTGTTTTATTTTCTCAACAAGGTGATGTGTACCACATGACAACCTCACCTGATGTCATGCTTCCAACAGTGATGACTTCGCGTAATGACCACTTGAGTTTCTCCCTGTGGGGCTGCAGTCCCGCTGCGATTCAACTACTACAGGACCTAACGCCCGGTCCGACGGGCTACCATCTGTACGAGATCACCATCGGCAAAAATAACCGTGATCATGTGGGCATCTACCAAATACAGGTAATGGTAACGAGAATTAAACCCTTATAATAGAAATATGTGCCACAATCCAGCTAGTATAGGACCTAATGACTGGTTTAATGGGTTACTATCTGTAAAAGATCAGCATTGGCAAGAAGAGTCGCAGTTCATGGGCATCTACAAAATACAGGTAATATTTACGAGAATTAAACCCTTATAATAGAAATATGTGCCATAATCCAGCTAGTATAGGATTTAATACCTGGTCTAATGGGTTACTATCTGTGCGAGATCAGCATCGGCAAGAATAACCGTGATCATGTGGGCATCTACAAAATACAGGTAATAGTAACGAGAATCAAATCCTTATACTAGAAATATGTGCCACAGTCCAGCTAGTACAGGGACCTGTTTCACTAGTTTTGTGACATGTCAAGATGGCGTCTAGATTGTGTGTCCGATTTCATAAGAACTAGACATTAGACTTCATTTTGTCCGTTCTTGCTTGCACTGTTGGTGCCGCTTTTCATGTCTGTCTAACACTTTTGTCACAAAACTAGTGAAACAGGTCCATGATGTGTAGATTTGTCTAATTCTTATGTTTGGGGTCTGTCTTTTCCTAAGGGCAGCTACTTGTGTTGTCACAAAACTAGACAACCCCAATGTCTGTATGGTGTCACAGACATGTCACGAAACTAGTGAAACAGGTCCCAGGACCTAGCACCCGGTCCGACGGGCTACCATCTGTATGAGATCACCATCGGCAAAAATAACCGTGATCATGTGGGCATCTACCAAATACAGGTAATGGTAACGAGAATTAAACCCTTATAATAGAAATATGTGCCACAGTCCAGCTAGTATAGGATTTAATACCTGGTCTAATGGGTTACTATCTGTGCGAGATCAGCATCGGCAAGAATAACCGTGATCATGTGGGCATCTACAAAATACAGGTAATAGTAACGAGAATTAGACCCTTATAGCAGACATATGTGCCACAGTCCAGCTAGTATAGGCCCTAATGACTGGTCTAATGGGTTACTATCTGTAAAAGATCAGCATCGGCAAGAAGAGTCGCAGTTCATGGGCATCTACAAAATACAGGTAATATTAACGAGAATTAGACCCTTATAATAGAAATATGTGCCATAATCCAGCTAGTATAGGATTTAATACCTGGTCTAATGGGTTACTATCTGTGCGAGATCAGCATCGGCAAGAATAACCGTGATCATGTGGGCATCTACAAAATACAGGTAATAGTAACGAGAATTAGACCCTTATAGCAGACATATGTGCCACAGTCCAGCTAGTATAGGCCCTATTGACTGGTCTAATGGGTCACTATCTGTAAAAGATCAGCATTGGCAAGAAGAGTCGCAGTTCATGGGCATCTACAAAATGCAGGTAATATTAACGAGAATTAGACCCATATAGCAGACATATGTGCCATAATCCAGCTAGTATAGGATTTAATACCTGGTCTAATGGGTTACTATCTGTGCGAGATCAGCATCGGCAAGAATAACCGTGATCATGTGGGCATCTACAAAATACAGGTAATATTAACGAGAATTAGACCCTTATAGCAGACATATGTGCCATAATCCAGCTAGTATAGGATTTAATACCTGGTCTAATGGGTTACTATCTGTAAAAGATAAGCATCGGCAAGAATAACCGTGATCATGTGGGCATCTACAAAATACAGGTAATATTAACGAGAATTAAATTCTTCGATATGTGTCATAGTCCAGCTGGTACAGCCTGGGACCTGTTTCACTAGTTTCGTGACATGTCTAGATGGCGTCTAGATAGTGTGTCCGGTTTTACGATGGGCATCTACAAAATACAGGTAATAGTAACGAGAATCAAACCCTTATAGTAGAAATATGTGCCATAATCCAGCTAGTATAGGCCCTAATGACTGGTCTAATGGGTTACTATCTGTAAAAGATCAGCATTGGCAAGAAGAGTCGCAGTTCATGGGCATCTACAAAATACAGGTAATATTAACGAGAATTAAATTCTTAGATATGTGTCATAGTCCAGCTGGTACAGCCTGGGACCTGTTTCACTAGTTTCGTGGCATGTCTAGATGGCGTCTAGATAGTGTGTCCGGTTTTACGATGGGCATCTACAAAATACAGGTAATAGTAACGAGAATCAAATCCTTATAGTAGAAATATGTGCCATAATTCAGCTAGCACAGGACCTAATGCCCAGTCCAATTGCTTACTATCTGTAAAAGATCAGTATCGGCAAGAAGAGTCACAGTTCATGGGCATCGACAAAATACAGGTAATATTAACGAGAATTAAACCCTTATAGCAGAAATATGTGCCACAGTCTTTCTTTGTTTGGGGGTAGACCTAACGCCGGGTCCAAGTTACAAACTAGGAGCAAATAGAATGTTCATTATTGATGAATTTGCATGCAATTTTAGATGAATAACAACTAAAAGGTTCGGGTTATATGCGTCGTTTTCTGTTACCCACTTGCACCCAGTAAACTTACCATTCCTCTAACTACCTGAGTCTATCTATAGGATCCAACTATATCAAGCACCAATAGGTCATGAGGTATTTCGGTCTTGAGTGATTGGTCATGGTCAGTTGGGCATGCCTCTAACACCCTCAGACACTGGCACCCTGTTCCTTATCCAATAGCACAGCGAATAACATGCTGATCGTGAAGGGATAGATTTTTTTCAGCATACGCCCTCCAGAGGTTACTTGACTCCCGATTATCGCCCAGGGTAAACACAAGTTCCGCTCGCGAGAAACTGGGCAAACCACGATCATATGAACCACAGTTATCCCATTTATATTTGAGTAACCTGAACATAATTTTGGCTTAACATGTAGAAATAGCTGAAAATTCCATTTCTGACATCGGATTTCCCATTTGAAGACTTATAAAAACCGTTAAAAAGCAATGATTGTGGGTTACGGGTCAAGGGCCTATCACCATACAACGTCGGTAACCAGCGAGACCGGGACCTGTAAACAGACTGAATTCTGGGATGCCTCAATAGGGTCTATGCTGAAAATGTATGTGACCACTCTAACCTTTATAGGCAACGTGCGGGCACGCTCGCACGCTCGCATATTTAGGTGAAATATAAAATAACAGTTCACAAATTTAGCCATTTTGTGTTTGCGATTCCGGAAATCGCTGTGTTTCTCGCTTGGGGTGTCCCCTGCATTAGGTCCGTTGGTGATTCCTGACTGTATATCGGTGATGGCCAAAACTCCCTATTGAGGTATCCCATAATTCAATCTATTTACAAGTTCCGGCGTTCGCTGGTTGCCGACGTTGTATGGTGATAGACCCTTGAACCGTAACCCACAATTATTGCAGTTTAACGGTTTTTATAAATCTTCAAATTGGAAATCCGATGCCAGAAATGGAAAGTTCAGTTATTTCTACACGTAAATCGAAAATCATATTCAGTTTCTCCAAATATAAATTGGAAAACTATGTTTCATTTGGTCGTGGTGTGCCCAGCCAGCCGCGAGCGGAACTTGTATTTACCCTGGGCGATAATAGGGAGTTTAGTAACCTCTGGAGGATCTATGGAAATAGGCTATAGGAGAACACAAAATATCTACACCGTGTTTGTCGGCCTTATCTGTCTGTAAGCTTCTGGTTTTGACGTTTCCGGTCTGAAACAGGAAGTGACGTGGCAGCGTCTGGCGGGACGGAACTACACTGACGTCATGAGGTGTGGCGTCAGAAACGATCTCTGGGTCAGCTGGAAAGACAACTTGTTTCAACTGGGTCGAGGTGCATATCCCCACAATATGATAATAGAGGTAGGTACCCACTCGAAAACTCTCCTTTTTTTTAATAATGCTTTATTGCTTCGATTTATTACAGAATCGTTCTTCTAGCAACAGCATGGGGTATGGAAGAATACAAAATTATTGGTATGAAAAATCACGGACCTATACTCTATGGATAGGAAACCTAGCTTATCTCTGTGTTTGTTCTGTGATGTGTCCGACTCGGCTGCATTCAACATCTCCTAGTGGCCTTTATTGGAACTACCTGACTTCTAGTGGCGCCCCTAGTGTCAATGAAGCACAACTTTTGGTTCCCTAGTGGTAAATTTATGAACTAGCATTCTTGACACATACTGTCGCTCAACAATACTGTCCCTCCACCATACTGCCCCTCCACCATACTGTCCCTCAACCATAAAGCCCCTCCACTATACTAACCCTCCACCATACTGTCCCTCCACCATACTGTCTCTCCACCATACTAACCCTCTACCATACAACCCCTACACCATACTGCCCCTCCACCATACTGTCCCTCAACCATACTGCCCCTCCACCATACTGCTCATCCTACTTCCCCACATCCCTATATCCCTACATCATTACATCCATACATCCCCACATCCTACTTCCCAACATCCCACATCTCCACATCTCCACATCTATACATCCCCACATCTCCACATCCATACATCCCCACATTATGTGGGATACATGTATGGATATATGGATGTTTTGCATCCACCTCACATTCACTACACCACGGCCGTGGCGTAGTAGTGTCACTTTAGGGGGGTGATCGTTGAGTATTTTTTCCTAATGTTATTTCTATGGCCAAGCTTCTATTTCTATGGCCAAGCTTGTAAAAGGGGTGAGATAAATCCTACATCCCTACATCCTACATCTCAACATCCATATATCCATACATCCCATAGGGGATGTATGGATGTGGTGATGTGGGGATGTATAGATGTGGAGATGTGGAGATGTGGGATGGGGGATGTTGGGAAGATGGGGAGGATGTGGGTATGTATGGATGTAATGATGTAGAGATGTTCGGATGTGGGGAAGTAGGATGTGGGGATGTATGGATATATGGATGTGGAGATGTAGGATGTAGGGATATAGGATGTATGGATGTGGAGATGTAGGATGCATAGATGTGGAGATGGTGGGATGTAGGGATGTGGGGATGTGGGAAGTAGGATGTGGGGATGTATGGATGTAATGATGTAAGGATATTGGGATGTAGTGATTTAGGGATGTGGGGATGTAGGATGTAGGGATGTAGGATGTGGGGATGCATGGATGTAGTGATATAGGGATGTGGGGATGTATGGATGTATGGATGTGGGAAAGTAGGATGTAGGGATGTGTGGATGTGGAGATGTGGGGATGTAGGATGTGGGTGAGTTTGGGTGACTTTAGATGACGGCGCCACCGAGAAATGACTGATTTTCAGGGGGTTACCGGTGAAAAGTCAAAGATTCAAAAATGTTCCCACTCAATCAGGCCTTTCTAAAGTATTTAGCTGTCTTCCCCAATATAATACCTATTCAGAACAATTTGAGTTATATTCCTAGCACTTCTGGGTTTTTCGAAACTTATGGCAGAGTTTGGGTGACTTTAAATGACGGCGCCACTGAATTTTGACTGATTCTGAGGTGTTCACCGGTGAAATCTCAAAGTTTCAAAAATGTTCCCACTCAATCAGGCCTTTCTAAATTATTTAGCTGTCTTCCCCAATATAATACCTATTCAGAACAGTTAGAATTATATTCCTAGCCCTTCTGGGTTTTTCCAAAATTATGGCAGAGTTTGGGTGACTTTAGATGATGGCACCACTGAGAAATGACTGATTTTGGGGGGTTCACCAGTGAAAAGTCAAAGTTTCAAAAATGTTCCCACTCAATCAGGCCTTTCTGAAGTATTTAGCTGTCTTCCCCAGTATGATACCTACTCAGAACAGTTGGAATTACATTCCTAGCCCTTCTTGGTTTTTCCAAACTAGTGGCAGAGTTTGGGTGACTTTAGATAACAGGCGCCACTGAGAAATGACTGATTTTGATCCGTTCACTGGTGAAAAGTCAAAGTTTCAAAAATGTTCCCACTCAATGAGGCCTTTCTAAAGTATTTAGCTGTCTTCCCCAATATAATACCTATTCAGAACAGTTAAAGTTATATTCCTAGCCCTTCTGGGTTTTTCCAAACTAACGGCAGAGTTTGGGTCCCTTTAGATAACAGGCGCCACCGAGAAATGACTGATTTTGACAGATTTTCAAGTGAAAAGTCAAAGTTTCAAAAATGTTCCCACTCAATGAGGCCTTTCTAAAGTATTTAGCTGTCTTCCCCAATATAATACCTATTCAGAACAGTTAAAATTATATTCCTAGCGCTTCTGGGTTTTTCCAAACTAACGGCAGAGTTTGGGTGACTTTAGATGATGGCGCCACCGAGAAATGACTGATTTTGAGGGATTCACCGGTGAAAAGTTAAAGTTTCAAAAATGTTCCCACTCAATCAGGCCTTTCTAAATTATTTAGCTGTCTTCCCCAATATAATACCTACTCAGAACAGTAAGAATTATATTCCTAGACCTTCTAGGTTTTTCCAAACTAGTGGCAGAGTTTGGGTGACTTTAGACGACGGCGCCACTGAAAAATGACTGATTTTGGAGGGTTCACCGGTGAAAAGTTAAAGTTTCAAAAATGTTCCCCCTCAATCAGGCCTTTCTAAAGTATTTAGCTGTCTTCCCCAATATAATACCTACTCAGAACAGTTAAGATTATATTCCTAGCTCTTCTAGGTTTTTCCAAACTAGTGGCAGAGTTTGGGTGACTTTAGACGACGGCGCCACTGAGATGTGGGGATGTAGGGATGAAGTGATGTAAGATATGGGGATGTATTGATGTAGAGATGTAGGATGTGAGGATGTAGGATGTGGGGATGTAGGGATGTTCGGGTGTGGAGATGTAGGGATGTAGAGATGTAGGATATGGGGATGTATTGATGTAGCATGTGGGGATGTAGGATGTAGTGATGTAGAGATGTAGGATATGGGGATGTAGAGATGTAGGATGTAGGGATGTTGGGGTGTATGGATGTGGGGATGTAGGGATATAGGATGTAGGGATGTAGGATGTGGGGATGTAGTATGTGGGGATGTAGGATGTAGAGATGTAGGATGTAGGGATTAGGATGTGGGGATGTAGTATGTGGGGATGTAGGGATGTAGGATGTGGGGATGTAGTATGTGGGGATGTAGAGATGTAGGATGTGGGAATGTAGGATGTTGGGGTGTATGGATGTATGGATGTAGGATGTGGGGATGTAGGATGTGGGAATGTAGGGATGTAGAGATGTAAGATGTGGGGATGTAGGTTGTAGGGATGTAGAGATGTAGGATGTAGGGATGTTGGGGTGTATGGATGTGGGGATGTAGAGATGTAGGATGTAGGGATGTAGGATGTGGGGATGTAGTATGTGGGGATGTAGAGATGTAGGATGTGGGGATGTAGGATGTAGGGATGTAGAGTTGTAGGATGTAGAGATGTTGGGGTGTATGGATGTGGGGATGTAGGGATATAGGATATAGGTCCGTGATGTGAGTGATAAATGCCATTGACACCTATTTCCGCGCGCGAGAACGTGGCGCTGCATGGTGTGAAAAAACGGCAACACGTCGGCGACTGTAGCGCCGCCGTCTGGCTACAGAGAGAACCCTGAAGACAATGCCGAGTCCAACACCTACGGGCCACAGGCGGCGGGTTGCCAATCCATGTAATACAAGTCCGTGGAAAAATATACAATGATGTTAAGAACACAGTTTTCTATCCCCATATAGCTTCATTCCGTTGGTGATTACGAAAGCAAGTGTTAAATTGTTGATAATACAATCGTTCTGACGTTTGTACGGCTCTCTACTAAATATGAAATAATTAGAATATGTAAAATGTAATATCGGTTTTTAGAAATGTGACATATCCAAGGGAAATCGGTGTACAATGTCTCACCAAAATCATTCCATCAATTTAGTTATAAACCCTTTTTTGAACAACAATTTCGGGTCTTGATTCTGCAGGTTTACGAATATAGAGTTGCAGAGGCTCAATCCAAAATATACTGAAGATTTTCTGAATTTTTCTTTCTTCGGTCTGGGCAAGTACAGAGCACACTTGTTGTGTGATCTGGTCTGTCTCCCGTTTTTGTCTCGATATACTACTTGTAACTGAGAAATATCGCTATCGCTCGGAGTATTACTACGCGTCAACTACGCGGAGAATACGGCCACTCAGATCGAAATCATGGTAATATTGTGTATGTATCTTGATACAGTGTAAGGTTCACTCAAGTATGGACTCAAATCATATAAATGCCTTACACAATGTCCTACATTTACAAAGAAATACTGATGTTTGTTTGGTTTCATTTAACATCCAGTCAAACCATTATAGGTCCTTACCAGACTTTCTCAAGGTTGTTTTACACCACTGCTGGGGTGGGAACCATTTCAAGCATAATGCATGTGATAGTCTCTGCATCCAATATCTCATATGAGTGTCTCCATGGCAACTGGTAAAGAATAAGTGAAATAAGGAGAAAGATATCCTAAAAAGAATTGAGATACTGACTTGTATTTTAATAAAGTACCTGGTTCACTCAAGCACTTACTCATATCACATAAATGCCTTACACAATGTCCTATATTTACAAAGAGATACTAAATTGTATTTTAATACAGTACCTAGTTCACTCAAGCATGGACTTAAATCAGATCCACTAATTCAACCAAACACATGTGTCTGCGATCTATGCCACTGTGCGAATCCCATGCGATGATATTCAATATATTGAATATTGTCGCAAGGCATTCCCATGTCCATGCGAACGTTTGCAAATGTCTGCAAACGTCTGCGAACGTCTTCGAACGTCTGCGAACCCAAATTTGCATGGAAAATCGCCTTAGTGGATCTGGCGCTTAACACACAGTGTCTTACATTAACAAAGAGATACTAACTTGTATTTCAACACAGTACCTGGTTCACCCAAGTATGGACTCAAATCATGTTAATGCCTTACACAATATCCTACATTTACAAAGAGATACCGACTTTGTATTTTAATAAAGTACAAGGTTCACTCAAGCACTTACTCTTATCACGTAAATACCTTACACAGTGTCCTACTTTTACAAAGAGATACTGACTTGTATTTTAATACAGTTCCTGGTCCACCCAAGCACTTTCTCTTATTACATAAATGCCTTACACAGTGTCTTACATTAACAAAAAGACACTGACTTGTATTTTAATACAGTACCTGGTTCACTCAAGCATGGACTTGAATCACGTAAATACCTTACACAGTGTCTTATATTAACAAAGAGATACTGACTTGTATCTTAATACAGTACCTGGTTCACTCAAGCATGGACTTGAATCACGTAAATACCTTACACAGTGTCTTACATTAACAAAGAGATACTGACTTGTATCTTAATACAGTACCTGGTTCACTCAAGCATGGACTTGAATCACGTAAATACCTTACACAGTGTCTTACATTAACAAAGAGATACTGACTTGTATTTTAATGCAGTACCTGGTTCACTCAAGCATGGACACGTACCAAGTTAACGCCATCTCCTTCGTCAATAGCCATAATAAAGAAGGTCAGGATTATCCGCTGCAGTGGGAGCTGGACAAGGGAGCAGGTAAAACCTTCATCAGCAACATGCACCCTCATTTCACTATACCATACCAATATACCACTTGTAAAGCATGCGATCCACCAAGAGTGAGTTAGGGCCAGACGATGACCATGTGGAGGAATTGTGAATGTTGGCCGCCCAAATCAACTCTGGCCGTCCGACCGCGTAAAAACTAGCCAGCCAGCCACCTCTGGCCATCTCTGAGCGTTGATTTGGTGGATCACATGGTTAAGTAGTGCACCATTTGTAGAACCGAAATAATTCCCAAGTTATCTATCGTATCTTAATGGTTCGCTGACAGGCACACAAAATCTGCTGACTGCAGAATGCCTTTGTAACATTATTTTGAATAAAAACAAAAAAAACCCCTCTGCAAACAGGCTAGACTAGATCCCTGCCCCAATGAAATATAGGACAGGTAATACCCAGCAAGTGAATGACCTTGAACTATTAAAACGTTGGCTGGTTCCCTCTGTCCTTACCTGATACCTGGGGAATTTATGTGTGTTATTTCATCCCCAGTTTTGGAGCTGACCTATCTGACTCAGGGATAGCTTAATGATAACATGTTTCGTGTATGTTATTTCACCCCGAGTTTCAGAGCTTACCTACCTGACTTACCTAATAATAACATGTTTCGGGAAAAATGGGTGAAATCGGCGAAAATCGTTGACCGATTTTTTCGACTGGAAAAGTTTTTTCCAACATGTTTCGTGTGTGTAATTTCATCGCCAGTTTCTGAGCTGACCTAACTGGCTCAGGGATAGCTTAATTATGATATGTTTCTTGTATGTTATTTCATGCCAGTTTTGGAGCTAACCTACTTGACTGAGCGATAGCTTAATGATAACATATTTTGTGTGTGTTATTTCATCCCCAGTTTCTGAACTGACCTATAGCTTAATGATAACATGTTTTGGTAAAAATCGGTGAAATCGGCGAAAATCGGGGCCCGATTTTTTCGACTGGAGAAGTTTTTTCTAACATTTTTCGTGTATGTTTTTTCATCTCCAGTTTCGGAGCTGACCTACTTGACTCAGGGCCCCAAGTCATACCGCAGTGGGATGTGGATGACCGGCCACACACAGGATCGCCTGGTGTTCAGTGTACGCGGCTGTGCCAACATCTCCCTCAGCCTCAGCCAGCTCTCCAGTATCACCTCCCAGCACGCCTACCTCATCGACCGGGAAAGGAGGTAGGCCACTCATCCAATATGGAGTCTCAATACTGTACTTTACCTTACCCCTTTATCTTACCGCTATTCTTTTATTACCCATTCAATATGGAGTCTCTATACATTACTATACCCTTTATCTTACCGCTATCCTTTTATTACCCATCCAATATGGAGTCTCTATATATTACTTTACCTTACCCTTTTATCTTACTGCTATCCTTTTATCACCCATTCAATATGGAGTCTCTATACTTTATTTTACCTTACCACTTTATCTTACCGATATCCTTTTATTACCCACTCAATATGGAGTCTATATACATTACTTTACCTTACCCCTTTATCTTACCGCTATTCTTTTATTACCCATCCAATATGGAGTCTGTATACAATACTTTACCTTATCCCTTTATCTTACCGCTATTCTTTTATTACCCACCCAATATGGAGTCTATATACATTACTTTACCTTGCCCCTTTATCTTACCGAATATCCTTTTATTACCCATCCAATATGGAGTCTTTATACATTACTTTACCCTTTATCTTACCGCTATTCTTTTATTACCCATCCAATATGGAGTTTCTATACATTACTTTACCTTACCCCTTTATCTTACCGCTATTCTTTTATTACCCACCCAATACGGAGTCTCTAAACATGACTTTACCTTACCCCTTTATCTTACCACTATTCTTTTATTACCCATCCAATATGGAGTCTCTATACATTGCTTTACCTTACCCCTTTTCTTACACCCAATATGGAGTCTCTATACAATACTTTACCTTATCCCTTTATCTTACCACTATTCTTTTATTACCCACCCAATATGGAGTCTATATACATTACTTTACCCCTTTATCCTACCGCTATTCTTTTATTACCCATCCAATAAATAACACAACATCACAATGATTTAGACCTGCATGGCCGTATTCTGCTTGTAGTTGACACTAAAAATAAAAGGATTAAAAATAAACAAACTACATTATAGGTCCGGTATATTCCACTGGACCATCTCCAAGGCTGGCTCTGACGAGGTGAAGTCCCACATCGAGGTGAACCTCCAGGACTGTGAGAAGGACTTCACTCAGTACACGGTCGCGTGGAGGAACGGCAGCCTGGCCGTAGGACGAGGCTGGGAGCTGGGAGCTGGCTCCATCGTGGAATACGTGGATCCAGATCCTCACGAGGTCAACTTCCTTGGGTTCGCATCAACAGATGATGCTCATTGGCGTTTTCAACACTTCCAAGGTAGGTAGCAGCAGCGGGAGAATCATGAACTGTAATGGATTATTTCATAATTTTAATGATCATCGGGGCATTGTCATTCTCTAAGATGGCTTGTTGCATCATTTAACTATTCATCGGGGCATTGTCATTCTCTAAGATGGCTTGTTGCATCATTTAACTATTCATCGGGGCATTGTCATTCTCTATTATGGCTTGTTGCATCATTTAACTATTCATCGGGGCATTGTCATTCTCTAAGATGGCTTGTTGCATCATTTAACTATTCATCGGGGCATTGTCATTCTCTAAGATGGCTTGTTGCATCATTTAACTATTCATCGGGGCATTGTCATTCTCTATGATGGCTTGTTGCACCATTTTACCAACTATCAAGGCACTGTCATCCTTTGTGATGGCTTGTTTTTACTGACCATCAAGTCACCGTCATTCTCTGTGATGGCCTGTTTCATCATTTTACCACAATCAAGTCATTCAATGTAAAGGCTTCTTTCATCATTTTACAAACCATTAAGGTATTGTCATCCTCTGTGAAGGCTTGTTGCATGATTTAACTATTCATCAAGGCACTTTCATTCTCTGTAAAGGCTAATTGCATCATTCAACTGACCATCAAAGTATCATCATTCACTGTAAAGGCTTTTTAAATAATTTTACCGACCATCGAGTCACTGTGATTCTCTGTGATGGCCCGTTTCATCATTTTATTTACCATTGAGGTACTGTCATCCTCTGGGATGGCTCATTGCATCATTTAACTATTCATCAAGGCACTCTCATTCTCTGTGATGGCTGGTTACATCATTTAACCGACCATCGAGTCACCATCATTCTCTGCGATGGCTTGTTTCATCATTTTACCACAATCGAGGACCTGTCATTCTCTTTGATGGCTTGTTGCACCAATTTACCAAAAATCAAGGCACTGTCATCCTTTGTGAAGGTTTGTTTCATTATTTTAAAGACCATAGGGGCATTATCATCATCTATGACGACTTGTTGCATAAGTTTACCAACCATGTGGTACTATTAGGAAACGTCCTTACTGTGGATGAAATGGTTCGTGTTCGAGGTCAGTCTTCAATTTCATACTGCCTTCCGCCTATGGCGTCAGGCAGTATGAAAACGAAGACTGACCGATCTCAAACAATAGCCTGTTCCATCATTCTTCCACAATTAAGGCACTGTTATCCTCTGCGATGGCCCGTTTCATCATTTTGCCATAATCGAGGCATGGTCATTCACTGTAAAGGCTTGTTTCATCATTTTACCAACTACTGAGGCACTATTCATCTCTGTGGTGGCTCATTTCATCATTTTACCGACCATCGAGTCACTATCAATCACTGTGATGGCTTGTTTCATCATTTTATTTACCATCGGGGCACTATTATTTTCGGTGGTGGCCTATCTCATCATTTTACTAACCATTGAATCACCGTCATTCTTTGCGATGGCCCGTTTCATCATTTTACCAACCATCGAGGCACCGTCAATCACTGTGGTGGCTTGTTCCATCATTTTATTATCTATGATATTATATATATTAGAGTGTGATTAAATAATTATTCATGTTTGATGTCGCAGATAATGTATATGGCCATGGAACAACAGGAGTTAGCGATGGAGACCCGCCTGGATATGGAGACCTGTGGATGGTGCCTCTTCGACATGCCGAAGCGCTGTCATTTTCCCTCACGGCTTGTTTCGGGGCACACATTGCTCTTTCTGCGGATGGCAACTCCCTGGACAAAGCCTATGAAATAGTCATCGATGAAAGAATAGAGGAAAACGTGTATGTTACATCAATCAGGTAAGAAAAACTCTGGAGATTCTTTGTAATTGTTTTTAATTTCGATTTTTTTAAATCAAAATTGATTTTAACACAATTATCATACTTTTGGGTTGTGAAAAAAAACCACATCTTGTTAAAAAAAAAAAAAAATCCACTACAGGATGGATTCATGTGGAGCTTGGAGATATTCTGGAGGGTAGATCTTATTTTTGGTTTCAGGAAGTCCTGGAGATAATCAATAATATCCTCTATTCCCAAAAAGATAAGATAAATGAACTAAAATAAGCAGACTATTTTAGCCACTCAGTGACTGGAGAGTACAAGTTAACCAGATATCTACAGGCCTGTTGGACTGCATGCATGAGGTGCAAAAACCCCCACCAACCTCTATATAAATAAATATTGAGAAATGAGATTAAATAAGTTCAGGCCCTCTGTGTTTTAAAAACAAAATTCACCAAAATTGGTGGTCTTCCATTTTGTTGGGTGGAGAGTACAAGTGAACCAGATATCTGCAGGGCTGTTTGACTGCAAACATGAGGTGCCAAAAAACCCATCAACCTCTAATAAATAAATGTTTGAAAAATAAGATGAAATAAGCCGACAATTTCAGGCACTCGGTGTGTGGTGAGTGCAAGGTGAACCGGACGACCATGGGGCTGTTGAACTGCACGCATGAGGTGCAAAAATACAGATAAGGTGCCCCGAAACCCGTCAACCTTTAATAAATAAATGTTTAAAAAACAAAACAAAATAAGCCGACAATTTCAGGCACGTGGTACGTGGTGTATGTTGTAGTCAGATAATTGTGTTAGCCAGATGACTATAGGGCTGTTGGACTGCATGCATGAGGTGCCCAAAAAACCTACCAACCTCTAAATAGATGTTTAAAAAATGAGATGAAATAAGCAGACTATTTGAAGCACTCTGTGTTTTTTTTAAAACAAAATTCACCAGAATTGGTGGTCTTCCATTTTGTTGCATGTAGAGTACAAGGTGAACCGGACCACCACAGGGCTGTTGAACTGCACACATGAGTCGCAAAAAATGCCATCAACCTCCACTAAATAAATGTTTTAAAAATGAGATAAAACAAGCCGACAATTTCAGGCACTTAGTGGGTTACAAGTATAAGGTGAACCGGAAAACCACAGGGCTGTTGGACTGAATGCATGAGGTGCCCAAAAAATACCCATCAACCTCTCTCTCGCTCTCTCTTTCTCTCTCTCTCTCTATATATATATGTAAAACTGTTTTAGAAATAAGATAAAATAAGCCGACTATTTCAGGCATTTGGTGGGTGGTGCGTACAAGGTGAAAAGTATGACCACAGGGCTGTTGGACTGCACGCATGAGGTGAAAAAATACCCATCAACCTCCGATATATAAATGTTTCAAAAAGATCTGATAAAATAAGCCGACTATTTCAGGCACTCGGTGGGTGGCGAGTACAAGGTAAACCGGACGACCATGGGTCTGTTGGACTGCACGCATGAGGTGCAAAAATACAGATAAGGTGCCCCGAAACCCATCAACCTTTAATAAATAAATGTTAAAAAAATAAAATAAAATAAGCCGACTATTTCAGGCACTCGGTGGGTGGCGAGTACAAGGTAAACCGGACCACCACGGGTCTGTTGAACTGCACGCATGAGGTGCAAAAATACAGATAAGGTGCCCCGAAACCCATCAACCTTTAATAAATAAATGTTAAAAAAATAAAATAAAATAAGCCGACTATTTCAGGCACTCGGTGGGTGGCGAGTACAAGGTAAACCGGACCACCACGGGTCTGTTGAACTGCACGCATGAGGTGCAAAAATACAGATAAGGTGCCCCGAAACCCATCAACCTTTAATAAATAAATGTTAAAAAAATAAAATAAAATAAGCCGACTATTTCAGGCACTCGGTGGGTGGCGAGTACAAGGTAAACCGGACCACCACGGGTCTGTTGAACTGCACGCATGAGGTGCAAAAATACAGATAAGGTGCCCCGAAACCCATCAACCTTTAATAAATAAATGTTAAAAAAATAAAATAAAATAAGCCGACTATTTCAGGCACTCGGTGGGTGGCGAGTACAAAGTAAACCGGACCACCACGGGTCTGTTGGACTGCATGCATGAGGTGCAAAAATACAGATAAGGTGCCCCGAAACCCATCAACCTTTAATAAATAAATGTTTAAAAAACAAAATAAAATAAGCCGACAATTTCAGGCACTCGGTGGGTGGCGAGTACAAGGTAAACCGGACCACCACGGGTCTGTTGGACTGCACGCATGAGGTGCACAAATACAGATAAGGTGCCCCGAAACCCATCAACCTTTAATAAATAAATGTTAAAAAAATTAAACAAAATAAGCCGACAATTTCAGGCACTCGGTGGGTGGCGAGTACAAAGTAAACCGGACCACCACGGGTCTGTTGGACTGCACGCATGAGGTGCAAAAATACAGATAAGGTGCCCCGAAACCCATCAACCTTTAATAAATGAATGTTTAAAAATAGAATAGAAACCCATCAACGTTTAATAAATAAATGTTTAAAAATAGAATAAAATAATCCAACTATTTCAGGCACTCAGTGGGTGGCGAGTACAAAGTAAACCGGACCACCACGGGTCTGTTGAACTGCACGCATGAGGTGCAAATCAACCTTTAATAAATAAATGTTTAAAAATAGAATAAAATAGGCCGACTATTTCAGGCACTCAGTGGGTGGCGAGTACAAAGTAAACCGGACGACCATGGGTCTGTTGGACTGCACGCATGAGGTGCAAAAATACAGATAAGGTGCCCCGCAACCCATCAACCTTTAATAAATAAATGTTTAAAAATAGAATAGAAACCCATCAACCTTTAATAAATAAATGTTTAAAAACAAAATAAAATAAGCCGACTATTTCAGTTGAACCGGATGACCTCAGGCCTTTCCGACTGCATACATGTGGTGCCAAAAAAATACCCATCAACCGGACCACCACGGGTCTGTTGGACTGCAACCATGAGGTGCAAAAATACAGATAAGGTGCCCCAAAAATATGTTTAAAAATAGAATAAAATAAGCCGACTATTTCAGGCACTCAGTGGGTGGCGAGTACAAGGTAAACCGGACCACCACGGGTCTGTTGGACTGTACGTGTGAGGTGCAAAAATACAGATAAGGTGCCCTGAAACCCATCAACCTTTAATAAATAAATGTTAAAAAATAGAATAAAATAAGCCGACTATTTCAGGCACTCGGTGGGTGGCGAGTACAAGGTAAACCGGACGACCATGGGTTTGTTGGACTGCACGCGTGAGGTGCAAATATACAGATAAGGTGCCCCGAAACCCATCAACCTTTAATAAATAAATGTTAAAAAAATAAAACAAAATAATCCGACTATTTCAGGCACTCAGTGGGTGGCGAGTACAAAGTAAACCGGACGACCATGGGTCTGTTGGACTGCACGCATGAGGTGCAAAAATACAGATAAGGTGCCCCGAAACCCATCAACCTTTAATAAATAAGTGTTTAAAAAACAAAATAAAATAAGCCGACTATTTCAGGCACTCAGTGGGTGGCGAGTACAAGGTAAACCGGACGACCACGGGTCTGTTGGACTGTACGCGGGAGAAGCAGTTCTGGGTGAGTTGGGCCGACAACTTGGTGCAGCTCGGAGAAGGTCGGGTCGGGTCGGTGGTCGTCGTACAGTGGGAAGTCCCACTCCTCTCACAACACAAAGTCAACGCCGTGGGATTCGCCTCGGGAAGCACCGTCGACATCACCTGGCATTTCGGGATGAGCGACGGTAAAGTTAAAAGCCATTTTTCTTTTTTTTCTTTTTCATTTCCCCCCCTCTTTTTTTCTTTTCCATTTGACGGGATAGATTAGTTCTCCGAACTCAATGACCATCTCCTCTGCATGCCTGTTTCCATTCACCGATGTGGTTTCAGTGGTTCCTACCTGCAGATCGGTGGTGAATAGTCGGCCAGTGGAAAGTGGCTAGAATACTTAGGGAATACTATCAATTGAGTGATGTTTAGATTTTATCCTACCCTGTCACATATTTTTAACTTCATATGTTACCAGTGGCATATAAATATGTTTTTTCATAACCGTGGCATACAGTCACACCATGTAAAGTCTACGGAGATTTATATGCGGGGTAGGATAATAAGATTGTCCAAGGTCCCGTTGAATAATCTAGGCTCCTACATAAAGACCCTTTTTCTGTATGCAATAGACAGCCAGGGACGATGTGGGTCAACTTTATTCAGCATTTATGGACGACCTTATGAATGTCTGATACTGTCTTAGCAAACAAACTTAAATATTATCAAATGATAACTCTTGTACAAAGGTACAGACAAGTGTTTTTATGTAAGATCCTAGATTATTCAACGGCCCCAAGTTGTGTTTAACAAGTTTGACCCACATCTTACAAACTGTCCTCCACATACTCAAAAGGGTCCTAGATGGGGACACCTATATAGGTGTCTTAGATGATTCAAATTCACAATGAACAACCTCATTCATCAATTTAACTAGAGGCACTATGTATATTATGGTATGTTATACAAAACAGCAGTGTTAGAGGGGAAATAGCTTAATTTTATTTTTTTATTATTGTGGAGAATATTTTATTTTCAACTAGTCATGAAAATCAGGTTTCAATGTGACTTGTAACTTCAGAATGAGATACGAATTGTACAGGATATATACACATTCTAGCAGCCATAAAGAAACAGATACATTTCTAAATGATATAGGGTTGTCATGCACTGGTAAATTAATCTACCCTGTTTCTACAGATTTTCGAACTACATGTGTCACATCTCACTCTGGAATATTATTTCTTCTCCCCATTTCTTTTTTTTTTAAATTTTCATACAGGACAAAACACAACAAGACAATATGACAGACACATCAAAACAGTATTTGCAGTTAGTACTGCCCATCCCCCAAAGGTCCACACTCCCCCCTATTGGATTGTCTCCCACAATTGAGCTAAATACTTAAATTTATGCATGCGACCTTCCTTCATATATACATATTTCTCTGTCTCTAATTTCCTCTTCAGTTCCACCATGAAAGCCATAATAGCTTAAATATTTAGTTAGATTCGTTGATGATTTAAAATGATGTGAAGTTAGTTACCACAACCCCCACTATGTGGCACTACCTGCAGTTCTCAACCGTCTTACGGCCTGTTCCGCCTAGCCCAAAACCGAATTCAGTCCTAGGAGACTAATCATACAAGATTTTACACCCTACAGGGGACACAATGGGCCGTTGAATAATCTAGGATCTTACATAAAAGCACTTGTCAGTACCTTTGTACAAGAGTTATCATTTGATAATATTTAAGTTTTTTTGCTAAGACAGTATCAGACATCCATAAGGTCATCCATAAGTGTTGAATAAAGTTGACTTTCAAAGGGGACTTTGTAGAGGGGACAGAGCAATTGTTAGTTCATAAAGCAGTCACTAAGTGGCTAGCAGTATGGCAGGCCCCTTGGGGGGACAGATCTATATTCTGGCTCTTTGTTCTTATGACATTCAACTGCCTTTCAATGTTTTACCATGGTTCCCTTGACTCTCTACTCCCAACCCAGAGTAGGATGATATAATGATTAAACCCAGGACATGATATTTTACACATGGAACACTTTATATAATATGTGAGCAAGGCTAGAGTTGTGACACTTCCCAATTATCACTCGCTTCTTTTGCACCTCTATTAGTGAAGGATACCTACTTTTTCACCTCCATTAGTGAAGAACACCTACTTTTTCACCTCCATTAGTGAAGAACACCTAATCGGGGGGCGTCATGGTGGCGCCCATAGATCATAGGCTATGTGCCGTATACGATGAATAATAAAATACATGACTGCATGTTATATTTGTAGCTGAGGCGGTGTACGGCATCACATACATTGAACCGAACGACCCTCTCCGCTTATATGAAATATCACACAATACTAAACATTGCATGGATATATCTATGCTCCGAGTGAACATGATACAACCCCTGGGACCAGCAACCACTAGACTGAACCATTTCGTAATTAGAGATTTAAATACGGACTACCTTCCCATACACCTTTATTAAAATAGTGGTTGTTAAGACAAATGAAATTAATTATTTCTTTTTAATTTCGGGTATACAGTAAATATATAACGACCTACCATGCTTGTACAAGCTACACAACTCGATAATAATTTACGGTTTATACGGAACTCGGCGTAAACGCCTCGTTCCGTACGAACCATAAATTATCATCTCGTTTTGTGACTTGTACAGCATGGTCAGGATGTTCTATATAAGTACGTATTCAATTAATAGTTTCGACAGCTATTTTGTAAAAATGTTTTTTTCTTTCAATTTAAATTTAAGTATGTTATATTTGTAGCTGAGGCGGTGTATGGCATCACGTACATTGAACCGAGCGACCCTCTGCGCTTCTGGCAGTCGGTCCAGGACCGGGACATGGTGGTATTCGAGGTGAAGACTTGTAGCGTGGCCAAGATCTACCTCACTTCTTTCATCTACCAGACACAGTCTGAGACCTACGCCATCAGCCTCTGGGTAAGTCACTCAGTCATAACCCTCAAACACACACACACGCCATTTTTACAATCATATGGAAGTTTGGTAGTAAAATGCAGAGTATCACCAAATAATTCAATATGCTGTGATTTTGTTGTTGGGTGCGGAATTCAGTCTGTGGTGCCATATTGCATAAAGCAGGGGAGAAAAATCGTTGACCAATCGTTCACTTCAAAATCTAATAACGCCTTAGATATAAATAAGACGATTATTTAATCGCAAAATACCTGAAATACATGTCAATATTAGTGAAAAATCACATATAATTAGTGAAATATTTCAGTATAGTTCTAAAATCGCTAAACAACAATAACTTGTCAACTGTTGAAGCATAGACATTTAAAAAACGTAAACGAAGCCTTTTAGAGATTAAAATGACATAAATGTTTGTCGTTCGTTGTCTTCCGCTACAAATATCACTCAGCTCTGCTTCGTGATATCACTACGTGAAGACAACTCACGCCATATGAACAATGATATGGAACTTTGAGACATTTCATGATAGTATTGTGTGTGTATTTGCTCACCCCTCTCGTAAGATCTCACACTCTCTAAGTGGTATTCTGTACAAGGTTCTCACTATGCTCTATGGGACAAGAATTCTTACTGAACTAGGCTTAGAGCCTTGATAATCCACCGGCCTGCCTCCTGTGCTAAACACATACATCAATGCAACCCAAAGATTCTTATAATCTCAATGATGCCGCCTAGCGGGAATACTGTGTGCCAGTGGCTTTATTTGAACTGGAATACAGAATACCACTTAGAGAGTGTGAGATCTCATGAGAGGGGGTTTTGAGGGGTTCTTATCACTCACTAGTTTCTCTGGATTGTATTCATAGACAATAATCGATGGTTTTGTGGACAGGCGGCCGTAAACCACGAGAGGTTGACGCGTAGTAATACACGAGCACTAGTGAGTGTATTACGACGTCAACCTCGAGTGGTTTACAGAGCCGCTTGTCCACAAAATCATCGTTTGTTGTATTTATTATCCATCTTCTCCAATAAATTAAACCCACTTATTGCCATAATAAAAGGTACAACAATAGGGACTATTTCTTTGCTCTATAGCATAAAGGGACTATTTTCCCGTATACCATGGTTTTGAGGTCGTATACCACAGGTATGAATCCTTATACCACAGTTATGGTATCTGACAGGTTTTATATAATGTGTCGTGATTTACTGAGTCCCCATACATTTTCAATGGGGGCTTTGTATACGATGGATAATAAATGTATTTGCATCATGCTGCAGAACTCTGGCAACTCAACCATCACGGACAAGGCGTCAGGCCGTTAACTGTCCTGGGTGAACCTGGGTATTCTGTAAAACGTTCTCACTACACTCTATGGGAGAACAATTCTTAACGAACTAGGCCTTGATAATCCACCGGCCTGCCTCCCGTGCTAAACACATACATCAATGCAACCCAAAGATTCCTATAATCTCAATGATGCCGCCTAGCGGGAATACTGTGTACTTGGCGCCCTAGTGGCTTTATTTGGACTGGAATACAGAATACCACTTAGAGAGTGTGAGATCTTATGAGAGGGGCTTTTAGGGCTTCCTATCACTCAGTATTTTCTATATATTGTGTACATGTATTTGCATCACGTTGCAGAACTCTGGCAACTTGACCATCACGGACAAGGCATCAGGCCGCGTACTGTCCTGGGTGAACCTGGCCGGGCTGGTCTCCTGTACCGAGTACCGGGTCTTCTGGCTCTAAGTGGTATTCTGTAAAAGTTTCTCACTACACTCTATCGGAGAAGGATTCTTAACGAACTAGGTTTAGAGCCTTGATAATCCACCGGCCTGCCTCCCGTGCTAAAGACGTACATCAGATTCCTATAATATTGCCCCCTAGCGGGAATACTGTGGCGCCCTAGTGGCTTTATTTGAACTAGAATACAGAATACCACTTAGAGAGTGTGAGATCTTATGAGAGGGGTTTTTAGGGCTTTCTATCACTCAGTAGTTTCTATGGATTGTGTACATGTATTTGCATCACCTCACAGAACTCTGGCAACTCGACCATCACGGACAAGGCGTCAGGCCGCGTACTGGCCTGGGTGAACCTGGCCGGGCTGGTCTCCTGTACCGAGTATCGGGTCTTCTGGCTCTAAGTGGTATTCTGTACAAGGTTCTCACTACACTCTATCGGAGAAGGATTCTTAACGAACTAGGTTTAGAGTCTTGATAATCCACCGCCCTGCCTCCCGTGCTAAACACATACATCAATGCAACCCAAAGATTCCTATAATCTCAATGATGCCGCCTAGCGGGAATACTGTGTACTTGGCGCCCTATTGGCTTTATTTGAACTAGAATACAGAATACCACTTAGAGAGTGTGAGATCTTATGAGAGGGGTTTTGAGGCCTTCCTATCACTCAGTAGTTTCTATGGATTGTGTACATGTATTTGCATCACCTCACAGAACTCTGGCAACTCGACCATCACGGACAAGGCGTCAGGCCGCGTACTGGCCTGGGTGAACCTGGCCGGGCTGGTCTCCTGTACCGAGTACCGGGTCTTCTGGCTCAGGTGGGGCGAGCGGCAGGTCCAGGTGGGCCGAGGTGGCTACGTGGGACATGGGATTATTATGCAGGCCAACCTGGAGGACAGGTACCCCATCAACACGGTGGGCTTTGACGGAGGAAACGGGATGGCCTACTGGAACTTCCTCAGAGTACAAGGTGAGCTGTGCTTGTTTTTTATTACCATGATTTCGATCTGAGTGGCCATATTCTCCGCGTAGTTGACGCGTAGTATTAGGTAGTGTCAACTACAAGGACATTAAAAAATATACCTCATCGACCTACTTGTGCTTGATATGTTTGGATCCTAGACTCAGACAGTTGCAGAAATGGCAAGTTGACTGGGTGCAAGTGGTTACAGAAAACGATCCATAGCCCGAATCTAACCCAAAGCTTTTAAGGCTATACAGATTGAAATCATAGTAATGTCGTATTTATCACTCACCTTTCGAGTAATTGTTAGGGAAAAAATCGTGTAAATAATTAGAAATTCGACCCAAGCGCCATGCATTGTTTATATAAATTAGTTCCTATAATGCCCGTCAGGTGGCCCAAAAAAGCCGTATTCTCCTAGGTCCGTATTCTACTCAGTAGCGATCTGTAGGCTCCATAGGCTTAGCATGGAGGCTCCCTATTAGGTGGGGAATAAATATCATTACCAGCCTATTACGGAGTCTCCATAGGAAATGTAACGGGCACCTGGAATTAGCTACCCGGAGATTCTGGCATGTCAGAATTTCCTGCAGGAGATTCCCGAAAAATAGTCCTGTCCATAATGAGGTTGAATCATCATGTACTTCGAAATAGGTTTCTTGAATGTTCATTCAATGGTGATTATTCAGAATCAAACATAGTAATCTCATTTACCATCAGAAATCATTGTAATAACACACTTTGCATGCCAAAAGTGCAGGTTAATGGCGAACTATATTATTGGTGTAATGTAACAGAACAGGTTTTGGGGAGGGAATTTATGATGGTAGCTGCCGAAATTAGTCTAGAATAGTTTGGGTTCTGAGCCTGTTCTGTACAGAGGAAATAGAGGAACAAAACACATGAATATATTGATATAGATCTCTGTATTCAAGTGACAATTGTTATTGTTACAGTAAACCCCCGCTTATAAGCCAACCCCGGTTATAGGCCGACCCCCCACTTTAGCAAAATGCTATAAACCGATTCTGGGGGCATTTTAATTTTAGGGAAACCCCTGTTATAAGCCGACCCCCACTTTTGGGACCCCCAATTTTGGCAAAACTTTATAAGCGGGTTTTTACGGTAAGTGGAATTCACAGGATGGGATTCATGAACCTCACAGGTTCGTGAGAAGGTGAGGCGAACCAGTCGTTATGATTTAAGGTGGTAGTCTCTGCCTTCACCGTGTTACTGATGTCTGTGTTTTTTTCTGTGTTCGTGTCAAGGTGAGGTGCCAGTCGTTATGTTTGTGTCAAGGTGAGACGAATCAGTCGTTATGATTTAAGGTGGTAGTCGCTGCCTTCACCATGTTACTGATGTCTGTGTTTTTTTCTGTGTTTGTGTCAAGGTGAGGAGTACCAGTCGCTATGAGATAAGGTGGCAGTCTCCGCCTTCACCGTGTTACTGATGTTTGTGTTTTTTTCTGTGTTCGTGTCAAGGTGAGGCAAGCCAGTCGTTATGAGATAAGGTGGTAGTCGCTACCTTCACCATGTTACTGATGTTGTGTTTATATCTGTGTACCAGTTGTTATGTTCGTGTCAAGGTGAGGCGAACTAGTCGTTATGAGATGAAGTGGTAGTCACCGCCTTCACCATGTTACTGATGTCTGTGTTTTTTGCTGTGTTCGTGTCAAGGTGAGGTGTACCAGTCGTTATGAGATAAGGTGGTAGTCGCTGCCTTCACCATGTTACTGATGTCTGGGTTTTTTGCTGTGTTCGTGTCAAGGTGAGGTGTACCAGTCGTTATGTTCGTGTCAAGGTGAGGCGAACCAGTCGTTATGAGTTACGGTGGTAGTCGCTGCCTTCACCGTGTTATTGATGTCTGTGTTTTTTTCTGTGTTCGTGTCAATGTGAGGCGAACCAGTCGTTATGTTCATGTCAAGGTGAGGCGAACCAGTCGCTATGAGATAAGGTGGTAGTCCACGCCTTCACCGTGTTACTGATGTCTGTGTTTTTTTCTGTGTTCGTGTCAATGTGAGGTGAACCAGTCGTTATGAGATAAGGTGGTAGTCGCTGCCTTCACCGTGTTACTGATGTCAGTGTTTTTTTCTGTGTTCGTGTCAAGGTGAGGTGTACCAGACATTCACCTCTCCGGACTTGGACTACAGCGCGTCTCAGGTGAGACTTCACAGTCGCGACTACT
This sequence comes from Alentia gelatinosa, assembly GCA_950022655.1. Classification (NCBI taxonomy): domain Eukaryota; kingdom Metazoa; phylum Annelida; class Polychaeta; order Phyllodocida; family Polynoidae; genus Alentia; species Alentia gelatinosa. The sequence continues at coordinate 35,250,675 of OX465593.1, read as the reverse complement.
ACACCTTCAGTCTTCGCGCATGCGCAAACGCCTACATCCTGCTGAGCCCGTACGCGGAGTCTGACAAGTCTAGCCTCGAACTGGTTATAGGCGCCTACGCCAATACCAAGGTAGGCATGTTCTATTATTGAGAGAAAACGTGGTTAGTGGGCCCTTAGGGATAGTCGTTTGAGGTCTTTTTTGTATTACATAAAATACGTCCTGACGCCAGAGGCATAGGGACGTGTTTTTTTTTAAATTTGAGCTTAGCTCTCTTTATTTTCCTTTACATTTTCTGCAGAGTGTGTTATACATGTGGCTATTCCTAGTAGTTTACATGTGGCAATCCCACATAGTTCAAATTTGAAATTATCCATTGAAAAGTTTTTTATTTCTTTGTATTTCAGTTAAAATAAAAAGAGTGGTAGTATCTTTGTTAAGTAGAATTATCTTTGTATATGATGTATATACATAAAAAAATACAAGATATGGTGTGAAAATTCAACTATTTCTCCATTACATCACATACCACATCGTCAACATGTAGCACCCTCTTATGATGAATTTAAAAAGTTAACGAAAACCATAATGCTTGAATCAATCACTCGGAATGCTCATTAGAACCCCTTGTGTTACTAAATGGAATCCTATACAATGCCGAAAGAAAAAAAGGTTTGATTTGTGCAATTTGTATTAAACTTTGATAAAATGATGTATAAAGTACCGATAAAGCATACATTTGTTTACTACCGATGCATATTGTTTACATATCTCGAATGCCCAACGAAAACCAGCACAGGATATTTCCGTAGCTGAGAGGGCATTCACTGCAGTCTATTATTGGTGAAGATGAAGTGTGTATTTGTTAAAATATCAAATAATGGATACCTTGAACCAATAAAAGACATTCAAACAAAACCCCCCCCAAAAAAACCCCATCATCATTCATTTAATACAATTGTTCGCATTAATAACATTCTATGTACTCGATTTTTCTATTATACATACATGATTAACCTATTAAATTTGTTATAAAATAAAATACTCGTCGATTGTGCAACACAGAACACACTGCACTGAAAACTGGCTAATACAGAATACGTGATGTTCGCGTCCATTGAGAGATAATTAAGAAATTAAAAAGACGACATATCTTACTGTAAGTAGTATACTGAATTGTTAGTATGATGCTAGCATTTTGATATCTGGTAAGATACCAGCTACAAGTTACTATTTCGCTATACTACTCACTCGGGAATACATAGACAATAAACGATGGTTTGTGGACATGAGAGATTGACGTGTAGTCATATACGAGCGCTAGGTATACACAAAATTACTGCCATGCTTGACATGTTCTGGCCTTGTTCAATGTATAGTCATACTATCTATTGATACTTGGTTCATTCTTGTTACTAATCGTGTAGGTGGGTAATAAATACAATAACGACTGGTTTTGTGTATGAGTGACCGTAATCTTCTCGTAGTTAACGACGTAATATCACTGGGATATCACTACGCGTCATCTACTTGGGAATTACGACCACTCGTACACAAGGGGTGGGGAGTTAGCTCAGTGGTTAAAACACTGGACTCATAATCCCAAAGTTGTGGGTTTGAGTCCCACTGCAGCCACTCTTCTCCTTCACCCCCAGCAGTGGTAGATTTACTGCTATATCAAAAGCAAATCCTTCTCATACCATGTCCATGTGGTGTGGTGTGCAGCCATCTTTCTCCTTCATCCCCAGCAGTGGTAGATTTACTGTTATATCAAAGGCCAATCCTTCTCATACCATGCGTGTATGATGTGGGAAGTAAAAGAACTCTCACCTCGGTAAATGTGTAGGGGTGAGATTTCTACCTAAATTCATCACATAGATTCGATCACCACCCTTATGGTGTAAAAGAACCTTGAGAAAGTCTGGTAAAAACCTGTAATGGTTAACTAGACGTTAAAGACAAATGCGGGTAGGATCGCACTGCCCCCTGTGTAACACTGGTGCTGCCATCTGGTTTCATGAAAATATTGCAGTTTCCGAAAGACACCAATAGATAAACACTTACCTTCTTCAGATGGCCTTCCAATCGAAATTAGCATGGTGACATAGTATTTTTATAGCATTTCTCATTTGGATATGTTCCAAACTATCATAATCCGGTATTATTTGAAGATAGCAATAGAACATCAGTGTCATTTAGCAACAAAGTCAAAATATTGCAGTTTCCATAGACACCCATAGATAAGTGCTTACATTTTCAGATGGCCTTCCCATAGAAGTTAGCATGGTGACATGCCAATTTCTTTTTGCATTTTCTATTTACTGATATATGGAACTTATTTTATCCTGAGTTATTTGCAAAACTCAATAGAATTTAGAAATCACCGACTGCCAGCATTTGTCTTTAAATCAACCCAACCTACCAACTCGTACATAAAACCAGTCATTACTGTGTCTATCTGACACCAGGTGGAGATGCGGTGGCAGGAGGTTCCGGGTCCCGTGATGGTGGTCAATGCTGACGGCATCCTCAGTTGTAACCAGCTACGCCGGTAGGTGTCTCCCATTGCTACGTATTATACGTTTTTATTTTGACTTTTGTAAATTATTATTTTTTTCGTCTCAGGTTCTAGGTGTCCTGTGCTAATGCATGACATATCTATAGAGCTCTGGTAGATTCTTCTTGTATAATTTATTCTCTTTTTTTGGGGCTTAGTTTCTAGTATAGAGCTCTGGTTGATTCTTGCTGTAATTTCTTATTTCTCCTCTGACTGTAAATTATTAACTTTCCTCTGGATCAGGTTCTAGGTGTTCTGCCTGATTGGCGGCGTATCCGTAGAGCTCTGCTAGATTCCCCTTGCATGATTTATTCATTTTTTTGGCTAAGTTTCTAGTATAGAGCTCTGGTTGATTCTTCCTGTAATTTCTTATTTTTCCTCTGACTGTAAATTATTAATCTTCTTCGTCTCAGGTTCTGGGAGTCCTGGGCTGATGCATGACATATCTATAGAGCTCTGGTAAATCCCTCCTGTAATTATTAATTTCCCTCTGGCTCAGGTTCTGGTTGTCCTGGGCTGATAACAACATACGGTTCGGTAAAGGCAATCTGGGACACTCTGAGGTGCTCTACTGGAGTCCCGACTCGACCGGAGACGAGCCTCAATTCATTGTCCACAACCTCCACGTCGCCACGCTGCAAAACCAGGGCGAGTGGCAGCTCGAGCAAACTGCGCGTAAGCATCTATTATTAGAGCGTGCTTGCACCTAAATACATCATCTAGAGGTTAGAGTGGTCACATTGAACTTTCAGTGTGCTTCCAGAAAAATATCCCTTTACTATCTGCATGCTGTTCACTGTGATATTGAGAACAGAGCAGGGAGCCAGTGTCTCAGGGTCTTAGAGGTGTGCCCAGCTGACCATGACCAATCACTCAAGCCCAAAACACCTCAAGACCCACTGGTGCTTGATCTGTTTGGATCCTTAGGCAGTTAGAGAAATGACAAGTTGACTGGGTGCAAGTGGGTTACAGAAAACTATCCATAGACTGAATCAAACCCAAACCTTTTAATTGTTATTTTCATTTATAGTTGCACGCTCATTCATCTATGATGAACATCCTATTTGCTCCTAGTTATATACGGAAACGGGGTCCTGTTTTATAGAAAGGGACGTCTTTATTAGTGATCACGGAAAAGGAGTGACCGTTTTAGTGACCATAATAGTGACCCGATCACTATTTTACAGACTGATCACTATTTTTTTTAATCACTATTAGTGATTCTGGCATTGAAACGATCATTATTTAGTGATCGTTTCAAAATGATCACTAATATTATGGAATTTTACCTGCCAGGAACTAGCTCGAAGGAAATCTCATATTTTATCTAAGGTCTATGCCGATTAGTGACACATTTGGAGTTGTCACGCATAGTGACCGTTTTAGTGATCGTTTTTACTGTAGCTATACGTGATAAATATGCGGTAAAATTGACGATAAAACGAACCGGTGTCGATTTTACCGAGTATTTATCACGTACAGACACAGTATACCTGTTTTCGTGTTATTATATACCTTAAAATATACAATTTTTAACTTTGCTTCTGGGCGAGTTTTTGGATTTCGCAGCCGTATACATTCCTATGGTCGAACACCTCTAAAGTCTTATGTCCCATAGAATATTTCCCTCCGCCTCTGGTATCGGGACGTATTTTATCGAACATAAGACCTCAAACGACAATAGGGAGCCGAAGTGAACCCGCTGAAACCACAGATACCCACCTACAAAACACCATTTCCGGTGGCCAGTAAGAATGAGGCTTAGTGCTAAAGCTATGGGGGTTTGAGGCTAGACTTATGTTTTTGGTCTCGTTTGTTACTTTTGAGGTGGAGTTTATAACTATCTTCTCTGAATAACTTTGTTTCAAAACTACGATGACGGTTGTTAAGTTTATTAAAAATTTGGATCTAAAAGATTGGTGAATGAGACATATAATCTTGAACCTACATAGTCAAAGTACTGAGCGCCTATATCCGGAAATAGTATTTTGTGACCGGCTATCGGTGGTTGCAACGGGTTCACTTTGGCTCCCTATCGCTACGTGCTCACTAACCACGTTTTCTCTTACTACCACCACAATGTTTCGTTTACAGCGATGGAGAAATGTGCCAACAGCCTCTCGCTGGTGTCCGGCAAGCAGGCGGGTTACTCCAGTCAGTGTTCGCTGGTCACGCAGGCGCCGGGCATCGACCTGCCTACATGCTTCGCGGAGATGTGCCAAGATGGCGGAAACCTCGTCAACTTCCGGGACGGCGACTGTGACGTCATGTGGTGCGAGAACACCAACGATCCTCGTCTCGTGAGATCTCGTCCCGCCGACGTATTCGCCCTGCAGGTGCCAAGTAAGAACTGCAAATATTTACTTTTCTCTGAAGGTGCCAAGTAAGAGCTGCAAATATTTAGTTTTTACAGAAGGTGACAAGTCAGAACTGCAAATATTTACTTTTCACTGAAGGTGCCAAGTAAGAGCTGCAAATATTCACATCTGACTGAAGGTACCAAGTAAGAGCTGCAAATATTTACTTATCACTAAAGGTGCCAAATAGGAGCTGCAAATAATTACTTTTCACTGAAGGTACCAAGTAAGAGCTGCAAATATTTACTTTTCACTGAAGGTACCAAGTAAGAGCTGCAAATATTTACTTTTCACTGAAGGTACCAAGTAAGAGCTGCAAATATTTACTTTTCACTGAAGGTGCCGAGTAAGAGCTGCAAATATTTACCTATGACTGCAGGTGCCAAGTCAGAGCCTGTTGGTATTTATTATCCTTGCACTACCAATATTTGCACTGCAGGTGCCAAGTAAAAGCTGCAAATATTTACTTTTGATTGAAGGTGTCAAGTCAGAGCCTGTAGATATTTACTCTCCTATGGGACAAAAATACCAGGGGTGAGATAAAGATATAGATAGACAAAAAAACCTGTATGTGCTAACCACACAACCAGACTCTTTCTGTTTTAATTAAAAGTTCATTTGTATTGATGATAGTGAGTATGGTCAAGCTGATGAGATGGGTGGTAAATGATAATATAAAAAAATCAGTGTGGTGGCATTCACATGGTGCGATTCACGTACCTCACAGGCCATGCGTCTGAGACAAATCCTGTTGAGATTCGGTACTGGAACACAATCTCCTCCTGTGAATGACAGGGTTCCATTTTGCTGAGACAATTTTTTTCCCTTGCAATTGTTGGCAACGATCACCCCTAACAAGGAACAGAATCTCATGAGATTTTGACTTTAAGCAGTTTTAAAATTAAGAGGGGCATTTTGGTGAGACAAATGTGTTTCACACATTCTCCCCAATCTGTGAGTCTTAGTGGTCCCAAATTACACCTATACAGATGGGGAAGTATCCTGATTCGGCGAATGTGTTCCCTGTGTACACTGTGTAAGGGTGTAGGGGTGTAGGGGTGAGACTATATACCTGTTAAGTCTTCCCTTGTGAATTGAATCTGCCATGTTTATCTGAGACTGTAGAAAACCCCAATCTGTGAAACTTTGTACCCAGCAGGAAATAGTTGGCGAGTGGTGAAAAGGTGTGAAGTACACCCGTCTCAGGTCCATTTGTCCAATCGTGTGAATCCCACTTCACTCACTTTGTTTTCAGGAGACACGTTCGTGGCAGAGGCGAGCAAACAGATGGGTGTAAACTACGAGCAGCACTGGGTGTCTGTGACCGGATACACCTCCCTCACCTTCAAGGTCAAGGCCTGCTCCGACGTGCGCCTCGCCCTCGCCGCAGTGCCCGCCAACAGCGAGACGCTAGTCTACGAGGTGAGCATTAGCCATCAATGATGGATGCATAGTAACGGTTAGGGTTCATCTAACCCCACTTACTGGTTAGCTTACCTAACCACTAAGCAAAATGTTAGCTTACCAAACCAATACCTAAAATGTCCAACCACATTTTCTACTCCAGCCAACAGCGAGACACTCGTCTACGAGGTGAGCGTTAGTCATCAGTGATGGCTGCATAGTAATGGTCATGTGAACCTAACCCCACTTACTGGTTAGCTTACCCAACCACTAAATGAAATGTCCAGCCACATTTTCTATACCAGCCAACAGCGAGACACTCGTCTACGAGGTGAGCATTAGCCATCAGTGATGGCTGCATAGTAACGGTTATGGTTCATCTAACCCCACTTACTGGTTAGCTTACCTAACCACTAAGCAAAATGTTAGCTTACCAAACCAATACCTAAAATGTCCAACCACATTTTCTACTCCAGCCAACAGCGAGACACTCGTCTACGAGGTGAGCGTTAGCCATCAGTGATGGCTGTATAGTAATGGTCAAGGTTCAGCTAACCCCACTTACTGGTTAGCTTACCTAACCACTACCCAAAATGTCCAAACACATCTACATCTGCCAATAGCCAAATGCTCGTCTATTAAATGAATGTTAGACATCAGTGATGGCTGCAGAGTAACGGTCAATGTGAATCTAACCCCACCTATCTTACTCAACCACTAAATGAAATGTCCAAACACGACTTCTACACAAAACAAAAACCAGACACTCGTCTACGAGGTGAGTGTTAGCTATCAGTGATGGCTGCATAGTAACGGTTAATGTGAATCTTACCCCACTTACTGGTTAGCTTACCCAACCACTAAATGAAATGTTAGCTTACCAAACCAATACCTAAAATATCCAACCACATTTTCTATACCAGCCAACAGCGAGAAACTCGTCTACGAGGTGAGCGTTAGTCATCAGTGATGGCTGCATAGTAACGGTCATGTGAATCTAACCCCACTTACTGGTTAGCTTACCTAATCATTACCTAAAATGTCCAAACAGATCTTCTACATCTGCCAACAGCCAAATGCACGTCTATGAAATGAACGTTAGGCATCAGTGATGGTTGCATAGTAACGTTTAATGTGAATCTAACCCCACTTACTAGTTATGCCCCAGTCACACTGTCGTAAAAAACGGCGTTTTTCCGTGTGCGCACGTCTACGTTCTTCTACGCATTTTGGAATCTCAAAATACGCCGCCAAACGCCGCAATACGCGGAGATGCGTGGAGGAAAGTCGGAATGCGCCGAAAAACGCCACAATGCGTACAGAAGCGTAGATAAGCGTTGATGAACGTTGATGAACGTAGAGAAGCGTACTAAAACGTTAAAGAAAAGCAAACAAATACGTTCCAAATCCGTAGCTAATACGTGGTCTCCAACAATTCAAATACGTAGAAGAACTGGGGCATTAGCTCACCCAACCACTACCTAAGATATCCCAAACTCATCTTCTACACTTAACTAAAGCAAAATGCTCGTCTGTGAGGTGAGCGTTAGACATCAGTGATGGCTGCATAGTAACGGTCATGTGAATCTAACCCTACTTGCTGGTTAGCTCACCCAACCACTATCTAAGATATCCCAAACTCATCTTCTACACTTAACTAAAGCAAAATGCTCGTCTGTGAGGTGAGCGTTAGACATCAGTGATGGCTGCATAGTAACGGTTGATGTGAATCTAACTCCACTTACTGGTTAACTTACCCAACCATTAACTAGAATGTTGAAACACATCTTCTACATCCGCCAATAGCCAGATGCTCGTCTACGAGGTGAGCGTTAGCCATTAGTGATGGTTTCATAATAACGGTCAGGGTTCAGCTAACCCCGCTTATTGGCTAGCTTACCTAACCACTTAATGTCCAAACACATCTTCTTATATGCCTAGCAACACTAAGATGTCGATCTAAGAGGTTAGCGCTAGGCATCAGTGATGGCTGCATAGCAACGGTCAGGGTGAATCCAACCCCACCTCGGCGCTACAGAAAAATGTCTAACCACAAATTCTTCCACAACTAAATTCATATAAACTTAACCAACATTACCATTACCAACATTACCTACTCACCCACAATATTTCTGTTTTAAGACCATTTTATGAAGAGTTCAGGTTTGTTCCTTGAATCATTTCTTTATAACCCAATATGTCATCACTTTCTATGTTTACTAGGTGGTGATAGGCGGGTGGGGGAATACCTTCTCCGCCATACAGACTGACGTAGGGACGCTGGTATACAAACATACATATATATACATGAATCTCTATATACCTCTGTACTAAATCGCTCTATACATTTACCAGGTGGTGATTGGCGGGTGGGGGAATACCTTCTCCGCCATACAGACTGACGTAGGGACGCTGGTATACAAACATACATATATATACATGAATCTCTATATACCTCTGTACTAAATCGCTCTATACATTTACCAGGTGGTGATTGGCGGGTGGGGGAATACCTTCTCCGCCATACAGACTGACGTAGGGACGCTGGTATACAAACATACATATATATACATGAATCTCTATATACCTCTGTACTAAATCACTCTATACATTTACCAGGTGGTGATTGGCGGGTGGGGGAATACCTTCTCCGCCATACAGACTGACGTAGGGACGCTGGTTTACATACATACATATATATACATGAATCTCTATATACCTCTGTACTAAATCGCTCTATACGTTTACCAGGTGGTGATTGGCGGGTGGGGGAATACCTTCTCCACCATACAGACTGACGTAGGGACGCTGGTTTACATATATATAAATATATACATATACAAATCTCTATATACCTCTGTACTAAATCACTCTATACATTTACCAGGTGGTGATTGGCGGGTGGGGGAATACCTTCTCCGCCATACAGACTGACGTAGGGACGCTGGTATACAAACATACATATATATGTATACATATATATGTATACATATATAAATCTTTATATACCTCTGTACTAAATCACTCTATACATTTACCAGGTGGTGATTGGCGGGTGGGGGAATACCTTCTCCGCCATACAGACTGACGTAGGGACGCTGGTATACAAACATACATATATATACATGAATCTCTATATACCTCTGTACTAAATCACTCTATACATTTACCAGGTGGTGATTGGCGGGTGGGGGAATACCTTCTCCGCCATACAGACTGACGTAGGGACGCTGGTATACAAACATACATATATATACATGAATCTCTATATACCTCTGTACTAAATCACTCTATACATTTACCAGGTGGTGATTGGCGGGTGGGGGAATACCTTCTCCGCCATACAGACTGACGTAGGGACGCTGGTTTCCCCCGTCATCCGGGTACCCACGCCCGGCGTTCTTCTCTGCGGAGACTTTCAGACGCTGTGGGTCTCGTGGGAGAATCACGTGATCTCGGCGGGTCGCGGGACTCTCGTCGGCGCCGAACCCTTCATCGAATGGCGACCGGAAGTGGCCATGTTGCCTGTCAACTCGGTGGGACTTTCCTCGGCCAACAAGATGGACGCCACCTTCATGTTTGGTGACATTGCCGGTGAGTGGGAACCCACAATATGGCCATGCAAGATACTATCGTAAAACTGGATGAGTTTTATTATCCTACCCCTCATATATATCTTCATAGACTTAACATGGTGTAACTGTATGCCACAGTAGTGGCATAAAATATTTGGTTAAACGTTAAAAACATGTAACAGGGTAGGATAATCTAAACATCACTCAATTTCATATAATTGTTTATATGCCATTGTTGTCTTCCACTACAGATATCACTCAGCTCCGTTTCGTGATTTCATGACGCAAAGACAACTCATGCCATATAAACAGTCATATGAAATTTCGTGATGTTTCATGATAATCTTGGCCACCGTATGCCACGACTGGAGTTTGGCATAGTGACTTCATAAGGTGAAGCCGAGTGAAGTCCGGAGCCAAAACTCCAGGAGTGGAATGTGATGGCCATGATTAAAACGAATCAGGTTTTGATTTTATCCTAACCCGTCTCCTCGATTTTGGATTATTACGTAATAAAAATTCTGTATGCCACTATTGGCATATAAAACTTTGTATGCCAGTCAGCGTGGCACACAGAAACTCAATGTTAAGCCTATGGGATTTTATATTAGGGGTAAGATAATGACTGGTTTCAGATAAAAGCAGTCTTATGCTCTGAGGAGTTGACGCGCAGTAATATCCGAGCAAATGGGAGGATATTGCGCATCAACTCTGAGGAGGATACAACTGTTTTTATCTGATACTAGCGACTTCGTTGATTCGTATTTACCTACCACCTACCCCCTCCCCACTTCCCCCTATGTTGGGCCCTCTAGCGGGTGAACGGGAAACCATCGTAAACTCGTGGTTATCATTTCGTATGACACAGGTGCTTGAGCTGATCATTTGCGATCAGAACTCTATGGATTGACACCAGCGAAAGGGTGAGATCTTATTGCATTCTCTCAAGGAAAGGAGATCGGAAAACTACAGTTCAATATTATGTTTTCAGTACAGCTAAAAATAAATCATAAGAATAGAAGTGCATCTGTGTAGAGAGAAACAAAAAGGATTCAGTTAGGTACTGTACGGGAATCTCACTCTCCTGGCTCTTCAGTCTCCATGCCTAGGTCTGGTTCACTCTGTCTCTAGGTGCAGGAGACACTCCAAGCAGATTCTACCAGAATCATAGTTTTTTTTAGATATGGTAGGTAACCAGTCTTTTGGAGAAAATCCTATAAGATGCACCTGGGGGTTGAGTGTTTTGGTAAAAACCCGCGTATAAGACGCACCCCCCCCCCACCTCCCAACACTCTCCCTACCGTAAACCCCCCATACCTTGTCATTTCCAGCGAGAAAATATTTTATACATACATGTATTATTATGCACTAATATCATAATAAAACATTCAAATTATGTAGATATGCTTAGATTTGAAGGCATTTCTAATGATACCCCTCGAAATTCTCAATTGCCCTCGTATCATCTGTATATATATGCATTACATTGTATGCACTATTCAGCACTATACGCTTATACATTGCATGGAAAACCGATTATGAAATCGGATACAAATTATTTAAACTTGAAAAACTGATTTCTGTTTTTATTTTCACCAGATGCACCAGACCCGCCGTTCAAAGTTGAAGGTAAGATTCTGACGGATTTCTGCTAAATAAAAAAATATGAATCAAATCTAACAAAAATAACTACATATTGTTATTATTGGTAGTAAATAGTAAGCTTAATGAATGACTCCAAGGCCTCATCCCGTTACAAGCTTTATCGCTGATAGTATTGCAATGCTCTGTACTGACTGGACTGACTCCAGTACGTTGAGATCAAGATTATATGCTGGCTCTGTGTTTACCATGTGGGGGCAACCCTGCTGAGCGTAACCAAGGGGTCGCCTACATTGGCGTGTTACGCAGCCAGCTTGGTCCATTAGGCCAAGGGACATAATCTGTTTGTTTCACATACTGATATCTTGGATTGTGACACTATCAAGATGAATATCTTCTAGTTATGGCAATACATCTTATATACCAGTGGTTAGCAAGGCCCTAAATCACCAGTCTCATTGATATAACCCCTTGGTAGAACCTGTGTAATTTCCCTGACCTATTTTTTCTGGCCAGTCAGTTATTCAGTCTCTTTGTCTGAATTGCTGCGAAATTCACGCAGCTTTGCCTTATGAATTACTACGCGATTCAAACTCGATGGGATACGAGCTCTGACCGTAAACTTTCATAGGTTTCCTCTATATTATCCTACCCCTAATAAAAAAACCCATAGGCTTAACATTTGGTCACTGTATTCGGTCTGGAGTTCAGAAAAATGAAAAATATTGCTCTAGTGGGATACACTTGACAAATGGCGTCATTTGTAAATGTAGAAGTAATTTAGACAGGCGGGGTAGGATAAATTCTAAACCAAACTCGAGTTAGTTGTGTTATTGTTCATTGCACTCCGGCAAGATAGCGTATTACTGCTCTCGGCTTCGCCTCGCACAGTAATACGCGATCTTGGCGTTGTGCGATAAACAACAACATGACTAATTCTTGTTTGGTTTCTCCATAATAAATATATATATAGAAATATATATCTGAAACTTTAAAAACAAACAACTCCAGGCTCATTCTTCAGCTCACCCCTGGCATTTCATCTCAATAGACTTAACATTGGGAACTCGTATTCAATGCCCATTGAGTATCTAGAAAAAGTTAGTCAATGTGAAGGGTGAGATAAAATCAGAGACCTATTCAAGTTTAGGGTCAGAGCTCAGTCCTCTCTTATTTGAATCGCTACGTAATTTCAGTAAGTAATAAATATTCCGATATACCCATTATTGAACTAACTAGAGTTACGTAGCGCTGCTGGGTGGTGCATTAAAAATAAGTTATGTTTCGAGGTTGACGTTTTCGTCCCGCTCTGACGTTTTCGTCCCGCTCTGATCACGTGATATAATACAGCAGCGGGACGAAACAATAGCTGTTGTGGTTACTCGATAAGGGTGGCCATTTGCTTCGGAAGTGTTTCAGGTAAAGAATTAAGCATTTTTATCGATATGTGAAGGTATATAGGAATACGGAAACCAAGTACCGGTAAGCAAAAGTCAAAGTTACTCGGTAAGGCTTGGAAAAATTACTGCCCACGGCTGACGCCATGGGCAGTAATTTTTCCAAGCCTGACCTCGTAACTTTGAGCTTTTGCTCACTGGAACATAGTTTCCCTCTAGTATAAATAAATGTATCCGACTCTTTCTCGTTGGTGTGCAGAGAACACGTTTTACCTGCGCACGGTGAAGTCGGGCAGTTTTGAGACTCATCGCTGGACCATCTCCAGAGCCGACTTCTACTTCCTGATCATCGCCTGCTCCGACGCCCAGATCCGCCTGGCCGCCATTCCCGACAACTACGACACGGTGCGTATACAACTTATTCCTTTACTATATACTGTAAATACGCACTGTTTCGCTATAACGTAAAAGTACTGTACGGACCACTGGTCCGTACACTAAAATACGGACCACCTTGCCATACACGTTTATTAAGATATTGGTTGTTAAGCTAATTGAAACTGATTTTTTTTTAAATTTCGGGTATATAGTAAATATATAACGTCCAACCATGCTTGTACAAGTCACAGAACTCGATGATAATTTACAGTTTGTACCGAACTTGGCGTAAACGCCTCGGTCCGTACAAACTGTAAATTACCATCGAGTTCTGTGAATTGTACAGCATGGTCAGGACGTTTTATATAAATATACCCATTTTGAAAACCTGTATAGTTACATACTGCTGCTGGGGGTGCAGTAATCATGAGTTATGTAGCGAGGCTGACGTTTTCGTCCCGGGCTGATGTTTTCGTCCCGGGCTGACCACGTGATATAAAGAGCGCCGGGACGAAAACATAGCTATTGCAGTTACTCGATAAGGGTGACCATTTTTCTGGGGCTATCGCAGGTAAAGAAATAATCATTTTTATCTGTATTTGAAGATATATAGGAATAGGGAAACCAAGTAGCAGTAAGCAAAAGTCAAAGTTACGAGGTAAGGCTCGGAAAAATTACTGCCCAAGGCCTGGGCCGAAGGCAGTAATTTTTCCTAGCCTTACCGAGTAACTTTGAACTTTTGCTCACCGGAACATAGTTTCCCTCTATTCTATACCTGTGGTAGTATATCCTACACATACGACCCGCTCCTACCCAGGTCGTATTTATATCCGTATGACAACTATTGTTAAGTTTAGAGGCCCAGACTAGCTCGGTATAGACCTTAAGAAGAAGGGAGTAAGAACTCAAACACATAGGTGCGATGTACTACTATGAGTCAAGAACTTAATTTTTCTTTAATGCTGAAGCTTACAATTATATACACACTGCAGGTGGCATCTGAGTTCAGGGTAAGCTTGTAAACTCTGTGTTGGGATTGGCTGAACCAGTATCGTTCCAGTCGCACATGCCAAGGAGGGCTGCTCATGTCACTGACAACTCAGGTGTCAGTGTCATGTCAGAGCGCCCTGACCCTATGTGGCCAAACCGGGAACTAGAGTGAGTGATAATGAGGGTAAATAGGCCATTCACTACATGGCTGCCATATGGTCAACATCAAGACAGGGAGGGAGCTAATACAAGATGGCGACTGTACTAATGCAGTCGTTTTGTTACTAATAAATATGGGCAATTTGGATGACTCAATCTCTTCGCATAGAAACCAATATAATTGGTCACGATAGGGATGTATAGACTGGAACTTTACAATATGTTATTAGAGTGTGCTTGTATGAGTTATATACATTGCATAAAGATTATTAGAGATTAGAATGGTCATATATTAGACTGGTTCCCTGTCCAAATGAAATAAGGGACTAGTAACGGGTTCCTACGTAACACTCGCGCACAACCTTGAACTGTCAGTCATGTTAGACATACTGCTATATCAAAGGCCAATCCTTCTCATATCATGTCGATGTGGTGTGGGAAGTAAAAGAACTCTCACCTCGGTAAATGTGTAGGGGTGAGATTTCTACCTTCATTCATCTCATAGATTCGCTCAAACCCAAAGAAAGTCTAATTGAACAAATTGGACGTTAAACTACCCAAACAAACAAACAAATCAGTGTTGACCTTTCCTCATAATATTCTATGTTCTCACAGGATATTTTGTTTTGTTTTATTCAAGTAAATAGATCTTTGAAACGTGGCTAAGGTGTGTCTCACTCGAGCTACCGCATCTAAGTGACGGAGCAGTCGTCTGCTCGCGTTATTTATAGTCAGACCACTCGCTACTATGGCGATGTTGACAACAGAACCTGGCGTATGGTGACGCCGGTTGTTGACAGTGTCACAGTTTCAGGAGGGGTTTTCCTGGTTTGGTGTGATGTGAAATCCGTTTGTTTTGGATTCCCTTGGCTGTTTCACTAGGTGCTCTTCAGGCTCGAAAATATGACAGAAAAAAAATTATTCAATTAAATAGCATAAAAAACAAATTTTAGTCCTATTGGTTTTGAGGGAATATCTTGTTTACATCATAAAAAAAACAAAAAAACTTTATGTTTTCACAGGATGCCTACAGGATCGACCTAGGCACAGAAGCCAACACCAAAACCTCCATCACCAAATTAAGTGACAGTTCTAAGTCATCTGTAGCGAACACAGATGCCATTCTGAACTGTCTCGAGCCTCAGGCCTTCTGGGTGCAATGGAGCAGGACATCCCTCGTCGTCGGCAGCGGAAAGATCGCCGGAACCAATCCCCTAGTCTCACTCCAGGATCTCGACATGCCCGATAAGTTTAACGAGATTGCTCTGGCCACCACCAACAACGTGAAGGGATACTGGGAGGTGGGCGAATCGGAGGGTGAGTGGTTGGAATTACTCTATTTACAAACACTGCACGAAAACCATCATTTTACATATGAATGCGCCGGGCGTATATGAGTAGGTATTTTGCGTCTACAAGGTTGTCTTAATCACCATGTGTATACACCTCATCTGTGGGCGTATATAAGCGTCCTGTGAACAGGGCTTCACTGAGAGCGGGCGGGGAGAGGAGGCTGGGGATAGGGGGGGGGGGGGGAGGGCTTCCTACTGAGGACACCTGTACTTCTACCAACACAAAGGGGCGGGAGGGGGCGGGGGCAAAGGGTATTTTCTCTCGTATATGCCGGGTGTGAAATACAGCCAAGACGCGTCTGTCGTATATAAGGCCTGGGCGTATATAAATGAAAACAAGTCAATATTCAACCAATACATGCACTTCCGTGATGGCGTATATATGAATAAAACGGTGGTTTTCGTGCAGTGAAAGGTTTTTTTTGCAGATGTGCTTAGCTACGTATAGACAAAGGCTTTTTTTATGTTAACCCTTTAAGGACCACAGCAGTGGTAGATTTACTGCTATATCAAAGACCAGTCCTTCTCATACCATGTCTGTCTGGTGTGGTGCACAACCACTTTTCTCCTTCATCCCCAGTAATGGTAGACTTACTGCTATATCAAAGACCAGTCCTTCCTATACCATGTCTGTGTGCTGTGGTTGCAGCCACTTTTCTCCTTCATCCCAAGTAATGGTAGATTTACTGTTATATCAAAGCCAATCCTTCTCATACCATGTCTTTTTAAAAAAAAATTTTATGACGTTTATCTATCCTGACGGCACTCAAAAAATACAATTGCTGGTTTCCATGTGCCCCCAGTTAGGCTTACAATTTTTGATATCCAGTTCATTTTCTTCTCTCCCAATGTCATGTGGTGTAGTGTGCAGACACCTTTCTCCTTCATCCTCAGTAGTGGTAGACCTACTGCTATATCAAAGACCAGTCCTTCTCATACCATGTCTATGTGGTGTGGTGTACAGCCACCTTTCTCCTTCATCCCCAGCAGTGGTAGATTTACTGCTATATCAAAGGCCAATCCTTCTCATACCATGCCTGTGTGGTGTGGGAAGTAAAAGAACTCTCACCTTGGTATATGTGTAGGGGTGAGATTTCTACCTGAATTCATCACATAGATTCGGTGCACCCCTCTCATAAGATCTCACACTCTCTAAGTCATATTCTGTACTCTCACTACGCTCTATGGAGAAGAATTCTTAACGAACTAGGCTTAGAGCATTGAGAATCCACTGGCCTGCCTCCCGTGCTAAAGACGTACATTAATGCAACCAAAGATTCCTATAATCTCAATGATGCCACCTAGCGTGAATACTGTGTGCCAGTGGATTCTCAAGGGTCTAAGCCTAGTTCGTTAAAAATTCTTCTCCCATAGAGCGTAGTGAGAACCGTGTACAGATTACGACTTTAAATAGAGAGGGTGAAATCTTATGAGAGGAGTTATGCAGTCTTCTTCAAATATTTATTGGAACCTCTGGTTTCATTCCAAGAAACTCTGTCAATGTCATTTGCCATAATTATCTTTATTTGCTTGGGTTTTAAATATTCTAATAATGTTGTTTTCATTTCTCAAGGACATGTTTTTAAGTTCGTCACTCCAAATAGCGGAACTTACGAAGAGGTCTGGAAATCAACGAAAAATACAGATTCCATCGTTTTTAAGGTATGTTTTACAATCTTTTACTATAGCTATAGAAAACCTTTTGGTCGGATAGTATTTATGAATCTCAGTTGCATATATCGTACATTCTAAAGTTGGACCACCTAAATATTGACAACTATCATTTGGCATTGTTTCATTCACTGCACGAAAACCACCATTTTATTCATATACATGTATACGCCATCGCGGAAGTGCATGTATTGGCTGAATATTGACTTGTTTTCATATATATATATATATGTATATATACGCCCAAGCCTATATACGGACGCATCTTGGCTGTATTTTACAGTCGGGGTATATGAGAGGAAATATCCTCTCCCCCCACCGCCTCCCGCCCGTTTGTGTTGGTAGAAGTACAGGTGTCCTCACTAGGAAGCCCTCCCCCACCTCCCCCCGCCCGCTCTCAGTGAAGCCCTGTTCACTGGATGCTTATATACGCCTACAGATGAGGTGTATACACACGGAGAAATAGACGACCTTGTATACGCAAAATACCTACTTATATACGCCGGGCGCATCCATATGTGAAATAATGATGTTCGTGCAGTGCTTGTGACTAATTATGCTGATTCTTTGCGGATTGTGTCATAACTATGGCACCATCTGTATTTAATTAATGAACCTTTGTGACTGAAAATGTGGTATAGTAGACAGTAGCGATACAACATGTAAATACCGATAACACGATCCGATATTAATGAAGCAATGCTTTTCCCAAAATTTATAGGAGCAACAAACCCCTGCTGCTTGAGCAACATTTTGGTCGTTATTCTGCGCTCTAAAAATTTAATACAAATGTGGAACAATGCCCACCCAGAGGAGTACAAATATATACACAATATTGACTGGTTTCAGATACAAGCGGCTGTATGCTCCGACGAGTTGACGCGTAGTAATATGCGAGCGTATGAGAGGATATTGCGCAGAGTCAACTCCGAGGAACATACAACCGCTTTTATTTAAAACCAGTCTATATTGTATTTATTATCCACCTTTTCTGGACAAGTGGCATGTCAATATCAGTTCGTTTTAGTTATGCACTATTTTTCGGTATGCGCCACCCGGAGCATACAACATATCCATATGCGCTGGCTATGTCAATACAAACTCCCTATTTGTTTTCTATGGACACTTTGTATTAGGTGGATATATCTGTATGCTCCGGGTATGGTGATACACACTCCCTATGTGTTTTCTATGAACACTTTGTGTTAGGTGAATATATCTGTATGCTCCAGGTATGGTGATACACACTCCCTATGTGTTTTCTATGGACACTTTGTGTTAGGTGGATATATCTGTATGCTCTGGGTATGGTGATACACACTCCCTATGTCTTTTCTATGGACACTTTGTATTAGGTAGATATATCTGTATGCTCCGGGTATGGTGATACACACTCCCTATGTCTTTTCTATGGACACTTTGTATTAGGTAGATATATCTGTATGCTCCGGGTATGGTGATACACACTCCCTATGTGTTTTCTATGGACACTTTGTATTAGGTAGATATATCTGTATGCTCCGGGTATGGTGATACACACTCCCTATGTGTTTTCTATGGACACTTTGTATTGGGTGGATATATACACAATATTACCATGATTTCGATCTGAGTGGCCGTATTCTCCGCGTAGTTGACGCGTAGTAATACTCCGAGCGATAGCGAGGAGTATTGCGTAGCGTCAAGTACAAGGAGAATACGGCCACACAGATTGAAATTATGGTAATGTTGTATTTATTACTCACTTATTTTTAGATTTAAGCAATAAATATGATCGCTAGAAAACTTTTCAACGTAATTAAGAAGTTATGTTTGGGACTACTTTCATCTCAAAAATCCGTATCCTCCTAGGAGGGTACGGAGCTCCGTATCCTCCTCAGTAGCGATCTGTAATCTCCATAGGCTTAGTATGGAGACTCTGTATCAGGTGGGTAATAAATCTGTATGCTCCGGGTATGGTGTTACACACTCCCTATGTGTTTTCTATTGACACTTTGTGTTAGGTAGATAATAAAACATTCTGATCAGCTTGTCCTGACCTAATAATCCTATATTCTCCCCTATCTAGGTTAAGGCCTGTAACGATGCTCACATTTTGCTCAGTCGAGATATCGAGAGAGTGGACAACGTTTATGAGGTAGCGCTAGGATCGAGTTCAAATACACAGAATCTAATCAGGTAAGATAAACTGCTACAGCACATACCCTTCAACAACTTCATGTCCCCTTTAATTACTATACATTCACTTTAATGGCTCACCTTTAATTACTTCATGTCCCCTTTAATTACTACACCTTCACTTTAATGACTCACCTTTAATGACTGCATGTCCCCTTTAATGACTATACATTCCCTTTAATGACTGCATGTCCCCTTTAATGACTACACATCCCCTTTAATGACTGCATGTCCCCTTTAATGACTATACATTCCCTTTAATGACTGCATGTCCCCTTTAATAACTATACATTCCCTTTAATGACTGCATGTCCCCTTTAATGACACAGGAAGCAGGTCGGAGGAGACGCCAGCGTTATTGATCAGACTTCCGGTGTTCTAAGTTGTGACGAGATGCGTTCCTTCTGGATACGATGGTACCAGGGAGTTGAGGTGAGTTCAACTTAACTTTATCTTACTGAATCGACATTAGTTCATATAAGTGTTGCTATTGTGCTTACCACTATCATCATTGGTACATCTATATATGTTGTACAGTCAGCTTCCAAGTTTTAAATAATATGTAGAAGAAAGAAATCCCGAAGGAGAAAAGTAATTAACAACTAGGTTGACCCAAGTTCATGAGGTAATTGATAATGATGTACTAAAAAAGGAAACCAACAAGTTTTGGTCAAAGTCGTCATCCTTCATGAGTTTGCTGCGGAGTGAATATCACGTAGCATTCAAACGAGTTAGAGGGTCACTTCTTTGACCAAGACGAGTTGCTTTCTGTATATATCACCTGGGGTATTCTTAATGATTATGTACATATCTCAGCTGGTGGGTTGGTTACGGTACAGAAGTGGGTATAATTCATGATTATGTACATATCTTGGTTAGCGGGTTGGCTACAGTACAAAAGCAGGTATAATTAATGATTATGTAAACATTTTGGCTGGCAGGTTATTTATGTTACAGAAGTGGGTATAATTCATGGTTATGTACATATCTTGGTTAGCGGGTTGGCTACAGCACAAAAGCGGGTATAATTCATGATTATGTACATACTTCGGCTGGCGGCTTGGTTACAGTAAAGAAGTGGATATAATTAATGATTATATACATCTCGGCTGGTGGATGGGTTACTTTATAGGAGTGGGTATAATTAATGAGTAATTATGTACACATCTCGGCTGGCAGGTTACGGTGCAGAAGCAGGTATAATTAATGATTATGTAAACATTTTGGCTGGCGGGTTATTTATGTTGCAGAAGTGGGTATAATTCATGATTATGTACATATCTTGGCTAGCGGGTTGGCTACTGTACAAAAGCGGCAGGTCGGTTACTGTAAAGAAGTGAATATAAATAATGATTATGTACCTCTCATCTGATAGGTTACGGCACAGAAGTGGGTATAATTAATGATAATGTAAACATTTCGGCTGACAGGTAGGTTACGGTAAAGAAGTGAATATGATTACTGATTATGTTCATATCTTCATCGGCAGGTTGGTTTCAGTACAAAAAAGAATATAATTCATGATTATGTACACATCTCACCTGGCAGGTTACGGTACAAAAGTGGGTATAATTCATGATTATGTAAACATTTTGGCTGGCAGGTTGGTTACAGCACAGAAGTTGGTATAATTCATGATTATGTAAACATTTCGGCTGGCGGGTTGGTTACAGCACAGAAGTTGGTATGATTCATGATTATGTAAACATTTCGGCTGGCGGGTTGGTTACAGCACAGAAGTTGGTATGATTCATGATTATGTAAACATTTCGGCTGGCGGGTTGGTTACAGCACAGAAGTTGGTATGATTCATGATTATGTAAACATTTCTGCTGGCGGGTTGGTTACAGCACAGAAGTTGGTATGATTCATGATTATGTAAACATTTCGGCTGGCGGGTTGGTTACAGCACAGAAGTTGGTATAATTCATGATTATGTAAACATTTCGGCTGGCGGGTTGGTTACAGCACAGAAGTTGGTATGATTCATGATTATGTAAACCTTTCGGCTGGCGGGTTGGTTACAGCACAGAAGTTGGTATAATTCATGATTATGTAAACATTTCGGCTGGCGGGTTGGTTACAGCACAGAAGTTGGTATGATTCATGATTATGTAAACATTTCGGCTGGCAGGTTGGTTTCGGCTCGGAGGTGGGCAGGAGACCCTTCATGAGACTACACGAGGTGGCCAGCCACCCCATCAACGGCATCAGCATCATGACCGGCTGGGGCTCCTCCGGCGTTTGGCACTTCTCTGACATGAACGGTAACCTTTTTACCTACCATATCTAAACAAGGAGCAAAAACTATGTTCATCATTGATGAATGAGCATGCATGAATAGGGAGCCAAAGTGAATCCGCTGAAACCACAGATACCCGTTTACAAAACCTCATTTCCGGTGGCCAGTAAGAACGAGGCTTAGTGCTAAACCTATGGGGGTTTGAGGCTAGACTTTTGTTTTTGGTCTGGTTTGTTACTTTTGAAGCGTAGTTGACTACTATCGGCTCGAAGCTACGATGACAGTTGTTAAGTTTATCAAAAATATGGACCTAAAAGATTGGAGAATGGGACATATAATCTCGGACCTACATAGTCAAAGTACTGAGCGCCTATATCCTGAAATGGTATTTTGTGAATGGCTATCTGTGGTTGCAGCGGGTTCATTTTGGCTTCCTATAACAATTGAAATGTATGAGTTAAATTTAGCCTATGGATAATTTTCTGTAAGCCACTTGCACTCAGTAAACTTGCCATTTCTGCAACTGCCTATCTCCAATCCAAACATATTAAGCACCAGTGGGTCTTGAGATATTTTGGTCTTGAGTGATTGGTCATGGTCAGCTGGCCACGCCTCTAAGAGACTGTGACTCTGGCTCCCTGCTCTGTTCTCAATATCACAGTGAATAGCACAGAGAGAGTGAAGGGATAGTTTGTATGCAGTACCCTGAAAGTCTATATTGACTCCTCTATCCTCTCGATGAAGTATATAGAGCGTGCAAGCACGCTCTAAAAACTATGATTTTGGTCGGATCTGCTTGGAGTTGTTCCCGCACATAGTGACAGAGTGAACCAAACATATGCTTGGAGACTGAAGAACCGCGAGAGTGAGAATCTCTTGGAGGGTGAAACTTGAACCTAGTCTTCTTTTTTGTACTTTTCTACTGTGTCTTTCTGATCTCCTCACCATGAGAGAAGCCTCTGAGATCAGAATTCCGCGGGTAGATTTGTCGTAGCAGGGAACGTTCCTTGGACGGACTCGGGGCGGAGACGGGGGGGGGGGGGGGGCAGCCAATCATGACGCGACGAAGTTGCTAGTATTTTTTAAATTTATGAAAAGCAATGCATTCGACGTGCCTACATCGTTCTTCCTACGTGATTCACGCGGCTTCGCCTTGTGAATTACTACGCGATTCAAACTCAATGGGATACGAGCTCTGACCATGACCTTTCATAGGTTTCCTCTATAGTATCCTGTGTGTGCAGGTTTTATTAGAGCTAGATTGGTTGGTCTGGTTCAATCGCTTTCTGACAAGAGAGCTCGAGCCAATTATCTCGAAGCAGGGTAGACCTTTGGGACATAGTGGAATATAAACTATGAATACTTACTACAAAGCACTATCAACTTAAGCTAATTGATGATAAAATCTAATTTCATGTTCTTTCTATCAAAATTTACAAAAAAAAGAAAATAATGATATGGATAAGGGGCTTCGAGAGTAGGCTGCAGTACTGCAGTCTCCAACCACAACTCCAGCCAGTTGCGACAGAGCCTACCAAGACAAAAGATCTGCTTGAAAAATGATTCACTCTTCCAGCAGAGATTCTGACTCTGGTAGTGAGAAGATCAGCTAGGTGAGTGAAAGTCAAGGTTGTTCAGATTGGATTCCACCAGAGCGATCGTCAGTGTAGCTCTGGCGGCCAGAGTATATTAGAGCGTGCTTGCATGAGCTATATACATCATCTAGAGGTAAGAGTGGTCACACATATACACTTCTAGCGTGCTGCCAGTAAACTATCCCTTCACTATCTGTGTGCTGCTCACTGTGCTACTGGCAAAGGAGCAGGGTGCCAGTGTCTTAGTGTATTAGAAGCGTGCCCAACTGATCATGACCAATCACCCAAGACCGAAATACCTCAATGACCTATTGGTGCTTGATATATTTGGAACCTAGACTCAGGCAGTTGAAAAAAAGGCAAGTTGACTGGGTGCAAGTGGGTTAGAGAAAACTATCCATAGACTGGATGTACTCCAAACCTTTTAATTGCTGTTCATTCATAATTGCATGCTCATTCATCTATGATGAACATACCTTTTGCTCCTAGTTAGAGCGTGCTTGCACAAGTGATATACATCATCTAGAGGTCAGATTGGTCACACACACACACACACACATATATATATATATATATATATATATATATATATATATATATACACTTCCAGCGTGCTTCCAGAAAACTATCCCTTCACTATCTCTGTGCTGCTCACTATGCTACTGGCAAAGGAGCAGGGTGCCAGTGTCTCAGTGTGTTAGAAGCATGCCCAACTGACCATGACCAATCACTCAAGGGTCTGAGGGTTTGAGGGTCTTAGAGGCATGCTCAACTGACCATGACCAATCACGCAGTAATTTGCAACCTGCCTGTCGTGCGACAAACACTCACACCACCAACCCTCGTTCAGTTTCTACTAAGTATTAGATTGGCCACCCACCCCTGTCTGCGCTCTAGTATTTTTTTTTTTTTTTCATTTTCATGTAAGTAGATACAAGACAGTCTGCTAAGGTAGCAGGTTTTGTATGCCTTCTGTTGGCGATATAACATAGTTTTATACAGGAACAATTCAGTCCAAACCGTGAATAATACATATGTTACAATATACAGTTGATATAGTAATGGTATGAGATGGGTATCAATCCAGAAATATTCGGCCTGGGTAAATGCGGGCGTTTACTATGCACTATCTGGTAAGTATTTTGCATTTCATTTTCACATGTTTCTTGAATAGATATGCGCAATTCTGCACTAGTATGACTTCGGGGATGGTATGGTTAAATGCTGCTCGTGTCCCCAGATTCTCACTCGCAGACCAAATTGTCTTTCATTATACTGGGTTTTGAGAGCAGAAATACTTATCCGGATATATTCACAGTTCACCAAATTTATAATAAAGTCTACCTTTATGGTCATGTTTTTCCAAATACACAGACAACTAGATAAGAATATGTAAATATGGCTTCAAGAGTGAGAAATATCTCACTCTCCAAGCATAGCTCAGGGTCACATGAAACTTCTGATGGGAGAGTAACATTGACATACAGGTAGTGGGTCAAGGTTAGACTGGCTCCAGTCCCGGCATCCTATGGCTACCCTCCTCGCCGGGATACAGGAGACTGGCTTCAGTCCCTGCATCCTATGGCTTCCATCCTTGCTGTGATACAGTCCCTGCATCCTATGACTACCCTCCTCACTGTGATACAGTCCCTGCATCCTATGACTACCCTCCTCACTGTGATACAGTCCCTGCATCCTATGACTACCCTCCTTGCTGTGATACAGTCCCTGCATCCTATGGCTACCCTCCTCGCCGGGATACAGGGACTGGTACAACCGTTAATGGTGTTGGATTTCTGGCGCTGTTTAGTTCCAGCATTCTCAACACTCTCCATACAGATATCCTGGCTACTGGTCAGGATATCTGCTGGGAGATTGATAACCTCTCACTTTCATCTCAATCGGGTCACAGTCAGGAGCAGGCGACATTTATTGCTATGACAGCACAGGCGGCCAGGGAACTGGAGGAGGGGAGGGGGGAGGGGTAGGAGGAAGTATAGGGTTACAGGGAGTGGCTTGGGGCCATAAACAGGAGATTCGGTTTATAGTGGACAAGTCTTTGATTCATGGTTTGTTTGTTTTGTTTGTTTGTTTGGGTAGTTTAACGTCCAATTTGTTCAATTAGACTTACTTTGTTGATTCATGGGCCAGTCAGAGAAGGATACATACTATAATGAACTTTATTCTGATTGTGATTAATCATTTACTGAATGTTCATAATCAAAGTCTTTGATTCATGGGCCAGTCAGAGAAGGATACATACTAAAATGAACTGTATTCTGATTGTGTTTAATCATTTAATGAATGTTCATAATCAAACACTTGAGCAAGTCTAGGTGGTAATTTCACTGGTCCCTCTCTCGCCTAACGCCTCGCGCAGTAATTTGGGACCTGCCCGTCGTGCGCTAAACACCCACACCCTCACTCCGTTTCTCCTCAGTACCCTCTGTGTGTGTGTGGGTTTCAGGTGAAGGCTTCTACCTGAGTCCTGCCCCGGCGCCCGTCTTCAATCACGTCTGGATTCACGAGGACTCTCACTACTTTGAGTTTTCCGTCCGGAGCTGTGAGAGCGCCTTCGTCTATCTCGGGGAGACGTTGTTCGACTCGATGCCAAACTCAGTGGGGTACGAGATCCGCCTGAGAGGAAACAGTGACGCTGTCTCTGAGATCATCAAGTGAGTAGCTACAAGAATGACAAATTGAATTATTTATCATTGATATGGAGGTGTAGTATAATGACATCAATATGGATAGTGTGTACAGCACCAGTCTACTACAGCGGCCTATTTCAGGGTGTGTATTTGGTATTTGGAACTCTGCAGCGTAGAGAAAGGGTTTTAATAGTCCGAGAGGCTCTGACTGTGAAGTGGTGCAGACAGTCAGAGAGCAGTCCCATAGAGACCTAGGTAAAGTATCCACCCCTAATCTGTTCGTTCTCTTCATATGTACAGGGACAGGGCCGGATATACTGGCTAATAGAGGCCTAGTCTAACAGGTCGACCAAAAATGAACATCTCAGCTCAGCAGCCGTTTTCCTTATAAATATAGGTTGAATCTTTCTGATTTTGTGATAGATAGTTTCCTGAGGCAAAATGCAGTTAAATGAGAGTAATTTTCTACCTTTGCATTAGTTCTAAGAAATAGAACAGCCAGTGTTTGTAAAGTCCATGTCAATGCATTCTGCAGGCGCCAAAAATAACAAAAAACTGGTTTCAAAAGTGCAGGAGTTTTATCACTAAAAAGGAATTATTATACATTTCTGAAGGTAAGGGAGCATAAACATGCACTCACATTGACAGTATTACAGAGAACCAAGGACCTGATATTTTGTACTATGGGAATAAGCGGTTGTGCTCTCTGACTGTCCGCTAGGCAGTCAAAGTCTCTCAGACTAAGTTTTAAGTACCAAAAAACTTTAGATATATCTATTGGATATATTATTCTAATTATAGATATGAAATTAGGATGTTATATAGTAATGATATCAACTATGATATAGTTTTACACAGGTTGGTAAAATATTATTAAAATATTCGCATTGTTTCATTAAAAAAATGGCAATTAAGGCCACTCAAAAAAACCCAACTTGTTTCTCATCACCGCACGCATCAGAAAAAACGATTTTAGAAGATTTTTTTTTTTTAGATAGGTAAACCTTGATAGAAATTATGAAAGGTATGTGTATTTAGTATCAAATTAAAGCTCCTGATGTCAAGGATGTATAAAATGTATAGCCAATAAAAATCTGGAAATCCTTTGTAAGAAGACGCCCTGCATAAGTGGCCACTTGGGCCTGGATCGGAGGGTGTCTGGTTATGCGGGGTTTTACTGTATGTCTGAAGCCCATTTTATGGCACTTCAAAAGCCATCTTTAATATAGCAAAGAAGAAGAAAAAAAAATAAAAGCGCCCTCGTCATATTTTTCATGGCTTGGTGATGAGATACAAGTTTGTTTTTTTTAGTGGCCTTACTTGAGTTTCTGAAATGATGCCTCAAGGCATCATAGTGTACTACACCCGGGAATGCCTCCAGGCATCACAGCTTACTATGCCAGGGAATGCCTCCAGGCAGTATGGCGTAGCTAAAGGGTTAAAGTGGCAGAAGAACTCAACAAAGGGATGAACTAAACAATGTCTGACAGAGCAGGGGCCATGGAACAGGGTATAGCCCCAAGCCAATCCATTTTAAAGTAAATTTTAAAGGAAATATTACCCCATAACTCCTATATTTATATTCACTGGAAAGCCCTGAATCTAAGCTTTCAGCAGGTATATTTTGATGGTAGATGTGAAGATGGGGCGCTTGTGGGGAACCATTTGAAGAGCAATTATTGAGAAATATATTGTTTTCGTACTTTGTGACGGCCACCGTTCGCTTTGCTAAAGTGAGAGTGCAAAAACTTTCTCCAGAGTAAGTCTTGGGCGTTTGAAACGGGACAAAAAGCTAGGGTTTTCTAACTTGCAAAAGGCAATTTGCTGTTATGTCGTGAATGATAGGCCAATTTTTATAAACAAAAC
This sequence comes from Alentia gelatinosa, assembly GCA_950022655.1. Lineage (NCBI taxonomy): Eukaryota > Metazoa > Annelida > Polychaeta > Phyllodocida > Polynoidae > Alentia > Alentia gelatinosa. The sequence continues at coordinate 35,222,722 of OX465593.1, read as the reverse complement.
ATGGTTAGAAAGCTACGACTTTGCCCTATTTGTTGTTGTACATATGTACAGGGTATGTACCTGTGTCATGGCTAAGGTTCCCTGTCATAGATTGAACATCGGAATTTGTTAGGTAAAAACCACTAAAAATATAGAAATAAACATCCTATTTTCGTAGATATACACTGCGGGTGGTGGGGATCCCATCAAGTCTAACGCCACCACTCCGGGTGTGGTAAGACTGGTTCCCTGTCCCAATGAAATATGGGACAGGTAAGGCCTTCCTACGTAAAGGCGGTATTCCACCAAACAACCACTTTTTCAACGTCAACATAATCCTAGCGGCAAATGTTTGAGCTTTCAGATTTTGCCACGCCCTCTAGCGGGTCATGGAGGCGGTACCCCATAATGCATAGACATGGCGGTACCCCATAATGCATAGACATGGCGGTACCCCATAATGCATAGACATGGCGGTACCCCATAATGCACCAATAAATGGCTTGCGTTACTTGGCCTATAATGTGAGTAAACACATAAGCCAGGCTTCCAGGCTAAGGGTATGGTCAGCTATCAATTGTAGATATGTCTTTATTACTTTCATCAGGTATCCACTGTCGACTGGCAGGGACCCCGTCAAGTCGAACGCCACCACTCTGGGTTGGTTCAGCTGTAAATCGTGTGATATGTTTGTTATCATTTTCATTAGGTACCCGCTGTAGGATGTCGGAACCCTGTAAATTCTAATGCCATTATTCCAGGCATGGTCAGCTGTGAATTGTATATGATTATCTTTATAGACACTATTGAGGTATCCCGTAATTCAGTCTGTTGACAAGTTCCCGGTTTCGCTGGTTACCGACGTAGTATGGTGATAGACCCCTTACTCGTAACCTAGAATTAATGCAGTTTAACGGTTTTCAGACATCCTCAAATTGAAATTCTGATGTCTGAAACGGAAATTTCAGCTATTTCTACATGGGAATCCGAAATTATATTCAGTTTCTCCAATCATAAATCAGAAAACTGTGATTCATTTTGTCGTAGTGTGCCAAGTCTATCGGGAGCGGAACTTTGCTTTACCCGGGGCGATAATCGGGAGTTTAGTAACCTCTGGAGGCTCTATTACTTTCACCAGGTACCCACTGTCGACTGGCAGGGAATCCGTTATGTCTAAAACTGCCATTCTGGGTTCGTTCAGCTGTAAATCGCATTATATATCTTTATCCCTTTCATCAAGTATCCACTGTCAAGCGGCAGTGACTCTGTCAAGTCTAATGCTACCATTCTTGGTTCGTTCAGCTGTAAATTGTACGATATGTCTTTACCCTTTCATCAAGTACCCACTATCGAGCGGTAGGGAACCTGTCAAGTCTAACGCTACCATTCTTGGTTCGTTCAGCTGTAAATCATACAGTATATCTTTATCCCTTTCATCAGGTACCTGCTGTTGAGGGTCAGTGACCCGTCAAGTCTAACACTAACACTGTGGGTTCGTTCAGCTGTAAATCGTACAATATGTCTTTATACTTTCATCAGGTACCCGCTGTCGAGCGGCAGTGACCCCGTCAAGTCTAACGCCACCACTGTGGGTTTGTTCAACGGTAAATCATACAATATGTCTTTATTCCTTTCATCAGGTACCCGCTGTCAAGCGGCAGTGACCCCGTCAAGTCTAACGCTACCACTGTGGGTTCATTCAGCTGTAAATCGTACAATATGTCTTTATCCTTTCATCAGGTACCCGCTGTCAAGCGGCAGTGACCCCGTCAAGTCTAACGCTACCACTGTGGGTTCATTCAGCTGTAAATCGTACAATATGTCTTTATCCTTTCATCAGGTACCCGCTGTCAAGCGGCAGGGACCCCGTCAAGTCTAACGCCACCACTCCGGGTGTGGTCAGCTGTGAGCGCTTCACCAGGCTATGGGTGTCATGGTTGAACGGTCTCATTCGGGTGGGTCACGGCTCACTGCTGGAGAACACCTTCCTCTGCTACGGGTTGTGCGATATATCTTTATTACTGACACCAGGTACCCACTGTCGAGTGGTGGGGATCCAGTCAAGTCTAACGCTAATACTGTGGGTTTGTTCAATTGTACAATGTATCTTTATGATTTTTACCAGGTACCCACTGATGGGCGACGGAGGTCCCATCAAGTCAAATGCCACCACTCCAGGCATGGTCAGCTATTAATCCTACGATATGTCTTTAGTATTTTCACCAGGTACCCGCTCGTGGAGGTCGGGGATCCCATCAAGTCTAATGCCACCAGGCTAGACACTATCTACTGTCAATCATACGATATGTCTTTATCCCTTTCATCAGGTACCCGCTGTCAAGCGGCAGAAACCCCGTCAAGTCTAACAATATCACTGTGGGTTCGTTCAGCTGTAAATCGTACAATATATCTTTATCCCTTTCATCAGGTACCCGCTGTTGAGGGTCAGTGACCCGTCAAGTCTACAGCTACCACTGTGGGTTCGTTCAGCTGTAAATCGTACAATATGTCTTTATTCCTTTCATCAGGTACCCGCTGTCAAGCGGCAGTGACCCCGTCAAGTCTACAGCTACCACTGTGGGTTCGTTCAGCTGTAAATCATACAATATGTCTTTATTCCTTTCATCAGGTACCCGCTGTCGAGCGGCAGTGACCCCGTCAAGTCTAACGCTACCACTGTAGGTTCGTTCAGCTGTAAATCATACAATATGTCTTTATCCTTTCATCAGGTACCCGCTGTCGAGCGGCAGTGACCCCGTCAAGTCTAACGCCACCACTGTGGGTTTGTTCAACGGTAAATCATACAATATGTCTTTATCCCTTTCATCAGGTACCCGCTGTCGAGCGGCAGGGACCCCGTCAAGTCTAACGCTACCACTGTGGGTTCGTTCAGCTGTAAATCATACAATATGTCTTTATCCTTTCATCAGGTACCCGCTGTCAAGCAGCAGGGATCCCGTCAAGTCTAACGCCACCACTCCGGGTTCGTTCAGCTGTAAATCGTACAATATGTCTTTATCCTTTCATCAGGTACCCGCTGTCAAGCAGCAGGGATCCCGTCAAGTCTAACGCTACCACTGTGGGTTCGTTCAGCTGTAAATCATACAATATGTCTTTATCCTTTCATCAGGTACCCGCTGTCAAGCGGCAGTGACCCCGTCAAGTCTAACGCCACCACTCCGGGTGTGGTCAGCTGTGAGCGCTTCACCAGGCTGTGGGTGTCATGGTTGAACGGTCTCATCCGGGTGGGTCACGGCTCACTGCTGGAGAATACCTTCCTCTACTTCCAGGACGACAAGCAGTTCCCTCTCCGGGCGCTGTCCCTGAGGACCCCGTCTACGCAGACCCCGGTCTCCGAGTGGCAGTTTGCCAGGCATGCAGGTCAGGTTTTTAGACCGTACTTGCACGTGCTAAATACATCATCTATTTTTTTTAATTTTTTTTTTTTTTAAGAATTTTTATTTTTTTTTAAGAATTTTTTTTTTTTTTTTAAAGAAAATTTTTATGTTACCGGTTTAGTGACACCTTATTTATTGGCCCTGGTGGTTTCTCCCCCCTTGGGTGCCCAGGACCTTTTTCTCTGACATTTTTTAACTTTTGTTTATTTTTGTCATTGCTTTCTCCCCCTCTTTTTGCACATTTTATTACTTTAATAAAATTGTCAGGGTCTACACAAAGTGTATCTCCCTCTAAATGTGACAATGTCATATGCCTTGAATCAGCCTTACAATAAGATGCCTGAAGAGTCCGATTCGGATGAAACCTTGGAGCCCCACCCCTACACTGTCTAAATTAACAGTGTACATAACCAGAAATCTGCTTGGTTTACTCTTTTTCCCCCACCTAAACATGCTGGGAGAGCAGCCGCTACAGTGTGATGTCACTGTCGTGAAGGGTGGTTGTTATGCTGCATTGTTCTATAACAATGTCCCCTGGGAGATTGCATAGCAACGGTTTGGTTCTGACATGTAGTTGTCACTTTCAAGGTAGCATCGGCTTGTATATGTGCCTCGTATTCTTAATATCAAATACATCATCTAGAGGTTTGAGGGGTGCAATAAAACTATCCATTCACTATCTGTGTGCTATAAACTGTGATATTGAGAACAGAGCAGGGAGCCAGTGTCACAGTGTCTTAGAGGTGTTCCTAGCTGACCATGAACTATTACCCAAGACCAAAATACCTCAAGACCCACTGGTGCTTGATATGTTTGGATCCTAGATAGGCAGTTAGAGAAATGGCAAGTTGACTGGGTGCAAGTGGGTTACAGAAAACTATTCATAGGCTGAGTTTAACTCAAACCTGTTAATTGTTATGCATATATAATTGCACGCTCATTCATCAATGATGAACATTCTATTTGCTCCTGGTATTTTATTATGTGAAGAGTGAAAAAAAAGTACAACCACATGAGTTATCTTATTTAGTGATGGAATCTATCATCAGGACCGACGTTTTGACAATCATATAGTCTTTTTCAAGGTTTATTTATTCATTTCTTTGAGCTACAGGTTTTTATTTCTTTTTAAAATGTAACAGTAAATCATTTGAAGTAATTTTTTCAACTTGTGATTCAGCTATTAGTCGTATGACAGGCAGTTGGCCAGGCATGTAGGTCAAGCTATTTTTTTAAAATATTTTTTTTTATTAGAACAGACTTATTTAGAACTGCATCGAGAATTGTATAAATAGACAATACTCCACAAATTTGGCTGGGCCGCAATCATCATCGAGGTGAAGCCGATGATGATGATTATGGCCCATTCAAATGAGTGGAGTTTTGTGTATTTTAGGATTCGAGTGCGGTTCTAGATTTATCTCACCCCTTTTAATGTCGATAAACATCATCAAAATTTCACAATAATTAGAATAGACTTAGCAAATCTATATGACATCATCTCAAATTCACTACGCCTCAGTCATAGCGTAGTATTGTCACTTTACGTGGGTGATCGTTGAGTATTTTTTTCTAATGTTATACTTATGGCTAAACTTGTACCAGGGGTGAGATAATTAAATATTATTAAACTATAACCCTTGTACAAGGAGGCCCAGTAATGGGTCTTCATGTAAGATCCTAGATTATTAAACGGGCCCCTAGTTTCCTCAGGTAAGAGCCCTGCGGTGTTGGGTCTATGTTTTGGTGCTCCACCACCGCGACACCTCAAGACGCATCGCGACAAATAGGCACAAACCTAGCCTGACTTAGCACGACCCCCAATCTTGCCATTATCTTGTGTGTAAGTGGAATCAGCACTTTACGTAACTTGGTCTGTATATAAGGCTGAGTCCGCTGCAGGTGGGGGGTGGGGAGTTAGCTCAGTGGTAAAGAGCACTGGACTTGTAATATCAAGGTTGTCAGACTTTGTTGATTACGGTCCCACTGCAGCCACTTTTCTCCTTCACCCCCAGCAGTGGTAGATTTACTGCTATATCAAAGGCCAATCCTCCTCATACAATGTCTATGTGGTGTTGGAAGTAAAAGAACTCTCACCTCGGCAAATGTCTAGGGGTGAGGTTTCTACCTAAATTCATTTCATAGATTCTATCACTATCCTAGTAGTGTAAAAGAACCTTGAGAAAGTCTGGTGAGAACCTGCAATGGTTGACTGGACGTTAAATCAAACCAACAAACAAACAACAAAAGCAGCAGGTGGACAGGTTACTCTGAGTATTTCTCTGTGTATTCCTCTGTGCATTCCTCATGTATTAGGCGGGGTGTCCGCTTACGCGGGGTGTTCGTTAAGCGGGGTTATCCTGCACTGACATAACTCCCTGGTTTTCTCAGGTAAGAGCGTCATATTCAACACTCTCAATGGGAAGGACTTCGTTGAGTATTTTTATTCCTCTGTGCATTCCTCGTGTATTAGGCGGGGTGTCCGCTTACGCGGGGTGTTCGTTAAGCAGGGTTCTCCTGAACTGACATAACGCCCTGGTCTCCTCAGGTAAGAGTGTCATCTTCAACACGCTGAACGGCAAGGACTTCGTGGACTGGCTGACAGTGGACGAGCAGAAGGCCACCTACGTGCGGATCACTGTCTGCCAGGATGCCGAGATACTCCTCTCCAGCTCAGCCGGGGTCAACTACGGTCACAGGATCATCCTGGGGAAGGACGGGCAGCGCAGCGTCATCCTGGCTGCAGGGTCTGAGCAGGAGGTCAACGCCAAGGACGGAAACCCCCTGCATTGTACAGTGGGTAAGTATTAAACCCTGCATTGTACAGCGGGTAAGTATTAAACCCTGCATTGTACAGTGGGTAAGTATTAAACCCTGCATTGTACAGTGGGAAAGTATTAAACCCTACATTGTACAGTGGGTAAGTATTAAACCCTGCATTGTACAGCGGGTAAGTATTAAACCCTGCATTGTACAGTGGGTAAGTATTAAACCCTGCATTGTACAGTGGGTAAGTATTAAACCCTGCATTGTACAGCGGGTAAGTATTAAACCCTACATTGTACAGTGGGTAAGTATTAAACCCTACATTGTACAGTGGGTAAGTATTAAACCCTACATTGTACAGTGGGTAAGTATTAAACCCTGCATTGTACAGCGGGTAAGTATTAAACCCTACATTGTACAGTGGGTAAGTATTAAACCCTGCATTGTACAGCGGGTAAGTATTAAACCCTGCATTGTACAGCGGGTAAGTATTAAACCCTACATTGTACAGTGGGTAAGTATTAAACCCTACATTGTATGGTGGGTGAGTAATAAACCCTACATTGTATGGTGGGTAAGTATTAAACCCTGCATTGTACAGTGGGTAAGTATTAAACCCTGCATTGTACAGTGGGTAAGTATTAAACCCTGCATTGTACAGTGGGTAAGTATTAAACCCTGCATTGTACAGCGGGTAAGTATTAAACTTTATTAAACCCTACATTGTACAGTGGGTAAGTATTAAGAGAAAACTTGATTACTGAGCCCGAAGGGAATGCCGTTCGAGGTCTATTGATGCCATAAATACGTCCCGAGGCCACAGGCGGAGGGACATATTTATGGCATAAAAAGGCTGAGAATGGCATCCCTAGGGACTCGGTCACTGCGTTTCCTTATTATTACATACCTAAATAAAAAAAAACCTTGCCATTTAAGATACTTATTAAATGTACAAATTGACCCAATGGTCACAGTGCGCCCGAATATGAGTGAAGTAGCAGCCCGAATATTCAATACTATTTATACTGCACCCCTAGTAGAGGGAAGTATTTCATAGACGTTTGGCCATAGGTATGTAATAATAAACCCTACATTGTACAGGGATGAGTATTAAACCCTACATTGTACAGTGGGTAAGTATCAGGCCAACCTATTCCTATATACCTTCAAATGAAGTTTAATAATGATAAATAGCATTATTTGCTTACCTGCCATCAAACTTGAAGCCAGATCCAACCTTATCAAGTAACTTGACACTCTATGTTCTCTCCCACTGTGTTTTCATATGAATTTTGTAAGAGACGATCTGATTGGTCTAAACATCAGCATTGTGTAGTAAATGTCAGCAAACTTAAGTTATTCCACCCCCCGTACAGTGGTGTAACCATAGAGTGTTCGGCCATAGGTATGTAGGAATAGATTGTATATAGGAATAGAGGGAAACTATGTTCCGGTGGGAATAAGTCAAAGTTACGAGGTAAGGCTTGGAAAAATTACTGCCCGCGGCTACGCCTTGGGCAGTAATTTTTCCAAGCCTTACCAAGTAACTTTGACTTATTTCCACTGGTATGTGGTTTCCCTATTCCTATATACCTTCAATTGTCGGCTAATAACGATAAAAACCGAATGTCTCTGAACGTCAACCTGGGCAGTAAATGTCAACCTGGGCAGTAAACGTCAACCTGGGCAGTAACTTCAACCTGGGCAGTAAACAAAAGTTATTCCATCCCCAGCAGCGTTAAGTTATCATAGGTTGTTCGCTCATAGGTATGTAGGAATAGAGGGAAACTATGTTCCGGTGAAAGGAAGTCAAAGTTACGAGGTAAGGCTTGGAAAAATTACTGCCCAAGGCCCTGGCCGCGGGCAGTAATTTTTCCAAGCCTTACCGAGTAATTTTGACTTCCTTTCACTGGTACTTGGTTTCCCTATTCCTATATACCTTCAAATGTGGTTTAATAAGAGACAATCTGATTGGTCTAAATGTCAACCTTGGGTAGTATACGGCAACCTTGGGTAGTATACGGCAACCTTGGGTAGTATCAGATAGTTACTCCACCCCCCAGAGCGTGGTGTAAGCATAGAGTGTACAGCCATAGGTATATAGGAATAGATTTTACTCCTGAATATCATAGTAAAACCATACAATAAAATGTCTGAAGAAAACCAGAGAACCTACCAGAGAAACAGCATAAACTCACACCTCTCACTCTCCACTCACAGGCACGTGGTTCTGGCTGAGCTGGGCTGACAATAAGATCGCTGTGGGTCTCGGCTTGGAGAGCGGGTCAGATCTGATCGTGCATTACGACATGGACCTGGAGTCTCCGGCGCCCTTTGAGATCGGCGCCATTGGCTTCAAGAGCAACACTCAAACCGCCACCTGGGAATTCACACAGCTCCAAGGTAATTACTAGACTTGCTCAAGTCTTTGGTTATGAGCTTTCATTAAATGATTAAACACAATGAAAATAAAGGTCATTAAAGTATGTATCCTTCTCTGACTGGCCCATGAATAAAAGACTTGTCCACTATAAACAGAATCTCCTGTTTATGAACCCAATCAACCGCCACCTGGGAATTCACCCAGCTCCAAGGTAATTACTAGACTTGCTCAAGTCTTTGGTTATGAGCTTTCATTAAATGATTAAACACAATGAAAATAAAGTTCATTATAGTATGTATCCTTCCCTGACTGGCCCATGAATCAAAGACTTGTCCACTATAAACAGAATCTACTGTTTATGAACCTAATCAACCGCCACCTGGGAATTCACCCAGCTCCAAGGTTATTACTAGACTTGCTCAAGTCTTTGATTATGAGCATTCATTAACCCTTTAAGGGCGGGTACCTGTGGCAATAGTATGTGATAAAAAGCGGGTACTAGTGCTAATGCATACTGCCAGAGGGCGGGAGGTCTCAGGCCTATAGTAATAGTTCTATAGTTTTGGATGTGATAAAATATGCAATCATTAATCTTATTATCCATTTCACCCAGAATCATTAGCTGGGTGTTGCATCTATATTCTGTGAAAAGTGTCCGCTTATGCGGGGTTTCCGCTTACGGGGGGTGTCCGTTAGGTGGGGTTCTACTGTACACAATATTGACTTGTTTCAGATACAAGCGGCCGTATGTTCCAAGGGGTTTACACGTAGTAATATCCGAGCGCGTGCTTTTTACTGTGATATTGGGAAAGGAGCAGAGTGCCAGTGTCTAAGGGTCCTAGAGGCATGCCCAACTGAGCATGACCTTTCATTGGTTTGCAGCATGAAGAAGACAGCGAAAACGTAGTCTTATTTACATACGCCCTCCAGAGGTTACTTAACTCCCCATTATCGCCCAGGGTAAATACAAGTTCCGCTCGCGACTGACTGGGCACACCACGACCACATGAACTATAGTTTTCCAATTTATATTTGGAGAACCTGAATATCATTTTGGTTTGATCAGTAGAAATAGCTGAAATTTCGATTTCTGACATCGGATTTCAAATTTGAATATTCATAAAAACTGTTGAACTGGATAATTGTGGGTTACTGTTCTAGGGTCTATCACTATTCAATGTCGGCAACCAGCGAACACCGGAACTTGTAAACAGACTGAATTATGGGATACTTCAATAGGGTCTATGATGAACATATATTTTCTGCTAGGATTTGCATGAAGAATATTGATTGGTATGTGTAAACTGTATCTGGCTAAAGACAGGCTGTTTCCCTTGACAGGGAGGGAGTTTGAGGTGTCCACACCCTGGAATTCTGGGTACAAACACGTCTGGCTGTTAATGACGAACCCAGCTCTACGCTTCAAACTACAGGTACGAACTCTCAATCACCCTTAATAAACCTAGCGCTATACTTCAGAATACAGGTACGAACTCTCAATCACTCTTAATAAACCTAGCGCTATACTTCAGAATACAGGTACGAACTCTCAATCACTCTTAATAAACCCAGCGCTACGCTTCAAACTGCAGGTACGAACTCTCAATCACCCTTAATAAACCCAGCGCTACGCTTCAAACTGCAGGTACGAACTCTCAATCACCCTTAATAAACCCAGCGCTACGCTTCAAACTGCAGGTACGAACTCTCAATCACCCTTAATAAACCAAGCGCTACGCTTCAAAATACAGGTACGAACTCTCAATCACCCTTAATAAACCAAGCGCTACGCTTCAAAATACAGGTACGAACTCTCAATCACCCTTAATAAACCCAGCGCTACGCTTCAAACTGCAGGTACGAACTCTCAATCACCCTTAATAAACCCAGCGCTACGCTTCAAACTGCAGGTACGAACTCTCAATCACCCTTAATAAACCCAGCGCTACGCTTCAAACTGCAGGTACGAACTCTCAATCACCCTTAATAAACCAAGCGCTACGCTTCAAACTACAGGTACGAACTCTCAATCACCCTTAATAAACCAAGCGCTACGCTTCAAAATACAGGTACGAACTCTCAATCACCCTTAATAAACCCAGCGCTACGCTTCAAACTGCAGGTACGAACTCTCAATCACCCTTAATAAACCCAGCGCTACGCTTCAAACTGCAGGTACGAACTCTCAATCACCCTTAATAAACCTAGTGCTACACTTCAAACTACAGGTACAAACTCTCAATCACCCTTAATAAACCTAGCGCTATACTTCAGAATACGGGTACAAACTCTCAATAACCCTTAATAAACCAAGCGCTACGCTTCAAACTACAGGTACGAACTCTCAATCACCCTTAATAAACCTAGCTCTACGCTTCAGAATACGGGTACAAACTCTCAATCACCCTTAATAAACCTAGCGCTATACTTCAGAATACGGGTACAAACTCTCATCGCTCTTAATAAACCCAGTGCTACACTTCAAAATACAGGTACGAACTCTCAATCACTTTTAATAAACCAAACGCTACACTTCAAACTACAGGTACAAGCTCTCAATCACTCTTAATAAACCCAGCGCTACGCTTCAAACTACGGGTACAAACTCTCAATCACTCTTAATAAACCCAGCGCTGTGCTTCAGATTACGGGTACAAACTCTTATCGCTCTTAATAAAACCCAGTGCTACACTTCAAGTGCGGTTCTGGATTTATCTTACCCCTTTCTATGACACAAAATATCACCCAAACTTCAGAATAATCAGAATAACGGCTGTGGCGTAGTATTGTCACTTTATGGGGGTGATTGTTGAGTATTTTTTCCTAATGTTATTCCTATGGCTAAACTTGTACCAGGGGTGAGATAAACATCCTTATCCTACCCCTAGTAAAAAACGCGATAGGCTTAAAATGGGATTTGTTTATTTCAAGGGCGTGACATAAAGTGTTGTTTATGCCACTACTTTCTGATACTGAAAAATATGCCACTCGTTTGAGTTTGAGTTTATTTATGCCACTCATTGTGTTAGCTCCGTAATGTCACTCGTCTTCGACTCGTGAAATTATGGAGCCAACAAAATGCGTGGCATAAATAAACTCAGACTCAAACTCGTGACGTCTCTTGATATTACTTGAACGTATACTGTTGTGATTTCAGGCGTGTACTAACGCCAAGATTGCTCTGTCTGAGACGGGCAGCCAGGAAGATATCACCTTATCCAACTCCTACGAGGTGAGTCACAGGACCCATCATTTTATTTATTGGGGGTGGGGAGTTAGCTCAGTGGTTAGAGCACCGTTCTTGTAACCCCAAGGTTGTAAGACTTTGTGGGTTCCGAGTCCCACCCCCAGCAGTGGTAGATTTACTGCTATAACAAAGGCCATCCTTCTCATACCATGTCTATGTGGTGTGGGAAGTAAAAGAACTCTCACCTCGGTAAATGTGTAGGGGTGAGATTTCTACCTGAATTCATCACATAGATTCGATCACCACCCTAGTGGTGTAAAATAACCTTGAGAAAGTCTGGAAAGGACCTATAATGGTTGACTGGACGTAAAATCAAACCAAACAAACAAACCATCATTTTATTACCTTCCACATTTAAAGGCAATTCTCCACTGTGCGACTGGGGGGGCTTGCGATCCTGTACCTTGTAACACAGTGGTATGTATTAACAGTATTATAACTAAGACTGTGTTTGTTGTTATGCCCCTGCTCGGAGAGTGAGCAGGCTGTGGAATGTATGACGTAGTTTCAGCCATGCTGGGGTAGATAGAGGGTGGCGCGAAGCCCTCACGCAGCAGTTGCTCCTAGGCATTGCGACAGACGACATGAGTGTCCTGTAACATCATCACTGGTCACATGTAACTTGTATAACACAATGAGACGTACTAAAACATTTATTCAAAGATCCTGTTCAGTTATGTTCTGTGTGATAACCTCTGGAGGTACAGGATCGCATTGCATACAGCTCACATATATCTATATCCATCTTCTATACCACTCACATATATCTATATCCATATTTTATACTGCTTGCATATATCTATATTCATGTTGTATACAACACACCTCTATCTATATCCATGTTGTACACAACTCATATATATCTATATTCATGTTCTATACCACTCACATATATCTATATCCATGTTCTATACCACTCACATATATCTATATCCATGTTCTATACCACTCACATATATCTATATCCATGTTCTATACCACTCACATATATCTATATCCATGTTCTATACCACTCATATATATCTATATCCATGTTCTATACCACTCACATATATCTTTATCCATGTTCTATACCACTCACATTTACCTATATCCATGTTCTATACCACTCACATATATCTATATCCATGTTCTATACCACTCACATATATCTATATCCATGTTCTATACCACTCACATATATCTATATCCATGTTCTATACCACTCACATTTACCTATATCCATGTTCTATACCACTCACATATACCTATATCCATGTTCTATACCACTCACATATATCTATATTCATGTTGTATACCACTCACATATATCTATATCCATGTTCTATACCACTCACATATATCTATATCCATGTTCTATACCACTCACATATATCTATATCCATGTTCTATACCACTTACATTTACCTATATCCATGTTCTATACAGCTCGTCCTTGGCTCCAATGTTGACCGGAGACTGGAGTTATGGAAGTACAGCTCCGATGGTTCTAACGCCACTCTCCTCGACTACAAAGATTCAGCCGGCGACATGTTGCACTGTGACCGCTTCACCGAGCTGTGGTTAGTGTGGCAGTCGACAGATGGCGCGCGCATCTTCCGGCTGGGGGAAGGCCCGGATGTACTGAATGTAGAACGCTACCGCTACACGGATAGCGACAATCCATACCAGATATCCAGCATCGGGTTTGCCTCGGATGACGCCAATGCAGCCAAATGGGTCTTCAGTGATACATCAGGTATGGGGAAATTAATAATTATGATTTATCTCACCCCCGGTACAAGTTTTTTTGCTTTTTTTTAAGAGAGCTGAACTTCGTTTATTATTGCAGAAAAAAGCAGTTACATAGACAAAGTAGTAACGTGTCTATTCTGTATGAACATGTGAACATGGACTGGAAGCGGGCTGTAAATAAGAGTGTGAGGCAGGCGCCGATGTGTGCCGCTGTGGTGCCAAAATTGGTTACCCTGCCATAAGTGGTAATTATCGCTCACTATTGTCTTTGGTGCATGCGCGAACATGCGCACTCTTGCAGTCCCCGATTGGAGAGTGACAAATTCATCGGCCGTCGAACCACTAGTTTGTTACTCTCCAAGCAGAAATCCAGCGCTCTACTTCCTGCGGCCGATAGCAAGCGATAGCGCCACGAAAGATCTGCTGGGAGAGTGCTAGTTTGTACATGCGCACTAAGCAAATTTAGCCATATATTTGTTCGGAGTTTTCCCGAATAGAATAGTCCGTGAAATCTAAGCGGTACAGGACGGGAAGAGACATGCTGGGATAGAGTGAGCGATAATTACCACTTTTGGCAGGGTAACCAATTTTGGCACCACACACAAAAAGTTTCCCATTTTTCTTGAATACTTAGAATAATGATAGAAGCACAATTCAAAGTGTTTTAGAAAAACATGTAAAAACTATTTTGTGCGGGCCAGGTTTGATAAGGCTGAGACATTTCTAAGATTTTCATCTTGGGGAGTACTTTTCATGTATTTTTATGTCGGGCAACAGTCTCAACACTGTCATTCTATAGTGACAAAAAGTTTCCCATTTTTCTTGAATACTTAGAATGAAGATAGAAGCACAATTCAAAGTGTTTCAGAAAGGCCAGTACAAACTATTTTGTAAGGGCTAGGTTTCATAAAGCTGAGACATTTTTATGTTTTTCATCTCGGGGAGCACTTTTGATGTACTTTTATGTGAATTGAATCCGCCATATTTTCCTGAGACTGTACAACACCCCAATCTGTGAAACTATGTACCCAGCGGGAAATAGTTGGCAACCGGCGAAAAGGTGTGAAGTACACCAGTCTCAGGTCCATTTGCCCCTTCGTGTGAATCCCACTTAAAGGTGTGAAGTGTGCACCAGTCTCAGGTCCATTTGCCCCTTCGTGTGAATCCCACTTTAGACTCCTGATACCTGCAGGTGTGAAAGGAGATGTGTTTTCTGATTGACACAGCCGCCATGACAGAGATCCACACAGACACCCTGTTCAACTACGACAAGATCTCCTACCACGTGGCCATGCTGCGAAGTTTCGTCTTCAAGGTGAAGGCCGCGAGAGATGCCCACATCATTCTGTTCGAACAGTATCACTCAGACAAGGCGTACGAGTTTGTCATCGGCATGTCGCACAACAACTACACTGCCATCAGAGAGTAAGGGTTAAACATTGAGTCAGTAACAACTACAATGTGATAGGAGAGTGAGGGTTAAACATTGAATCAGTATCACTCCGACAAGGCGTATGAGTTTGTCATCGGCATGTCGCACAACAACTACACTGCCATCAGGGAGTAAGGATTAAACATTGAATCAGTAACAACCACTGTGATAGGAGAGTGAGGGTTACAACTACAATGTGATAGGAGAGTGAGGGTTACACATTGAATCAGTATCACTCCGACAAGGCGTACGAGTTTGTCATCGGCATGTCACACAACAACTACACTGCCATCAGGGAGTAAGGATTAAACATTGAATCAGTAACAACCACTGTGATAGGAGAGTGAGGGTTACAACTACAATGTGATAGGAGAGTGAGGGTTACACATTGAATCAGTATCACTCCGACAAGGCGTACGAGTTTGTCATCGGCATGTCGCACAACAACTACACTGCCATCAGGGAGTAAGGATTAAACATTGAATCAGTAACAACCACTGTGATAGGAGAGTGAGGGTTACAACTACAATGTGATAGGAGAGTGAGGGTTACACATTGAATCAGTATCACTCCGACAAGGCATACGAGTTTGTCATCGGCATATCGCACAACAACTACACTGCAATCAGAGAGTGAGGGTTAAATATTGAATCAGTAACAACCACTGTGATAGGAGAGTGAGGGTTAAACATTGAATCAGTAACAACTAAAATGTGAGAGGAGAGTGAGGTTTAAACATTGAATCAGTATCACTCCGACAAGGCGTATGAGTTTGTCATCGGCATGTCGCACAACAACAACACTGCCATCAGAGAGTAAGGGTTAAATATTGAATCGGTAACAACCACTGTGATAGGAGAGTGAGGATTACAACTACAATGTGATAGGAGAGTGAGGGTTACAACTACAATGTGATAGGAGAGTGAGAGTTACAACTACAATGTGATAGGAGAGTGAGGGTTAAACTTTGAATCAGTTTCAACTAAAATGTGATAGGAGAGTGAGGGTATAGTGTGATAGGAGAGTGAGGGTTAAACATTGAATAAGTATCAACTACATTGTGATAGGAGAGTGAGGGTTAAATATTGAATCAGTAACAACTAGTAGAAAGGGGTGAGATGAATGCAGAACCCCACTTGAATAGTAAAATATACAATATTCCACTTATTTGGATGTACCATAATCGTCACTCGGCTTCGCCTTAATGACGATTCGAGGCCATCCAGATATGTGGGGCATTGTGTATTTATACGATTCTCGATGCAGTTCTATATAAATCATACTTTGATAAAAGGTTGTATTTTCAAATAAAATAAAAATTTCATACTTTGACCAAATTGTTGTAGTCTCATACTGACATTAGTTCTGGTTATCTCCACAGGGGGTCGCTGACGGCGCCTGTGGCGTCCGCTGTCACGCCTCACATCATCTCGGACCAGGAATTCCGCCAGTTCTGGATCACGTGGGGCAATAACCGTGTGGCTGTGGGAAGAGGGAACGTGGCTGGGTGGAACGAGATTGTCGGCCATGACACCACCTCCATTCCCTTCGTCCAGTACCTGTCCCTCTCCACCTGGCATAGTGTGCCCGGGACATGGGAGTATCTACCGCAGACTTGTAAGTATTAACATGAAAGTACTTACCGCAGACTTGTACGTATAGACTTGAAAGTATTTACCGCAGACTTGTACGTATAGACATGGAAGTATCTACCGCAGACTTGTAAGTGTAGACATAAAAGTACTTACCGCAGACTTGTACGTATAGACTTGAAAGTATTTACCGCAGACTTGTAAGTATAGACTTGAAAGTATTTACCGCAGACTTGTACGTATAGACATGGAAGTATCTACCACAGACTTGTACGTATAGACATGGAAGTATCTACCACAGACTTGTACATATATACATGGAAGTATTTACCACAGACTTGTAAGTATAGACATGAAAGTATTTACCGCAGACTTGTACGTATAGACATGGAAGTATCTACCACAGACTTGTACGTATAGACATGAAAGTATCTACCGCAGACTTGTACGTATAGACTTGAAAGTATCTACCGCAGACTTGTACGTATAGACATGGAAGTATTTACCGCAGACTTGTACGTATTATAGTAAAACTGGATAAGTTTTAATCTTGGCCACCGTATGCCATGACTGGAGTTTGGCATAGTGACTTCATGAGGCAAAGCCGAGTGAAGTCCGGAAACAAAACGCCAGGATTAAAACGAATCAGGTTTTGATTTTATCCTACCCCGTCTCCTCGATTTTGAAATATTACCTGATAATAATTCTGTATGCCACTAGTGATATATAACACGCCATATGCCAGTCAGCGTGGCATACGGAAACTCAATGTTAAGCCTATGGGATTTTATATTACGGGTAGGATAAAGACATGAAAGTATTTACCGCAGACTTGTACGTATAGATATGAAAGTATTTATTGCAGACATAGGATCATTTACCTAAGTCATGTATATTTACAGTATTTACTGCAGACATATAGGTACATGTATTTATATATAACGGCCCGACCATGCTGTACATGTTACAAAACGAGATGGGGAAATGTTGCGTTTTACAGAATGAGGTCCCAGGCTTAAGGGGGCACCCTCCGTTCCGAGCAAAGTATTCCCTTAAGCGGGGTGTCCCCTTAAGCGGGGTTAAAAAAAACTAAATAAAAATTTCCGTTCCGAGCAACCTGCCCCTTCAGCAGGGTGTTCCCCTAAGCGAGGTGTTCCTGAAGCGGGGTTTTACTGTATGTATAGACATGAAAGTATTTACTGCAGACATGTAGATATAGATATGAGAATATCTACTGCAGACTGGGATTATTTACTTCAGATATGTAGGTAAAGACATGGAAGTATGTACGTATAGACAGTGGGTTATTTACTGCAGCCATGAAGATATAGACTTGAAAGTTTTTACCGCAGACATGAAGGTATAGACATGAAGGTATAGACATGAAAGTATTTATTGCAGATATATACATATAGACATGGAATTATTCATCACAGATATGCAGATATAGACATGGTAATATTTACTTTAGACATGTAAGTGTCAATATGGGACAGCGTAGATATGAGTGTACATGGGAATGCATTCAGTTTGTTGGCAGATCCACAGTAAACCAAACAAGCTGATTTTTTATCAAAATGATTCATTGGGGACACTTATACATCGAAATAGGGGGTGGTTGTGCAGGGATGATTGCAAACTGGTTTTCTTCAGGGAATAATATTTAGTACATGTACATATATATGTTTATTTTATACATACATATATATATATATATATATATATATATATATATATATATATATATATATATATATATAGTATGAATACACAATATCGACTGGTTTCAGATACAAGTGGCCGTATGCTCCGAGGAGTTGACGCGTAGTACTATCCGAGCGTATGCGAGGATATTGTGCAGAGGCAACTCCGAGGAGCATAGAACCGCTTTTATCTGAAGCCAGTCTATGTTGTATTTATTATCCACCTTTTCTGGACAAGTGGCTTGTCGATGTCAGTTCGTTTTAGTTATCCACTATTTTTCCATACGCACTATTTTTCCGTATTCGCCACCCGGAGCATACAACATATCCGTATGCACCTGGTATGTCCATTTTTTTTAATTTTTTTTATTTATCGAACAAAATTCGCCAAATTTGACGGTATTACATTCTGCTCCTTCTGCGTTCAGGTAGTCACAATTCATCTCTGCATAGTCGAACATAATATACACGTTAAACAACAGTATGAGATGGAGTACTAAGGATGAAATATAATGATAATGATACATATAATTCAAGTTTATGAATATATAGCCTACACCGCAAACTCAAACCCCTCAGATTAAATACTAGCCTACAGGCTAGAGTGATAATATCTGGGCAAAGGACTAAATATATAAAATACCACTTAACCCTTTGATATTAATAGTAATTCACGTAGTTTACGTTTAAAAATATGCTTAGTCTCTGCACCTCTTAGCTCTTCTGACTGAGCATTCCACATTTTCCGACCTCTATACATAGGTGAGTGCTTGGCATGCTCTGTCCTCACTGATGGCAGATGAAATAAAGATTTGTTCGCCGAACGTAATCGCCTTTGACCTTCTACCGGTTGGGTTTTAGCAGTATACTTCTTATAGACCTTCCTATAGTATGTTAATGTAAGCTCATCCCTGCGTCTTTGCAGACAACTAGTACCCGTTAGTCGTTGGAGCTCTTCGACAGTGTGCACCCTTCTCCAATCCCTCAGGCATGTTCTTAGGCCTCTATTTTGCATTCTCTGCAGTTTGGTAAGCCACTTAATTGCCGCTCCCTCTAATACCATACAACAGTATCCGAAAATTCTCCCCATGTGATTTCTATGGACACTTTGTATTAGGTGGATAATAAAAGTGTAGACAAACCTAAAAATGAAATAACAGACTGAGCCAATATAACTTATTGATTGCAGACAACACTCTACTTATAAGGACGCCCAACAACCCTACGCAGACTTCCACCTCCATAGCATTCAGCCAATCACAGACTGACTTCTCGTTTGAAGTACGCGCATGCGCAGATGCTCAGATTCGCCTGATCTCGGATGCCGTCGTCAAGTACGAGTTGGTGCTCGGTGCGGAGGAGAACACCAAGTCCCGGCTTTACAGGGATGGTACGCTCGTCCACGAACAGGTACGAGGTATATAATGCTACGTTCCAAATCATTTGTATGTGAAACAAACAGGCTCTATCCTTTGGCCTAACTGATCATGCTGGCTCTAAGTAACAGGCCGCTGGAGGCGACCCTTGGTTACGATCAACACGGTTGCCCCCACGCGGTAAACACGGAGCCAGCATATAACCTTGATCTTGATGTACTTTCATCGGTCCAACTAGTGTAGCACGTTGCAGTAACACCAGCAATAAAGCTTGTAACGAATGGGAGGAAGCATTGGAGTAATTCATTCAGATTACTATTCACACCTGATAGTGACGATAACATATGCAACACTTCATATGCTTAGTACGGTCCACAAGGATGTTGTGTGTACAGTAAACCCCGATTACGGGACACCTTGCTTAAGGGGACACCCCGCTTAAGGGGTCACTTTGCTCGGAACGGAGCGTGTCCTCTTAAGCGGGGTTTTACTGTATATGGGTGGGATTTTTAAAACCTGCTAAATTACCCAACGATGTATATAACATATATGGCACTTAGTATGCTCAGGCAACCTAGTGAGGAAAATTATAGAGGACTATTTGTCATACAATGCGCATGTGTCCGAGCTAGCGAACAAGTTTGATTGGCAATCGGTACTGAACTCTGATACCTGGATCGTTGGGTGGAAACGCCGCATGTGAGTAGTATATAAATGACCATTTGCTGATGGTAATCTAGTTCAATTAGACTTACTTTGGATTTGACCGAATTTCAAACACTAAAACAATCAAATTGAACAATATAACTGCGGTAGAATAATAATTTCGATATGAAACTATTATTTTCAGACACTAAGACTTCATCAAATAATATCATATTTACAGCGATTAAACATCTATATGCGCCCTACCTAATTCTAGAATTTCATAATTTTCCGCCAATCATATCACCCACAAGAGATATTTTCCTGTTAAATCACCTCCAATAGGCTACGACAGGCTACGAAGAATCCAACATGTTCAGTCACAGCCTATGGTGGGGTATCGTAGAGTGAATCGCAAAAACCTGTTCCACCTACCACAATTTGTTCTGACCTCATGATAGAATCGGTATGGTGTCGGGAAGGCAATCGTAAGGCCTATCCGGACCAGAATCGTGGTAGGTGGGAGCTGGCCAGCCCCCACCTACCACCATTCTGTAGGACGCATATAGATTTATAATTGCTGTAAATATGATACTATTTAATGCAGCCTAAGTGTCTGAATATAATAGTTTCAATTATTACAGACAGAATACTTTTTATAACTAATTTTTATAACTAATCTCCTGTGTACATCTCCAGACGCTCCCGGACGTGCTGGACTGCCTGGAGTCGCGGTCATTCTGGCTTAGTTGGCAGGGTGGATTCGTGGATGTGGCGAAAGGCTCACAGTTCGGACAGCGGGTGTTAGAGTGGCAGGACTTGGCCGCGCCAGTCATTCACAGCCTCACCATCAGCACTGGGTACCAGCACGCCGGAGACTGGAGGGTCCTCAGGTACCAAGGTGAGACCCGCAGTGTTTGAGACTTTCCCGCCGGGCACCTCTGTCAAAGCAATGTTCGTATAAGGCCAGTGTGATGCAAGAATTGGTTACCCTGCTAAAATCTTGTTTTATTGCCCACTCGATACGTGCATGCGTCTGGACACGCTCCTCCGGTCAGATTTCACGGACTATTGGACATACTAGTTTTACACTATAGAAGTTAGTTGGAAATATGTTTTATTTCTCCTATACTAGGCTCTTAAATAATAAATGTCGTAAAATTACGCTATTACATTCATTATGACGTTCTTTATTTTGGCAAATTGGACAATCTAGGAAATCGAGCGCCGATGAACTACTCCCTCTTTAATTGTGGACTTCAACACTGCGCGTGTTTGCGCATGCGCACAAGATACTAGTGGCCGATAAAACAAGATTTTCGCAGTGTATCAAATTTTCGCATCACACCGGGTAGGATGTTATTATATACCGCCAGGGGAGAGGTCTTTACGCAGACGTGTGTACACGGGAAAACGCCGTTTTTTACGCCAGTGTGACTAGGGCATTATATAAGCCTAGAATAAACGTCTATAGGCTTAACATGAGGAACTCATTCTCAACAGACTTGGGAGTACGGTAACTCATCCTCAATGGGTGATAAATAGATGAATATTTCCAGTCTAAGGTAAAATCAGAAACATATTTGTGCTTGGTCTGGACCCGCAGTGTTTGAGACTCTTGGATGCCTCATCACTAAGCCAGATAGCTAGAAGGAGCCAAAGTGAACCCGCTGAAACCGTAGATACCCGTTCACAAAACACCATTTCCGGAGATAGATGCTCAGTACTTTGACTATATAGGTGCAAGATCATATGTGATATTCTCCAATCTTTTGATGCATGTTTTTGATACACTTAACAGATGTCATCATAGCTTCGAGACAGACTTATTCTAGACTACACTTCAATAGTGGCAAATGAGACTTATGTGACTTATGCTTACTTATGTGCTCGAAACGCTGTTTTGAACACGGGTATCTACGGTTTTATTGGATTCAGTTTGGCTCTCTATTGTGTTATGGAGGTGGCCATCTTGCGCAAATACTAAAGAAAACACTCTGGTATTAGATAAGCATGCTTAATCGATATCATTGCGACCAATGTCAACATGGTGTGCATAAATAGCTCAAATATTCTAAATCAATTGATAACAACAACTTGGTCCGCAACAAACAGACTGACAGGCCAGATATGAAAGTATGTAGATTAAAGTCACTTTCCACATCATAGTCGCTTGCTGCTTTCCTCCGCTATTCGATAAGCGTGCGTCTAGGACTAAGATTAGGCAGGAGAGTGATGCTATTTTACATATTTTCGCACCTGCGCAACGGGCACATTCTGTGAGTGGACTTCCGCTTAGTAGCAGACAGTGTCAACATGGAGGGGTTATGACTCAACAACTCGATAAATGGCGTTTTCTGTTTGAAATAAGTTATGTAATAATATGAAATGACCAGACTATGTCTTAGTTCTCGGTCACCTATCGCCGACATTTGCCCCTCCACCCGTGGCGT
Source organism: Alentia gelatinosa (assembly GCA_950022655.1). Lineage (NCBI taxonomy): Eukaryota > Metazoa > Annelida > Polychaeta > Phyllodocida > Polynoidae > Alentia > Alentia gelatinosa. Next base: position 35,200,014 of record OX465593.1, on the reverse strand, counting down.
AGGAGAAAATTTTGGTTCGCCCATAATCTGGTCATTTTCTCTTAATATCTATTCCTGGCTTATGCAAACTGTGAAGATGTAAGGTTGGAGAGGGTGATGGTCGTGTAAGCTTCAAAGACTTCGAGTTTATGATGAAGTACAGTCAAGAAAACGGATTCATAGTAACATAATAAAGTTTTTGCCCGTTTATTATTCAATTTCCGCCAACCTGCCTCTGTGTCAATTCAAGTTTATCTCTATTTACTACTCTAGGATTCATTGGACTATTAATATTATATTATTATATAACCTCGTTTATATAGATATAAATTTAAACCAATGAGCTTCACTTATTCAATTCGCCCCGGGGCCTCAGGCCCTCCAGTGGTTACGTCATTGTTGTTTTCCAGGTAGCTACCCGGTAACTGTTGCGGTAGCTAGTGGTTCCTTGGTTACCGGGTTCCCTCGAACGGTTATTCCGCTGTCTGTTTTCTACCTGATAACACGTATTTTTAATCTTACTAATGTATAATTCTATTAGCTTTGTACATTTAGATGTACAATAATATGGTTATTATGGAGGGGCAACCTTTCTCAAAGATATCGGTCTAGATATCTCAGATATCAAATCCAGAGGCAATTGGACTTCCTCGGTTGTACAGAGTTATTTGCATAATACATCTCTCTCTGTTGCCTCCTCGGACAGGAAAGCATCGGAATTCTTATCAAAGTTAAATTGATTTTGATTGTGTTTGGCGGGTTTTTGCCCGTTTATTATTCAATTTCCGCCAAACCTGCCTCTGTGTCAATTCCTGTTTATCTCTATTTACTACTCTAGGATTCATTGGACTATTAAATTGTATTATTATTATATTAATAATGTAAGGCTGGATCTATATTAACGATGATTTTTTGTGTCTATGATACAGCTCCACTAGTGCAATACGTGGCTCACGCAAACCGTGTCGATGACGGTTTCTCGATGACAGTCTCTGAATTCAAATCCTACACGTTCCGTATAAAAGCTGCCCATCATGCGAACCTCGTCCTGACTGACGTCCCTGGTCTCACCAGTCGCTTGGCCTACGTGGTAGAGATCGGCTCCGATCAGAACACCATGACCAGAATAAAACAACTCAACCCGGAAGTGACCCTGAGCTCAGAGGAGACTCCCAGAATCCTCTCCGAGGAACTGTTCCGCTGGTTCTGGGTGTCCTGGGGGCATTTCGCGGACGACGGACGAGGAATTCTAAAGGTGGGCGGAACTCTTTTTTTTTTTCAATATATAAATGTGGGTAGGTATCTCAATGCCCCCTGTGTAAAGCATGTGATCCACCAAATCGTTTTTACAGGGCCGGCCGGCCAGAGGCAACCACTGCACGGTTGCGGGCAACAGGGTTTTCAATGGGTGGGTCCGACCAATTCTGGCCGATTTGCTGATCCACTCGGCAGATTGTCCCAGCCGATCTGAGTTGATGAGCAATTTGGGTGGCCGACGTCCACAATTCCTCCACATGGTCATCGTCCAGCCCTAACTCACTCTTGGTGGATCACATGCTTAACACTGGTGCTGCCATCTGGTTTCATGAAAATATAGCTGTAAAATTTGTTTTTTATTAATATATTCATAATATAGATCTCTGAATAAAAAGCTAGCACGGTGACCCCCGGCTTTTGAATTAGAATTGTGTTCCACAACACTTTGAGATCACCGTATTAAATTTTCAGCAATATGACATGGGTCTTAATTTTCAAGGTAAATTGTCCTTTATGTCTTTAAAAGCTTAAACGTTTACCAAATTGTTAATTTAGAGCTTTAAACTTTTTATAATCTGGTGTATTCCGTACTAAAACCGGTTGTATGTTCCATAGTGATCCGCATAAATAATGGATTGATCTCCTATAAGGCTCTCCTTACTTTGATGATAATGCCAAGATAATATTGTATTATGAAACACTAATTTATTACATTAGGATCCTATATCTAGTAGCATGATTCCACAACAGCACTGGACTTGTAATACCAAGGTTCTCAGACTTTGTTGATTTAGGTCCCACTGCAGCCACTTTTCTCCTTCACCCCCAGCAGTGGTAGATTTACGGCTATATCAAAGGCCAATCCTTCTCATATCATGTCTATGTGGTGTGGTGTGCAGCCACTTTTCTCCTTCACCCCCAGCAGTGGTAGATTTTCTGCTATATCAAAGGCCAATCCTTCTCATACCATGTCTATATGGTGTGGGAAGTAAAAGAACTCTCACCTCGGTAAATGTGTAGGGGTGAGGTTTCTACCTAAATTAATTACATAGATTCGATCACCACCCTTGTGGTGTAAAAGAACTTTGAGAAAGTCTGGTGAGAACCTGCAATGGTTAACTGGACGTTAAATCAAACCAACAATCCAATCACAACAGTTTACTCATGCCGTTGTTGACAGTTCGGGAAGGGTGCGACTCCAGGTCAAAAGGAAGTACTCAGGGCCTACATCGCAGACACCAAGGTCATTGACGTCAACGGGCTCGGTTTTACTGCCAGCACAAACACCAGCGTAACATGGGAATTAGCGACAAACACAGGTACGTAAACATCATATATAACATCAACACCAGAATGACATGGGAATTAGCGACAAACACAGGTACGTAAACATCACATATAACAACAAAAAACAGGCGTAACATGGGAATTAGCGACAAACACAGGTACGTAAACATCATATATAACATCAACACCAGAATGAAATGGGAATTAGCGACAAACACAGGTACGTAAACATCATATATAACAACAAAAAACGGCGTAACATGGGAATTAGCGACAAACACAGGTACGTAAACATCATATATAACATCAACACCAGAATGACATGGGAATTAACGAATAACACAGGTACGTAAACATCACATATAACATCAACACCAGAATGACCTGGGAATTGGCGACAAACATAGGTACGTAAACATCACATATAACATCAACACCAGAATCTTGGTGGATCACGCACTTAAGGAGTTGCTGGTTTTCTGATATAATCTATACAATTTTCAATCTTTTCTTCCCCGAACTATCATCCTTGATTGTTATATACACATTGTGACTTGGGTTCCACAGAGGGCAACTTACGTACATACTCAACACGGAGACCTTTAATTATAACAACAGGAAATCAGCCAATCAGACTTTCAACTATAACGATGGGAAATTAGCCAATGAAAATGGGTTTTATAGAAGGCCAACATTGGCCGAAACGTTGTGTCAAAACTCTTATATAAGCAATAAGTGTCATTAAATACTTCAATTCAAAATGAGGAGTTGCTGGTTTTCTGATATAATCTATGGCGTATATAATTATATTAATATCATTATATAGATATGTATCTACTGAGACACAGGGCATGAATATTTAGGAGATCACATATTTATGAGATTTTTTCTCCCCCGAACTGTCATCCCTATTTCAATAAACATTGTCCCTTTGTTCCACAGAGGGCAACTTGTACATACTCAACACGGAGACGTTCAACTATAACGACGGTGGCTGGGTCACACCTATAGACAACTTCCTGCGTTTTGATGTGCGGTCCTGCCGCGACGTGCGGATGGCGCTGCTGACAGACAGGGACGCTGACATTGGGTACGAGATCCTGCTCGGAGGTTTTGACAACACGAGATCGATGCTCTTCAGTGGACTCGAGGTGGGTTGTCCTTTGTTATTTTACATGAGCATAGCTTTTTCTTAATTTTATCTCACCCCTGGTATTTTTTCTCCATAGACTTGACGTTTGGAACTCGTACCTAACACTCATGAGATATTTAGGAAGAATATCCAATAGGGGATAATGTCATATATATTTTCTTAATTTTATCTCACCCCTGGTATTTTTTCTTAACATTGACTCTACATTAGGAACTCGTATCCAACGCCCATGACATATTTAGAAAGAATATCTAATAGGGGATAATGTCATAAACTTTAGCCCATTGTTCAATGTGAAGGATTCCGTATTTCTAAGCAGCTCTCTATTTTTATTTTTATTTTTTTAACCCCTAGTAGCCGTTAATCTATTTATTTATTTATCTATTCATTTATTCAAAGCAGCTTCATTTCAATTTGAAATACTGTTATATGTGCATACGGCCAGGTTGTGTTAAGACCCTATCTATAAGTAAACATTACTGAAGACAAGTACATTGCATTGTATAGCTCCTCACACCCCCTCACTGCCCCCCCTCACTGCCCCCCTCACACCCTCATTGCCACCCCACACCCTCTCATACCCTCACACCCCCTCATACCCTCACTGCCCCCTCATACCCTCACTGCCCCCTCACACCCTCACTACCCCCTCACACCCTCACTACCCCCCTCACACCCTCACACCCCTCTCACTGCCCCCTCACACCCTCACTGCCCCCTCATACCCTCACTGCCCCCTCACACCCTCACTGCCCTCCCCACACCCTCACACCCCCTCACACCCTCACTACCCCCTCACACCCTCACTACCCCCCCCACACACACACCCTCACACCCTCACTGCCCCCTCACACCCTCACTACCCCCTCACATCCTCACACCCCCCTCACACCCCCCTCACTGCCCCCTCACACCCTCACTGCCCCCTCATACCCTCACTACCCCCTCATACCCTCACACCCCCTCACACCCTCACTGCCCCCTCATACCCTCACTACCCCCTCACACCCTCACTACCCCCTCACACCCTCACTACCCCCCTCACACCCTCACTACCCCCCTCACACCCTCACAGCCCCCTGACACCCTCACTGCCCCCTCACACCCTCACTGCCCCCTCACACCCTAACTACCCCCTCACACCCTCACTGCCCCCTCACACCCTCACTACCCCAATCACACCCTCACTACCTCCTCACTGCCCCCTCACACCCTCACTTCCCCCTCACACCCTCACTACCCCCTAACTACCCCCTCACACCCTCACTACCCCCTCACACCCTCACTACCCCCTCACATCCTCACTGCCCCCCCCTCACTGCCCCCTCATACCCCCCTCACACCCTCACTGCCCCCCACACCCTCACTGCCCCCTCACGCCCTCACTGCCCTCCTCACACCCTAACTACCCCCTCACACCCTCACTGCCCCCTCACACCCTCACTACTCCCTCACATCCTCACTGCCCCCCCCCCTCACTGCCCCCTCATACCCCCCTCACACCCTCACTGCCCCCTCACACCCTCACTGCCCCCTCACACCCTCACTGCCCCCTCACACCCTCACTACCCCCCCCCCACACCCTCACTACCCCCTCACACCCTCACTGCCCCCCTCACACCCTCACTACCCCCCTCACACCCTCACTACCCCACACTGCCCCCTCACACCCTCACTACCCCTCCCCCCACACCCTCACACCCTCACTACCCCCCTCACACCCTCACTACCCCCATCACACCCCTCACTGCCCCCTCACTACCCCTTTACTGCCCCCTCACTGCCCCCTCACACCCTCACACCCCCCTCACACCCCCCTCACTGCCCCCTCACACTCTCACTCCCCCCTCACTGCCCGTCACCCCCCCCTTACACCCTCACTGCCAACAAGTTGATACCTACTCATCCCAGCAGGAGCAACTGTGGAGATTTGCAAATAGAAAAAAATCCCACCACTACTCTCAAACTCCTCTCATTATCGCACTCACAGAGCAGCGGGAACGCCCAGGAGCTGGCTTCCGCTTCCGGTCGGGGCCTGGTGTTTTGTGGGTCCCTGAGGAAGTTCTGGGTGAAGTGGGGCTCTGACTTCATCGCAGTGGGCGAGGGTTACGACGACACGACGCCGTTCTTACGATACGATCAGCGAGATCTCGCTGAGATTAACGTCATTGGGTTCTCTTCCGAGACACAAACTGAGTGGAGAGTGCCTCAACAACAAGGTGAGTCTCCTGCCACAATTTACACACTCACCCGACTGTAAAAATTTTCAGTAAAATATACAGGATACTACCGTAAATGTGGAAGGTATATTGCCGTATTATCTCACCCCTGGAATAAATACCCATAGGCTTAACATTGGGAACTCGTTCTCCATGCCCCTATGAGTACATGTATTGCAGTCCGTTCTCCATGGTCTAGATCCAGTGTATCATCCATTCTTTTAATGTGTATAGGGGTGAGATAAATACAGAAAGCAACTCGTTTTGGTCAAAGAAGTCATTCTCCAACTCGTTTGAATGCTACGTGATATTCACTCGGCTGTCGCCTCGTTCATATCACTCCGCATCAAACTCGTGCAGAACGACGACGTTGACCAAAACTTGTTGGTTTCTTCTTTAATCTTATCTACAGTTTCATATCGTATTGTACCTTAAATGTATTCAGTGGAGTGGAGAGTGCCTCAACAACAAAGTGAGTCTCCTGCGACAATTTACACACTCACCCAGAGTTTACACCTGACGATTATGGCCGCTGTGATGCGAAAATTGGTTACCCTGCAAAAATCTTGTTTAATCACCCACTAGTATCTTGTGCGCATACGCGAACATGTGCATTGTTGAAGTCCAAGATGGGAGAGTGAGAAATTCATCGGCACTCGATTCCCTAGATTGCCAGGATTTAGCGTAATCTCTGTTAGGAGTTGTAGTGCAATTTGCCAAAATTAAGAATGTCATAATGAACGTAATTTTACGACATTTAAGAGCCTATTATAGGAAAAATAAAACATATTTCCAACTAACTTCTATAGTGTAAAACTAGTACGTCCAAGAGTCCATGAAATCCGACTGGAAGAGCGTGTCCAGATGCATGCACATATTGAGTGGGCGATAAAACCAGATTTGCGCAGGGTAACTAATTCTCGCATCACACCAGCGATTTTGGTATTTTGCACTGCCTGAAGACTTTCAGTAGTAAAATGATAGAAATCGTCTAATATAAACACCAAGCATGAACGTTGTTAAAATAGTCATTTTAATGGTGTTTGGGCTGTAACTACAGACAATGCCCTCTTAACAGTAACGAAACACTGGCATAATTGTAATGAATAGGGATAGCCGCGAAAAAAGAAATCACGATTCTGCTCTGCATTAAGCAGGAGTCATGATAACTCGCCGTGAGAATGGTTGCTGTTGTTGTTTCTGTGTTACCCTGCGTTTACACTAGATGATCATGGTCGGCGATTCAGGCATTTTGCACTGCATGCTTACTTTCAGCCGTTAAAAACTAGAAATCATCTAAACACCAAGCACATGGCGACTGCAGATCGTCTGATTACATCAGATTACTTAATTCAGCACCACCTGACGACAATCAGACATACAACTATTTCAAGCCGGATTGAATTAGTCGTCTAGCAATTCTGTGAAAACTTAGTCATCAGTGTAAACACTCAAGTACATTCTGAGGTTGATAACTGTTGCATAGGACATTGCCACCACCTGCCAACTATTGGCTTGACGATCTACAGTCGCCACATATTTAGTCGTCTAATGTTAAGGCCAGGCACCACACAATACATAGTGGTGCCATCTGGTGATTTGGAAATACTGAAAATTAATTATCAATTCAAACTGGTTCCTTTGACTTACACTAATACCAAATGAGTAAAGTATAACATATTATTACCTTTCACTATGAACATCGACATCAATATTTACTACATCTCAGTTGTCCTTTTATGCTCTAAGAAAACTCACTAGACTATATATATATAGTATAATTATAGTCTACAAACATCATCAATAATATCTCACAAACCTTAGTTGTTCTTCAGTGCTCTCATAAACCCACTGGACTTGACAATTGTATCGTCCGTCACAATTAATATCATCATCAATATTTACCCCATTTATATAGAACTGCATCGAGAATTGTATAAATAGTATAGTTTGAACGGGCCATAATCGTTACTTGGCTTCGCCTCGATGACGATTGAGGCCCATCCAAACTTGTGGAGTTTCGTGTATTGTACGATTCAAGTGCGGTTCTGGATTTATCTCACCCCTTCTTATGACATTAAATATCATCAAAATTTCACAATAATTAGAATAGACTTAGCAAATCCATATGACGTCATCTCAAATTCACTACGCCTCGGCTGTGGCGTAGTATTGTCACTTTACGGGGGCGATCGTTGAGTATTTTTTTCTAATGTTATTCCTATGGCTACACTTGTACCAGGGGTGAGATAAATGGGTTGTACTTAACCACTCTCACAAACTGACTAAGAAAGAAACTGATGAGTGTTTGGTATGTGTCCTCGTTCGCCATCGAGTTTGGAGTGCGCAGTAATATGAACGAGGCGATAGCTGAGTGAATATTCTGAAGCACTCCAAACGAGATAGTGAACAGGGACTCAGACCAAGCACGAATATGTTTCTGATTTTATCTCAGCCTGGAAATATCTATCAGTTTATCACCTGTTGAGAATGAGTTACCGTACTCGCAAGCCTGTTGAGAACGAGTTCCTAATGTTAAGCCTATTGGTGTTTATTCCAGGCTAAGATAATAGATCGTAGATCCCTGACAAGTGTTTTGTCTTTCACTATCAGAATCATCATCAACATTTACCTTTTCCACTCTCAGAAAACGCACTCGACCTGATCACCGAGACGAATGGCACATATGGCAAACACTGGATCACTCTGATCGAGAAGACGTTCGTGGTGTTTCGAGTCAAGGAGTGTCGCGTGGCTCGAGTCCTTCTGGCGGCCTCTCCCGAGGACAGGCTCAGTTCTACTGAGGTCATCCTGGGACTCGGCGGAAGGTGAGTTAAAGACAAATGCTGGTAGTTGAGTAATTTCTAAATTCTATTGAGTTTTTGCAAATAACTCAGGATTATATAAGTTCCATATATCAGTAAATAGAGAATGCAAAAACTACGGCAACATGATGCCTGCAGGTATTGCCGTAACTACGGCAACATGATGCCTACAGGTATTGCCGTAACTACGGCAACATGATGCCTGCAGGTATTGCCGTAACTACGGCAACATGATGCCTGCAGGTATTGCCGTAACTACGGTAACATGATGCCTGCAGGTTTTGCCGTAACTACGGCAACATGATGCCTGCAGGTATTGCCGTAACTACGGCAACATGATGCCTGCAGGTATTGCCGTAACTACGGTAACATGATGCCTGCAGGTTTTAACTACGGTAACATGATGCCTGCAGGTTTTGCCGTGACTACGGCAACATGATGCCTCTGGTCAGGTCTGCTACTCACTACACTCAGCTAACGCCTCGTGTAGTAATACACAACCTGCCCATCGTGGCATAAACATTGACAAGGCTAACTCTCTACTAAGTATTATTATATACCTGTGTCCGAATGTCCGATGAGATAAAGGGGGGCGTCCACCAACCACGACAAGGTTACGACAAGCGCTGACAAGAAATTTCCAATCGGCGTTTGTCGCAGCCTTGTTGTGAGAAAGGGGGCTTTACAACAGTGTTGTTGGGCGTGCCAGGAAGTGCACGCTCCACCAAAATCTCCTATCGTAGACCTCTGCGACACATTCCCGATACACCATGACACTCCACGACAAAGGTCCACTAAACTTACCTTTTTAGATGGCCTTCCCATAGAAGATAGAACCATGACTTGCCTTTATTTTTGCCTTTTCTATTTGCTGATGTATGAACCATTATCATCTAGAATTATTTGCAAAACTCAATAGAATTTAGAAATCACCCAACTACCAGCATTTGTCTTATATAGACCCTATTGAGGTATCCCGTAATCCAGTCTGTTTTGCAAGTTCCGGTTTTCGCTGATTACCGACGTTATATGGTGATAGACCCGTGACCCGTAACCCAGAATTAATGCAGTTTAACGGCTTTCAGAAATCCATGAATTGAAATTCTGATGCCAGAAATGGAAATTTCAGCTATTTCTACATAGAAATCCGAAATTATATTCAGTTTCTCCAGTTATAAACCAGAAAACTGTGGTTCATGTTGTCGTAGTGTGCCAAGTCTATCGGGAGCGGAACTTTGCTTTACCCGGGCGATAATCGGGAGTTTAGTAACCTCTGGAGGCTCTATTAAGGGCGGGCACCTCTACAGGACTATCATACATGCTTAAGACGGACTATACTGTCTGTGTCTACTGCTAGGAGACGAGCATATTGTCGTTTGGGCCCATATTTTAACTGTTTCATCTCGTGATATGACATGCTGTCATTCGTTTTATTTTTTCTTCTGCTTAGAAACATCAAATATGATGTTATTCCTACATTCTGTGAAAACTGTATGCATATTGATCCAGTTTTTCATTGTTAAAAATAATTTTGTACATTTTGGTGAAATGATGCCTTCAGGCATCATTCAGCCTGACCCAGTTGATGCCAGCCTGTAGCTGTCCTAGCTCTAGGACCAGTTTGTTTGTTTTGGTTTGAATTTACGTCCAGTCAACCATTATAGGTCCTTTCCAGACTTTCTCAAGGTTCTTTTACACCACTAGGGTGGTGATCGAATCTATATGATGAATTCAGGTAGAAATCTCACCCCTATACATTTACCAAGGTGAGAGTTCTTTTAGTTCCCACACCACATAGACATGGTATAAGATGGATTGGCCTTTGTTATAGCAGTAAATCTACCACTGCTGGGGGTGGGACTCAAACCCACAAAGTCTTACAACCTTGGGGTTACAAGTCCGGTGCTCTAACCACTGAGCTAACTCCCCACCCCCCTCTAGGACCAAATGGCTTACACAACGACATTGGACAACGACATGATTTATCCTGGATTATTAAACGGCCCACTGACCAATACAAAAAATCTTGAGCTTAATCTAAAGTTAACGCCACAACAATTATTTAAGTCTTTATCTTACCCCTGGTACAAGTTTAGAAATAACATCAGAAAATAATACTCAACGATCACCCCTGTAAAGTGACAATACTACGCCATGGCCGTGGCATAGTGAATTTGAGATGACGTCATATGGATCTGCTAAGTCTATTCTAATTATTCTGATATTTTGATGCTATCCAATGTCATAGAAAGGGGTGAGATAAATCCAGAACCGCACTCGAATCATAAAATAAACAATACTCCACTTGTTTGAATTCGCCTCGATGACGTTTGCGGCCCATCTAAACTCGTTGCGTATTGTGTATTTATGCGATTCTCGATGCAGTTCTATATAAATATTATCCTGATACTAAGAGTTTAATCTTGAGCTTAAAAAGCTAGCACCACTACAGTTATATAAGTCTGTATTATGAGTTTCCGAATGCCTCGCTGACTGGCATATGGAGTTTTATATGCCACTAGTGGCATACAGAATTTTTATCACGTAATATTCAAAAATCGAGGAGACAGGGTAGGATAAAATCAAAACTTGATTCGTTTTAATCTTGGCCACCACACTGGAGTTTTGGCTCTGGAATTCACTCGGCTTCGCCTCATGAAGTCACTATGCCAAACTCCAGCCATGGCATACGGTGGCCAAGATCAAAACTCATCCAGTTTTACGATAATTTCAAGAAACGTCACGAAATTTCATACAATTGTTTATATGGCATGAGTTGTTTTCGCGAAATGATATCATGAAGCGGAGCTGAGTGATATCTGTAGCAGAAGACAACGAATGCCATGTACACAATTATATGAAATTGAGTGACGTTTAAATTTTATCCTACCCCGTCATATGTTTTAACTTCATATGTCACCTGTGGCATATAAATTTTATATGGCATAACCATGGTATACAGTCACACCATGTTAAGTCTATGGAGATTTATATGAGGGGTAGGATAATAACCATGGCATACAGTCACACCATGTTAAGTCTATGAAGATTTATATGAGGGGTAGGATGATAACCATGGCATACAGTCACACCATGTTAAGTCTATGAAGATTTATATGAGGGGTAGGATAATAACCGTGGCATACAGTCACACCATGTTAAGTCTATGGGGATTTATATGAGGGGTAGGATAATAACCATGGCATACAGTCACACCATGTTAAGTCTATGAAGATTTATATGAGGGGTAGGATAATAACCGTGGCATACAGTCACACCATGTTAAGTCTATGGAGATTTATATGTGGGGTAGGATAATAACCATGGCATACAGTCACACCATGTTAAGTCTATGGAGATTTATATGAGGGGTAGGATAATAACCGTGGCATACAGTCACACCATGTTAAGTCTATGGAGATTTATATGAGGGGTAGGATAATAACCGCGGCATACAGTCACACCATGTTAAGTCTATGGGGATTTATATGAGGTGTAAGATAATAACCATGGCATACAGTCACACCATGTTAAGTCTATGGAGATTTATATGAGGGGTAGGATAATAACCGTGGTATACAGTCACACCATGTTAAGTCTATGGGGATTTATATGAGGGTAGGATAATAACCGTGGTATACAGTCACACCATGTTAAGTCTATGGAGATTTATATGAGGGGTAGGATAATAACCGTGGCATACAGTCACACCATGTTAAGTCTATGGAGATTTATATGAGGGGTAGGATAATAACCGTGGCATACAGTCACACCATGTTAAGTCTATGAAGATTTATATGAGGGGTAGGATAATAACCTGATACTGTAACCACCTTGCACCTTACAGGACCATCATACAGGGCGCTGACGGCACGATTCAGGAGGAAGACAGTCCGGATATTCTCCACTGTGACCAGTTCCGCTCTTTCTGGATCCACTGGAAACAGACCCAGATCCATGTGGGTCGGGGCACACGTGTCATGGAACACTTGATAATAAGGTGAGAAATATCACACGGGTGTCATGGAACACTTGATAATCAGGTGAGAAATATCACACGGGTGTCATGGAGCACTTGATAATCAGGTGAGAAATATCACACGGTGTCATGGAACACTTAATAATCAGGTGAGAAATATCACACGGGTGTCATGGAACACTTGATAATCAGGTGAGAAATATCACACGGTGTCATGGAACACTTAATAATCAGGTGAGAAATATCACACGGGTGTCATGGAACACTTGATAATCAGGTGAGAAATATCACACGGTGTCATGGAACACTTAATAATCAGGTGAGAAATATCACACGGGTGTCATGGAACACTTGATAATCAGGTGAGAAATATCACACGCGTCATGGAACACTTAATAATCAGGTGAGAAATATCACACACGTGTCATGGAGCACTTGATAATCAGGTGAGAAATATCACACGGGTGTCGTAGAGCACTTAATAATCAGGTGAGAAATATCACACACGTGTCATGGAACACTTAATAATCAGGTGAGAAATATCACACGGGTGTCGTGGAGCACTTGATAATCAGGTGAGAAATATCACACGGGTGTCATGGAACACTTGATAATCAGGTGAGAAATATCACACGGGTGTCGTAGAGCACTTAATAATCAGGTGAGAAATATCACACATGCGTCATGGAACACTTGATAATCAGGTGAGAAATATCACACGGGTGTCGTAGAGCACTTAATAATCAGGTGAGAAATATCACACACGTGTCATGGAACACTTAATAATCAGGTGAGAAATATCACACGGTGTCATGGAGCACTTGATAATTAGGTGAGAAATATCACACGGTGTCATGGAACACTTAATAATCAGGTGAGAAATGTTACACGTGTCATGGAACACTTGATAATCAGGTGAGAAATATCACACGGGTGTCGTAGAGCACTTAATAATCAGGTGAGAAATATCACACACGTGTCATGGAACACTTAATAATCAGGTGAGAAATATCACACGGTGTCATGGAGCACTTGATAATTAGGTGAGAAATATCACACGGTGTAATGGAACACTTAATAATCAGGTGAGAAATGTTACACGTGTCATGGAACACTTGATAATCAGGTGAGAAATATCACACGGGTGTCATGGAACACTTGATAATCAGGTGAGAAATATCACACGGGTGTCATTTTATAATAAGGTGAGAAATATCACACAGATGTCATGGAACACTTGATAATTAGGTGAGAAATATCACACGGGTGTCATGGAACACTTCATAATAAGGTGAGAAATATCACACGGGTGTCATGGAACACTTAATAATCAGGTGAGAAATGTTACACGTGTCATGGAACACTTGATAATCAGGTGAGAAATATCACACGGGTGTCATGGAACACTTGATAATCAGGTGAGAAATATCACACAGGTGTCATTTTAATAATAAGGTGGGAAATATTAAACGGGTGCCATGGAACACTTGGTAAATAGGTAAATATCACATGGTGTCATGGAACACTTAAACCTTTCCTTGCCAATGATCCCTCAAGGCACCTCTGTAGCTAGTGTAAATGATGCCTCATGGTATTATTTTCCATATTATGTTAGAATATCATTTATCTCAGCTGATTCGACATGGATCTTCATGATATTTACATAAATTATGTAAAACCCCTTTTTAGTATTAATCAATAAATAATTTAATAGTTATCACTTTAAATATGTAGAAAAGAATCAATTTTCTCAACAATTGTAACAATTGGCAATCGGTTATGACACATGATTATTCATTATCTCACGCCTAGTATTTATTGTACCATTCATAGATTTTTGTACCATTCATAGATGTAAACAGAAAGCAAGTCTCATGGTCAAAGAAGTTAATCTCGAACTCGTTTGAACGCTACGTGATATTCACTCGGCTGTTGCCTCATTCATATCACTCTGCATCAAACTCATAGAGAACAACAACTATGACCAAAACTTGTTGGTTCCCTCTTTAGTATTTACTGGCGATCCTCTTTCTTGCAAGGGAATATGTTTGTTATCATTTAGTAACCACACTCTCTCTATGTTTATTGTTATTTAATAACCACACTCTCTCTGGTATTTTAGTTATGAGAACGCAAACCTCCACGAGATACAGTCTATGAGTGTGAGCAGTGGCGACCTCTCCCCGCAGCGGACAGTCTCCTCAACCGCGCACTGGCAGATCTTTGGTCTCAGGGGTGAGTTTTTCTTTTATTACTATATACCCATGCCGTATATACTGTAAATACGCACCGTTTACTATATACCCATGCCGTATATATGTAAATACGCACCGTTTACTATATACCCATGCCGTATTTACTGTAAATACGCACCGTTTCAGCATATGACTTAAAAATACTGTACGGACCGCCGGTCCGTTCACTAAAATACGGACCACCTGGCCATACACATTTATTAAAAAAATTGTAATTGATTTTTTTTAAATTTCGGGTATATAGTAAATATATAACGTCCAGCCATGCTTGTACAAGTCACAGAACTCGATGATAATTTACAGTTTGTGCGGAACTCTGCGTAAATGCCTCGGTCCGTACAAACCGTAAATTACCATCTCGTTCTGTGACTTGTACAGCATGGTCAGGACGTTCTATATAATTATTATATACCCATGCCGTATTTATCATAAATACATACCGTTTTGACGTATATCGTAATTCAGCCGTACGGACTGGTGGTCCGTATTTTAGTGTACGGACCACTAGGCAGACAAGTTGCCATGTGTACGGACTTGCTGATCTACACGTTGCTACATGCATACATACAGCTATGGTTGTCACGTTATTGTTACCTCAGCAACAACGGTGAAGCTTTTGTTGACAAAGTATTTGGCATAGCCTAGAAACATGATTCCTGTGTAATATAGTAGAAATACTTTGAAATGAACTATGATATTAATTCGATGCTAATTTACCGTTTGTACGGAACTCGGCGTAAACGCCTCGGTCCGTACAAACCGTAAATTAGCATCTCATTCTGTGACTTGTACAGCATGGTCAGGACGTTCTATATAATTATCCATCGTATACAAAGTCCCCATTGAAATTGTATGGGGACTCAGTAAACCATGACCCATTGTATACTTTTATTATCCATTGTAGACAAAGTTCCCATTGAAAATGTATGGGGACTCAGTAAACCACGACCCATTGTATACTTTTATTATCCATCGTAGACAAAGTCCCCATTGAAAATGTACAGGGACTCAGTAAACCACGACCCATCGTATACTTTTATTATCCATCGTATACAAAGCCCCCATTGAAAATGTATGGGAACTCAGTAAACCACGACCCATTGTATAAAAACTATCAGATACCATAACTGTGGTATACGGATTCAAACCCGTAGTATACGGCCTCAAAACCATGGTATACGGGAAAAATAGTCCCTTGGTGCTGCAGAGCAAAGAAATAGTCCCTATTGTTATATCCTTAGATATGGCAATTACTGGGTTTAATCTATTCGAAAAGATGGATAATAAATGCAATAAACTATGGTTATCTGGACAGGCAGCTCTGTAAACCACTCGAGGTTGACATCGGAATACACTCGCTAGTGCTCGTGTATAACTACGCGTCAACTCTCGTGGTTTACGGCCGCCTGTCCACAAAACCATCGATTATTGTCTATTTATTTTATACCTGTGGTAGTATATCCTACACATACGGCCCACTCCTACCCATGTCGTATTTATATCCGTACGACACCTAGGTGACGTAGGCCTACGGGGTTTGTATGTGGCGTACAGGGCATGTACGGAGGCGAAATCCAAAAACTCGCCCAGAAGCAAAGTTAATAATTGGATATTTTAAGGTATATAATAATATGAAAACAGGTATACTGTGTCTATACGTGATAATTACTTGGTAAAATTGATGATAAAACGAACCTCTGCCTTCGGCATCAGTTGGTTTTGTTGTTAATTCTACCGCATATTTATCACGTACAGCCGCCCACAGTAACCCTGTTTCCGTATAATATTTTTCATCAGTGTGTCCACTATTGCTTTTCCATGAAAATATTTGTTTGTTTTTCTTAATTTCTTAAAAGAAAACTATTATCCTTACACTTTAACTGTTCTAACAGTCCAATCTGTCCAAAACCAAAACCATTGCAATCACACCCACCGTTCACACTCTAGCTGTGAATGCTGTGTATGAATACCGCCGGACTCTGCCATGTTTGTCCAAGCGGCCGCATTTAAGAAGACAACAAAAAAAACAACAAAAAAAACCCGCCCTCGTGATATTTTTCATGGATTGGTGATGGAAAACGAGTTGTTATTTCGGTTTGACCTGTAGATGGAATACCTACTAGCGCGTGGGACCCGCATAGGTCAGGTGTGGTCCGCACCCGGCGACAGTAGTGTATTTATATTTATTATCCACCTAATACAAAGAGTCCATAGAAAACACATAGGGAGTTTGTATGGACATACCCGGTGCATACGGATATGTTGTATGCTCCGGGTGGCGCATACGGAAAAATAGTGCGTACGGAAAAATAGTGCATAACTAAAACGAACTGATATCAACATGCCACTTGTCCAGAAAAGGTGAATAATAAATACAATATAGACTGGTTTCAGATAAAAGCGGTTGTATGCTCCTCGGAGTTGACTATCCGCAATATCCTCACATACGCTCGGATATTACTACGTGTCACCTCCTCGTAGCATACGGCTGCTTGTATCTGAAACCAGTCAATATTGTGTATATATTGCAACAGGCTTCCACCTCCCTGCCTGCCTGCCTGCCTGCCTGCCTGCCTGCCTGCCTCCCTCCCTGCCTGCCTGCCTCCCTGCCTCCCTCCCTCCCTCCCTCCCTCCCTCCCTCCCTCCCTCCCTTTTATTTCTTAAAACATGTATACATTACTTGTTGAAACCGAAATCATGTCAATGCCATGCCTACTTTTAATCCTTGTTTTAAACCTAACCTGTTATATCTGATATTTCAGGTAACGCGATCAAAGCCTTCACCCCTGCAGAAGTCTCGTACGACGCCATCGACGTGCTGCCAGCGGACGGTGACGACTTCTTCTCCACGTTCCGGATCCGGGCCTGCAGCGATGCCCACTTCCTGATGGCGCCGGGAACGAGCGTTGAGACCGACCTCTACCAGGTCATCATCGGCGCCAGCGGAAACAACAGGTCGGATTTTAAATTTTTTAAAAATTATTTACACTTTCTGGATAGGTGGTATACAGATATTAGTTCGCTTTAGTTAGACGCTAGTTTTCTCTACACACTATTTTTCCATATGCGCGCTTTATCGTAAAGCATGTGATCCACCAAGAGTGAGTAAGGGCCGGACGATGACCATGTAGAGGAATTGTGGACGTTGGCCGCCCAAATCGCTCATCGGCTCAGATCGGCTGGGACAATCTGCCTGGTGGATCAGCAAATCTGCCGGACCAGCCCATTGAAAACCCTGTCGCCCGCAATCGTGCAGTCAGAGCCTCTGGCCGGCCAGCCGTGTAAAAACCAGCCGGCCAGCCGCCTCTGGCTGTCTCTGAGCGTTGATTTGGTGGATCACATGCTGAACTCATCGCAATACACAGGGATCTCGATACACACTCCCTATAGATGTGTTTTCTATGGACACTTTGTGTTAACCCTTTCCCTGCAGCACCCAGTTCCTCTGCTCAGCATTGTACGGCAAGCATTGCTTGCATAAACAACCCTTCTCTATGGGAGAAGAATTCTTAACGAAATAGGGTTAGAGGATCCACTGGCACACAGTATTCCCACTAGGTGGCATCATTGAGATGATAGGAATCTTCGGGTTGTCTTTTGCTCGGGAGGCAGGCCACTGGATTCTCAAGCCTAGTTCATTAAGAATTCTTCGCCTATAGAGAGTGAGAATCTTGTACAGAATATCACTTAGAGAGTGTGAGATCTTATGAGAGGGGTGCACTAAGACCCTGAGACACTGGCACCCTGCTCCTTTGCCAGTAGCACAGTGAGTAGCACAGAGATAGTGAAGGGATAGTTTTCTGGCAGCACGCTAGAAGTGTATATGTGTGACCACTCTAACCTCTAGATGATGTATATAGCTCATGTAAGCATGTTCTAAAAACTATCCCCTCAGTATGTGCATGCTATTCACGATAATATTGGGAAAAGACCAATCACTCAAGACCGAAATATCTCAAGACCCACTGGTGTTTAATATGTTTGGATCCCAGACTTAAGCACTCGTAGAAATGGCAAATTGACTGGGTGCAAGTGGGTTACAGAAAATGATCCATAGACTCAACATAAACCAAACCTTTTAATTATTATTTATTGTTGCTGTTTCAGGTTCGTCATCAGTAAAGGTGGTTCATCCGTCGCCAACTCGTACTACACCGAAATCCTATCCGCGACAGACTTCAGGAGTTTCTGGGTTAGCTGGAAACGAGGCAATTTGACTGTTGGACAAGGGGAGCTCGGAGAAAGACATGCTATATCGTACTATGACCCAAATCCCCCGAATATCGTCACCACCTCATTCTCAACATGGACCAGTTGTTCGGGTGACTGGGATATTGATCAGAGGATTGGTACGTATACTTATCTTAAAACCTGATCGTCCTATCTTTTTATCCTGTTTCAATTAGTCCGGCAGAGGTTGTGGCTGGGTCATCGAGCTCTGCTGTGTGAAAATACCCACTATACACACTGCACCACTCACCTACTGCGTAACAACAAACTGCGCATTCTGGCCCCTGTCTTCGCTCATACAACCAAGAAGACACATATCTTAACCACCCACCCTCATCCTTTCTTCATATTATATCTTATTCTCCTTGTCCAAATTTTATCACAAGTGCTTTTTGTATTTTCTTATTTAATTATTTCTCAACACTTTTAATAATACTAGACAACAATCATTATCAAAAATGTCTTATCACAAAAATATAATTTAAACAGTTCGATAAGAGGAGCTTGGCGAAAGACAAGCTATATCGTACGATGACCCAAATCCCCCGAATATCGTCACCACCTCATTCTCAACATGGACCAGTTGTTCGGGTGACTGGGATATTGATCAGAGGATTGGTACGTTTACTTATCTTTAAACCTGATCGTCCCATCTTTTTATCCTGTTTCAATTAGTTCGGTAGAGGTTGTGGATGGGTCATCGAGCTCTGCTGTGTGAAAATACTCACTATATACACTGCACCACTCACCTACTGTGTAACAACAAACTGCGCTTCTTCGCTTGTAAGACGACACATATTTTAACCACCCACCCGCACCCTTTCTTTATATTACAGATACTTTTTGTAATTACTTATTTAATCATTTCTCGAAACTTATACTATATAACAATCATTATCTAAAAATTCTTATCATAAAATGTTATCTCCACGTTGACATCGCGATACACTCCCTAGCGCTCAGTATTACTACGCATAAACCTCTCGTGGTTTATGACTGCCTATCCACAAAAGCTTTGTTTATTAGAGCGTGCTTGCATGTGCTATATACATTGCATAGAGGTTAGAGAGGTTCCGTATAGACTTTCAGGGTACTGCATAAAAACTATCCCTTCACTATCTGTGTGCTATTCACTGTGATATTGAGAACAGAGCAGGGAGCCAGTGTCTTAGAGGTGTGCCCAGCTGACCACAACCAATCAATCAATACTGAAATACGTCAAGACCCGCTGGTGCTTGATGTGTTTGGATACTAGATAGGCAGTTGCAGAAATGGCAAAAAGTTCACTGGGTGCAAGTGAGTTACAGAAAACTATGATAGACAGAATGTGACCAACAATTTCTGATTGTCATTCATTTATAATTGCATGCTCATCATTCATTAATGATGTACATACCGTTCGCTCCTATAGGCTGCACGACCATATTGGGGGCTGAAAACTAGTTATTTTTGACATGCTATACAAAAGTTCCCATAACTTAGGCTATAAAAAGGAAAAATATTCACAAAGGGTACCACATTAAACCAGAGATTATAGGCTTTATTGTCATATATATTTTGAATTTATTGAGGTATTAGATTTATCTGGTTTCATTTTTGACATATTTTCTCTGAAATCATGCTAAAAGTTGGGCAAAACTTCTAGAATATGAGTGAAGATTATATGTCCGCCGTTTATAGGTAGCCACACGAAACCTTCCCAGCTATCTTGAATTCCAAACTTATTACCTACCACATATAAAACGTGTAGATTTCCGTAATATCCGCTTGAAGTTGCTCCCGTACATATAGACTTAGTAGAAACCAAACGAGACGCCTCGTGTAGTAATACACGACCTTCCCGTCGTGGCATAGACATTGACAAGTCTAACTCGAGTTCGGTTTCGTATTTATCCTACCCCGTCTATGCTTATATTACTGTTAAAAAGATAAATATTGAGACAACGACCAACAGAACTTTTTTCATAGTAGCTGACATCCTGCTCTCTGATTGGTCAATATTGTTATTACTCTAGTGGCATAAAAAACACTTTATGTCACGGCCTGCCACATAAAATTTCCCTATGTTAAGTCTATGGCGGTTTTTTATTAGGGGTAGGATAAATAGTGAACCCGACCTAGGCCGGGAGATTGAATACCCACGAGAGTGAGATTCTCGTGCAGTACTAAACTGTAAACCTGCTACTCTTTTTTGTATTTCAATACTCAGACATACGTTTTCTCTTATGATCCATTTCACACCATGCCAAAATCAAAGTTTAGTATTGTAGTGTTCTGATCTATTTTTCTCGTGAGAAACCAATGAGATCTCAACTTTCGCTGGTAGCCCTATCAAAATTCCGCTGATTACCCTCCCCCAAAGAGCCTAAGTATTTGGCCCAGATTGATCATATGTCTCTGTGGAGCTGTCAACAGAGCGTTGGGCTGGGAATGCGAGTGTCGCGGGTTCGTAACCTGCTATTGTCAGTCCGATATCTCGTTTTTCTGTGTTTTTCCATTGGAATCGACGAAGTCACTAGTACCAGGAATAAGTTACGAACCAAGCTACATGAGGACATCTAACTAATTAGACCTGACCCTCCAACATCAACCACCAACCAATGAATAATCTTCTCACTACACGCAACTTAACATTGACATTCTTTCCGCAGTAGTTTGGGAAAAAGATTTTTTCGCTTTCACCAACCGTTTGGTGGCGTCCGACGAGAATTTTTTTTTTTTCTTTCCGCAGTAGACATTAAATTGAGTATTATTGATATCAGCACAGTCTTGCATACTTCTTTGAATATGTTATTTTTGTATAATGTATTGGTGCCTTTTGCACTATGTTGCCTTAGTTAAGGAGTTTCATGTCTATATAACTCGTCATGTAAGTCCACTAGCTGGACAGGACGGACAAAATTTTGACAAACTGGAGCGGGTGGAAGAAAGGCGACTGCCGCCTAACCCTAATCTCCAGTATAAATTAAAAATAAATTAAATTAAAAAAAAAAAAATTGGTTCGGCAGAGGTTGCGGCCTCTGGCGGCTCATTGAGCTCAGCAGTGCGAAACACACATACCACACATACCACTCACTGCGCTACTCGCATGCCGCACCACAACAAACACCATACTCACTTCCCTGTCGTCGCTCAAACCTGTTGGACTGCACGTTTTTACCCACCCACCCACATCCTTTTACAACATATCACCCATTCCTCATAAGCAATTTTATCACAAATACACTCGTATTTTCTCATTTCAACTAATTCTATACATTTTAATAATATAATACTACTATTATTATTATTATTAAAATGTTTATCATAAAATTTTACCACAAAAATAAAATTTTATTTTCCCCAACCAAACTCTTATATTTTACTTTCGCGGTGCGTGTAGAGCAATGGTTTATTTATTCCTGCAGGGGGTGGGGAATTAGCTCAGTGGTTAAAGCACCGGACTTGTAACCCCAAGGTTGTAAGACTTTGTGGGTTCGAGTCCCACCCGCAGCAGTGGTAGATTTACTGCTATATCAAAGGCCATCCTTCTCATACCATGTCTATGTGGTGTGGGAAGTAAAAGAACTCTCACCTCGGTAAATGTGTAGGGGTGAGATTTCTACCTGAATTCATCACATAGATTCGATCACCACCCTAGTGGTGTAAAAGAACCTTGAGAAAGTCTGGAAAGGACCAATAATGGTTGACTGGACGTAAAATCAAACCAAACAAACAAACAATACTATTCCTGCAGGAGACTCGATCACAGTGCACACGCCCGGCCAACATGCCTACGACAAGATCCACATCATGATCATGGACCGGGACTTCTTCGTGTTCAAGGTGAAGGCCAAGCGGAGCGTGCACATCGCTCTCTCCGTGGTGCCCCGCATGACTCGCACTCAGACCTGGGAGATCGGACTGCAGACCCACAACAAGGATGAGAACTACATCGCCGACAAGGTGGGCGCTACCAGCTACCTGACCAGCAGGATCCGGGGCGGCTTGCTCGATGAGGTCAACTATAAGACGTTCTGGGTGTCCTGGAGAAACGGGGTAAGTTGTGTTAAAGCTGAAATATGTGAACTGATCTTAATGATGATTTTAAAAGCATATAACGCCTCTCACTGCGTGAATTAGTAATGTCGTAGAATCGCTCTATTCCCACTTGGTAATGTTGTAGAATCACTCTAATCCCACTCTGTGATGTCGTAGAATCACTCTGATCTGGTAATTTCAGAGGATGGCACTCAGTCAGATGGGCACGGGGTCACATAATCACTCTTATCTCACTCGGTTTATCACGTAGAATCACTCGAATCCTACTAGTAATGTCGTAGAATCACTCTAATCCCACTCGGTACTGTCATAGAATCACTCTAATCTGACCTGGTACTGTCATAGAATCACTTAAATATCACTCAGTAATGTCATAGAATCATGCTATTCCCGCTCGGTAATGTCATAGAATCACTCTAATCCCAGTCGGTAATGTCATAGAATAACTGATCTGACTTGGTAATATCGTAGAGTCACTCTAATCTGACTTGGTTATGTCGTAGAATCACTCTAATCCCACTCGCTTATGTCGTAGAATCACGCTAATCTGGTGATTTCAGAGGATGGCACTTGGTCAGATGGGCACGGTGTCACATAATCACTCTTATCTCACTCGGTTTATCTCATAGAATCACTAGAATCCTACTTAGTAATGTCGTAGAATCATCCACAAGGCGTCAACAGGGTAGGCTCAAGGCGTCTGCAGAAAAGCTGAAGGGATCCCGGACTTAAATCGTCCTGGACTCAAGGCGTCCATAAACCTGTTGTAGAATCATGCTATTCCCACTCAGTAATGTCAAAGAATCACTCTAACCTCACTCGGTAATGTTGAAGACTTACTCTAACCTCACTCGGTAATGTCGTAGAATCACTCTAATCCCACTCGGAAATGTCATAGAATCACTCTAATCCCACTTGGTAATGTTGTAGAATCATCAAAATTTGACTCTGTAATGTCAAAGAATCACTAAAATTTGACTCTGTAATGTTGTAGAACCACTAAAATCTGAGTCGGTAATGTCGTAGAATCATTCTTATCCCACTCAGTAATGTCATAGAATCATGATAATCTGGTGATTTCAGAGGATGGCGCTCGGTCAGACGGGCACGGTGTCACATAATCACTCCTATCTCACTCAGTTTATCTCGTAGAATCACTAGAATCCCACTCAGTAATGCTGTAGAATCATCCTTATCCCAATCGCTAATGTCATAGAATAACTCTAATCCCACTCAGTAATGTCGTAGAATCACTGTAATCTGGTGATTTCAGAGGATGGCGCTCGGTCACAAAATCACTCCTATCCCACTCAGTAATGTCGTAGAATCATCCTTATCCCACTCGCGAATGTCATAGAATCATGCTTATCTGGTGATTTCAGAAGATGGCGCTCGGTCAGACGGGCACGGTGTCACAAAATCACTCTTATCTAACTCAGTTTAATCACTAGAATCGTAGAATCACTAGAATCCCACTCAGTAATGTCGTAGAATCATCCTTATCCCACTCGCTAATGTCGTAGAATCATGCTTATCTGGTGATTTCAGAGGATGGCGCTCGGTCAGACGGGCACGGTGGGGGTTCTCGAGGTGGTCAGCGCCAACATTGACAACATTCCTCAGTTCTCGTCCATCGCCTTCAGCACGGCGCTTAACGTGCCCGGCGCCTGGCAGTTCACCTTTGACGACCCAACTCTGCCATGTAAGTCGTATTATTATCTACCTACCCCCCATAGAAATCTCCATAGACGTAACTATATGCCACAGTTATGCCATAAAATATGTATATGGCACGGGTGACATATGGAGTTGACACACGTTCACCTTTGACGAAGTCACTCAGCCATGTAAGTCGTATTATTATCTACCTACCCCTCATAGAAATCTCCATAGATTTTATACTGCCTGACATCATAGGCGGAAGGCAGTATGAAATCAAAGACTGACCGAGAACGAGAAGCGTTTTTTCCACAGTGAGGACGTTTGCTTGTTATTATATACCTTAAATTGATGAAAAAACGACATTTTAATGACTTATTAAGTCACTCTCACAGTGGGCACGAACATTATTATTACTGCACCCCTAGCAGCGGGCAGTATTTCATAGAAATTCACACACAGGTATATAATAATAACTTCTATGGGAAGGCCATCTGAAGAAGCTAAGTGGTTAAGTATTGATGTCTATGGGAAACTGCACTATTTTCATGAAATCAGATGGCAGCACCTGTTTAAAATTCAGTTCTGAGAATAGATATAGAGGGCACTGCGATACCTACCCACATTTGTCTTTAACCTAGCCATGTCAGAGCCTGTCGGAAGCAGTGGGTTTCCAGCCTTAGTGTCATCAAGGTCATTCTTTAGGCCCGTTTCCATTGGCCGACGAAGATTGCCTAGACTTTTTGAGTTACACAGAAAGTCTTCGGTAGTGCCACTGGAGGGGGTGGGGAGTTAGCTCAGTGGTTAGAGCACCGGACTTGTAACCCCAAGGTTGTAGGACTTTGTGGGTTTGAGTCCCACCCCCAGCAGTGGTAGATTTACTGCTATAACAAAGGCCATCCTTCTCATACCATGTCTATGTGGTGTGGGAAGTAAAAGAACTCACCTCGGTAAATGTGTAGGGGTGAGATTTCTACCTAAATTCATCACATAGATTCGATCACCACCCTAGTGGTGTAAAAGAACCTTGAGAAAGTCTGGTAAGGACCTATAATGGTTGACTGGACGTTGACTGGTAGTGCCACTGACTGTGCGTCGGTATTGAAAAATCGGTAAGGGTAGTAGATTTCACTCTGTGACCAAGCTTTCACTCAGTGGTGGGTGGTGCCACATTGCATAATCTAATCAGAAAAAGTCGTGGGGCATTACACGACCTTGGTTGTTTTCATTGACCGATATTGGGTCCACAGTGCCAAAAGTCCATCGGTGGTTCCTGACTGTAGATCGGTGACGGGAAATCGGCCAAAGGAAACAAGCCTTTTGTTACATCACATTTGATCGATCTTATAAGAAGCCCAAATATTTCATCATCCCTCTTCCTGATTTTATGAATCGTCTTTTAAAAAATTTATTTTTCAGTAACAACGACTTCAACATCAACAACAACAACAGCAACAACAACAACAACAACAACAGCTGCACCAACAGGAGGACCAACAGGAGGACCAACATCAAGTACAACATCATCAGCAACATCAATTTCCACATCAACACCTTCACCTGGGGCATCGACAACATCAACTTCATCACGAGCAACAACAACAACAACAACAGCATCTACTACAACTTCTCCTGCATCTAAGGGTCCGACACCATCAACAGTCTCCACACAATCTCCAAACACAGGTTTGGATGAATTAAAATATTTATATCTAATCTTATCCACATCTTGTTTTTTTAAGTTATATCTAATCAGCGATCCTCAATTGATACAGTGTGATTTGAAAACAGAAAAATATCAAATGGCGTTTTGATGCACCTAGATAAATGTAAATTGCCGGGTGTGATAGAAAATGGTTAGGGTTAGGGTTTATTCCAGAATCCCTATTTTAAGATACCTAAACCAGGACTTAAAGGTAATTTTGAGTTGCTAATCTCAGAAAATACCATTTGTTTCTATTGCAATATGAAGAACATAGAAAGAAAAGATTTATGGTGCTAAGAAAATAATCAACAGGGTCGACAGACACAACTTAACCTTTTAAGTTTAATTCTAGAATTCCACGCTTTTTTTATCAATGAAAAACATAGTATCTGTTCCCAGTAATATAGAATACAGTTATCAAGTCGAACTCTAGTTATCTATATCTCTGTGGGCGTGAAACTCCAAGCAGATCCTGTCAAAAACATACCTTCTTATATAAGTGTAGTGGCTGGGTGTCGGATTAAGGCTGAATCTATATACATCATCTATAGACCAACAGGTTAGAGTGGTCACATATATATACACTTTCAGCGTGCTGCCAGAAAACTATCCCTTCACTATCTACTGCTATTCACTGTGATAGTGTGAAAGGAGCAGGGTGCCAGTGTCTCAGGGTCTTAAAGGCATGCTCAGCTGACCGAAACCAATCCCTTGAGACCGAAATACCTCATTGACCTATTGGTGCTTGACCTTGATATTTTTTTATCCTAGACTCAGGTGGTTGCAGAAATAACAGGTTGACTGGGTTCAATTAGCTTACAGAAAACTTTCCATAGACTGAATATAACTCAAACCGTTTAATTGTTATTCATGTATAATTGCACGCTCATTCATCTATGATGAACATTTGCTCCTAGTATATTTATATGTGAGCAATCAAGAGTTGTGACATTTCCCAATTATCACTCAATTCTTTTGCACCTCCATTAGTGAAGAACACCTACTTTTTCACCTCCATTAGTGAAGAACACCTACTCGGGGGGCGTCATGGCAGCCCCCATGGATCATATCGTAAAACTGGATGAGGTTAAATCTTGACCACCGTATGCCACGACTGGAGTTTGGCAAAGTGACTTCATGAGGCGAAGCCGAGTGAAGTCCGGAGCCAAAACTCCAAGAGTGGCATACGGTGGCCAAGATTAAAACGAATCAGGTTTTGATTTTATCCTACCCAGTCTCCTCGATTTTGGAATGTTACGTGATAACAATTCTGTATGCCACTAGTGGCATATAAAACTCTGTATGCCAGTCAGCGTGGCATACGGAAACTCAATGTTAAGCCTATGGGATTTTATATTAGGGGTAGGATAATAGGCTATATGCCGTATACATAGAGCGGCCTAGTAGATGACCTCTGGTCCCTACGCAAGGTAGGTAATTATAGGACCCAATTCGTTAATTAAAGATAATATTGGTCATGATTTGATTACTTTTCAGGTCACACTACCACCACCCTGACATCGAGCACGGTGCAAGACCAGAACCCCAACTCAGGTACGTGACCTCTTTGATTAGTTGCCATCTCTTGTTGCTGCCATGTTGATAGAGGATAAAACTTCTTCTTTTAGTAGATAAAGGCTTTATTAGGCCCAGAATACACAACACTTACTAAAAGGATCTCCACATGCTTCCAGAAAACAACAGGATGTGAATACATAGGAAATGGTAAAACACACAGGCAGTCTTTAGTTCAGTTACAACACACCAGGGGTCTCACTGGGGCATAGTCCGTTCACGCACCGCGCCGCCTCCGGGTTACGGTACGTGAAGGTCTAACAGAGCATGGCTCTGACTGGCCAGACACCTTTAGTGTGTGGAATTTTATGGTTGGCTGTCCTATTTATAGGATCAGTTTGACAAGAGGGATACTGTATCATATTGCTGGTTACTGGGTCGCAATACACACGAGGTTAGAACCAGCGATCCGCCATTTTCCAGGTGCATGTTGGGAAGAAGGTAGGAATTCCCACCTTAAAATGGCAGCGCAAAACAGTCCCAGTATGAGAGCCTGTGTGCCCTGGCCCTGGCGACAACTGGCTGTACTAGAGTCTAACTGGGGCAAGACTCCCACCATACACAATGCCTACAGTGGCTTAGTACTAACATCTCTGTCTCCACTCTAGCTCTGAGGAAGTGGTTGGTGAAGTCCGATCACTGGCCTGGAAACCTGGCCTATCCCTGTATTTACATTAGGCTTTTTCTTTTATCAGTTTTATGAGCTATGAATATTTTTTAGTAAGTATTTCGCCTCTCAGATCCCACTAGAAAAAGATTGCTTAAGCCCGATGCCCGTCTACCGATTAAGGGTTGAACGATTAGTTCACAAATCGTATAGGAGTCGGTGAGCTTGTCGCAGGCAAATTACGTAATACCTTGACCTGTGTCGGCCACCCAATCAAACCACATTTACCAATGTTCCGTTGTCGGTGACTGGATTTATCAACATGTTGATAAACTTTTCGCCACTGATTTTGGAACATAGAAACCACAATTTGTCGGTGTCAAAAGGACATCTGAAGGAGGTGGTTCACTAATCGGTGACTCACCCTTGCTTAGCTGTCCTACATCTACCGACTACGGCTCACTCCATTAGGATGCCTTGGCTGGGACAAATCTAGCTAGACACCTGGGATTAATGGAAGTATCTTGAAGCATAGTATGATTTTGAACATCACAGATTATAAACCAAGAATACTCACTACAAAATACTTTGCTTATACCTGTTTATAATAATATACGATAATATCATGATTTATTAGAAAGTTCTTTAAAGGCATATCGGAAAATTTGGCTTGAAAATTAAAACCCATGTCAATTTCCTGAAAATTTAATATGATGATCTCCAAGTGTTGTGGAACACAAATCTACCTTAAAAATCGGGGGTCACCGTGCTAGTTTTTGATTTATGGATCAATATGATGATAATTTTATATGAGAATATATGGAAATTCTAAAAAGTATTTTTTCACATTTTCCTCAAATTTTCACAGAATATAGCACATATATAGTTCTACTTATTCATGTTGTAAAAATCATAGGTCACCGTCCTTGTTTTTGAAAAAATTGAAGAAAACCATATTTTTCAGTAGATTTATTATTGTGTAAATCAAGCAAATGGAAATTGGCCAATTTTACTTTTTGAGATTTGATAAAGTGGACAAAATGTTAAATTTTACTCATGTAGAATTAGAATGAATCCCAAGAAACCAGTTTTGACTAATAATTTACATTATTTAAAAATCACCAGGTGGCACCTCTGTGAATTGTAGGATATGCCTTTAAAAGAATCTCGAGACTAGATGTTCCAGTTGCTTGTATTTGGGAAGTATCACTGCCCCTGACGGCTGTGTTTGAGTTGTGTCATGTGTTTTTTAACGGCTGTGTTCGTGTAGTATGAGGCAGTGGTTTAACGGCTGTGTTTGTGTTGTCTCAGGCAGAGGTGGTCTGGACGGCAGAACCGTGGCAGTGATCGTCATCGGGATAGTATTCGGTCTCCTCGGTCTAACGGCTGTGTTTGTGTTGTGTTATGTGTTTTTTAACGCCCATGTTCGTGTTGTATCAGGCAGTCTGACAGCTGTGTTTGTGTTGTATCATTTGTCACCTCGGTCTGACGGCTGTGTTTGTGTTGTGTCGTGTGTTTTTTAACGGCTGTGGTCATGTTATTTCAGGCAGTGGTTTAACGGCTGTGTTTGTGCTGTGTCATGTGTTTTTTTATCGGCTGTTTTTGTGTTGTATCATGTGTTTTTTTTAATGGCTGTGTTTGTGTTGTGTCATGTCTTATATAACGGCTGTGTTCGTGTTGTCTCAGGCGGAGGTGGTCTGGACGGTGGCACGGTTGCAGGGATCTTCATTGGGTTCAACGGCTGTGTTTGTGTTATGCCATGTGTTTGTTTTTAACGGCTGTCTTTGTGCTGTGTCATGTGTTTTTTAATGGCTGTGTTTGTGTTGTATCATGTGTTTTTTAATGGCTGTGTTTGTGTTGTGTCACATGTTATTTGACGGCTGTGTTCGTGTTGTGTCAGGCAGTCTTACAGCTGTGTTCATGTTGGGTTATGTGTTATATAACGGCTGTGTTTGTGTTGTCTCGGTCATTCATGTGATTTTTAACGGCTGTGTTTGTGTCGTCTCATTCAGTTTGATGGCTGTGTTTGTGTTGTATCGTGTGTTTTTTAATGGTTGTGTTCATGTCATCTCAGGCGGAGGCAGTCTGGACGGAGGCACTGTAGCAGGTCTTGGTCTCCTTGGTCTGACGGCTGTGTTTGTGTTGTGTCATGTGTTTTTTAACTGAGGTGGAGGTTTATCGGCTGTTTTCGTCTTGTATCATGTGTTTTTTAATGACCGTGTTTGTGTTGTGTGACGTGTTATTTGAAGGCTGTGTTCGTGTTGTGTCAGGCAGTGTTACGGCTGTGTTCGTGTTGTGTTATGTGTTATATAACGGCTGTGTTTGTGTTGTCTCAGGCATTCATGTGATTTTTAGCGGCTGTGTTTGTGTTGTCTCAGGCAGAGGTGGTCTGGATGGCGGCACGGTCGCAGGCCTTGGTCTCCTTGGTCTGATGGCTGTGTTTTGTGTTACTTAACGGCTGTGTTCGTGTTGTGCCATGTGATTTTTAACGGGTGTGTTTGTGTTGTGTCATGTCTTATATAATGGCTGTGTTCATGTTATCTCAGGTGGAGGCAGTCTGGACGGCAGCACGGTCGCAGGGATCGTCATCGGGACAGTACTTGGTCTCCTCGGTCTGACAGCTGTGTTCATGTTGTCTCAGGCGGAGGTGGTCTGGACGGTGGCACGGAAGCACAGATCTTCATTGGGACAGTACTTGGTCTGCTCTAACTGACGGCTGTGTTCGTGTTGTATCATGTGTTTTTTACTGGATGTGTTTGTGTCGTCTCATTCAGTCTGACGGCTGTGTTTGTGTTGTATCATGTGTTCTTTAACGGCTGTGTTCATGTTGTCTCAGGCGGAGGCGGTCTGGACGGAGGCACTGTAGCAGGTCTTGGTCTCCTTGGTCTGAGGGCTGTGTTTGAGTTGTGTCATGTGTTACTTAACGGCTGTGTTCGTGTAGTATGAGGCAGTGGTTTAACAGCTGTGATTGTGTTGTGCCATGTGTTTTTTTTTAATGGCTGTGTTTGTGTTGTATCATGTGTTTTTTAATGACTGTGTTTGTGTTGTGTCACAGGTTATTTGACGGCTGTGTTCGTGTTGTGTCGGGCAGTCTTACGGCTGTGTTCGTGTTGTGTTATGTGTTATATAACGGCTGTGTTTGTGTTGTCTCAGGCATTCATGTGATTTTTAACGGCTGTGTTTGTGTTGTCTCAGGTGGAGGTTTATCGGCTGTTTTCGTCTTGTATCATGTGTTTTTTAATGGCTGTGTTTGTGTTGTGTCATATGTTATTAGACGGCTATATTCATGTTGTGTCAGGCAGTCTTACGGCTGTGTTTGTGTTGGGTTATGTGTTATATAACGGCTGTGTTTGTGTTGTCTCAGGCGGAGGCGGTCTGGACGGTGGCACCGTGGCAGGGATCGTCATCGGGACACTAATCGGTCTTCTCCTCCTCATCAGCCTCGTTTTCATCCTCCTCCTCCGCTACAAACCAGACACCGTTCCTCGCCAGGTGGCAGCAGCCGTGCCTGACAGCCTGCAGCGCCGCGTACGGCGGGCGGAGGAACCAGGCTCCATCAAGTTCACTAACCCGCTCTTTAACAACGACGTCAACTACGGCACGTTAGAGGAGGAGCCATTCCAAGAAGGCACAGATACATAATGTGTGGTGGGCATGCAATTATAAAACAAGCATTTAATACGGACTACTTTCTCTATACTAATCACTTTTAGCATGCAATTATAAAACAAGCATTTAATACGGACTACTTTCTCTATACTAATCACTTTTACTATACCCCCTTGCCGTATATCCTGTAAATTCATAAACACCGTTTCACCATATAAGGTAAAAATAATGTATGGCAAAATACGGAGCATGTAGTTATAAAACAAGCAGTTAATACAGACTACTTTCTCTATACTACTCACTTTTACTATACTCCCTTGCCTGTAAATTCATACACTGCTCCATACGAAAAATTACATAGCATGGAATTACAATGCACACATTTAATACAAACTACTTTCCGTATGCTACCCACTTTTACTATACTCCCATGCCGTATATCCTGTAAATTCATACGAACCGTTTCGCCATATAAGTTAAAATAATTTATGGAACACTGCTACGTATGGCAGAATACCGAGCATACAATTATAAAAAAAGCATCTAATATGGACTACTTTCTTTATACTACTCACTTTTACTAAGCCCCCTTGCCGTATATATATATACATATCATGTAAATGCATACAAACCGTTTAGCTATATAAGGTAAAATAATTTACGGAACACTGCTCCGTAGGGCAAAATACAGAGCATGCAGTTATAAAACAAGCATTTAATATGGACTACTTTCTTTATACTACTCACTTTTACTATACCCCCTTGCTGTATATCCTGTAAATTCATACACACCGTTTCGCCATATAGGTTAAGATAATTTACGGAACACTGCTCCGTGCGAAAAATATACAGAGCATGCAATTACTAAACAAGCACTTAATACAGACTACTTTCTTTATACTACCAACTTTTAGTATACTCCCTTGCTGTATATATTCTGTACATTTATATGCACCATTTCGCCATATAAGGTAAAAATAATGCACGGAACACTGCTCCGTACGGCAGAATACGAAGCATGCAATTATAAAACTAGCATTTAATGCAGACTACTTTCTCTATACTGCCCATCATTACTATACCCCTTTGCCGTATTTATCCTGTAAATTCATACGCACCGTTTCGCTATATAAGTTAAAATAACTTGTGGAACAATGCTCCGTACGAAAAAACCACAGAGCATGCAATTATAATACATGCATTTAATACAGACTACTTTCTTTATATTACCCACTTTTATTATACTCCCTTGCCGTATATCCTGTAAATTCATACAAACCGTTTCGCCATATAAGTTAAAGTAATTTACGGAACACTGCTCCGTACGGCAAAATACAGAGCATGCAGTTATAAAACAAGCATTTAATATGAAATACTTTCTTTATACTACCCACTTTTACTATACCCACTTGCTGTATATATTCCGTACATTTATATGCACCGTTTCGCCATATAAGGTAACAATAATGTACGGAACACTGCTCCATACGGCAGAATACGAAGCATGCAATTATGATATACGCATTTAATACAGACTACTTTCTCTATACTACCCACTTTTATACCCTTGCCATAAATACCCTGTAAATAAGAATCGTTTTGCCATATAACGTAAAAATACCATAAGGAACACTGTTCCATACGTCAAAATAAGGAACACATTAATACCATCATGATACCTCATATGTAATTTCCATTGTGGTGATCTTTACAACTATTTCTTATTCTATGTTTTGGGGACCATCCGTTGCCATCCTTAATTTTTCTGTTAAAGACAAATGCGGGTAGGTATCGAAACGCCTCCTGGTTTAACACTGGTGCTGCCATCTGGGGCCAAGAAAATATAGCAGTTTCTCATAGACACCAATAGATAAGCACTTACCTTCTTCAGATGGCCTTTCCATAGAAATTAGCATGGTGACATAGTATTTTTTAGCATTACTCATTTATACATATTCCCAATTATTTAAAGATACCAATAGAACATCAGTGTGATTTAGCAACAAAGTAAAAATGTTGTATTTTTCCATAGACACCAATAGTTAAGCACTTGCATTTTTAGATGGCCCTCCCATAGAAGTTAACATGGTGAGATGCCATTTCTTTTGCATTTTCTATTTGCTGATATATATATATAACTTATTTTATCCTGAGTTATTTGCAAATCTCAATAGAATTTAAAGATCACCCAACTACCAGCATTTGTCTTTAATTCAGTAAAGGTGTACAAATAAACTATCATAATCAATGGGTGCTTTTACATGTTGCCAAGTCCAAGTAGCAAATAATTAACACTATAGAAAAAAGACTAGTAGAGATGGATAACCACACAAAACCAGGCTCGTTCAGTTTCATTTAAAGTAATTTTATTGATGATAACAGATGAGTACAGGCAAGCTGATGTGATGGATGATAAGTGATGATAATATAAACTCGACGTTTCGACAAATTAATTTATCTTCATCCTTGAGGCATCACCCGGCCAGCCTTGGTTGATACCTCAAGGCATCACCTGGTGTGAATGGGTTAACATGAGTAAGGGATACATATAACCTATAATCATACCAAATATGAAGAAGATCCGCCGATATTTGCGTTTGAATTTTGTCATAGCAAACGTCTGCTCTGGGGGCCAGTGTAGGCCTATTCAAGCGATCGCTAATTTATGCGGCGAACTTGACATCGACTGCGCTTGTTCCCGGTTCATTCACGATCCATTCATAGGAATAAACCAAGCACAGTTAATGTCAAGGTCGCCACATGAATTAGCGGAAGCAAAAGCTTCTGTAGCTGGCAAAGGGTTATCAATTTTCACCACCTCCCGTAGGAGTTGTCATGAAACTTTAACACGAGTTAGGGACACATATAACCTATTATCGCCCTAAATATGAAGAAGATCGGCCGCTCCGATCCGCCGATATTACTGAAACAGTTCCCTGGATCTGTCATAGAACCTAAGACAGTTCTATACTTGTCTTAGGCAAGGACATTTTTAGCTGCGATCGAACGTGCCGTGCTGAGACACTGTCTATAGTACACCGGGCAATTTTTGTCTTGCAAATTGTCTTACACTCACAGAGATATCTTAGGGTATCTTTGGGCAATTTTGTCTTGACTGAAAAACAAGGCCCTGATGTATATGAAAGTTCATATACACGATCGAGTCTGCGCAATGATCAGTCTAGACATGGCAGTTTAAAACCCACCAGTTTCAAATACACAAATTCAGTAACTTCAGCAATGTAAAGGTAACTTTAAGTGCAATATTTGTATTTATACTGAGGGTCCTACCTCGATATTTTGCAATAAACTGTTGTGATATGAACGGTGTTCTGTATATCAGGTGTTCTTATTCCCCAATATTTGAAAAGCTGCCGGTGTTCTCTACATCAAATAGCAGTTATATGTGAAACCGACCTGATGCATTGTGAGATTGACTGTGAAATGTGAAGAGCTGCAGTATTATTGAGGTACGAAGGATAAATTCAAATGGTGAGACAATACTTTCTAAACATATTTGCGGCCACGTAAAGGGGGTATTCCACCAACAAGACAAAAACGTTGTACAGCGCCCGTATGGCAGTTGCTGGCAGATCTGCTCTATTTGAATCATCTGCCGGGTTGGTGGAAGCACACACCAGACGTTTCAGCAGGCATTGGCTCTCCCGCCAGATGTTCCAACAGATGTCTGCTCTAAGTTATGACGTCTGTTGGAGGATATTGGGGGTCGCTAGAGCGTCGCCTGAGCATCTGCTGGGGCGTCTGGCCATTTCCCAGCTGAAATGCGCTTCCACCGACCAGAATTTCCAGCCGATACCACCAACAACCCTCCACAAGACGTAACTATGGCGTCGGCTAAAATAACTGATTTATTAGTTTTTTTTCTGCTGGAATTGAGTGTCTGGCCGAGTACGACACCCGCCCTCGGGCTCTGCCGGGACCTGTGGCGAGGGAAAGCCGCCAACACTGCGCGGCCGACACCAGCAATACCCGAAGCCGCGAACGGACATAGAAAATTCTGACACTTTCGGTATTTTCGGCAGAATTCTAGCACTAAAGCGTGCCATACACATTCATAACATCAATCCTTATCTTTATTTACCTTCATTGTTCGATTTAACGTGTATTTCTGCGGTTATTTTCTTCCCGTACAAATCCCGACACGGCACCCGCCCGTGAGCTCTGCCTGAAAATTCATTTCCCGACACGGCAATACACTGCTCCGCTTGATACGCGGCTTTCGCGGGTTCGGAGC
This sequence comes from Alentia gelatinosa, assembly GCA_950022655.1. Taxonomy (NCBI): domain Eukaryota; kingdom Metazoa; phylum Annelida; class Polychaeta; order Phyllodocida; family Polynoidae; genus Alentia; species Alentia gelatinosa. Next base: position 35,163,379 of record OX465593.1, on the reverse strand, counting down.
GTCATATGCGGCGCCGCCTGTCGGGGAACTAGATTACTTCGTAAAATGCAGATAACGTCCACCAGTCGGTGCCAGGGCTGGAGCGTCGGCTAGGATCTGCTGGAACTTCTAACCCACCAGACGCTCATATGGCGACCACATGAGTGTCAGTTGGGGGTTTCGGTGGAGCTGCAACACATTTTGAAGCAATTTGGCCAGACATTTCAGCCGACGTCTGTCGAAAATTCAGCTGGAGCATCTTTTTGTGCAGAAAAAGCAGTTGTTTGGTGGAATCGGCCCTTAATAGAGAGAACCGGGAAGTCGGTCGCAGAGGTTACCACGGCCTAATCTGCATACCCAGATCTGCACTCTCCCAGCAGATATCCTGCACTCTACTTCCTGTGGTCGCTTTGTATCTCTGCCCCAACCTGCCTGTTTGGGCTCAAATCTTGCCCCATACGCCAGTTTTTTAATTACCCTAAATTCTGAGAGATTTGCAGGGTATTTTGTGTTCTACATGTAAATAGAGATGCACATATTTATAGGGTAAATAAAATACTCTGATTTCTATTATTATTTATGTCAAACCAAACACAGCATCAGGGATTACTTTCTACAGTGGAAAGCATCTCCTGTGTTGCAAGGTTTTGTTTTGTCAACAATGCCATATGCTCCTCTGAAGGGGCAGTCTAATCAACTGTGAATTCCCATTATAAAATGGTTTAAGTATGAAAAAGAAACAACCGGATTGTCTGTGAAGCTCCTTTAACAATTCCCATATATTCATGATATTTGACGATTCCCATATTTCCATTATCATGATATGCAATTTGTTTGACTTGTATAACTTATGACAGTTGCCTTCTTTTGAATCTGCTGGTCTCCCCTGTCTTAGAGTGGATACCCAGGGAACAGGCTTTGAGTTGGGGCAGAGACTAAGCCAGCGCTAGTCCGTTCATGCACCGCGCCGCCTCCGGGTTACGGTACGTGAAGGTCTAACAGAGCATGGCTCTGACTGGCCAGCCACCTTTAGTGAGAGGAATTGCAGGGTTCGCTGTTCTATTTATAGGATCAGTTTGACAAGAGGGATACTGTATCATATTTCTGGTTACTGGATCGCAATACACACGAGGTTAGAACCAGCGATCCACCATTTTCCAGGTGCATGTTGGGAAGAAGGTAGGAATTCCCACCTTAAAATGGCAGCGCAAAACAGTCCCAGTATGAGAGCCTGTGTGCCCTGGCCCTGGCGACAACGGGCTGTACTAGAGTCTAAGCCAGCGCTAGCGCCGTGAAAGATCGGGGGGGGGGGGGGGGGGGGGGGGAGAGTGCAGATTTGGTGGATCTGATTGGTCGAGGCGTCACATGACTCTCACGTGACTTGTTGCTGTTTTTACGGCCCTGTCCGTTCAGCCATAGACTGGTTCCCTGCCCTAATGAAATAAGGGACAGGTAACGGGTTCCTACGTCCTTCAACTAGGCCTTAGTACGTCCTGTTGTCGCTAGGGCAAGGGCGCTCATGCTTTCAAAGCGGATATATCTCCGCCGAGCCCACTAGCGGATACCCCGGGAACCACTAGCATATCTGGTGGTCTGCCAAGGTTGTGCAATCCCACAATGCAACAGAAAAATGGAGGCGTTACCAATATTGCACCACGAAACTGGAACCCGTTGCCTGGCCTTTAGTCTAACTAGGCCAGGCTGCCAGGCTAGTTCAGCATGAGCATGCCACCCAGGCGGCCCCACATATTTTTTCCAACCTCGGAATACTGAAAAGAACTCTACATGAACCAAGAAATTGCACCGAATACTTTGAATTATGTTCATGCCGGATATCCACTCCTGTAGACATTTCAGTTGGAAAACCGGAAAGTAGAATACATTTAATGTCAATGTAAGGACAGCTTAGGGAGCGTTCATATTGTTGTTGGCCCCTCCCCCTCGGAATGCCCCCCCAAAAATTGCCCCCCCCCCCCTTAAAAACTGTGTCCCCCCGGGCAATAATTATTGAATGCTCCCTTATAATGTACTTTGATTTGTAATCATAAGGATTTTCTTTTAAAGAATTTCTTTATTAACCATATGTTGGTGATACAAATCTTCCCCAAGGTTAATAAAGGGGCATTGGTGTCAGCCATATCTGTTTTAACTGGTCCAGCATCCAATCGGTACTCGGGTAAAACCAATTATGCTGCATATCAAATTCTGATAGTAAGTGCACTTTTATATCACATCAAGACCTAAGGAGGATCACATCATACAAATTTCAAAAGATTTCTTTTCGTAATGGATTTAGAAATTAGAATCTTAAGATGGCGATTTGAGGTTTACCATCCTCATGGAATCGGAAAGGTAAGTGAAGAAACCCTACCTCCCTCCCTACTTCTTTACCTCCCTACCTACTATCTCCCTACCGCCTGACTTCCCCACCTCCTACCTACTACCTTCCTTCCACCTACCTTCCTACTACCTCCTTCCACCTACCTTCCTGACCTCTCTTCCTTCCTACCTCCTACCTCTCTATACCTCCTACCTCTCTACCTTCTTCCTCTCTAATTCCTACCCCCTACCTCCCTCCCTAACTCCTGACCTCTTTACCTCCCTCCCATCTTCCTCCCTCCCTCCCATCTCCCTCCTATCTCCCATCTCCCTCCCTCCCTCCCATCTCCCATCTATCTCCCTCCCATTTCCCTCCCTCCCATCTCCCTCCCATCTATCTCCCTCCCCCTCCCTCCCATCAATCTCCCTCCCCCCTCCCATCCCCTCCCATCCCATCCCATCCCCCCTCCCTCCTCACTCCCATCCCATCCCATCTCCATCCCCCATCCCATCCCATCTCTCTCCCCCCTCCCATCCCATCTAATCTCTCTCCCCCCCTCCCATCCCCATCCCATCTCTCTCCCCCCTCCCATCCCATCCCATCTCTCTCGCCCCTCCCATCCCATCTCTCTCGCCCCTCCCATCCCATCCCATCTCCATCCCCCCTCCCATCCCATCCCATCTCTCTCCCCCCTCCCATCCCATCTCTCTCTCCCCCTCCCCTCCCCGTCCCATCTCCCTCCCCCCTCCCCGTCCCATCTCCCTCCCCCCTCCCCGTCCCATCTCCCTCCCCCCTCCCCGTCCCATCTCCCTCCCCCCTCCCCGTCCCATCTCCCTCCCCCCTCCCCGTCCCATCTCCCTCTCCTCTCCCCGTCCCATCTCCCCCCTCCCCGTCCCCATC